>CM060977.1:20718294-21918294 GCA_030765065.1 Deroplatys truncata
CCTTGTAAATATATTTTCCCTACATCTACAACAAAATTAGCAATAAAACAGAGTTTGCAAATGTTTATCTCGATTAACATGAACTAGATGGGGAATAAGCGTTTGTAAAAATACTTTGTACAAGAGATGAGAAAAGTCATGTGAGTGTTACACATCAGATTTTTTTTATGTGTTTCAGTGGGTGAATAATAATTAGTTTTGTTGGTATCGTTATCACAGTACTGTTTCACTTGTGAAATCCCGTTCTCTTTGTATTAAAAAAAATGGCTCTAACGATTTTGATGAAAAATATCGTATGTTTAATATAATGTCGTGAGAAATGAAATGTATATCTCGAATTTTCTGGGAATGTCTCCAAAAGTATTCTTCATTGTGAACGTCTTTTTCATAACTGAAAAACCGTAAGAGATAGACAAAATTTTACTACACAAAAAATGTAGATCGCGTTAAAATACACATCTTATGTAATATACATTTTTGTTGTTGAGTGAACCGTTTTCGAGATATTGTTTGTTAATTTTCCAATATTTATTTTCTCAAATGGGACTTCGTTATTCATTTTTTTTTTGTCTTTGATATGCAAACAGTATTAATCTGTGGCAAAAAGAATGGTGTTGCACATAGCAACCAGCTATTAAGAGATATGTATGTGCTTAAAGGCTACTGTTTTTCTATATTCCCCTTGTAAATATATTTTCCCCTACATCTACAAGAAAATTAGCAATAAAATAGAGTTTGCAAATGTTTATCTCGATTAACATGAACTAGATGGAGCATAAGCGTTTGTAAAAATACTTTGTACAAGAGTAGAGAACGTCATGTGAGTGTTACACATCAGATTTTTTTTTTATACAACAAAATTAGCAATAAAATAGATTTTGCAAATGTTTATCTCGATTAACATGAACTAGATGGGGAATAAGCGTTTGTAAAAATACTTTGTACAAGAGTTGAGAAAGTCATGTGAGTGTTACACATCAGATTTTTTTTTTTGTTTCAGTGGTATCGTTATCACAGTACTGTTTCACTTGTGAAATCCCGTTCTCTTTGTATTAAAAAATGGCTCTAACGATTTTGATGAAAATATCATATATTTAAGATAATGTCGAGAGAAATGAAATGTATATCTCGAATTTTCTGGGAATGTCTCCAAAAGAATTCTTCATTGTGAACGACTTTTTCATAACTGATAAACCGTAAGAGATAGACAAAAGTTTGCTACACAAAAAATGTAGATCGCGTTAAAATACACAACTTATGCCATATACATTTATTTTGTTGAGTGAACCGTATTTCGAGATATTGCTTGTTATTTCCTTTAAATTTTCCAATACTTATACTTTTTCTCAAATGCGTTATTCATTTTTACTTTCTCTACTACGTATAGTAAGTAGGGGAAGTATTGCATTCCACCCAAAAATTCGTTACCGAGATTTCACTGGAAATACATGTTTTGAGAATCTCTGAATCCAAAAAAAAAAAAGCATTTTTGGAAACATGTCCGTGTGTGTGTCTGTCTGTGTGTCTGTGTGTCTGTGAACAGCATAACTCAAAAACGAACAGTCGGATAAACACCAAACTTGGTATTTAGGTTCAGTATCTTCCAGAGATGCGACACGAAGGTTTTCAAGAAAATCCCCCCACCCCAGACTACCCTTTACATGGAACATTTTTCGAAAATTTTAATTTTCTCAAAAACGGCTCTAACGATTTTGATTAAAACATAATATGTTTAAGATATTGTCATGTCAAATAAAATGTATATCTCGAATTTTCTGGGAATGTCTCCAAAAATATTCTTCATTGTGAACGACTTTTTTGCATAACTGGTAAACCATAAGAGATAGACAAAATTTTACTACACAAAAAATGTAGATCGCGTTAAAATACACAACTTATGTCATATACGTTTCTTTTGTTGAGTGAACCGTTTTCGAGATATTGCTTGTTATTTCCTTAAATTTTCCAATACTTATACTTTTTCTCAAATTCGTTTATTCATTTTTTTTATGTCCTGAACATGCAAACAGAATGGAATTCGCCACATAGCAACCAGCGTTAAAATATTTGACTATCGCTTAAAAGCTACCAATTAGATTGTACAAGAGTAGAGAAAGTTATGTGAGTGTAACAAATCAGTTTTTTTATACGCTACTATTTTAGTGTGTGTGTGTGTGTGTGTGTGTGTGTGTGTGTGCGCGCGCGCGCGAGTACGTGCCTAGGAACCGTGCGCCACAAGCCAAAACGACGTCGTTATAGAAAAACTTTATCAATTGCCTACCGGCCAGGGACAACCGCTAAAAAACCTGAAAAAAGCTCTAAGAGTATTCTAACGCTTACCGATCTGGAAAACCCTTGAAAACAAGATAGTACACTTTTGAGATATTGCTTGTTATTTCCTTAAATTTTTCAATACTTTTTTACTTTCTCTACTACGTATAGTAAGTAGGGGAAGTATTGCATTCCGCCCAAAAATTCGATACCGAGATTTCACCGGAAATACACGTTTTGAGACCTCCTGAATCAAAAAAAAAAAAAAAAAAAAAAGCATTTTTGGAAACATGTCCGTGTGTGTGTGCCTGTCTGTGTGTCTGTCTGTCTCTCTGTGTGTGTGTGTGTGTGTGCGCGCCAGTACGTGCCTAGTATCCGCGCGCCGACAAGGTAAAACTTCATCATTTGCCTACCGGGCAGGGACAACCGCTAAAAACCTGAGAAAACCTCCAAAATTAGAAACGCCTTCGTCAACCAGTACAGAAAACGCCTACCAACCAGGGAAAACCTATGAAAAAGCAGAAAGAGCTTGCATTTGTTTACCATCCGCAGAAAACTCCCAAAAAAAAAAAAAAAAAAAAAAACTAGTCATTTTAAAAAAAAAAAAGGAAAAAGACGAATAATATAAGTATGGTAGAAACAGCTTGCATTCGTCTACCAACCAGAGAAAACCCCCGAAACACTAGTTATTTAAAATTGCTGATGAGTTCTGGATAGGCTTTTGCAAATGTTGTTGGTAGCAAAACTTGCCTTTTCCATCACCTCCAACATACCCCACTCCCACACCTTTTTTTCTTTCCACCAATCATAATCTCTCTTATTCTCGCCAATCAGCAACTTTCATTTGTTCCTTTCCACCAATAACATCACTTCTTATTCCCACCAATGACAACTTCACACGTCACTTTCTGTTATACTTTTTATCCCTCGTTCGCCATCTTTCCCCCTCTTTCAGACCCCAACCACCGCACAGTCAACACCTCGCCGCTCCTTAACCTCAACTTCGTGCCTCCGCCATCTTATTTAGTTCACATTTTTACCACCGCGCCTCTCATCTCTCAACCAGATTGCCTGCAAGAACAGATCTCGTTCATTCGCACCTCGACGGTTGCCTCGGCAGCAGCTACTGCCAACACCTACGTCGTACACGTTTTTGACCGCTTTCGACCGGCTTGAGAACCCTGCTCCTACGTACGCTAGCGACCATCACGATGGTCCAGTACCAGGTTTTGGTATAGTTAAATTACGCCTCTGCAAAGGGTGTCTGTACCGCTTTAAAAACCTAGGTATATCAGTGCGTAGTGATGTTGGTTGATCTTAAAGCTGGTTAAGCATTTTCAAAAACAGTTTGCTTTTATTTTTCCGCCTCGCGTGCCGCGCTTTTGGTGACGCATCCACACCGGTAACAGGTAAGTAACACACGCATAATTATTTTTCGCACCTGCTTGGCGTAGGAATATATCCTTTCGTGTTTTGGTACTGTAACCTCAAACCTCCTTACCCTCCTCTTGCGTCCGCCATCTTGTTTAGTTCTCACCGCATCTCCTTGTCGCAGACCCTCCGCCATTTTTAGTTCCCGCTATTTTAACCTCAAAATCTACTCTTCTAACCTCTTGCTACCGCCATCTTCTTTTAGTTCCCATTCTCACCACCGCGTCTCCTTACCCCCACCTCTTGCGACCGCCATGTTCACCACTAACCTCCAAATTTCCTCGTCCTTAAACCTCTTGTCTCAACCACCTTGTTTAGTTCCCATTTTCGCCACCGCATCTCATATCGCCCCATCTCTCTATCCACTCAAGAAAACTACCATCCAACGTTCAAAAATTGCTGATCAGTTCACGACAGGCTTTTGCAAATCTTGTTGCTAGCAAAACTTACCTTTCCCATCACCTCCAACATACCCCATTCCTTTTTCTTTCCACCAATCATAACCTCTCTTATTCTTACCAATCAGCAACTTTCATTTGCTCCTTTCCACCAATAAAATCACTTCTTATTCCCACCAATCACAACTTCACACGTCACTTTCTGTTACACTTTTTATCCCTCGCTCCCCATCTTTTCCCTCTTTCAGTCCCGACCTCCGCACACACAACACCTCGCCGCTGCTCACATCTCCGAACCAAATTGCCGGCGAGAACAGATCTCGTTTATTCACACCTCGACGGTTGACTCGACAGCAGCTACTGCGAACACCTACGTCGTACACGTTTTTGACCGCTTTCGACCGGCTTGAGAACCCTGCTCCTACGTACGCTAGCGACCATCACGATGGTCCAGTACCAGGTTTTTGGTATAGTTAAATTACGCCTCTGCAAAGGGTGTCTGTACCGCTTTAAAAACCTAGGTATATCAGTGCGTAGTGATGTTGGTTGATCTTAAAGCTGGTTAAGCATTTTCAAAAACAGTTTGCTTTTATTTTTCCGCCTCGCGTGCCGCGCTTTTGGTGACGCATCCACACCGGTAACAGGTAAGTACCACACGCATAATTATTTTTCGGACCTGCTTGGCGTAGGAATATATCCTTTCGTGTTTTCGTACTGTAACCTCAAATCTCCTTACCCACCTCTTGCGTCCGCCATCTTGTTTAGTTCTCACCGCATCTCCTTGTCGCAGACCCTCCGCCATTTTTAGTTCCCACTATTTTAACCTCAAAATCTACTCTTCTAAAACTCTTGCTACCCCCATCTTCTTTTAGTTCCCATTCTCACCACTGCGTCTCCTTACCCCCACCTCTTGCGACAGCCGTGTTCACCACTAACCTCCAAATTTCCTCGTCCTTAAACCTCTTGTCTCAACAACCTTGTCTAGTTCCCATTTTCGCCACCGCATCTCATATCGCCCCCATCTCTCTATCCACTCAAGAAAACTACCATCCGACGTTCAAAAATTGCTGATCAGTTCAAGACAGGCTTTTGCAAATCTTGCTGCTAGCAAAACTCACCTTTCCCATCACCTCCAACATACCCCACTCCCACAACTTTTTCTTTTCCACCAATCATAATCCCTCTTATTCTTACCAATCAACAACCTTCATTTGCTCCTTTCCACCAATAACATCACTTCTTATTCCCACCAATCACAACTTCACACGTCACTTTCTGTTACACTTTTTATCCCTCGCTCCCCATCTTTTCCCCCATTTCAGTACCGACCTCCGCACACACAACACCTCGCCACCCAATTCCTCTCCATCACGCGACCTCCATACTCCTCCATCTCCCTTCCTCCATCTCCCACCCCAAATTAACGAACCAATCAAAACACTCCACGTCACTTCCTCAATTCTTTCAACTCGTCCCGGATGAGCCAACCGATTTAACGATAATCCTAACGCTCAGGGCGCTTTTCAAACTTACCGCCGCCGCCGTCGCACGCAGCGACACTAGCGACACTAGCGCCCCTAGCGGCAGGATTATCGTTAAAACAATTGGCTCATCCGGGACTATTACTACTTGCGGAGTTTAGATCCCGGATATAGGACTGGTGCCCACTCAGCATTGTGAGGAAAGTGAGGAGCTGCGATAGTTAGCGATCCCAGACCAAGAAGCCAATATTCTGGCTGGAGGATGCGTGATGCATCACCTCCCCGTGTCAGATGATCGTGAGGCCGCCAGTCAGGTTGGCAGATCAAGGCCCTTCATGGTCTGTAGCGCTAGAGAAGTATCTTCCAGAAATGCGATACGAAGATTTTCAAGAAAATCCCCCAATCCAAACTACCCTTTACATGGAACATTTTTTGAAAAATGGCTAACGATTTTAATTAAAATACCATATATTAAAGATGCTAACATGACAATCAAAATGCATATCTTGAATTTTCTGGAAATAGCCTGTGAAGTCCTCTTATTCGGAAGGAAACTTACATAATCTTGCATAACAGGTAAACGTTAAGCAATAGATGAAAACGTACTACCCAAAAGAAAATGTAGATCTCTTTAAACATACAAGTTATCTCAAATAACTTTTTATGTGAAATTTGCCATTTCCGAGATATCCGTTATTAATGGTTCGAATTGTTTAAGACTTGTACATTCTTTTAAAGTCCTGTCGATTTTCAGTTATTTCTCGTGATGTCATGGAAACAGTATGGAATTTTAAGGCCAGCATACAGCGTCCAATTCTTAAACATTTGACTATCGTTATTTGCTTTGTTTCTATAACGAAATTTGCAATGAAGCTATTTCCGGAAAGGTTTAACTCGATTATAATGGAGATAGAAAAGTAATGTTTCGTATACCCACTAATAGACGATATAGAATAAGAAAAAGGCATGTCAATATAACACACCAGGTTTTTCTACTTTGATTGCGTAAAGCGATGGAAACGAGTTCCGCAATGGTCTTGCTTTATCGCACTGAATACGGTAAAGTAAAAATGGTGTACTTGGATACTAAGGAATTTCAAGTACAACTTCAAAGCATATCAAAGAAAAAATTTTATTGTGCAATTGATAAGATTTTCATAATTTATCTCAGTATTTGTCCTCGGTGTTGAGGATACACAATTAATACTGTTGGTATTAATAAATTAAAATCTGCATTGGCTGCAAATTCAATATAATCATCAGTTATGTCTGGAATATCTATACTGCCTAGTTACGAAAACAGTATCAACAATAATGGCACTCTTCAAATCGTTCTGCTACATAGAAAAGTGCTATATAGTCGGCCATAAAAATTACATTTAAATATTACAATTTTTTTTTCAAAATAAATAAGACTTGCACGATATGCTTATCGCAACATCATATTACAGTGCTCAATAATACTCCAGTTTCGTATTGTAAAGTGATGCATTATGAACCTGATTGTATAACTATTGCGATTTTTAGATTTACTTCTCAAAATATTCCTGCTTATATTATAAACATTGGTAACAATAGGATAAGAGCTCATCTTTCCAATACTCTTTGAACGAAGCGAAGAATCTCGACTTGATGCGAAAGTACCCGAATTAGCCAAGTAACAAGCCAAGGAGTATTTTGCTGTTACGTTTAACAGTAAATTGTAAGTCTTGTTTGGAACTGGTATGTTTTTACATTCTCTATCACCTATCTGTATAGGTGATAGAGAATGTAAAACAATCTACCCAAAAATCTCACCGAAAATACCGGGGATCCGTGATTGCATTTGGAAAATTAAGGTTACTTAATTTATTTTTTCCGGTAAAAATGTTAATGTTTTACAAAATTTAACCTTTGATCGGGTATAAACAATATTCAAGGAATGATATGCAAAGTGTAAGTGTTTAAACTTAACAAATTTTCATCATGTGGAATATTTCACAAAAGATTCTATTTTCAATGGAAATTTAGATACATGGGACCATGAACGTTGATTAGGTGCCATAATTATTATGTTGAATAAATCTGTGATCGTTCGGCAGGCTCATGAACAAACATTACACCACACAGATACTGGCAGAGAAGTGAGCATATAAACATGATGGTTCGTTGAGCTAATGCAGTGGATTGCATCATGGCCATCATGTTAGTAGAAATTAAATAAAAGAGCTCAGTTATTTTCTCAAGTTTCTGTCCATAGGTACATATTGAGTCTCAGCTCGGGAAACTTGTTGATGCAACTTCATTTGGGAAGGGTTCGGATATGTAATAAATTGGCAGATTTGTTTAGAGGTTCTATATCTAAACTACTTTAATTTTGTACAGCTTTAAATGAAATTTGAAATGTATCAGCAAATCGTCTTCAACTCGTATATACATATAAAATGTTAGTTAAGTTCTTGCAGCGGTTACCGAGTTTTTCATGAGTGGGTACGGACCGACGGATGAAGCGAACGCACCTAATGAATAGAAGATATGCCATCTTTCTCCGGTTTGGACGGAGTCACCAGACTCACAGCTCCTGATACATAGAAACGTTTTTAAGGTTTTTCTTCCTCAGAAAATCCCTAACGGTCTATACCTACCCACCGGCCCACCCCTCCCCTCTTCCGGCTCTGGTGTACGTATCTTCTGCCGGAAGTCGTTCCTGGAGGAAATCTGAAGTTGTGTAATAAATGTGACTTCCACAGGCTTCAGGATTTATGGTTTGGCTTATGTGTGGCTTCCTCTGCACTGGCTTTTAATTGCTTTAACCTCTCGTGTCACGTGATATCTGAGATCAGAACTGGGTGGGGGATCACACGACTTTCTCTACCCACAGAGAGATTGTATGAGTTACTCGTATAATTCGATCCACACTAAGCCGTAATGTTTTTCTTTTTCACACAAAAACAGTGGGGAAAATGAAACTTAGCACTTAAGTACATATTTGCCAACTTACACCTGTAAATATTTTGATGCCAATACAATGCTTTACTTAAGAAAGCCTTTTTAAAAAGAAAAAGAGTCTGTGTTTATTCATTTTCTGTAACCATTCTTCTACAAACTATTCTTCTCCATGTTAAACGTTTGCACTTACGAGGGCTGTTCCAGAAGTACCTGACCTTACAAAGAGAAAACAAAAATTTTGGAAAAGTATCTTTATTTCTCTACATAGTCTCCTTTCAGTTCGATATACTTTTCCCAGCAGTGTTCAATCGCTTCGATACCCTGTTTATAGTGGGAACCGTCGAGTTCTGCAAAATAGCCATCAACTGCAGACTCCACCTCTTCATTGTTGGCAAATCTTTTACCACCAAGCCATTTCTTCAACTTTGGAAACAGAAAATAATCAGAGGGGCCTAAGTCTGGTGAATAGGGTGCATGAGGAAGCAATTCGAATTTTAACTAATTGATTTTGGCCATGGCGATAATGGATGTGTGAACTGGTGCATTGTCTTGATGAAACAGAACTTTCTTTTCCACTAAATGCGGCCGTTTTTGCTTGATTTCTCATTCCAACGCTGCAATAAGTTTGTATAATATTCGCCATTGATTGTCTTCCCTTTTTGAACATAATCAATGAAAATTACCCCACGCGCATCCCAAAAAACTAATGCCATGACTTTGCGTGCAGATGGAACTGTTTTCGCTCTCTTTGGAGCCGATTTTCCCCTTTCAACCACTGTTTTGACTGTTCCTTCGTCTCAGGTGTGAAGTGATGGACCCATGTTTCATCCATGGTTATGAATCCACGCAAAAACGCGGTTTTATTGCAGCGAAACATCACTAAACACTCGATTGAAACATCTTCACGACGCTGCTTTTGTTCCATTGTGAGTAAACGCGGCACCCATCTTGCGCACAGCTTTCTCATGTCTAAATTTTCAGTCTGTATGCGATGTACAGCACTTTTTGAAATGCCTGCGATGTCTGTTAGCCCGCGCACTCAGTCGACGGTCATCCAATACCATTTTCTTCACAATTTTTGACGTGGTCACCTCATTTGGTGGACCACTGCGATGCTCGTCTTGGCGGCTCTTACGGCCTCGCTTAAACTCTGCCACCCAATATTTTACTGTTGTAAACTAAGATCTTTCAAATGAAAGTTTGTATCACATAACGAAGGCCAGTTTTATCCATGTTTACAAATTTGCTGAGCGCGTTCACTATTAATGACAGCCAAACAATTACTAAACAACGTAGAATCGTCAAACTTCAGACTTAAGCTTTATAAGGGTGGTACTTTCTACCATAGTCATTTGTTTGAAACAACAACCGCTATCTATACATCAGATCGGGTACTTCTGGGATTGCCCTCGTTTTTCGTTGTAGATACAAGACGGATACCCGAGGTAGAAGCGACAATGTTTTAAAAGCGGGTCGCAAGGTGATGGCTTTGAGATTCCATGTTCCTTGCATGGCCACGAGAAAAAGTATTGTGTGTTGCATTCATATGACTGTCTGCACCATTATGGCTCATTTTTATGTAGCTTCTAGAAATTATTCTTAAGAAAGCTTATTTTTCTATGAAATACACATTTTGTTGTAGACACAAGAAACCCAATCGACAGTACTTCTAACGACCAGAGTGTTAGTTCTGAACATGCATAACTGGGCCTATGCTTATTTTTCCCCCTACCTTTAGTTTACACTTTCCTAAGTACCCACACCATCTGACGGACATGCTTGAAAAATCGTGATACCTGTTTTTTTTAATTCTTTCTTTCCAACGCAAGAGCTCGTTACACGATTGAACATTTGGGTGTTTCCACATGTTGTATGCAACTAAGTACGTATTGCTTAATTTGGAATATTTCCTAAGTAAAAATATTTCATGAATAACGTAACGAGGATAGAAGAATGGTTTATATGAGTAGTATGTACTATAAATTATACACGCATGTATTATTTTCCCAATTTTTTGTTGCCTTGAGTGAAATGTTACGTTTTCACTTTTACCTGAGACAAGGACAGGGGCGTACGCAGAGAGAACATTTGTGGGAACTGAAACACACAAAGCGAGCCATGTTTTCATTCCGTTGTCATTTTACAAGTGTAGGTATAATGTGAGGGGAAATACCAACTGGATCACTGAACAGGGTATTATTGACTAACTAAAGGATTTGAGGTGTCAGCATGATGAACAAACAACACTTTTAAGTATTTATAAGACCCAGGTTAGGTAGGGCAGGGGGGCACCTTGTGACCTACATACATCTATTGTGACTAACACATCCAGGAGGAAGGGATGAAGCGAGGAGAACCTCAGGAGGCTACAGGCCACAGAAACGCGCCAAAGTCCCTAACAGTTGCAGGCTCGAAGACTCGACCCACTCCTGGAGTTGGCTAGAGAGGGCGATGAACGACCCGTCGACCAAGCAGCCCACTAGTACGGGGAGTACTCTTTCCTTTGAGCAAGCGTCCGCTCCATCTGCCCGGCACCGCCATTCGCCACGAAATTTATAAGCACGTTTAAAACATGAGAAGGAAACGTAATGAAAGGGTGATGATGGAAATGAATACGTGGTAGATGAGAAATCACCCCATCATTCGCCTACTGATCCGAGAAAACCACGAAAAACCCATGGGACATCGTGAATGCGAGTCTCACACGTTACTGCGGAGCCATCTTGCTTGGTTTTATAGGACCAGAAAGCAAACAGAAACATAGAGGCTAATCTCCCAGCCAGGACTCATACCCAAGTTAGGTTAACTGCTATAAATATTGCGAGGAATTAACTTTCAAGTTAGGTGTGTTAACCACTACTTCACTACAATTATTACAGGAGGTGCTCTGTAGCCATCTAGTGACTAAACGTGTAGATGGTAAAATGAGCGGAGCAACCTGTTTTATCAATGTTGCTAACCAACATATAAAATGATAAGTTTCCAAAAAAACGGACTAAATCTCCTGACGTACCCCAATATTTACCGCTGTTTTGATGTATACAGTATTTTTATTTACCTGTTTATTAACAGATACAAAGTGGTTTACTGGACCTGTAAATATAAAATAATTACAGAAAAAATGAGACTGCAGTGCTTCAATATTACAATTTAGTATCGGGGGGAGCGAGCTAGATGATTGCGGTAACGTGTGAGGCTCGCATTCGGGAGATCCGGGTTCGATACCCGTCGGCCGCCCACTCTGATCTTGGGTTTTTCATAGTTTTCCCTGGTCAGTATGCGAATGCTGGAGTGTTTCGATTTCCGTCGGCCGCCCACTCTGACCTTGGGTTTTTCGTGGTTTTCCCTGCTCAATTAAATTGAGTTTTATTTATGGACACTCCTTAACTGCTGTGGTTCTTAGCGTCCCGTTCTATATTGGGCGTGAAAGGCAGGTAATTTTGCTCAGAGACCTCTTTATCAGGCTTGAGGTTCTTTTACGTGCCGTTAAATTTACGACACGGGACCACCGGCTTTACTTCCCTTCCGAAGGAAGTCATGTTAAGAAGTTTTACGCCCTCCGCCGGGTTTGAACCCGCGACCTGGGGAACTAGAGGCTAGCATGGTAACCACTACACCACGGAGGACGACATATGCGAATGCTGGAGTGATTTCTCATCTACCCCGTTTTCCTTTCCATTATTTCCTTCTCATACTTCAGCTGCGCGTCTAGGTTTCGTGCCTTATGACGGTGCCGACAGGTGGAGCGGATGCTCGCTCAAAGGAAGGAGTATCACTCTTGGGCTACTTGGTCGACGGGTCGTTCATCACCGTCTCTAGGAGATCCAGTCGGGCGGGTCTTCGAGCCTGCAACTGTTAGGGACCTCCGCGCGTCTCTGAGGCCTGTAGCCTCCTATGATTCATTCACTTCATCCCTTTCTCCTGGGGATGATGACCACGGTAGATCTATGTAGGTAGCAGTGTGCGAGGATCAACCTCTGTTGTATAACCTATAACTATCTAGGAGGGCTACAGGCCCCACTGCGTGCGCCCTTCGACAAAAGGCAAGGAAATACGAAGCATATTTGCCTCGCGTTATAGCAAAGGGAGAATATCCCAGGATGCAGTGCAAGAGAAAGCAAGAAACTTGTTCACATCCGTGGGACGGAATGCATGGCAGAACCGTAGGTGTCGAGTTACTATTCCTTGCCCTAAATGTTTATTCGTCTATTTTTGGCATCCACTGGATGTGGATAGATAAGAATACAACGTCGGTCTCTGTAACTTGGAATCGCACTATTTTCGCTTGTTGCCATAGGAATTCTCAGATTCATACAAGGAAACAGCTGTCCCTCTCTGGATTCCAAGTTTGAGAATTCCAGTATATTTGCGCGTTCCTCGAGTTTCGCAATGTTGCGTGAATTCCAAGAAGACGTCATTCTGAAATATGACTTTACATTTAGTTAAGTGACACGTTTCTTTTACTGTGTAAAATATCCACCTTTGAGGACGTAATTCGAAAAATGTTATTATTTGAAAGATTTAAGATAAAGCTGATTATTACATACCTGAGTGTTACCTTGAACTGAAGGGATGAACGAATTGTTTTACTATTTAATTCCGTAGTAAGCAAAATTATTTTAAAATGTGATAAATAATTTAGTATTCAATTTAAGTAGAATGCTTTGGTCATTAGAGTCGATATTTCCATCGATTTTATACAATTTATATATGCAGATGAACCTTACTTACCCGTCACTCACTTCTACGTTTTCCGCAGTTATGCGCTAAACTTTTGAGCACTGAACTTTGTCCGTTGTCCGCTCAGTTATACCTATTTTTCGCTTATTGGTTTTCTCATTAATACGTCACATTTTGTTGGTCTCCATGTATGAAATAAATTAACTTATTTACTCATTTATACGTTATATTTATGCTATATTAAGATATATTACGCATGGTTTATGTATCCTAATGTGACAGAACAAAACAGTAGGCATGTTGCGCGAGGCATCAGTATTTTCGGATCGCATTTCTGCTGCACCGCGTTAACAATAGCAAAGAAAAATTGACTATTTTTACTTTCTCTACTACGTATAGTAAGTAGGGGAAGTATTGTATTCCATCCAAAAATTCGATACCGAGATTTCACCGGAAATACATGTTTTCAAACCCCTGAATCCAAAAAAAGCATTTTTAGAAACATGTCCGTGTGTGTCTGTGAACAGATAACTCAGAAACGAACAGTGGATAAACACCAAACTTGGTATTTAGGTTCAGTATCTTCCAGAGATGCGACACGAAGGCTTTCAAGAAAATCCCCCCATCCCAGATTACCCTTTACATGGAACATTTTTCGAAAATTTTAATTTTCTCAAAAATGGCTCTAACGATTATGATAAAATATCATATGTTTAAGATATTTTCAGACAAATGAAATGTACATCTTGAAATTTCTGGGAATGTCTCCAAAAGTATTCTTTGTTGTGAACGACTTTTGCAGAGCTGGTAAAGCATAAGAGATAGACGAAATTTTACTACACAAGAAATGTAGAGCGCGTTAAAATATACAATTTATGTCATATACATTTTTTTTGTTCAGTGAACCATTTTAGAGATATTGCTTGTTATTCCCTTAAATTTTCCAATACTTACACTTTTCTAAATTCGTTAATCATTTTTTTTTGTCCTGGTAATGCAAAGAGAATGGAATACTCCACATAGCAACCACCTCTTAAAATATTTCACTATCGCTTAAAGCTTACCAATTCCCCTTGCATCTACAAGAAAATTAGCAATAAGATTAACATCTCGATTAACATGAAGCATTAGGAGAATAAACGTTTGCAAAAATAGTTTGTACAAGCGTAGAGAAAGTCATGTGAGTGTAACACATCAGATTTTTTTTCTAAGCTTATCGTTACGGCTGACTAGTAGCTAAGTGTTGTAACTATAGTTACGGGTCGAACCTATAATACAACTCTGCATGAAATTATAACGATAAGCTTAGAAAAAAGGCTCCATAATCCTCAGTTTCTAGTAGAGTGGCTCGTGTTAAAAGCTGTATTTTTAGTGACATTTGTTTAAAACTATATTTTATTTCACCAGCAGGATGGCAGGGGGGTAACGTCTGTGGCGCGCATTTGGGAGCTCCCAGGTTTAAACCCTGGGGCCGACCAGACTAGCCAAGGTTTTCTTCGCGGTTTCCCTCGGTCACTAAGCGAATGCTGAGTTGGATAATTTGATCCGCGAATTTTGCTATCATCCCTTTCATCACTACATTTCATTTCCTTCTTCACCGCCACCAACATTAGGCTGATCACCCATCCTGGATATGCTATGATCCAGAGTTTGCTTGCTCCTCGACAGTCTACTGACTCAAGGCATTGGACTGATCATCCATCCTGGATATGCTATGATCCAGAGTTTGCTTGCTCCTCGACAGTCTACTGACTCAAGGCATTGGGCTGATCACCCATCCTGGATATGCTATGTTCCAGAGTTTGCTTGCTGCTCGACAAGCTACTGACCCAAGGCATTGGGCTGATCATCCATCCTGAATATGATACGATCCAGAGTTTGCTTCCTCGACAGTCTACTGACCCAAGGCATTGGACTGATCACCCATCCTGGATATGTTATGATTCAGAGTTTGCTTGCTGCTCGACAAGCTACTGACCCAAGGCATTGGGCTGATCACCCATCCTGGATATGCTATGATCCAGAGTTTGCTTGCTGCTCGACAGTCTACTGACTCAAGGCATTGGGCTGATCACCCGTCCTGGATATGCTATGATCCAGAGTTTGCTTGCTCCTCGACAGTCTACTGACCCAAGGCATTGGACTGATCACCCGTCCTGGATATGCTATGATCCAGAGTTTGCTTGATCCTCGACAGTCTACTGACTCAAGGCATTGGACTGATCATCCCTCCTGGATATGATATGATCCAGAGTTTGCTTGCTCCTCGACAGTCTACCGACTCAAGGCATTGGGCTGATCACCCATCCTGGATATGCTATGTTCCAGAGTTTGCTTGCTGCTCGACAAGCTACTGACCCAAGGCATTGGGCTGATCATCCATCCTGAATATGATACGATCCAGAGTTTGCTTCCTCGACAGTCTACTGACCCAAGGCATTGGACTGATCACCCATCCTGGATATGTTATGATTCAGAGTTTGCTTGCTGCTCGACAAGCTACTGACCCAAGGCATTGGGCTGATCACCCATCCTGGATATGCTATGATCCAGAGTTTGCTTGCTGCTCGACAGTCTACTGACTCAAGGCATTGGGCTGATCACCCGTCCTGGATATGCTATGATCCAGAGTTTGCTTGCTCCTCGACAGTCTACTGACTCAAGGCATTGGGCTGATCACCCATCCTGGATATGCTATGTTCCAGAGTTTGCTTGCTGCTCGACAAGCTACTGACCCAAGGCATTGGGCTGATCATCCATCCTGAATATGATACGATCCAGAGTTTGCTTCCTCGACAGTCTACTGACCCAAGGCATTGGACTGATCACCCATCCTGGATATGTTATGATTCAGAGTTTGCTTGCTGCTCGACAAGCTACTGACCCAAGGCATTGGGCTGATCACCCATCCTGGATATGCTATGATCCAGAGTTTGCTTGCTGCTCGACAAGCTACTGACCCAAGGCATTGGGCTGATCATCCATCCTGAATATGATACGATCCAGAGTTTGCTTCCTCGACAGTCTACTGACCCAAGGCATTGGACTTATCACCCATCCTGGATATGTTATGATTCAGAGTTTGCTTGCTGCTCGACAAGCTACTGACCCAAGGCATTGGGCTGATCACCCATCCTGGATATGCTATGATCCAGAGTTTGCTTGCTGCTCGACAGTCTACTGACTCAAGGATTGGGCTGATCACCCGTCCTGGATATGCTATGATCCAGAGTTTGCTTGCTCCTCGACAGTCTACTGACCCAAGGCATTGGACTGATCACCCATCCTGGATATGCTATGATCCAGAGTTTGCTTGCTTACGGACCCAAGGCATTGGATTGAGCATCCATCCTGAATATGCTACGATCCAGAGTTTGCTTGCTCCTCGACAGCACTGACCCAAGGCATTGGACTGATCACCCATCCTGGATATGCTATGTTCCAGACTTTGCTTGCTGCTCGACAAGCTACTAACCCAAGGCATTGGGCTGATCATCCATCCTGAATATGCTACGATCCAGAGTTTGCTTCCTCGACAGTCTACTGACCTAAGGCATCGGACTGATCACCCATCCTGGATATGTTATGATTCAGAGTTTGCTTGCTGCTCGACAAGCTAGTGACCCAAGGCATTGGACTGATCACCCATCCTGGATATGCTATGTTCCAGAGTTTGCTTGCTCCTCGACAAGCTACTGACCCAAGGCATTGAACTGATTACTCATCCTGAATATGCTATGATCCAGAGTTGCTTGCTTCTCGACAGGTTACTGACCGAAGGCATCGACTTGTATGTCCCACAAGAGGAGGGTAATCTGTTGAAGAAGTATATTATTTCATGACTTGGTTTTCACTCCTTTGCCCGCTCAAAGCTGGGTCCTAAGTTAGCATTATAATTTCTAATGGATCTACATCCGACTGAATCTCTTGAATCACTTTTACCGTTGTCTTACACAAAATCTAAGAGCAAGATATCTTTGCAGCTCGGCGGCGGCCGAGGCTATTGGCCCAAACACTCTGGTAACATAGCAGTGACGTAGCTGTGAGTTCACCATCAGTAAGTAACGCGTGTTGCCTCCCACGAGCACTGATGTGTCATACAATGGAGTAATTGTCCCAACTGCTGCATCATTGTTTCGCTTCTTTCCTGTCTGGATGAAGCAATTCCCATTAGGCAATTAAGGTCGTCTTCATATGCTGTTTTTGTAATTAATGTGCTCCCGTTTCGTGTAAGGAAATATAACCGCGCATGTTCATTGCTGAGTCGTCAACATGGGAGAACTTCGCGGGCAAATATTATTATTATTATTATTATTATTATTATTATTATTATTATTATTATTATTGGACCTAGGCCGATCTGACGTCCACATTAACCGACGGCAGAGGTATACCATCATTCAAGCGGTAGTGATATAGTTAGCACCACGCATTCCCCAACTCAAACGCAAATTTTCGTTACCCACAGATCGCTAAAAATCCTCATATTCTCCATTTGCTGAAGTTCTATACATATGACGAAAACTTCACACCCCCAATAGATGGGTTCGAGTCCTTGCTCATTTCGTGAACGGGAATCTGAGCACCGCGTTTGAACCCACTGCGTCACGGCTGGGGATGCTAAAAACACTATACAAATATGCGTTCAGCGTTGCCCTTGCTTTTTGAAACAGAACATCGGTCCTTAAGATTGCAACGTAACTTGATCAATCAATCAATCTCTCTCTCTCTCTCTCTCTCTCTCTCTCTCTCTCTCTCTCTCTCTAGCCTGAACGTTCTAACTTTTGAAATATACTTCATCGTTATGAACTATAACTACTGCAAATAGAGTGTGCCTTATTTGTTGTTTTTGTTATTATATATTAGTTTAAAAGCTGAAGTTTCGGGATAAAATATTTTTCGCCACAAGGCTATAGTTAAAACCTCTACATGTTGCGGCAAAGCCGCTAAATTGACAACCCTGCATATAATTATGTCCAACATTTGCTGTAGATTACCCGTCTTCAAAATATTCGTTGTTACATGTTTGTGTTTTCCCAGATTGAACTGTCATGTGACATTCTATAAAGCATCTTGCATGATTCTTATTCTCGCCCACATGGGTTCATTGTTAACAAAAATCTGACAAGATATTATGTTACTCGAGACATTTAGCAATAGTGCTGGATTGGTGGCGCTGTTATCGTGTTTACATTCAAATAGCCTGTATGTTGCCAATTTGGTGATACTGTCGTTATTTCTAACAACTTCCAGACCTGTGTTAGATTTACTCTTTTAGCGCCTAACGTCAAATTGAGAAATTTACCGTCTTTACGTTGTTTGCCCCAAATTTAAAAAAAATATTAACTTTGTAATTTAACTGTTTCTTTAAATATTATATTTATGTTTGTCTCGGCTGCATCAGTATTTGTTAGAGACACGTTTCTCTTAGCTGGGTTGTGGTACGACTAAGAATGTAGGCGTACACAGATTTTAATTTTACTTCACTCCTTTTATTAATGCTTGATACGATTTATTTAACACTTCACATACAGAGAGAGAGTTGTGAGATGTTTTTATTAAATACTTGCACTTTTTAAATACGTAAACTATTTTCGTCTCACACGAATACGTATTATACTTCTCGAGGACACACAAGCAACGCATCCAGTTATGAGCACTGTCTGCAGGCAACTGAATTGATTTCTACCGCCTAAACTTGTAAATTTCTGTATTTCAAGTCTCTGATTGGCTATTCCTAATCCAATATAATATCTTCATTTAACTAAAGTTTTTTCTGGTTGTTGATTGGCTATTTTATAAACTGTCACTAAAATTACATTATTGTTGCTCCAATAATGACTAGTAGGATTATTAAACTCTCAAATTCATTATTGCCTCAAGGTTACCTCATTGTTAGCAACGTTTAACTTATTTCTCACAGCTCCTACATTATTAAATTACGTAATCCATTCACATAACATTATTACACATGGATACAATAATATAAGCATATGCAATGGCTGTTACATACATTTTACAAATTATTACATACACATATTGCTTCAAGGCGGGCTGTTATTGAATTTATATATTATATAATTTGACTGAAATCATTTAAGCGTTAAAAATAATGCCTCAGTATTGCATAAGTTACAAGCGGAATTCAAACTACAATCGACTTCATTATGATTTGGTAAGGCATCATTCATACTTCTATATGTGTTATTGTTGCCACGGAAACTTTATTTAAGATGTGCTCAAGTTAAGTAGTGCGATATATGTCGTGTATCATTCATGTGATAAAGAATTAAATTTAATTCAGTGTTATAATTAACCATGGATAAACACTAGGGCAGTGCACTATAGCATTGTTGCTACTAAATATTGTAATTATGGACGATAGGTTACAACCTAAAGTACTGACAAATTAAAAGCATACAGTCATCACTGTCGAAATTAAGTGATGTAAGAAAACACGGTGACACATTGAAGCACAACCCACCTTTTATATGCGAACTTGCCAGCTACCCGGGTGGACACAGGCTATATTCGACGAGCCCACTGTTGAAAACATAACCAAACTCTTGGGAATTGTTATACGGTATTTCAGTCGAAGCCAGGACAGGGTGGTGCATACTTATGTAGTCTAATACAAATCAAATCAGCCACAGCTAGGGACATAGTATTAGCACTGAAGAAAACAGCAATCCCCGAGTCTCATTCCTTTAAATCAACGTACCCTGCGACGCTTTTCACTTCAGGATTGAAAGCGAAAGTACAGCCAGCGAAAAAAGCAGCAGCAGAACAGTTATCCTTTCCGAAAGTGAATAAGAAATAATATGGTTGAACGCAATTATTTTTAAATCTCCTCCCCTTTTTGGAGACTTTTTGGTTACCTTTTAATATTCTTTAGAGACTTTCTAACATCAAGATAGCGACAAATGCTGCTCATTTGATGGCAACACTGGTCTGTGATGCACAAGAGGGACAGTTACTGCGTTGACCGCAAATAAACAACGCTGAAGACATATGTCCCAAGTATTACGAACAATTTGTTGTGTTTTGTTTTCCGTATTTTGAATGTAACCAAGTCCATATTGATTAATTTGAGATCATTTCTAATGAGTAACGTAACGTGACTACAAGAATAGCTTTTTATAAGAGTAGTACAGGGTGAGCCAAAAAACTACGAACCGGCTGCGATTGTTTTTACTCACCGTAGTTCACATTGAGAAATGCTGGCAATTTCCTGGCAGATATTTTGTTTTAATTCTCCCAGGGTGTGTGGGTTTGTCTTGTACACTTTGTTTTAGGTTGGCCCAGGGATAGAAATCGCAGGGGGTTAGGTCGGGGAACCTAGGGGGCCACAAATATCTACTAATAATTCTGTCCTCAAACACACTTTCAATTGTTCTCATCGAAATATTGGCCGTATAAGCTGTTGCAGAGTCTTGTTGAAAAAAGGCAAAACCAAGCTCCCTGGCTGTTTATTCTCTAAACAAAAGGGGGCAAAATTGTATTCACATATGTACGGGCTTCAACTGTTGACTCGAAAAACATTGGCGAGTGACGGATAGTTTTCTAAAGAGGTGCCAAAAATGTATGGACAACGACTGTGGATAGGAAAAACACCGCCCAGGCGGTTCGTAGTTTTTTGTCTCTCTCTTTATATACACGATTTGTGGATAGAGAAAGTCGTGTGCTACATAAGATTTTCTTTTTCTCCTAAGTAGTGGGGTTGGTTTTGGGTGAAAGAAATTTGTGTACTTGAAAGAGGACACTTACTTACACGACTTTCCGGGTTTGAGTTATGCTGTATGCGCTTACGCAGGCATAAACAACTCCTAAATCTAAGTTTTATTTTCTCTGCACTTTTATTTCCCCTACCTTGGGCGAGAGCTGGATAAAGATACAGCAAAAAGTCAAGGTTGTACACATGTGTACGTGAGTAAGGGTGGCCAGTCGTGCCAACTTCCTTTCAGTCTTCTCAGAGAAAGGAATGGGTTTTTGAGAAGCGAGAGCGAGAGAGAGAGAGTGTGTGTGTGTGTACGTAGGAAGCAAATGTTGACGTTGAGGAAACTTGGATAATTTTTTGAATAGAGTCTGTGGCCAGCTGCAGAGTTGAATTTATCACCTTATGATCTGGCGTCGCGTTCTCGAGATTCACCGATCCATCACAGATGGCACTGCTCCAAGTTTTGGTCCATTCCAAGGACATGGAAACTAAAACATATGAATCATTCATTAGGAATTCTCCTTGATTTCGCTGAAAACTACCTCAACGAGGCGCCTGGTGGTTTATTTATGCTTCCGATTGCGATAGATTAAAAAGAAAATGTCTTTTGACATTTGATCGATCAAAGTTCATACATTTACCAACAGAACCTGCGTCTCTCCGCGGATTAACCGTGTCTATACTTGCCTATGGTAAGTAGAGGAAGTATTGCATTGCACCCAAAGATTCGATACGAGATTTCTTCGTAAATTCCGTTTTGGGCCTCCTTGAATGAATGAATAAATAAATAAATAAATAGTAAAAAAAGTTTTTAGCAAAAGATATGTGTGTGGCGGGATGTACATTGTAGGGCAATCTCAAAAGCCACTCAATCGGTTTTTATAATTATTTCACCATTGAAAAGCCCTAGTCTTTCTGAGGGACATGGTGCTATAAAACACCTAATTCCATTCCATAAATTACTAGAAGATCAAAAAGATTTACAAAGATCTTGTACATGAGTACGAAGACATTGCAGCTACAAAACAACATGCTAATGAAGCAGGTTTTGACTTTAAGTTGAGAATACCACGGAGTAGAAAATAGACGTTGTTACTCCATAGAATATGCATGCAAAATAAGACATGCTGTGGTTATTTCATTCCAAGTAATTATAGATGGGTGGGTTGATGGACACGGTTTAGCAATTAAGACACAGCAAAATAAAAGAGAATCTAATCTGAAAGGTATTAACAGACTGCAAAATGCTATGCCAAAGCCGGGATTTGAACCACGGATCTTCTGGTTTCCGTCTGGTTGCTCTAATAACGATTATAAATGCACAGTATTTTAATAACACTCATGTAAGAGAGTTTTGCGTTATTTCCTTTGTGATTATGTTGTAATCAGTCCTGTCCAGTGCTCTGGTTCCCGCCCCAGGTTCGATCCTACCCGTGGTGGTGGGGATTTTAAGTCTCGTGTATAGGACCGGTGCCTATAGGCAGTGACCCCGGCCTCGAGAGCCAAAATCCCCGCTGGGAGATGCGTGATGCTGGCCGCATCTCCGCGTATCGGCGGTGCTTATGTGGATGTGAGGCCGGCAGTCATGTGCAGGGCATGCTAAATAACCGTATAAAGAGGGAAACTTGCCAACATTAGAAATCAGTGAACCTATAGTTTTTTTATTAACATCTGAGACGATTGTTTTTCTCTGTGGTCGCAGACTATGCATCTTTTTAGAGGTTAACTTGGTGGCGTGGGAGTGCAGAATCTTAATATTCGCCAGCTTCATCTCTGTTTCGTTGTATGTGTTAAGGGTGTCTGCATTATGTAAAAACAATAAAAAAAATCTGATGTGTTACACTCACATGACTTTCTCTACTCTTGTACAAACTATTTTTACAAACGCTTATTCTCCATATGCTTCATCTTAATGGAGATATCGAGATGTCAATCTTATTGATAATTTT
Source organism: Deroplatys truncata (assembly GCA_030765065.1). Lineage (NCBI taxonomy): Eukaryota > Metazoa > Arthropoda > Insecta > Mantodea > Mantidae > Deroplatys > Deroplatys truncata. The sequence continues at coordinate 20,741,150 of CM060977.1, forward strand.
CTTGTAGATGCAAGGGGAATATGGTAGGTTTTAAGCGATAGTCAAATATTTTAACGCTGGTTGCTATGCGGCGCATTCCATTCTCTTTGCATGTCCAGGACATAAAAAAAATGAATAACGAATTTGAGAAAAAGTATAAGTATTGGAAAATTTAAGGGAATAACAAGCAATATCTCGCAAACGGTTCACTCAACAAAAGAAATGTATATGACATAAATTGTGTATTTTAACGCGATCTACATTTTTCATGTAGTAAAATTTTGTCTATCTCTTATGGTTTACCAGTTATGAAAAAGTCGTTCACAATGAAGAATACTTTTGGAGACATTCCCAGAAAATTCGAGATATACATTTTATTTGTCATGACAATATCTTAAACATATGATATTTTAATCAAAATCGTTAGAGCCGTTTTTGAGAAAATTAAAATTTTCGAAAAATGTTCCATGTAAAGGGTAGTCTGGGGTGGGGGGATTTTCTTGAAAACCTTCGTGTCGCATCTCTGAAAGATACTGAACCTAAATACCAAGTTTGGTGTTTATCCGACTCTTCGTTTTTGAGTTATGCTGTTCACAGACACACAGACAGACACACACACACGGGCATGTTTCCAAAAATGCTTTTTTTGGATTCAGTGAGTCTCAAAACATGTATTTCCGGTGAAATCTCGGTATCGAAATTTTGGGTGGAATACAATACTTCCCCTACTTACTATACGTAGTAGGGAAAGTAATAGCTACATTACAAACTTCGTTATTAAAGGAATAGCGATAGTCAAATGTTTAAGATCTGGACGCTATATGCTGGCCTTAAAATTCCATACTGTTTCCATGACATCGCGAGAAACAACTGAATGTTGACAGGGCTTTAAAAGAATGCCAAGTGTTTAACAAATAGAACCATGAATAACGGATAACTCAGAAATGGTTGATGCCACAAAAATAGTTATTTGAATTAAATTGTGTGTTTTAAAGAAATGTACATTTCTTGTGTAGTACGTTTCCGTCTATCGCTTAACGTTTACCAGTTATATAGATTATACCAGGTGAGTCAGCTGCCCCTATTTATTTTTGAATTTATGCATCGTGCGAAGCGACATATTTGACTTACGCCTATCTTGAATGCCTTCTAATGGCTGATTTGCATAACACTTTATAGAGGAGGGATAGATAACTCAGTGCATAAGTGTTTTACGGGACCTAATGCAATCGCTATATATGTCGATACAAAAAACATCCATCCTGACACTGGGAGCTGCAGTAGCACTTTTAGCCAATTTTACAAACTTTTATTATTTAGCATACATTCATGCACACCTTTGAAAACGCTTCTGAAGGAACAACCTATCACATGCATCGGTTGACAGAACCATTTGAAAACAAAACGGCATATCTACGCAGTGCGACCAATTGGATTTAAGCCGTCAGTCAACGTTGTACAGCCTTGTCAAAAATGCTAAGTATTAGGTGGATAATTTCTCGTATGTCACAAACTATGGCGTAATTGCGATGACTGATGCACTTTATTTGTTTGAATTAAAACTACCAAACCGAGCTCAAAACACTGTATGACGTTGCAAAAGGTGTTTAAACATTCTAGGTGGGGTCTAATTCTGCGATTACTAATTCATATAGGAACCCCAGCTGACAAGGTAGCATTGGCCGAATAGTATTATCATGGTTGCTGTAACACTGTACCACTTCAGTTCTGGTTCAAATCCTTTGGTTTAAGTTCAAACTTTTTATTACCTTTTATTTCATCTCTTTGGGTCTATAATTTGATATTATGATATACATAACATTTTGATAGCATTATAAGTGTGTACAAAATAGAATAATCACCATGTTTTCCACCGCAAAAAAGAAGAACCGCAAAGCCCAAATCACCTACGGGCAGTCACGTGAAGAATGCAGGCAGATTACACCGCGCATGTTGCAGCATGCAAGAGGGTCTCTCCAGCAACGTACACAAGTGTGCATTGATGAAGGTGGTCGTCATTTTGAACATTTACTTCGTTGATAAATCCAGGCTCTTTAACAATTTATTATTCTGTTTACACGTGAACTTAGCACATTTACAATTCTTTGTCAATAAAAGAAGTAAACATAAGGTTTAAACATGAAACAAAAGCTGTTAGATTTAATATCGTCGATATGCGCGCAATAGAATGAAAACTAACTACATAACATGCATTACAACACCAGATACGGTACAGATTATTAGGGTAAACATGATACACAATTATCTGGTTGTAATTCTTGTGTCTTTGCCACACAGGAGAGCCAATAACAAAAATAAATTAATTAATTAATTAGTACACTAAAATACAGAAAATAAACATAAGGAGAATATAAAAAAAGAACCAAAACAATTTGATGTTCGTATCAGATTCGAACCTCCGAAGCTAACCTTTGCTTCACCACATACCGGCAGCTAATCAACTCGGCCAGAACCCACGTAGTCTATCGCTATCTTCGGGAAAACATTCCTCTATCTCCTTGCAAGCATATCTAAGAAACGCCGTCTGTTTTAAGGCTTTCGCAGCTCTTTGGTTCTCATTCAGGCCTTTAATCATTAATGCTAGTTGCGTATAGTACCGAATAGAAGGGCAGAGCTGCAATAACAGTTGGTTTGCTAAAAGGGTGAATGTTTTCACATTAGACTATAAACTGCGGGTTGCATAGATACGAATACCTGGAGACAGCTGACTCACCTGGTATAAATTTCGAAAAATGTTCCACGTAAAGGGTAGTTGGTGTAGTGAGTTTTCTTGAAAAGATTTGTATCGCATCTTTAGAAGATACTAAACACCAAGTTTGGTATTTATCCGACTTTTTGGGTTATGCTGTTCACACACACGGACCCTTTTCTAAAAATGTGTTGTTTTTTTTTAAGGTTCAGGGGGTCTGAACACATACTATTATTTCCGGTGAAATCTCGACATCCAATGTTTGGGTGGAATACAATACTTCCCCTACTTACTATACGTAGTAGAGAAAGTAACAACCAAAAGCCCCATGTCTATAGTGTGTACAGATACGCAGGTTGCTATGCTGTTATATAGATACGCGTATTCTGAAATTGACATGAAAGCTTGCTTGAGAAGGATTCACGGCGTGCTTGAAGTTCGGAAAGTTGGGTCGCAACTCGGTTCTCTCAGCATGTGCCTAACGAGCGAAACCGCCCGAATGAGTTAATTATGGGTGTACTTGAAACTCTGCCAACTAATTCATAGAGTGATGAGAGATAGTGCCGGAAATGACATACATGTGTCTAGCCTGCCAGGTTTAACATAAGACAAAGGCATTTAATATCTCAGCATCCAGATAGTTTCATCTGTTCTCCCATTTTTACTTTCTCTACTACGTAGTACTTAGAGCAAGTAGAGTATTCCACTCAAGAATTCTATGTCGAGATGTCACCGTTCTGAGACTCCCTGGGTGAAAAAGAAAGAAAGAAAAGGACCCATGGTATATGTGAGAAGCATAGATAACCCAAAAACGAAATGCCCAGTAAATACCAAACATGCTATTTAGGTTCAGCAGCTTCCTAGGATGGGACACGAAGATTTTCGAGAAAATCCTCCCACTCCAAACTACCTTGTACATGAAATTTTTTTCAAAAGTTTTGATTTTCTTAAAAATGGTTCTAACGATTTTGATTAAAATGCCACATTTTTAAAGAATTTTCGTCACAAACGAAATATGTATCTTTAATTTTCTGAGAATAGCCTCTGAAGTCCTCTTCATTCTGAACGCACAGCTGGTAAACCGCAAGAAATATACAAAATCTTACTATATATATATAAAAAAAGGTAGTTACCGTTAAAACACAAATTATGTCAAGTACTTTTATTTTTGCGGGGAGGTGAAGTTAACCATTTTCGGTATATTCCTTATTGTTGGTTTCAATATTAAAATACTTTTCTCCCCCCGCCTCTCCTACCTCTTGCAAAGAGAAGAGAATTTCAAAGCCATCACATAGCGACAAGCTCTTAAAAGTTTTGGCTATCGCCTAAGTCTCTGCGCTCATCTTACCTACAAGGAAATGTATATATATATATATATATATATATATATATATATATATATATATATATAAAGCATTTCTACAAATGCTTATCTCTATTAACGTGAAGTAGATAAAAGAATAAACTTTTGTAAGGATAGTTTGTCGAAGAATGGGTACAGAAAGTAATGTGAATGTAACGTGTGAACCTTCACAAGAGCTATAAAACCTTTTAGACAAGGTCCAATGGGCCGCATTATACTTACTTCCTAAGATCGCCACACAGAGGCGCTAATGTAAATAGTTACGTCAGTAAAGCAGAGATGGTGCCACCGTGCTAACTGCAGTGGACTAATGAGCCAAAACTCGGGTATAAAAGGAGAAGGAACCAGCCGTGAGATACAGCTGACTCCTGCTCCGACGACCCAAGATGCCATTACTGTGGCGTCCCTAGCCTGACCGCACCCTGCACCCAGCACAACTTCCAGAATCGCCGCCTGTGATGGCTTCGGACATTATACAGGACAGGCGCAGTGTCCATGCTACCCGGGACAAGACAACCACAACCACCACCGCAGTTTCCAGTCCAGGGCGGTCCAGCAAGAGATCATCTACATCGCCGAACACACACCACTGCACGTCAGCTCTACCGGGGGTACTCCAGAAGTTGAAGAACCTCCAGGCCGAATTAACACACCTCACTGAGGTCACGGACATAGAGGAAGTACTCCACAACTTCACTACAAGCCAACAACTAAAACGAGTATAAGAACATATCCCACTAAACTCACTGACGACGACTGAATTCAACCGGGCAAACCAAATATTCACACTCACCATCAGAAGGATCATCAAGCAGGAGGTCACACCAGCCCTTCAGAACATGATCGACAAACTTCCTACACAAACGCCAACAGGTTGGCCGGACAACGGTCAAATAGGTCGCACTCGGCAGCCAAAGAATGGCCTAGTCTCTAGGCCAGCACACTCTTCACTTACTGCGGTACTGCCCCATGAACGCCCTGAATCCTTAGTCCTATACCCAACTTCCCGTCAACATTACCCATTCCTCTTCCGTTGTTATTCCCTGAAAACCTTCATCCTTGCCCCCCCCAAAAAAAAACCACGAGCCAGTCATTGCACCGTACTCAACCAGGCAACACCACTTTAGTTGTATCGCACGGTTATGCCTCTCAAACGAAAGTGTAAACTCGAATTATTCACTCTCTCTCTCTCTCTCTCTCTCTATCCAACCTTCCTCGAGCACAGGGTGACCCCGGTCCTATGCTGCCCATCCCGTTCTGCATCTCCGAGCTCATCGGTGTCTCGATGCAGATCTTCGGAGACTGCTAGAGACGCAGGTTTAACTACTGCAACCTTTACACTCAGTTGACGGTCCCGTTCTGTCTCTCGAGCTCATCAGGTTAAGTCCTGGCATTGTGTCTCGATGCAGGTCTTGGAGTCAACTGAGGCAAAGGTATCTGGTTCTCCTTTGTGAACCTTCACGTGATAGACCTAGACACGCAGCTAGAGTGTCTACGTCCTGGCACAAGGCCACAACGTAACAGATACGACTTTTTGTAATTTTATAGTAATTTCATGTCATTTTTCAAACTTTTTAGATCGTCATATCCAGGCGCTGGTTATATTTTCTATTCCGACGTTACAATAGTTGAGGTTAATAAGACATGCTGTTACACAACATGCATAATGTAGAAGTCAGCTAATCCTACAAAACCTATTAACGAACTAGATTTGTAATTTAGTGTGCATTGTTTTAAACCTTTCTTATCTTCAAATGATAAGCTCGTTTCCAAAAGCTTCACTTTAAAATTACCCATACAACGCTGCGCTTGAAGCATCAACATAATAGCTATATTCTTCTGGATTCCGTCCCACCGTGGAATATCAGGAAATGAGGAAGCAGATAGGGAAGCCAAAAAAGCAACTTTGTTACTTCCAGAGGAAGAATTGCCAGTGCCCTACAGAGATGCTCAAAGTTATTTTTTAGCAGACCAACTGTCAAATGGAAGCAAGACTGGACCATTAAAACATCAAGCAAACTCCACATAGTTAGGAAGGGCTCCACAAAACCCTGCACATTGCAAACTCTAAAAAGGAAAGATCTACTACTCTGTATTCACTCTTAGGTTGATCCGCGTCAAAACAAACCCCAGGTGACCAGTGCACCGCTATAATGTATCCTTCCGCCATTCGCACTAGAAATACTGTCACTTTCAGACCATGTGGCGAGTACAAGTGGCACGTAGTGCAAAAAAAGAACACAGTCCTTATTTCGACAACTGAAACGGTGACTAGCATATTCTGTTAAGGGTTAAAGGTGATAAGATTGATAGCTGCAACAAAATAAACGTTTGCACATATAATAATAGTTAATTCTAAAATAAATGAGCGAAAAATAAAGAAACAGGTGTGCGATAACCTACTTTATTCTCTCTCTGGAAGCGGCACTTTATTAACTGTTGGCGGCTCATTTTAAAAAAGAAATTGTGCACTGTTACGCGAATTGCATTCTCAAAATCACTACATTCTTGCATCGCGTATTTCATATGCTTTCTTTTTTTTTTTTTCGGGTGTAGCCACTTTTCTCGTTTCAGATTTTTCTGCACAAGCACTGTTTATACTTGTACTCGAAACACCGGTGAACTCAGAAGTTAATTTCACCATTTCTTTCGCGGAAAGTGTTGGATATTTCTCACATAACTTATAATAAACATTCAACACTATTGTTTTTTCACCACTAGTCAATGCTAATGCTTTACGTAATTGGACGAAAACACAAGAGCAAATTCACCGTCCTCCATCCACGATACTAAACGCAACTGCTGGTTTCTGACTGTAAACAATATTCTGCGCCTACCCGGATGTCAGGCGACTCATACGAATTGCGTCATGGGATTTGTAGCTCTGTTTTACGGTATAAATCAGCGTTAAATAAAACCTTAGGTATTTGTATAGAATGTTATACTATTTAAGGATAAATTCATTCTAAAATTCAGAGATTAGCATGGGACTACTTTCCTGGAGCATTGCTACCGTGTTGCACCACGGTGCACTGACCACGTGGGTTTGTTTTGCCGCGGATCAACCTAAGAGTGAACATAGTTTAATTATATCACGTTTACGAATAAACCATTCACGCCTAACTCATTCCTTCTTACTCGCCAAAGAAAATGCTCCTCACTGCGAGACTTGCAATTGCCGTATCACCATCGAACACCGAAGTTATACCATAACTAACATAACATTCCTGAAGATATGTTTTTAGCTTTAAACAACCCTACTCCTTTCAAAAACATTATTTTTTTCTCGAAAGACATCAAACTGTGTAATAAGATTTAAATATAACACATCAAATAAAAATGTATAAGAAGTAATAGGTTATACTGTTCTAGCTGGTTCAAGACTTAATAATGTAAAATATGTTTGTATTACAATTGTATTATTTAATCAATGTAAAGTATACAATGTATTATTATTGTACTCGTATGTATGGATATACATCGCGATATGACCTAGTAGTCAATGCGACTATAAATAAAGAAAAATAACAACATAATACACTTCAACCTACCTGTTTATTGCCTCGTCCCCAAAAGGATAGCCGAACTCATGTTTTGTTTATGTCGAGCCATCTTCGGCGACGATGACTGTACATGGGATTTTACCCGCTACCTCACGCTATCGCCTGAGTCATCTTGCTCGGTGAAGGCTGCTTATAAAACAATATTCTTAGCGCAAGCTGTAAACCTCATTAACTAGGGCGAGGTATGTCGACATAGCCATAGTGCACCGGTATATACACACAATTGTCAAGAGTTATTATTTCAAACAAGTGTACTGTTTGGATTTGATGCACAAATCTCTATTTTCTGTGTGACGTTTCTGTATAACTCGTATACGGATTCCTGCAAAGTGAATTTTTCAACATTTTCACAAGTGTTGGCAATTAAAAGTATCAACATGTACATAATATTAAATCAGGTCGTTTTGAAACACTAACAGACTTATCTACGTCGTAATCAGACATGAATATCACGGTGAATTGACAGTGAGGCAAGTGTATCTTTTATTGTCTTAATGTGGAAATGTGCAGAAGCAGTGGAAACTGACAAAATAGTTAATACCTTGAGAAGAACAGGCAATAAAAGGAATTATATGTTTGAGCTTCCCACGTTTGTCAGGTTATCTTAAGAACATTTCGTTTGAAAAAAAATCTGATGTGTTACACTCACATGACTTTCTCTACTCTTGTACAAACTATTTTTACAAACTCTTATTCTCCATCTATTTCATATTAACCGAGATAAACATTTGCAGAAGCGATCTTTTGACATGCAAAGAGAATTACATTTTACACATAGCGACCAGTTCTAAAAATATTTGACTATCGCTTAAGGCGTACTATGTTCCCCTTGTTTTGTATTTGCAAGGGCAATATAGAAATACAGTAGCCTTTAAGCATAGACATATCTCTTAATAGCTGGTTGCTAGGTGCAGCACCATTCTCTTTGCCACAGATTAATACTCTTTGCATATCCAAGACAAAAAAATGAATAACGAATTCCCATTTGAGAAAATAAGTATTGAAAAATTTAAGGGAATAACAAGCAATATCTCGAAAATGGTTCACTCAACAAAAAAAAGTATATGACATAAATTGTGTATTTTAACGCGATCTACATCTTTTGTGTAGTAAAATTTTGTCTATCTCTTATGGTTTACCAGTTATGCAAAAGTCGTTCACAATGAAGAATACTTTTGGAGACATTCCCAGAAAATTCGAGATATACATTTTATTTGTCATAAAAATATCTTAAACATATGATATTTTAATCAAAATCGTTAGAGCCATTTTTGAGAAAATTAAAATTTTCGAAAAATCTTCCATGTAAAGGGTAATCTGGGGTGGGGGATTTTCTTGAAAAGCTTCGTGTCGCATCTCTGGAAGATACTGAACCTAAATACCAAGTTTGATGTTTATCCGACTGTTCGCTTCTGAGTTATGCTGTTCACACACACACACACACACACACGGACATGTTTCCAAAAATGTTTTTTTTATTTAGGGGGTCTCAAAACATGTATTTCCGGTGAAATCCCGGTATCGAATTTTTGGGTGGAATACAATACTTCCCCTAATTACTATACGTAGTAGAGAAAGTAATAAAGATTTGATTTCTGCAGAAATACTTCCCTCTGGGGCAGATTTCAGCTTTCCCCCCTTTTCTTTCTTTCTATACCGCGCACCTAGTAGGTAGAGAAGGTATCCACCCAAAAATTCAATATCGAGATTTCACCGGAAATGCATGTTTTGAGGCCCCGAGTAAAATAAAAGGCATTTTTAGAAAAATGTCAGTGTCTGTGTGTATGTCTGTGAACAGCATAACTCAGCCCTCAAGGGCTCACCTTGGTGAATACGAGAGTGGCGACCCCGAGGTATCTGAACCACCCAGTTTCTGGGGGTATAACCAGTCCACCCTGCATCCTGAGGTCAGACATAAGGAGACCTGGTCCTCCAGGTTGGGGGTTAAGCATGGGGCTCTCAACGCCACTTGTAAAAACCTTGTTAAGACGAATGGTTTGTTGTTGGCAACCTGGAATATTCAAACGATGTTATGACCTAGAAAAATGAAAGTGGTGGCAAATAACTCTTAAGGTATTGGCTGGACAGTAGTATTAGTCCCGGATGAGCCAATTGTTTTAACGATAATCCTGCCGCTAGGGGCGCTAGTGTCGCTAGTGTCGCTGCGTGCGACGGCGGCGGCGGTAAGTTTGAAAAGCGCCGTGAGCGTTAGGATTATCGTTAAATCGGTTGGCTCATCCGGGACGAGTTGAAAGAATTGAGGAAGTGACGTGGAGTGTTTTGATTGGTTCGTTAATTTGGGGTGGGAGATGGAGGAAGGGAGATGGAGGAGTATGGAGGTCGCGTGATGGAGAGGAGCTGGGTGGCGAGGTGTTGTCTGTGCGGAGGTCGGTACTGAAAGAGGGGTAAAGATGGGGAGCGAGGGATAAAAAGTGTAAAGGAAAGTGACGTGTGAAGTTGTGATTGGTGGGAATAAGAAGTGATTTTATTGGTGGAAAGGAGCAAATGAGAGTTGTTGATTGGTAAGAATAAGAGGGATTATGATTGGTGGAAAGAAAAAGGTGTGGGAGTGGGGTATGTTGGAGGTGATGGGAAAGGTAAGCTTTGCTAGCAGCAAGATTTGCAAAAGCCTGTCGTGAACTGATCAGCAATTTTTTTGAACGTTGGATGGTAGTTTTTTCTTGAGTGGATAGAGAGATGGGGGGCGATATGAGATGCGGTGGCGAAAATGGGAACTAAACAAGGTGTTTGAGACAAGAGGTTTAAGGACGAGGAAATTTTGAGGTTAGTGGTGAACATGGCGGTCGCAAGAGGTGGGGGGTAAGGAGACGCGGTGGTGAGAATGGGAACTAAAAGAAGATGGGGGAAGCAAGAGTTTAGAAGAGTAGATTTTGAGGTTAAAATAGTGGGAACTAAAAATGGCGGAGGGTCTGCGACAAGGAGATGCGGTGAGAACTAAACAAGATGGCGGACGCAAGAGGTGGGTAAGGAGGTTTGAGGTTACAGTACCAAAACACGAAAGGATATATTCCTACGCCAAGCAGGTCCGAAAAATAATTATGCGTGTGGTACTTACCTGTTACCGGTGTGGATGCGTCACCAAAAGCGCGGCACGCGACGCGAAAAAATAAAAGCAAACTGTTTTTGAAAATGCTTAACCAGCTTTAAGATCAACCAACATCACTACGCACTGATATACCTAGGTTTTTAAAGCGGTACAGACACCCTTTGCAGAGGCGTAATTTAACTATACCAAAAACCTGGTACTGGACCATCGTGATGGTCGCTAGCGTACGTAGGAGCAGGGTTCTCAAGCCGGTCGAAAGCGGTCAAAAACGTGTACGACGTAGGTGTTCGCAGTAGCTGCTGTCGAGTCAACCGTCGAGGTGTGAATAAACGAGATCTGTTCTCGCCGGCAATTTGGTTCGGAGATGTGAGCAGCGGCGAGGTGTTGTCTGTGCGGAGGTCGGGACTGAAAGAGGGAAAAGATGGGGAGCGAGGGATAAAAAGTGTAACAGAAAGTGACGTGTGAAGTTGTGATTGGTGGGAATAAGAAGTGATTTTATTGGTGGAAAGGAGCAAATGAAAGTTGCTGATTGGTAAGAATAAGAGAGGTTATGATTGGTGGAAAGAAAAAGGAGTGGGGTATGTTGGAGGTGATGGGAAAGGTAAGTTTTGCTAGCAACAAGATTTGCAAAAGCCTGTCGTGAACTGATCAGCAATTTTTGAACGTTGGATGGTAGTTTTCTTGAGTGGATAGAGAGATGGGGCGATATGAGATGCGGTGGCGAAAATGGGAACTAAACAAGGTGGTTGAGACAAGAGGTTTAAGGACGAGGAAATTTGGAGGTTAGTGGTGAACATGGCGGTCGCAAGAGGTGGGGGTAAGGAGACGCGGTGGTGAGAATGGGAACTAAAAGAAGATGGCGGTAGCAAGAGGTTAGAAGAGTAGATTTTGAGGTTAAAATAGCGGGAACTAAAAATGGCGGAGGGTCTGCGACAAGGAGATGCGGTGAGAACTAAACAAGATGGCGGACGCAAGAGGAGGGTAAGGAGATTTGAGGTTACAGTACCAAAACACGAAAGGATATATTCCTACGCCAAGCAGGTCCGAAAAATAATTATGCGTGTGGTACTTACCTGTTACCGGTGTGGATGCGTCACCAAAAGCGCGGCACGCGACGCGAAAAAATAAAAGCAAACTGTTTTTGAAAATGCTTAACCAGCTTTAAGATCAACCAACATCACTACGCACTGATATACCTAGGTTTTTAAAGCGGTACAGACACCCTTTGCAGAGGCGTAATTTAACTATACCAAAACCTGGTACTGGACCATCGTGATGGTCGCTAGCGTACGTAGGAGCAGGGTTCTCAAGCCGGTCGAAAGCGGTCAAAAACGTGTACGACGTAGGTGTTCACAGTAGCTGCTGTCGAGTCAACCGTCGAGGTGCGAATGAACGAGATCTGTTCTTGCAGGCAATCTGGTTGGGAGATGAGAGGCGCGGTGGTAAAAATGTGAACTAAATAAGATGGCGGAGGCACGAAGTTGAGGTTAAGGAGCGGTGAGGCGTTGTCTGTGCGGCGGTTGGGGTCTGAAAGAGGGGGAAAGATGGCGAACGAGGGATAAAAAGTATAACAGAAGTGACGTGCGAAGTTGTGATTGGTGGGAATAAGAAGTGACGTTATTGGTGGAAAGGAACAAATGAAAGTTGTTGATTGGTGAGAATAAGAGAGATTATGATTGGTGGAAAGAAAAAAGGTGTGGGAGTGGGGTATGTTGGAGGTGATGGAAAAGGTGAGTTTTGCTACCAACAACATTTGCAAAAGCCTATGCAGAACTCATCAGCAATTTTAAATAACTAGTGTTTCGGGGTTTTCTCTGGTTGGTAGACGAATGCAAGCTGTTTCTGCCATACTTATATTATTCGACTTTTCCTTTTTTTTTCGTCTTTTTTAAAAAATAACTAGTTTTTGGGGTTTTCTGCGGATGGGAAACGAATGCGAGCTCTTTCTGCTTTTTCATAGGTTTTCCCTGGTTGGTAGGCGTTTTCTGTACTGGTTGACGAAGGCGTTTCTAATTTTGGAGGTTTTCTCAGGTTTTTAGCGGTTGTCCCTGCCCGGTAGGCAAATGATGAAGTTTTACCTTGTCGGCGCGCGGATACTAGGCACGTACTGGCGCGCACACACACACACACACACAGAGAGAGACAGATAGACACACAGACAGGCACACACACACACACACGGACATGTTTCCAAAAATGCTTTTTTTTTTTTTTTTTGATTCAGGAGGTCTCAAAACGTGTATTTCCGGTGAAATCTCGGTATCGAATTTTTGGGCGGAATGCAATACTTCCCCTACTTACTATACGTAGTAGAGAAAGTAAAAAAGTATTGAAAAATTTAAGGAAATAACAAGCAATATCTCAAAAGTGTACTATCTTGTTTTCAAGGGTTTTCCAGATCGGTAAGCGTTAGAATACTCTTAGAGCTTTTTTCAAGTTTTTTAGCGGTTGTCCCTGGCCGGTAGGCAATTGATAAAGTTTTTCTATAACGACGTCGTTTTGGCTTGTGGCGCACGGTTCCTAGGCACGTACTCGCGCGCGCGCGCACACACACACACACACACACACACACACACACTAAAATAGTAGCGTATAAAAAAAACTGATTTGTTACACTCACATAACTTTCTCTACTCTTGTACAATCTAATTGGTAGCTTTTAAGCGATAGTCAAATATTTTAACGCTGGTTGCTATGTGGCGAATTCCATTCTGTTTGCATGTTCAGGACATAAAAAAAATGAATAAACGAATTTGAGAAAAAGTATAAGTATTGGAAAATTTAAGGAAATAACAAGCAATATCTCGAAAACGGTTCACTCAACAAAAGAAACGTATATGACATAAGTTGTGTATTTTAACGCGATCTACATTTTTTGTGTAGTAAAATTTTGTCTATCTCGTATGGTTTACCAGTTATGCAAAAAAGTCGTTCACAATGAAGAATATTTTTGGAGACATTCCCAGAAAATTCGAGATATACATTTTATTTGACATGACAATATCTTAAACATATGATGTTTTAATCAAAATCGTTAGAGCCGTTTTTGAGAAAATTAAAATTTTCGAAAAATGTTCCATGTAAAGGGTAGTCTGGGGTGGGGGGATTTTCTTGAAAACCTTCGTGTCGCATCTCTGGAAGATACTGAACCTAAATACCAAGTTTGGTGTTTATCCGACTGTTCGTTTTTGAGTTATGCTGTTCACAGACACACAGACAGACACACACACGGACATGTTTCCAAAAATGCTTTTTTTTTTTGGATTCAGAGATTCTCAAAACATGTATTTCCAGTGAAATCTCGGTAACGAATTTTTGGGTGGAATGCAATACTTCCCCTACTTACTATACGTAGTAGAGAAAGTAAAAATGAATAACGCATTTGAGAAAAAGTATAAGTATTGGAAAATTTAAAGGAAATAACAAGCAATATCTCGAAATACGGTTCACTCAACAAAATAAATGTATATGGCATAAGTTGTGTATTTTAACGCGATCTACATTTTTTGTGTAGCAAACTTTTGTCTATCTCTTACGGTTTATCAGTTATGAAAAAGTCGTTCACAATGAAGAATTCTTTTGGAGACATTCCCAGAAAATTCGAGATATACATTTCATTTCTCTCGACATTATCTTAAATATATGATATTTTCATCAAAATCGTTAGAGCCATTTTTTAATACAAAGAGAACGGGATTTCACAAGTGAAACAGTACTGTGATAACGATACCACTGAAACAAAAAAAAAAATCTGATGTGTAACACTCACATGACTTTTTCAACTCTTGTACAAAGTATTTTTACAAACGCTTATTCCCCATCTAGTTCATGTTAATCGAGATAAACATTTGCAAAATCTATTTTATTGCTAATTTTCTTGTATAAAAAAAAAATCTGATGTGTAACACTCACATGACGTTCTCTACTCTTGTACAAAGTATTTTTACAAACGCTTATGCTCCATCTAGTTCATGTTAATCGAGATAAACATTTGCAAACTCTATTTTATTGCTAATTTTCTTGTAGATGTAGGGGAAAATATATTTACAAGGGGAATATAGAAAAACAGTAGCCTTTAAGCACATACATATCTCTTAATAGCTGGTTGCTATGTGCAACACCATTCTTTTTGCCACAGATTAATACTGTTTGCATATCAAAGACAAAAAAAAAAATGAATAACGAAGTCCCATTTGAGAAAATAAATATTGGAAAATTAACAAACAATATCTCGAAAACGGTTCACTCAACAACAAAAATGTATATTACATAAGATGTGTATTTTAACGCGATCTACATTTTTTGTGTAGTAAAATTTTGTCTATCTCTTACGGTTTTTCAGTTATGAAAAAGACGTTCACAATGAAGAATACTTTTGGAGACATTCCCAGAAAATTCGAGATATACATTTCATTTCTCACGACATTATATTAAACATACGATATTTTTCATCAAAAACGTTAGAGCCATTTTTTTTAATACAAAGAGAACGGGATTTCACAAGTGAAACAGTACTGTGATAACGATACCAACAAAACTAATTATTATTCACCCACTGAAACACATAAAAAAAATCTGATGTGTAACACTCACATGACTTTTCTCATCTCTTGTACAAAGTATTTTTACAAACGCTTATTCCCCATCTAGTTCATGTTAATCGAGATAAACATTTGCAAACTCTGTTTTATTGCTAATTTTGTTGTAGATGTAGGGAAAATATATTTACAAGGGGAATATAGAAAAACAGTAGCCTTTAAGCACATACATATCTCTTAATAGCTGGTTGCTATGTGCAGTACCATTCTTTTTGCCACAGATTAATACTCTTTGCATATCAAAGACAAAAAAAAAATGAATAACGAATTCCCATTTGAGAAAATAACTATTGGAAAATTTAAGTAAATAACAAGCAATATCTCGAAAACGGTTCACTCAACAATAAAGATGTATATGACATAAGTTGTGTATTTTAACGCGATCTACATACTTTCGTACTCACCTATAAGATATAGAGGGTAGAGGTCGTACGAACGTAGCACTTTGAGAATCTATATTCAACAGTTGGTGTTACTCCTTAGAAAGGAAGTATCTGCTGATTTTTATTTAATTCTTTACATTTTACATAGCACGTATGCACTGGCACAACACAAAAGCACTACACACAATACTCAGTTTTAATATTTGCACTAATAACATCAGGAATAACTGAAGTCTGCAAACAGTCATTTCCCATGTGCAGCCTTACGTACAGAAAACGTGTGTGGCTGATCTATGTGTAAAAAGAGCCTGAGAGCGGATGTACGTCAGCGGTAAAATCTTTTAAATGCATTTTTATTGGCGATGGTAGAAATCGTGCAGTGGTGGATCGTGAAAATTCATATAAATGGATGTATCACCTCATAATAAGCCTCTATATACCAAGAATATTGAGTTTTTAAAAAGTCAGCAACTGTACCTGTGTTTCTATACGTGAACGTCAGATGGCAGCTTCGATACGTGTCCACGGAGACCTTAGTGCTAGGCAACTGTACCTCTGTTTCTATACGTGAACGGCAGATTGCAGCTTCGATACGTGTCCACGGAGACCTTAGTGCTAGGCAACTGTACCTCTGTTTCTATACGTGAACGGCAGATTGCAGCTTCGATACGTGTCCACGGAGACCTTAGTGCTAGGCAACTGCACCTCTGTTTCTATACGTGAACGGCAGATTGCAGCTTCGATACGTGTCCACGGAGACCTTAGCGCTAGGCAACTGCACCTCTGTTTCTATACGTGAACGGCAGATTGCAGCTTCGATACGTGTCCACGGAGACCTTAGTGCTAGGCAACTGTACCTCTGTTTCTATACGTGAACGGCAGATTGCAGCTTCGATACGTGTCCACGGAGACCTTAGTGCTAGGCAACTGTACCTCTGTTTCTATACGTGAACGGCAGATTGCAGCTTCGATACGTGTCCACGGAGACCTTAGTGCTAGGCAACTGCACCTCTGTTTCTATACGTGAACGGCAGATTGCAGCTTCGATACGTGTCCACGGAGACCTTAGTGCTAGGCAACTGTACCTCTGTTTCTATACGTGAACGGCAGATTGCAGCTTCGATACGTGTCCACGGAGACCTTAGTGCTAGGCAACTGCACCTCTGTTTCTATACGTGAACGGCAGATTGCAGCTTCGATACGTATCCACGGAGACCTTAGTGCTAGGCAACTGCACCTCTGTTTCTATACGTGAACGGCAGATTGCAGCTTCAATACGTGTCCACGGAGACCTTAGTGCTAGGCAACTGTACCTCTGTTTCTATACGTGAACGGGAGATTGCAGCTTCGATACGTGTCCACGGAGACCTTAGTGCTAGGCAACTGCACCTCTGTTTCTATACGTGAACGTCAGATTGCAGCTTCGATACGTGTCCACGGAGACCTTAGTGCTAGGCAACTGCACCTCTGTTTGTATACGTGAACGGCAGATTGCAGCTTCGATACGTATCCACGGGGACCTTAGTGCTAGGGAACTGCACCTCTGTTTGTATACGTGAACGGCAGATTGCAGCTTCAATACGTGTACACGGAGACCTTAGTGCTAGGCAGCTGTACCTCTGTTTCTATACGTGAACGGCAGATTGCAGCTTCGATACGTGTCCACGGAGATCTTAGTGCTAGGCAGCTATACCTGTTTCTATACGTCAACGGCAGATTGCAGCTTCGATACGTGTTCACGGAGACCTTAGTGCTAGGCAACTGTACCTGTGTTTCTATACGTGTCCACGGAGACCTTAGTGCTAGACAACTGTACCTGTGTTTCTATACGTGAACGGCAGATTGCAGCTTCAATACGTGTCCACGGAGACCTTAGTGCTAGTGCTAGGCAACTATACCTCTGTTTCTATACGTGAACGGCAGATTGCAGGTTCGATACGTGTCCACGCAGATCTTAGTGCTAGGCAACTATACCTGTTTCTATACGTGAACGGCAGATTGCAGCTTCGATACGTGTCCACGGAGACCTTAGTGCTAGGCAACTGTACCTGTGTTTCTATACGTGAACGTCAGATGGCAGCTTCGATACGTGTCCACGGAGACCTTAGTGTTAGGCAACTGTACCTCTGTTTCTATACGTGAACGGCAGATTGCAGCTTCGATACGTGTCCACGGAGACCTTTCGCTTCAGGTGACAAAATAACACTAGGCACTTGTGTGCCGTGGTGTAAGCCGCAATCACGGTATTGGTAGCGTGGATCTCCTTGGGGCTCTCCTCGGAGTTACCTCAACACCACGTACATGACCTGGTTCGTCACGGGTACGCAGGTCTGCACTACCACTTCCTCGGCGTTGAGCAGGCCCAGGAGGCGATCGTACCGGTACACCAGCTAGCACGTGGACATGTTATCGCGCTGTGGTGTTGCGTGTGCGAGGTATGGAAACTCAAGGACGCAAAACATGCACGACCGAGGGTTAAAAAGCAGAACAAGTAGTGACGTGGAGCGTTGTGATTGGTGTAAATAAGACGATCTCTGATAGGTGGACAAATTGAAATAACGTGATGTGATAGGCGAAAATAAAATCAAAGGTGATTGGATGAAAAATGACGAGAAGGAATTAGCGGTGAATTTGTGAACTAAGATGGCGAAGATTTTTTTTTTTTTAAAAAAAAGGATAATATAAGTACGGCAACTGTAACGGTTTACGGCAAACGCGCGCCGCGCAATGCGTCACGCCCGGGCAATAAAACAAAAATCATATTGAGCAAGATGCCCGGCGTGACGCATTGCGCGGCGCGCGTTTGCCGTAAACCGTTACAGTTGCCGTACTTATATTATCCTTTTTTTTAAAAAAAAAAAAATCTTCGCCATCTTAGTTCACAAATTCACCGCTAATTCCTTCTCGTCATTTTTCATCCAATCACCTTTGATTTTATTTTCGCCTATCACATCACGTTATTTCAATTTGTCCACCTATCAGAGATCGTCTTATTTACACCAATCACAACGCTCCACGTCACTACTTGTTCTGCTTTTTAACCCTCGGTCGTGCATGTTTTGCGTCCTTGAGTTTCCATACCTCGCACACGCAACACCACAGCGCGATAACATGTCCACGTGCTAGCTGGTGTACCGGTACGATCGCCTCCTGGGCCTGCTCAACGCCGAGGAAGTGGTAGTGCAGACCTGCGTACCCGTGA
Organism: Deroplatys truncata; assembly: GCA_030765065.1. Taxonomy (NCBI): domain Eukaryota; kingdom Metazoa; phylum Arthropoda; class Insecta; order Mantodea; family Mantidae; genus Deroplatys; species Deroplatys truncata. The sequence goes on from CM060977.1 coordinate 20,760,015, forward strand.
CGAACCAGGTCATGTACGTGGTGTTGAGGTAACTCCGAGGAGAGCCCCAAGGAGATCCACGCTACCAATACCGTGATTGCGGCTTACACCACGGCACACAAGTGCCTAGTGTTATTTTGTCACCTGAAGCGAAAGGTCTCCGTGGACACGTATCGAAGCTGCAATCTGCCGTTCACGTATAGAAACAGAGGTACAGTTGCCTAACACTAAGGTCTCCGTGGACACGTATCGAAGCTGCCATCTGACGTTCACGTATAGAAACACAGGTACAGTTGCCTAGCACTAAGGTCTCCGTGGACACGTATCGAAGCTGCAATCTGCCGTTCACGTATAGAAACAGGTATAGTTGCCTAGCACTAAGATCTGCGTGGACACGTATCGAACCTGCAATCTGCCGTTCACGTATAGAAACAGAGGTATAGTTGCCTAGCACTAGCACTAAGGTCTCCGTGGACACGTATTGAAGCTGCAATCTGCCGTTCACGTATAGAAACACAGGTACAGTTGTCTAGCACTAAGGTCTCCGTGGACACGTATAGAAACACAGGTACAGTTGCCTAGCACTAAGGTCTCCGTGAACACGTATCGAAGCTGCAATCTGCCGTTGACGTATAGAAACAGGTATAGCTGCCTAGCACTAAGATCTCCGTGGACACGTATCGAAGCTGCAATCTGCCGTTCACGTATAGAAACAGAGGTACAGCTGCCTAGCACTAAGGTCTCCGTGTACACGTATTGAAGCTGCAATCTGCCGTTCACGTATACAAACAGAGGTGCAGTTCCCTAGCACTAAGGTCCCCGTGGATACGTATCGAAGCTGCAATCTGCCGTTCACGTATACAAACAGAGGTGCAGTTGCCTAGCACTAAGGTCTCCGTGGACACGTATCGAAGCTGCAATCTGACGTTCACGTATAGAAACAGAGGTGCAGTTGCCTAGCACTAAGGTCTCCGTGGACACGTATCGAAGCTGCAATCTCCCGTTCACGTATAGAAACAGAGGTACAGTTGCCTAGCACTAAGGTCTCCGTGGACACGTATTGAAGCTGCAATCTGCCGTTCACGTATAGAAACAGAGGTGCAGTTGCCTAGCACTAAGGTCTCCGTGGATACGTATCGAAGCTGCAATCTGCCGTTCACGTATAGAAACAGAGGTGCAGTTGCCTAGCACTAAGGTCTCCGTGGACACGTATCGAAGCTGCAATCTGCCGTTCACGTATAGAAACAGAGGTACAGTTGCCTAGCACTAAGGTCTCCGTGGACACGTATCGAAGCTGCAATCTGCCGTTCACGTATAGAAACAGAGGTGCAGTTGCCTAGCACTAAGGTCTCCGTGGACACGTATCGAAGCTGCAATCTGCCGTTCACGTATAGAAACAGAGGTACAGTTGCCTAGCACTAAGGTCTCCGTGGACACGTATCGAAGCTGCAATCTGCCGTTCACGTATAGAAACAGAGGTACAGTTGCCTAGCACTAAGGTCTCCGTGGACACGTATCGAAGCTGCAATCTGCCGTTCACGTATAGAAACAGAGGTGCAGTTGCCTAGCGCTAAGGTCTCCGTGGACACGTATCGAAGCTGCAATCTGCCGTTCACGTATAGAAACAGAGGTGCAGTTGCCTAGCACTAAGGTCTCCGTGGACACGTATCGAAGCTGCAATCTGCCGTTCACGTATAGAAACAGAGGTACAGTTGCCTAGCACTAAGGTCTCCGTGGACACGTATCGAAGCTGCAATCTGCCGTTCACGTATAGAAACAGAGGTACAGTTGCCTAGCACTAAGGTCTCCGTGGACACGTATCGAAGCTGCCATCTGACGTTCACGTATAGAAACACAGGTACAGTTGCTGACTTTTTAAAAACTCAATATTCTTGGTATATAGAGGCTTATTATGAGGTGATACATCCATTTATATGAATTTTCACGATCCACCACTGCACGATTTCTACCATCGCCAATAAAAATGCATTTAAAAGATTTTACCGCTGACGTACATCCGCTCTCAGGCTCTTTTTACACATAGATCAGCCACACACGTTTTCTGTACGTAAGGCTGCACATGGGAAATGACTGTTTGCAGACTTCAGTTATTCCTGATGTTATTAGTGCAAATATTAAAACTGAGTATTGTGTGTAGTGCTTTTGTGTTGTGCCAGTGCATACGTGCTATGTAAAATGTAAAGAATTAAATAAAAATCAGCAGATACTTCCTTTCTAAGGAGTAACACCAACTGTTGAATATAGATTCTCAAAGTGCTACGTTCGTACGACCTCTACCCTCTATATCTTATAGGTGAGTACGAAAGTATGTAGATCGCGTTAAAATACACAACTTATGTCATATACATCTTTATTGTTGAGTGAACCGTTTTCGAGATATTGCTTGTTATTTACTTAAATTTTCCAATAGTTATTTTCTCAAATGGGAATTCGTTATTCATTTTTTTTTTTGTCTTTGATATGCAAAGAGTATTAATCTGTGGCAAAAAGAATGGTACTGCACATAGCAACCAGCTATTAAGAGATATGTATGTGCTTAAAGGCTACTGTTTTTCTATATTCCCCTTGTAAATATATTTTCCCTACATCTACAACAAAATTAGCAATAAAACAGAGTTTGCAAATGTTTATCTCGATTAACATGAACTAGATGGGGAATAAGCGTTTGTAAAAATACTTTGTACAAGAGATGAGAAAAGTCATGTGAGTGTTACACATCAGATTTTTTTTATGTGTTTCAGTGGGTGAATAATAATTAGTTTTGTTGGTATCGTTATCACAGTACTGTTTCACTTGTGAAATCCCGTTCTCTTTGTATTAAAAAAAATGGCTCTAACGTTTTTGATGAAAAATATCGTATGTTTAATATAATGTCGTGAGAAATGAAATGTATATCTCGAATTTTCTGGGAATGTCTCCAAAAGTATTCTTCATTGTGAACGTCTTTTTCATAACTGAAAAACCGTAAGAGATAGACAAAATTTTACTACACAAAAAATGTAGATCGCGTTAAAATACACATCTTATGTAATATACATTTTTGTTGTTGAGTGAACCGTTTTCGAGATATTGTTTGTTAATTTTCCAATATTTATTTTCTCAAATGGGACTTCGTTATTCATTTTTTTTTTGTCTTTGATATGCAAACAGTATTAATCTGTGGCAAAAAGAATGGTGTTGCACATAGCAACCAGCTATTAAGAGATATGTATGTGCTTAAAGGCTACTGTTTTTCTATATTCCCCTTGTAAATATATTTTCCCCTACATCTACAAGAAAATTAGCAATAAAATAGAGTTTGCAAATGTTTATCTCGATTAACATGAACTAGATGGAGCATAAGCGTTTGTAAAAATACTTTGTACAAGAGTAGAGAACGTCATGTGAGTGTTACACATCAGATTTTTTTTTTATACAACAAAATTAGCAATAAAATAGATTTTGCAAATGTTTATCTCGATTAACATGAACTAGATGGGGAATAAGCGTTTGTAAAAATACTTTGTACAAGAGTTGAGAAAGTCATGTGAGTGTTACACATCAGATTTTTTTTTTTGTTTCAGTGGTATCGTTATCACAGTACTGTTTCACTTGTGAAATCCCGTTCTCTTTGTATTAAAAAATGGCTCTAACGATTTTGATGAAAATATCATATATTTAAGATAATGTCGAGAGAAATGAAATGTATATCTCGAATTTTCTGGGAATGTCTCCAAAAGAATTCTTCATTGTGAACGACTTTTTCATAACTGATAAACCGTAAGAGATAGACAAAAGTTTGCTACACAAAAAATGTAGATCGCGTTAAAATACACAACTTATGCCATATACATTTATTTTGTTGAGTGAACCGTATTTCGAGATATTGCTTGTTATTTCCTTTAAATTTTCCAATACTTATACTTTTTCTCAAATGCGTTATTCATTTTTACTTTCTCTACTACGTATAGTAAGTAGGGGAAGTATTGCATTCCACCCAAAAATTCGTTACCGAGATTTCACTGGAAATACATGTTTTGAGAATCTCTGAATCCAAAAAAAAAAGCATTTTTGGAAACATGTCCGTGTGTGTGTCTGTCTGTGTGTCTGTGTGTCTGTGAACAGCATAACTCAAAAACGAACAGTCGGATAAACACCAAACTTGGTATTTAGGTTCAGTATCTTCCAGAGATGCGACACGAAGGTTTTCAAGAAAATCCCCCCACCCCAGACTACCCTTTACATGGAACATTTTTCGAAAATTTTAATTTTCTCAAAAACGGCTCTAACGATTTTGATTAAAACATCATATGTTTAAGATATTGTCATGTCAAATAAAATGTATATCTCGAATTTTCTGGGAATGTCTCCAAAAATATTCTTCATTGTGAACGACTTTTTTGCATAACTGGTAAACCATACGAGATAGACAAAATTTTACTACACAAAAAATGTAGATCGCGTTAAAATACACAACTTATGTCATATACGTTTCTTTTGTTGAGTGAACCGTTTTCGAGATATTGCTTGTTATTTCCTTAAATTTTCCAATACTTATACTTTTTCTCAAATTCGTTTATTCATTTTTTTTATGTCCTGAACATGCAAACAGAATGGAATTCGCCACATAGCAACCAGCGTTAAAATATTTGACTATCGCTTAAAAGCTACCAATTAGATTGTACAAGAGTAGAGAAAGTTATGTGAGTGTAACAAATCAGTTTTTTTTATACGCTACTATTTTAGTGTGTGTGTGTGTGTGTGTGTGTGTGTGTGTGTGTGTGTGCGCGCGCGCGCGAGTACGTGCCTAGGAACCGTGCGCCACAAGCCAAAACGACGTCGTTATAGAAAAACTTTATCAATTGCCTACCGGCCAGGGACAACCGCTAAAAAACCTGAAAAAAGCTCTAAGAGTATTCTAACGCTTACCGATCTGGAAAACCCTTGAAAACAAGATAGTACACTTTTGAGATATTGCTTGTTATTTCCTTAAATTTTTCAATACTTTTTTACTTTCTCTACTACGTATAGTAAGTAGGGGAAGTATTGCATTCCGCCCAAAAATTCGATACCGAGATTTCACCGGAAATACACGTTTTGAGACCTCCTGAATCAAAAAAAAAAAAAAAAAAGCATTTTTGGAAACATGTCCGTGTGTGTGTGTGTGTGCCTGTCTGTGTGTCTATCTGTCTCTCTCTGTGTGTGTGTGTGTGTGCGCGCCAGTACGTGCCTAGTATCCGCGCGCCGACAAGGTAAAACTTCATCATTTGCCTACCGGGCAGGGACAACCGCTAAAAACCTGAGAAAACCTCCAAAATTAGAAACGCCTTCGTCAACCAGTACAGAAAACGCCTACCAACCAGGGAAAACCTATGAAAAAGCAGAAAGAGCTCGCATTCGTTTCCCATCCGCAGAAAACCCCAAAAACTAGTTATTTTTTAAAAAAGACGAAAAAAAAAGGAAAAGTCGAATAATATAAGTATGGCAGAAACAGCTTGCATTCGTCTACCAACCAGAGAAAACCCCGAAACACTAGTTATTTAAAATTGCTGATGAGTTCTGCATAGGCTTTTGCAAATGTTGTTGGTAGCAAAACTCACCTTTTCCATCACCTCCAACATACCCCACTCCCACACCTTTTTTCTTTCCACCAATCATAATCTCTCTTATTCTCACCAATCAACAACTTTCATTTGTTCCTTTCCACCAATAACGTCACTTCTTATTCCCACCAATCACAACTTCGCACGTCACTTCTGTTATACTTTTTATCCCTCGTTCGCCATCTTTCCCCCTCTTTCAGACCCCAACCGCCGCACAGACAACGCCTCACCGCTCCTTAACCTCAACTTCGTGCCTCCGCCATCTTATTTAGTTCACATTTTTACCACCGCGCCTCTCATCTCCCAACCAGATTGCCTGCAAGAACAGATCTCGTTCATTCGCACCTCGACGGTTGACTCGACAGCAGCTACTGTGAACACCTACGTCGTACACGTTTTTGACCGCTTTCGACCGGCTTGAGAACCCTGCTCCTACGTACGCTAGCGACCATCACGATGGTCCAGTACCAGGTTTTGGTATAGTTAAATTACGCCTCTGCAAAGGGTGTCTGTACCGCTTTAAAAACCTAGGTATATCAGTGCGTAGTGATGTTGGTTGATCTTAAAGCTGGTTAAGCATTTTCAAAAACAGTTTGCTTTTATTTTTTCGCGTCGCGTGCCGCGCTTTTGGTGACGCATCCACACCGGTAACAGGTAAGTACCACACGCATAATTATTTTTCGGACCTGCTTGGCGTAGGAATATATCCTTTCGTGTTTTGGTACTGTAACCTCAAATCTCCTTACCCTCCTCTTGCGTCCGCCATCTTGTTTAGTTCTCACCGCATCTCCTTGTCGCAGACCCTCCGCCATTTTTAGTTCCCGCTATTTTAACCTCAAAATCTACTCTTCTAACCTCTTGCTACCGCCATCTTCTTTTAGTTCCCATTCTCACCACCGCGTCTCCTTACCCCCACCTCTTGCGACCGCCATGTTCACCACTAACCTCCAAATTTCCTCGTCCTTAAACCTCTTGTCTCAACCACCTTGTTTAGTTCCCATTTTCGCCACCGCATCTCATATCGCCCCATCTCTCTATCCACTCAAGAAAACTACCATCCAACGTTCAAAAATTGCTGATCAGTTCACGACAGGCTTTTGCAAATCTTGTTGCTAGCAAAACTTACCTTTCCCATCACCTCCAACATACCCCACTCCTTTTTCTTTCCACCAATCATAACCTCTCTTATTCTTACCAATCAGCAACTTTCATTTGCTCCTTTCCACCAATAAAATCACTTCTTATTCCCACCAATCACAACTTCACACGTCACTTTCTGTTACACTTTTTATCCCTCGCTCCCCATCTTTTCCCTCTTTCAGTCCCGACCTCCGCACAGACAACACCTCGCCGCTGCTCACATCTCCGAACCAAATTGCCGGCGAGAACAGATCTCGTTTATTCACACCTCGACGGTTGACTCGACAGCAGCTACTGCGAACACCTACGTCGTACACGTTTTTGACCGCTTTCGACCGGCTTGAGAACCCTGCTCCTACGTACGCTAGCGACCATCACGATGGTCCAGTACCAGGTTTTTGGTATAGTTAAATTACGCCTCTGCAAAGGGTGTCTGTACCGCTTTAAAAACCTAGGTATATCAGTGCGTAGTGATGTTGGTTGATCTTAAAGCTGGTTAAGCATTTTCAAAAACAGTTTGCTTTTATTTTTTCGCGTCGCGTGCCGCGCTTTTGGTGACGCATCCACACCGGTAACAGGTAAGTACCACACGCATAATTATTTTTCGGACCTGCTTGGCGTAGGAATATATCCTTTCGTGTTTTGGTACTGTAACCTCAAACCTCCTTACCCACCTCTTGCGTCCGCCATCTTGTTTAGTTCTCACCGCATCTCCTTGTCGCAGACCCTCCGCCATTTTTAGTTCCCACTATTTTAACCTCAAAATCTACTCTTCTAAACTCTTGCTTCCCCCATCTTCTTTTAGTTCCCATTCTCACCACCGCGTCTCCTTACCCCCCACCTCTTGCGACCGCCATGTTCACCACTAACCTCAAAATTTCCTCGTCCTTAAACCTCTTGTCTCAAACACCTTGTTTAGTTCCCATTTTCGCCACCGCATCTCATATCGCCCCCCATCTCTCTATCCACTCAAGAAAAAACTACCATCCAACGTTCAAAAAAATTGCTGATCAGTTCACGACAGGCTTTTGCAAATCTTGCTGCTAGCAAAGCTTACCTTTCCCATCACCTCCAACATACCCCACTCCCACACCTTTTTCTTTCCACCAATCATAATCCCTCTTATTCTTACCAATCAACAACTCTCATTTGCTCCTTTCCACCAATAAAATCACTTCTTATTCCCACCAATCACAACTTCACACGTCACTTTCCTTTACACTTTTTATCCCTCGCTCCCCATCTTTACCCCTCTTTCAGTACCGACCTCCGCACAGACAACACCTCGCCACCCAGCTCCTCTCCATCACGCGACCTCCATACTCCTCCATCTCCCTTCCTCCATCTCCCACCCCAAATTAACGAACCAATCAAAACACTCCACGTCACTTCCTCAATTCTTTCAACTCGTCCCGGATGAGCCAACCGATTTAACGATAATCCTAACGCTCACGGCGCTTTTCAAACTTACCGCCGCCGCCGTCGCACGCAGCGACACTAGCGACACTAGCGCCCCTAGCGGCAGGATTATCGTTAAAACAATTGGCTCATCCGGGACTATTACTACTCTGGACAGTATTGTTGCAAGAAAAACGTTGGAGTGGAAAAGGAAGAATAGATAAACAGGATTACACATTATTGTATTGTGGATCAACTGAGCCTGGACTACACAAGATAGGATTTATTATCGCAAAGGGAATAAAGAAGAGCCTAATAGAGTTGGACCCAGTTAGTGAAGAATTGTGTAAAATAAACTTAAGGTCCAATTTTGAAATGTGACTATACTTTCTGTGTATGCAACTGTGGAGGAAAGGGCGAGTTGACAGGGAAGAGTTTTCGTGAGAGTTTGGAAGGAGAGTGTGGTGAAGGAGTTTATGGATACGTTGATGTTCTTGGGTGATTTTGGTGCTGGAGTGGCGGGGAGGCAAGTGTTACTTGAACCAGGTGTCGAGGTTGGTGCCTTGCAGGGACAGTTTGTGATTGGAATTAATTGGATTAAGGAAGGAAGTTTTTCGTGTTGTTATTGTTTTTATAGCTGTGTAGAATTGCATTGTACGTTTACATCTGCTCAGGGTTAGTTCTTATTTGCCATATTCTGTGAGATTTCTATTGCTTAATTTTTGCATTTGTTGATTTCCTATTTCTATTTTTGCAATGCTGGTGTCTCTCTCTGTGAATGCTCTGACTGTAGTGGTTTTGTACCAGAATGTGATTATCTCTATAACCAGAGCTGCTTCTGTAATCTGAGTTGCTTAACTTGTACTTGTTTTGTTTTTATTGTATTGATGTACTGACTTGAATCAATTTATAGCCAGAGGGTGGCGCTGATGACCGCCGCAGTTTTGCGCCACTCAAACCGCTATTATTACTACTATACTAGTACAGCATAACTCAAAAACGAAAAGTTGGTTAAAACCCAAACTTGGTATTTAAGTTCAACATCTTGCAAGGATGTGATACGAAGATTTTCAAGAAAATCCCTCTGCCCCAAACTACCCTTTACGTGGGAATTTTTTCGGAAATGTTGATTTTCTCAAAAATGGCTCTAACCATTTTGCTTAAAATGCCATATGTTTAAGGTATTTTCATGAGAAATAAAACGTATACCTTGAATTTTCTGAAACAGCCTGTTAAGTCCTCTTCGTTGTGAATGACATGCATAACTGGTAAACCGTAAGGGATAGACAAAGTATACAAAAAATGTAGATCTCGTAAAACGCACAGTTTATGCCAAATAATTTTTTGTGCCATTAAACATTTCTGAGACATTCCTTGTTAATGGTTTGCATTTTAAAATACTTTTACTTTTCTGAAATGGGAAGTCATTCGTTTCTCTTCTCTCTCTTAGCCATGCAAAGAGAACGGAATTTCAAAGCCATTACATAGCGACCCGCTCTTAAAAGATTTGTCACGCTTAAAGCTAATGCTTTGCTCTAATGCAATCTACCTACAAGAAAGTATGCAATAAGACAATTTCTGAAAATGTTTATCTCGATTAGCATGGAGTGTATAGAAGAATAAGCGTTTGTAGAATAGTTTGTACAAGACTGAATAGAGAAAGTCGGGTGAGTGCAACGTATCAGGTTTTTAGTTCTTTTTTGTTTCATTATCATTTACATAAACACACATCCACTCCTGCATTCATGCAACCAGGCTCTACAGAGGATAGGGAATGATTCTGGTCAAAGAAAAATTTCCGCTCTAGCCGGGAATTGAACCCGGGATCTCTGGGTTGAGAAGCAAGAGCGCTAAAATGTTCGGATAGCCTTTTCTTTTCAAATTGTTGTAATTGCTGTTGTACCAGGAAAGAAGACATTTCGAGGGGTGGGGGTACGGAGGCACGGCTCTCTCGACCCCTCATATACATGCCCCTGCGCATTAATAATGGATATTTCCAACAGATTCCTTGAAGCATTCCTCGGTTTTTAAGGAAAACTTTTAGCGAGAGTTAAACACTATTCTTTGCTGATGAGAGTCTTTCTTCTTTTATCCAAGAAGCTGCTGTCGGTTCTAAGGCCACTTCACCATTGTAGAGAACCGACGTGACGAGAATTTCTTAGTCAAACTTTCCAGACTGTGGTGAGAATCTCTTCTGATGACATTCGTCACTGACGTGTTTGGTAAACGGGAAGAACTGAATCTCTGCAACATTTACAGTTGTGGTTTCATCCTCACAGCTTCTCTCTTTGCTCCAGTTGCCATGAACATGAGTACTAGAGCCAAGGTGCAGGAAGCTGAAGGACCAGTACAGAGAAAGTGAAGCCAGTTGCTTGAGCCCCACCTTCACACCTTGTCTTGACTTTTTAGGCGATATCCAGTGTACCTAGCACTAAAATAGTCGTGGCGGTGGCAGCGACATGGGCACGTTCGGGTACAGGAGTGATTCACAATATCAACTTCCCATGCGGTCAAGGAAAGAACTCTGCTCTGGGTCGCATGGTAGTGGTGGTCTCTCCGAAGTCTGTTTACTCTCCTAACACCATCTGAAGCTTATAGGGACATTGGGAGGACCGACATTTTGGCCACCTACAGCACGACGTAAGGATTACGACAATAGCAACCTGTCTCGTCCCTAGTTTGGGACATACATTCATAATTGTAATTATATCTGCCACTCGCAAGCAAACCCTTTCCAGACTAACCACTAAATAGAAATGTAATCTTTTTCCAAAAATGCGAGTAAAGAATGTTCAGAGTTAATCTTATTTCTCAGTTGAGTAGTGAAGTTTCTTGTTTGAAAAGTGATCCTCATGTAAAATGTCAGTAGCATAAAACTGTGCGTATACTCAATGTAAATGTAGGAAACTGACTAAATGAAGGCGCAAAGGCCAACAAAATGACAAAATAAGTCGAAATATGCCCTAAAAACATAAAATGGAATAAAGTGAACTAATAAACATGCATATTAATAATGTGGGACCCATGAAAACCATTTAGTACAAGTTCACAATAACCATGATGCAACAATTAAAAGATGACGTGTCATCAAAATCCGGACCCTAAAGACTACCCGAAATCAGCCAGTGGCATCTTGGATGATATTTTTTGCTTTCTCTACTATGTACTTCACTGAAAATACATGCTTTGATGTCCTTGAATCCAAAAAACGGCATTCTTAGAAAAAGATCCGCGCGCGCGTGTTTGTGAAGAGCAGAACTCAAAAACGAAAAGTCTGATAAATCCCAAACCTGATATTTAGGTTCAGTAACTTCCAAAAGAATGGACACAAAGATTTTCAAGAAAATCCCCTCATAAAATCCCCTCATAACTACCCTTTACATGGAACATTTTTCGAAATTTTTTATTTTCTAAAAATGGCTCAAACATTTTGACTAAAATACATTATATTAAAGATATTTACATGACAAATAAAATGTAAATCTTAAATTTTCTGGGAATAGCGTGTGAAGCCATCTTGATTCGGAAGGAATTTTGTACAAACTTTTTAATTGGCAAACGTTAAGCGATAGACGAAAGCGTACTACGCAAAAAAGGTAATCCTCTTTAAAGCACACCATTTATTTCAAATACATTTTTTGTGGCATCAGCCATTTCAGAGATGTCCGATATTTATGGTTCGAATTGTTCAATAATTTTGTCATCCTTTTAAGTCCCGTCGATTTTCAGTTGTTTCTCGCGATGTCATGGAAGGAGTATGGAATTAAATGGCCAGTTGTTAAACATTTGACTATCGTTATTCTCTTTGTATCTGCAACGAAATGTGTAATGTAACTATTTCCGGAAAGGTTATCTCGATTAAAATGAAGTAGATAGAGAAATCAACTTTCGTAAGAATAATTTGTATCCCACTAATAAGCGCTAGAAGGTAGAGAAAGTCATGTGGATCTAACACATCACATTTTTTTGTATTTGATTTATGTTGGGTCTCTTTAACAGCAAGGTTAAATCACGACCTTTCAAACGCAGAGCGGAGTTATGGCGAATTATAGGGAATTCAGGCGTGACAAAGGTTTAATTACACTGTTAGTTTGAAACAATTATTTTGCGTCACACATGGATGTATACATAAAGCGCAGCATAAAGGAAGACCTTCCTCGTCATATATGTACGTCACGCAAATGACATTAGAATACGCGTATTTGCGTTTCATGAGCCGTATTTGGTAGTCTGTCCGACAGAGCGGAAGACATGGGTGTGACGCAATAAGACTGCCTGCCTCTCTGTCGCCTGCAGAAGATGGATATTGGTTTAAATCGACCAAAACATGGCACAGATGAGGCGTTCCATCCATATTCACATACCTATATTGCTTCAGATATATCACGTTGCGTTTGGAGTTGTATTTTAAACTATACGTGACCCGAAAAGTTCGCTGTTAAGGTATTCTGCAAGTTTCAACCAAGTTATACCTTACTAGCTGACTGTCCAACGTTACACGGGTAGCTTTTTAAATTCAATGGCGAATTAATTTCAGTTCTTTATGAAATTATTTTGCAATGATCTATAGGTTTTTTGTGGTAAATAATCCTCCCCTTTACTCATTATTGCAATTTTGTGCAGCTCCGGCCATTCCTAATAACGGATGACCCCCCCCCCCCAATATTTGCACAAACTTCCTTAAGCTTCCCTCGACAGTTTTCCAGTTCTGGAAGTGCTGCATAGTCTATAAGCACCCTTTAGTGGTGGAAGAATCTTCGTCGTAATAGTCGAATACTGTAGTTGAAACTTTAAACCGCTGTACCTTCTCTTTGGTCCCGTAGTTAACTTAAACCCGGAAATTAGCCAAAATGCCTTTCTATTTGGATGGATATAACAAAGATTTAAATACAGATAAACATCAATCCGCACATTTAGGGACGGTATAGCAGTTGTTATTTTGTCTTTTATGCCTATTTAAAATCTGATGTGTTAAACTCACATGACTTTCTCTACTCTTGTACAAACTATTTTTTCTCCATATGCTTCATGTTTATCGAGATATTAATCTTATTGCTAATTTTCTTGTAGATGCGAGGGGAATTGGTAGGTTTTAAGCGATAGTCAAATGTTTTAAGAGCTGGTTGCTATGTGGAGTATTCCATTTTCTTTGCATTACCAGGACAAAAAAAATTGAATAACGAATTTGAGAAAAAGTATAAGTATTGGAGAATTTAAGGGATTAACAAGCAATATCACAAAAATGGTTCACTCAACAACAAAAATGTATATGACATAAATTGCGTATTTTAACGCGATCTACATTTTTTGTGTAGTAAAAGTTTGTCTATCTCTTATGGTTTACGAGTTATGCAAAAGTCGTTCACAATGAAGAATACTTTTGGAAACATTCCCAGAAAATTCAAGATATACATTTCATTGGTCATGAAAATATCTTAAACATATGATATTTTAATCAAAATCGTTAGAGCCATTTTTGAGAAAATTAAAATTTTCGAAAAATGTTCCATGTAAAGGGTAATCTGGGGTGGGGGGATTTTCTTGAAAACCTTCGTGTCGCATCTCTGGAAGATACTGAACGTAAATACCAAGTTTGGTGTTTATCCGAATGTTCGTTTCTGAGTTATGCTGTTCACAGACACACACACACACACACACACACACACACACACGGACATGTTTCCAAAAATGTTTTTACTTTCTCTACTACGTATAGTAAGTAGGGGAAGTATTGTATTCCACCCAAAAATTCGATACCGAGATTTCACCGGAAATATATGTTTTGAGATCCCCTGAATCCAAAAAGAGCATTTTTGGAAACATGTCCGTGTGTGTGTCTGTCTGTGTGTCTGTCTGTGTGTCTGTGAACAGCATAACTCAGAAACGAACAGTGGGATAAACACCAAACTTGGTATTTAGGTTCAGTATCTTCCAGAGATGCGACACGAAGGTTTTCAAGAAAATCCCCTCACCCCAGTCTACCCTTTACATGGAACATTTTCCAAAAATTTTAATTTTCTCAAAAACGCCTCTAACGATTTTGATTAAACTATCATATGTTTAAGATATTGTCATGACAAATAAAATGTATATCTCGAATTTTCTGGCAATGTCTCCAAAAGTGTTCTTCATTATGAACGACTTTTTCATAACTGGTAAACCATAAGAGATAGACAAAAGTTTACTACACGAAAAATGTAGATCGCGTTAAAATACACAATTTATGTCATATACATTTCTTTTGTTGAGTGAACCGTTTGCGAGATATTGCTTGTTATTACCTTAAATTTTCCAATACTTATACTTTTTCTCAAATTCGTTATTCATTTTTTTGTCCTGGACATGCAGAGAATGGAATGCGCCACATAGCAACCAGCGTTAAAATATTTGACTATCGCTTAAAACTTACCATATTCCCCTTGCATCTACAAGAAAATTATCAATAAGATTGACATCTCGATATCTCGATTAACATGAAGCATATGGAGATTAAGCGTTTGTAAAAATAGTTTGTACAAGAGTAGAGAAAGTCATGTGAGTGTAACACATCAGATTTTTTTACTTTCTCTACTACGTATAGTAAGTAGGAGAAGTATTGCATTCCACCCAAAAATTCGATACCGAGATTTCACCGGAAATACATGTTTTGAGACCCCCTGAATCCAAAAAAGCATTTTTGGAAACATGTCCGTGTGTGTGTCTGTGTGTGTGTGTGTGTCTGTGTGTCTGTGAACAGCATAACTCAAAAACGAACAGTCGGATAAACACCAAACTTAGTATTTAGATTCAGTATCTTCCAGAGATGCGACACGAAGGTTTTCAAGAAAATCCCCCCACCCCAGACTACCCTTTACATGGAACATTTTTCGAAAATTTTAATTTTCTCAAAAATGGCTCTAACGATTTTGATTAAAATATCATATGTTTAAGATAATGTCATGAGAAATGAAATGTATATCTTGAATTTTCTGGGAATGTCTCCAAAAGTATTCTTCATTGTGAACGACTTTTGCATAACTGGTAAACCATAAGAGATAGACAAAAGTTTAGTACACAAAAAATGTAGATCGCGTTAAAATACACAATTTATGTTATATACATTTCTTTTGTTGAGTGAACCGTTTTCGAGATATTGCTTGTTATTCCCTTAAATTTTCCAATACTTATACTTTTTCTCAAATTCCTTATTCATTTGTTTTATGTCCTGGACATGCAAAGAGAATGGAATGCGCCACATAGCAACCAGCGTTAAAATATTTGACTATCGCTTAAAACCTACTATTTCCCTTGCATCTACAAGAAAATTACCAATATGATTGACATCTCGATATCTCGATTAACATAAAGCATATGGAGAATAGGCGTTTGTAAAAATAGATTGTACAAGAGTAGAGAAAGTCATGAAACGAATATATTCATACTTGATGGCGTTCTTATTTACGTGTCGCGTTGGTGCAGCTGTAAATGTGATAACATCTATAAACAGGAAACATAGAAATGCCATAAACTTGTTTACAAAACTGCTCTGATCTGAAATACATAAATACGACATTATTTTAAAAGTACAGCTGTGAATGCAAATGTGCATTTAAAGCATGTAACACCATACTAATTTGTAGCATTGGTCATTGTAGCATTGAATTTGGAAAACATACATCAAAATGGAAAACAGTAACATATGGAGTGCCCCAAGGTTCAGTCCTAGGACCTTTACTATTCTTGATCTATATAAATGACCTATCATTTTATATAAAGGATATTGCAAGTATAATTCTGTTTGCTGATGACACGAGTGTTCTGGTGACAAGTAAAAACTTGAATGAGTGTGTAATTAAATTGAATTATGTTTTGAACTGTATGTCACACTGGTTTAAAGCTAACAAATTATCTGTAAATCTAGACAAAACAAAAGTTGTTAAATTTATAACCCATCGATCACTACACACTCCAATAGAAATTGGGATTAATGACATGTCACTAGAACAAATAGACAACATTAAATTTCTGGGCCTCCAAGTAGACAGATATTTAGATTGTAAAGTTCACATTACGTATATCATACCCAAACTCAGTTCTGCATGTTATGCTATCCGAGCATTGGTAAATGTCAGTTCTATAGATACACTTAAATTAGTATACTATGCATATTTTAACTCTATCATTGAATATGGAATATTATTTTGGGGAAATTCGGTAGAAAGTAAACGAATATTCCTCATGCAAAAGAAGGTTATAAGAATCATTTCCAGCACTCATAGCAGACACTCTTGCAAACATCTTTTTAGAAAACTGAAGATATTAACCCTACCTTGCATGTATATATTTTCAATCTTAAAATTCTATGTATGCAATCGAGCCACATTTATTACAAACATGGAAATTCATGAGATAAGCACTAGACAAAAGGGTAACATCCATCATCCCAGTGCAAAGCTTTCTTGCTTCCAGAAAGGTGTATATTACGAGACCATAAAAAATATTTAATACTCTCCCTAATGATCTTAAGAGAAAAGTTGACAATTTCAATGTCTTTAAAACTGCTGTTAAAGAGTACCTATGCTCAAAAGCATATTATTCTGTACAAGATTATCTGAATGACAAATTATCCTGATGATAATACTTATATAGCTCTGTAAGTAGTATTAGTAAATATTAATGACAATTGCCAGTCATATTTGATGCCTGCTCTAGAATTAATGAAGCTATTTAAATGTATGTATATTAAGAACTGACAGTAAATGCTATGCATTACAAATCAAATAGAACCAAATGATCAGACGAACAAAGGTAAAATCCTAGTGAATGTTAAAATAACTGTTCTTGCCTATACGTATGTTAACATTATAACAGTAAGGAGGTATTCAAATCTGTACAAAATTACACTTGATTTGTTTCATTTTGTATATAATATGTCTTTATTTTATTTCAAATGTTCCATATTCTGTGTAATATTTATGTTTATATGTAATTTTTGTACATTTCCTTGACATGTTCTATGTTCACAAGCCTTTACGGCTGCTAGTGAACTCACAGAATACAATCTAATCTAATCTAGTTCAAAACTAAATCCTAGGGGGTGGGGATGCAATTTGTAACGGTATTACTTACAAATGTTTGTGTATTTATGTGTGTTTACTTCATGTGAAGCCATCTTGTGACGTCATTCATTTGTTCGGTTTGTAGCTCCATCTGGTGTTAGCAATTTGTGGTAGTATTAGTGTTTGAAAAAATGCGACTGTTATTTGATTTAATTTTTGTTTACTGTCCTCCGGCTAGCTATTATTTCTCGGTCGAACATGTCTCTTGATCAGAGTGTGTAAACGGAAAGGAATCTTTTATCCAAATATAACACTGATGAAGAAATTTGTTTTACACATTTATTGTCAAACACGTTAACTATCACATTTATTCATTGACCTTAACACTCGCCAAACTGAAACTGTTATAATAACTTCTTACTGATCACTCTTAATCCACGTACTTCAACCTTTTGTATAATTAACCTTACAACACTTTAGATTATTCATAATTCTGCTGCGCGTAACTTGTGAATCGATACCCGACGTTTGCCGTACAAATACTTTCGACGAATTGACTGACTGAAGACGACGTGTAGTGTACACAGATTTTTGATGAACTGACCGACTGACGGACCTTACCTCAAACCTAGCCTCTATTTATACTCATACACACCGATATGCCTAAAGATTATAACTGAACTGCAGTTGGCTAATAAAACGCGCCAACATTAGCGTCTATTTTTATATCCAATGAAAATTATGAACACATATGCTCTAGGGAAACGTTCCAGAAGATTCTCAACGCAAAAACGCGCCAATATTACGTAACTTCCTCGTTTCCAATAATGATAAACAGCTCACCCCCTCGCTGCATTATTGCACGCTATTGTTGTCAGTTTCAGTAAGGCAGTATAAACTTACTTCTCAACAATAATTACAATCAATAAACATCTCAAATCAATGTCACATAAAAATGCATATTCATATTACAATCATTATTTACATTTCAGTAATTTGTGATACAAATTACTGCATCAAATTTGCCATTAGAAGTGGAAAAACAAGCCAAAATAATTTAAATTATATTTCATTCGTTTTGCTCCTCCAGCTCGATTAATCTGGAATGGCTTAGATTTAGACGGAAATCCAAGTTGGCAACGCTGGGCTTAATGTACTTATCTGATACAAAAGTTTACACCACAACACGTTAGCGCAACTTTCGGCATTTTGGTACAAAACTGTTTGATCGCCATGGTTACAAGTTGTTCGCCTTGCCTCAAGGGAGGCTACACTGCAACTGATAATGGTAAGGTTTGAAGCCTTTTATTCATTTTGCTGCATGTTAATTGAATTTGGTCGAGAGCTCAAAGTTTTGCCTACACCACGAGATTTTAATGCGCACAAGCGAATTAATTGAGTAAGCAATTCTGTAAATTGATGAATCTGAAAAACTCGGCAATATAACTGCAGAGAAAAATTCTTATGCGTAAAAGTCAGAGGACTTTCTCTACCCATTACCCTTATACATTATAGTATTCATATAAAAATGTATTGTTTTACTCATAATAAATGTTTGCTTAAAGATTACTTAAATTAGGCAATACACTGGGTTACATGCAAAATACAGAAATAACTGCTTGTATCGCGAGTTATTTTTGTTAGTCGTGAGCTAAGAAGAAGAAGAAGAATTGTATATAAAATACAAATTCAACCTGGGAATATTTAAAAAAAACGAATATTTCTTTTAATGAGTTTTATTTTTTCGTGCAGTAAGTTTTTGTCTCTCTCTCTCTCTCTCATAGTTTACCAGTTATATAATAGTATATTATGCAACAGGACTATAATGGTAGTAATTAAGACGAGTATGTTTATTTCATAATTTTCATACGAGCGGCTTAATTACCATTACAGTGAAGTTGTAGATGTTTTTGGTCAAGCACGCTATAATTTCTAAGCTTTGAGTTTTTACAAAAAGATCTTACCTTGTTGTGTGTAATTAAATGCTGATCGGATGGCAGAACCTTGAGCGTGTTGGCGACTAGTGCAACAGATGACAGTACTATGTTGTCCAGACCGTATTTATTGATTTTTGCAGGTACGTGAAGGAATCACATACTAAAGCAAAGGGAGTGAACTCCATTGGTTGGAATATTAAAATTACAAAGAACAGAGTTTATTTTATTTTAAATACACATTTTATTGTTTACCTGCAAAGTGGATCCTAGTGGACTGCTGCTTTGAAGGTGCTGAAAGGTATGGGCTGCGCGCGCCGCCAGGTAAGATCATAATGGATGGCATTATAGTTAAGTTACGTCACATATAATCAGCGTATTATACCTAATGTAGTGTGGTCGACCAAAAAACTAAAGTAGCGTTAAGAGAACGCGCAGGCTGTGTGCAGAAAATGCAATATTTGTTTTATTTGGCAGCCATTATCTTACACATATGGTATTGGGGTATCATTTGTCTTTGTTTATATTTACCTGGAGGAAAAAAATTGATTTTTATTTATGGTCGCTCTTTAACTATGGTCCTTATCCTCCCATTCTATATTGAATGTGAAAGACCGGTAATTTTGCTCAGCGGCCTCTTTATCAGGCTTGAGGTTCTTTCAAGTGCCGTAAATCTACGACGCGGGACCACCGGCTTTACTTCCCTTCTGAAGGAAGCCTGCTAAGGATTTTTACGCCCGAAAAAATCCATCGTCCTCCGCCACCGGGTTTGGAACCCGCGACCTCGGGAACTAGAGAACCTGGATAATGCAGTCCGTCGGTCACCTCCTGATGTGTTGCTCATCACCTCGGCTACTCACTAAGTGTACTGTTGCCTGGGTTCGAATACCTGTTGTAATTGTTTGTGCTGGTATGATTAAATCGTAGGAGAGGTGTAAATATTATCTCAGTACTTTAATGAAAACCGTTTGAGCAATCTTTGAAAAAATGGAAAATAATAAAAAAATTGTCATTTTAAATGTTGTGTAGGGTGCGGGAAATCTATGAAAATCTTAACCTCTCTTAAGTTTGCTATGTATCCGACTTTCCGCTTTTATATACGTTCCCTATTATCGTCCATTTGTCCGTCTGCACTCATGAAACAACTTGTCACACGCTTCAAGTGCGGAGTTTAGAGATTTTACATATAGTAGTTTTAAAAAATCTGATGTGTTACGCTCACATGACTTTCTCTACTCTTGTACAAACTATTTTTACAAACGCTTATTCTCCATATGCTTCATGTTAATCGAGATGTTAATCTTATTGCTGATTTTCTTGTAGATGCAAGGGGAATTGCTAGGCTTTAAGCGATAGTCAAATATTTTAAGAGCTGGTTGCTATGTGGAGCACTTTATTCTCTTTGTATGTCCAGGACAAAAAAAAATGAATAACGAATTTGAGAAAAAGCATAAGTATTTTAAAATTTAAGGGAATAACAAGCAATATCTCGAAAATGGTTCACTCAACAACAAAAAAATGTATATGACATAAATTGTGTATTTTAACGCGATGTACATTTTTTGTGTAGTAACATTTTGTCTATCTCTTATGGTTTACCAGTTATGCAAAAGTCGTTCACAATGAAGAATACTTTTGGAGACATTCCCAGAAAATTCGAGATATACATTTCATTTGTCATGAAAATATCTTGAACATATGATATTTTAATCAAAATCGTTAGAGGCATTTTTGAGAAAATTAAAATTTTCAAAAAATGTTCCATGTAAAGGGTAGTCTGGGGTGGGAGGATTTTCTTGAAAACCTTCGTGTCGCATCTCTGGAAGATACTGAACCTAAATACCAAGTTTGGTGTTTATCCGACTGTTCGTTTCTGAGTTATGCTGTTCACAGACACACACGGCAAAGTTTCCAAAAATGCTTTTTTGGATTCAGGGGGTCTCAAAACGTGTATTTCCGGTGAAATCTCGGTATCGAATTTTTGGGTGGAATGCAATACTTCCCCTAATTACTATACGTAGTAGAGAAAGTAAAAATAGTTGCTACATTTCAAATTTGGTTGAATCGGTTCAAAATTTAACAATTTAATTTTCGATCTTGTTAAGCTACCTGTTCTCTCTCTACATCCCTCTGTTTCTTCCGCCCACACACACATAGAGACCCATATAATGCCTTACATTCACTTGAGTTTCTCTACCCAGCCTTCTACAAACTGTTCTTACAAAAGCTTATGTTTCTATCTACTTTTTGTTAATTGAGATAAACGTTTGCTATTTTGTTGCATGTATAAGGGGGATACAGGAGGCTGAAGCGATAGTCAAATGTTTGAAAAGTGGGTCGCTAGATGCTAACTTTGAAATTCCTCTCTTTGCAAAATCATGAGCGACAAACGAAATGGGACTTAACACTTCAATAAAGTACAAACATATTTGAAAATTCAAACCAGTAACAAAGAATGCTTCGGAAAGTGTTAATGTATTACAAATATGACTTAATTGCGTTTTAACGAGATGTACATTTTTTGTGTGATAATATTTTGTCTACCATTTTTAAACATAGTATGAGAAAATAAAAAATCATTTAAAAATGCATAAAAATGTAAGTTTGGAGTGGGGCTATTTTCTTGAAAATTGTCGTGTTGCATTCTTAAAAGATGCTGAACTTTAAGGTCAAGTTTGGTATTTACCTGACTTTTCGTTTTTGAATTATGTGGTTCGTTATTCAGGGGACTTCAAAGCGTGTATTTCCGATATCTCGTTATCAAATGTTTTGACGGAGTGCAGTAGTTCCTCTACTTACTACAGATAAGTGATAGAGAAAATAAAAATGCTTCTTTGCATTTGGTGGACCTTAAACGTGCATTTTCGCTGTGCAAAAGACTTAAACGTTTAATTACTCAGTAACAAATTTGTCGTGTAGTATTATTACACGCTGTTATAGAAGTTATTAATCACCTGCAAAATTTAAAGAGCGTTGATTGAAATTTATGGAAAATATGTTCATCCAACTTAATTTTAACTCCATATCTATTCTCACATTCGTATGTAGGGTAATCTTAAAAACCACTCAACCGATTTTGATAATTCTTTCACCACTAAAAAGCCCAATTCGTTCTGGCGCTATAAAGCACTGTATAATTTCATTTTATAAATAACTATAAGATTTAAAAAGATTTACAGAACCCATGTACTTGAATACGAACTCATTGGAGTTATAAAACAACATGGTTACGAAGGCCTTGACTTATAGTTGCGAATGCCATGGAGTAGAAAAAAATAGTTCTTGTTACTCCATAGAATATAGTAATAATTGTTGCACTCCGCAGGCTATAAAAACTAGTAGTATTTAGCTGGTAGTTGTTTGGTAGTTGGAAGATGCTTTATTGATGCTGGTTACGTAATAAATACGTAACTTGATGATTTTTCTGCTGTTGCGTAATAAATGTTTACGCAAACTTGAAGAGTTCTTATGTATTAATAGTTGCTTTGAGCGTGGGTTTGAATTTAATGCTTACGTAATATTGTTTGAATCTGCCTCGGCTGCGTCAGTCTTAATTTAGAGTCATTTATCTTGGGTAAGGTGTGGTAATGACAATTATTGTAGACGTCACCAAATTAAACGTTTAACTGAATAACCTCAACTGTCAAAACCTTAAGCTTCGGTAATGCAAGTCTCTGATTGGCTAATTCTAGTCCAATAGAATTTCTGCATTTAACTTAAAACTTTTCTTTGCTGTTGATTGGCTAATTTTAAAACTGTCACTGAAACTACGTCATCGTTGCTCTAATCATGACCAGTACATTTCAAATTCCAAACACATTATTGCTACAATTACCTCATTATTACTCATTGTTAGCAACTTAAAACTTATTATTCTCACAGTTCTTGCATTATTAGAGTATATAAAGTATTCACATAACATTAATAAAATATGTTTACAATAAACAATGACTGTTACATACAATTAAAATAATTATTACATACATATTGTTTCAAGGCGGGCTGTTATTGAATTTACCTATTATAAATTACAATTGAAATTATTCAGGTATTAAAATACTGCCTCAAAACAAACGCCAATGACATTTTATTGCAAGGAATACACATAGATGGCGTGGATGTAACGCCTCAAATAAACAGAAGACACCGTTTAAAAACACACAATCGATCCTATATTATATTAGTTCGTTAATTGCCATTTAACAAATACTGCAGATGTGTATGTAATGAAACTGTGTCAAAATCTCTGAATAACCTTTATTGTAATTCTGTAGACGCATGTACTGAAGTTTCTGAATGCCAAATCCTTCTGATAAACCACATGTAAGAAAGTTTTGCTTTATTTCGTTTGTATGTATGTATGTTGTAATCAAGTTCGTTAGCAGGACATGCTATATAATTGCATAAACAGAGAAAACTGCTAACATTAAACATCAGTGAACCAATATTTTATACTAACTGAGAAGATTAGTTTTCTCAATGGCCGCAGACTGTGTGTCTTTCCCAAAGCGGTAACTTGGTGGTCTGGGAGTGCGAAATGTTATTTCGTTGTATATGTTTAGGGTTTCTGTAGCTTTTATGGGACCAAAAAGAAGGTACAAAGGTTTAAAGTTTAACCTAGTATAGTTATCTAAAAACTTATTCGAACATTCCGACCGAGGGTTCTCTATAGATACAGCATTTCCAGAACTTTTGAGAGTCGTCCTCAGTGGTGTAGTGGTTACCATGCTAGCCTCTAGTTCCCGAGATCGCGGGTTCAAACTCGGCGGAGGGCGGTGTTAATTTTTTCGGGCGTAAAAATCCTTAGCATGGCTTCCTTCAGAAGGGAAGTAAAGCCTGTGGTCCCGTGTCGTAGATTTATGGCACGTAAAAGAACCCAAAGCTTGATAAAGAGGCCTCTGAGCAAAATTACCGGTTTTTCAGCCCAATATAGAATGGGACGCTAAGAACCAAAGCAGTTAAAGAGCGTCCATAATTAAAAGAAAACTTTAAAGGCTGTCGGAGGGAGGTTAAGAAAGTCAGACCTTAATTAAAGTTTCACATCCTTTTGCATTAATATCAGGGGATTTTTCATTTGTCGGTAAAAGAGGTAAAGAGGAGGTTTCACTATACAAAAATATGATGTGTTACACTCACATGACTTTCTCTACTCTTGTACAAACTATTTTTACAAACGCTTTTCTCCATATGCTTCATGTTTATCGAGATGTTAATGTTATTGTTAATTTTCTTGTAGATGCAAGGGGAATTGGTAGGCTTTAAACGATAGTCAAATATTTTAAGAGTTGGTTGCTATGTGGAGTATTCCATTTCTCTTTGCATGTCCAGGACACAAAAAATGAATAACGAATTCCCATTTGAGAAAAAGTATAAGTATTGGAAAATTTAAGGGAATAACAAGCAATATCTCGAAAATAGTTCACTCAACAACAAAAGTGTATATGACATAAATTGTGTATTTTAACGCGATCTACATTTTTTGTGTAGTAAAATGTTGTCCATTTCTTATGGTTTACCAGTTATGCAAAAGTCGTTCACAATGAAGAATACTTTTGGAGACATTCCCAGAAAATTCAAGATATAAATTTCATTTGTCATGAAAGTATCTTAAATATATGATATTTTAATCAAAATTGTTAAGAGCCATTTTTGAGAAAATTAAAATTTTCGAAAAATTTTCCATGTAAAGGGTAATGTGGGGTGGAGTTTCTTGAAAGCCTTCGTGTCGCATCTCTGGAAGATACTGAACTTAAATACCAAGTTTGGTGTTTATCCGACTGTTCGTTTCTGAGTTATGCTGTTCACAGCCATGCATACAGACACACACACACACACGGACATGTTTCCAAAAATGCTTTTTTTTGGATTCAGGGTGTCTCAAAACATATATTTCCGGCGAAATCTTGGTATCGAATTTTTGGGTGGAATACAATACTTCCCCTACTTACTATACGTAGTAGAGAAAGTAAAAAAAAAACCTCTAGATCATTGTACACTAATTTCATAAAGTAGGGGAAGGTAAATGAAATATATTTGTCGCTGGAATTTAAAAAGCTAACCGTACAACGTCGGGTAAGCCAACTAGTAGAACGTAAGACGAAAGTTCCAGTGCTTTGCCATTCTGACAGGAAGATGATGTGTAGATGATTTAAAGATTGCAGAAGGAAGTCCAAATGTGTGACCGTCACACGTATTGGAGAGTTGTGGCCACATTTAGCAGCGATGATGTTACGTAACTGGCCCACACCTGTCTGCCATCCATGTTTATTTAGGACAACGTAAATACTACTGGCTTTAACAACCTTGTGATACCCAACTATGTTCTGCTGCAGTTTTTGGAAACCGGTTCGCATTGAAGTGTAGATTTAGATGAACAAATAGATTGTTTACGAAACCGTACCAGTTATGAAACTGCACACTTTTCCGCGATAAAAGCGTTATTTAGTGCCCTCAGACATTACAAATCAATTTAATTTCCTATAATGCTGGTGACTATTCACTCGAAATATACTCATTTCAAAGCCTGCGTACATTTTTGAGAAAATCAAAAATGTGGAAAAATGTCCCATGTAAATGATAGTTGGGGTGTGGGGGTTTTCTTAAACGTCGTGTCGCATTTTTGGAAGTCACTGAACTTAATGCCAAATTTGGTATTTATCGAACGTTTCGTTTTGTAATTATGTTGTTCACATACACGCGCGCAGGCACACACACTGACGTTTTTCTAAAAAAATCTTGTTACATTCACGTGGCTTTCTCTACTACGTATAGTAAGTATTCCACCCAAAAATTCTATACCATGTTTTGAGATCCCCTGAATCCAAAAAAAGCATTTTTGGAAACATGTCCGTGTGTGTGTGTGTGTGTGTCTGTGTTTCTGTCTGTGAACAGCATAACTCAGAAACGAACAGTCGGATAAACACCAAACTTGGTATTTAGGTTCAGTATCTTCCAGAGATGCGACACGAAGGTTTTCAAGAAAATCCCCCCACCCCAGATTACCCTTTAAATGGAACATTTTTCGAAAATTTTAATTTTCTGAAAAATGGCTCTAACGATTTTGGTTAAAATATCATGTTTAAGATATTTTCATGACAAATAAAATGTATATCTTGAATTTTCTGGGAATGTCTCCAAAAGTATTCTTTATTGTGAACGACTTTTGGTATACTGGTAAACCATAAAAGATAGACAAAATTTTACTACACAAAAAATGTAGATCGCGTTAAAATACACAATTTATGTCATATACATTTTTTTTGTTGAGTGAACCATTTTCGAGATATTGCTTGTTATTCCCTTAAATTTTTCAATACTTATTTTCTCAAATGGGAATTCGTTATTCATTTTTTTGTCTTGGATATGCAAAGAGTATTAATCTGTGGCAAAGGGAATGGTGCTGCACCTAACAACCAGCTATTAAGATATATGTATGTGCTTAAAGGCTACTGTATTTCTATATTGCCCTTGTAAATATATATTCCCCTTACATCTACAAGAAAATTAGCAATAAGATAGAGTCTGCAAATGTTTATCTCGATTAACATGAAGTAGATGGAGAATAAGCGTTTGTAAGAATAGTTTGTACAAGAGTAGAGAAAGTCGTGTGAGTGTATCACATCAGATTTTTTTTCTATCAACTTCATTCTAATGGAGATAAACCTTTACAAAGTAGCTACATTACATATTCGGTTATTGATACAAAGGGAATAGTGACAGTCAAATGTTGAAGAACGAAGCTATACGCTGGCCGTATAATTCTATATTCTTTCCATACAATCGCGAGAAACAACTGATTGTCAACAGAACTTAAAAAGAATGACAAAAGTATTGATCAATTCGAGCCATTAATAATGGATATCCCGAAAATGGCTTATGCCACAAAGAAGGTTATTTGGAGTAATTATAAGAGATCTACATATTTTGTTTAGTACGTTTTCGTCTATTTAACGTTTATCATTTATATAAGATTATATAAAATTTCTTTTGAATGAACAGGACTTCACGGGCTGTTCCCAGAAAATTCAAGAACACATTTCATTCCTCATGTAAATATGTTTAATATATGGTATTTTAACCAAAATCGTTGGAGCCATTTTTAGAAAATCAAAATTTTCGAAAAATGTTCCATGTAAAGGGATTTTCTTGAAAATCGTGGAGCCGCATCTTTGGAAGATGCTGAAGGTAAATTCCAACTTTGTTATTTATCGTTTATGAGTTATGCTGTTCACAGACAGACGACACACGCACACAGAACTTTATCTAAAATGCTTTTTTCGAATTCAAGGGTCCTCAAATGATGTATTTCCGCTGAAATCTCGGTATAGAATTGTTAGATGAGATGCATTACCTTCTCTGTTGTGTACGTGGTAGAGAAAGTAAAAAGTGCTTTCTTTCGTATTCAAGGACCTCAAAACATATTTCCGGTGAACTCTCGATGTCGAATTTTTGGGTGGAATACAATACTTTCTCTGCATACTAGATAGAGTAAGTAAAAATGAACCCAAAGTTTGGAGTAGGCTGCTGAACGGAAGCTCATTGGCGGAAATTCCATAGAGCTCGTTTATATCGCGCCAGTCGAGCAGGGCAGGGGAGGGAGTCCGCAACATCGATCCGATTTAATAAAATTCCGGAGCGGGAGATGACGTCATCCCATTAACACATGATATACGGCTTACCTCAGCAGAGTCGCTGAACAATGCTCGTGATTACACAAAGTGTTTACAATTAACTTAATGTTCCTCATACATATGTAGCATCGCAAAGTGGTGTTCTTATCTGACACCAGCTAGTTATATACCACGTGGTACGTCAGTCGTACAAACATCGGTCCCAGGATTAGCAACAGAGCAGACTTTCCTCTGAGACGTATGTCAGTAGTGTATACCTTCTCATCCTCAAATCCTCTCCCTCGGTCTTACAGTTATCTTCAGAGACTGAACTTCATTTTCGTAATGGGTTTACAGACACCACGTCACCAGTTGTGTAATTTATTTTTTGGTGGGCCACACTGTAATACGCTGATTACATGTGACGTAACTGAACTGTTATGGCGTCCATAATACTTCAGTGATTCATTATAATCCTACTCGGCGGCACATGCACAGCTCCCCTATCGCCCATAACTTTTAACACCTTCAAAGCATCAGGCCATTGGGATTCCATTTTCCAGATAAACAATTAAGTACTCTATGTGTACTTAAATAAATTCTCATTGTAATTTTAATATTTAATAAATTGAAATCATTTCCTTTGCTTTAATATGTGTTGCTTTCATGATACCTGCAACAAATTGCTGCAGTGCTGCCATCCAGTCAGCATTTAATTACACAGAATTAACAAAGTAAGATCTTTTTGTAAAAATTAAAAAGTTTTGAAATTATAGTGTGGTCGACCAAAAACAGTGTATGCAACCTGACTATATTGGTAATTAGGACACTCGTATAAAAGCATGATGCTCGTATCTTAATTACTATAGTCATTATAGTCGCGTTGCATATGTTATTATAGTTAACGTAAAAAATATACAGGATAAAAATGTGATAATTTTATTTTCTTTAACTCGAACAATGGCTGGCGGTGCTGGTCCATCTCGATCCGTCGTATCTTATGATCCTGATTTTTTTTTCAGCTCTTTTACTGCTGTGGTCCTTAGCGTCCCATTCTATATTGGGCGTGAAAGACCGGAAATTTTGCTCAGAGGCCTCTTTATCAGGCTTGAGATTCTTTTATGTGCCGTAAATCTACGACACGGGACCACCAGATTTACTTCCCTTCCGAAGGAAGCCATGCTAAGGATTTTTACACCTGAAAAAAAAATCCATCGCCCTCCGCCGGGTTTGAACCCGCGACCTCGGGAACTAGAGGCTAACATGGTAACGACGACGATCCTAACTTCGATCTTCCTCTCTTTCTGGTGATAAAGACTAACTGAAGGTAGGCCCCCCCCCAAAAAAAAACAAACGAAGAGAGGGTAGCGAATTAAACAGTTCCTTGCCCTGTCGTTTGGAGGGGGTAAATTAATTTGAAAATCTATCCGGTGTTTAGAAAGAGTTTCAAAGATAAATATACAGTTGTTACCTGAATGGATGGCAAATAGAAAGTGTATGGACAATGCAATTTTGCCAATATTCCAAAAGTTTCAGTTCCTTGTGTCTTGAGTAAACATTCCAGAAATCATTCTTTATTTTGAATATCTAGGGAATCCAATAAAAATGTTCATCAGTCAAACTTATGTATACAATGGATGACACAGAACTCCTCATAGAAGTGCTCGTTGTTTTCGTCTTTAAATTGTCGTATACTGAATATTTTATTTGTAATGAAAGTTTAGTCTTAGTATGGGTTACAGTAAAGTATATTAAACTATTTCTGGAAACAGCCTTTCTAATATAATAATAATAAAACACCCTGACACTACAATTATCCGCTATAAGCATTACGTCACCAGTAATTTTATAATTTTTTCGCGTCAGCAGTTAAGGGTTAATCCAACTAAAATAATTGAAATAATATTGACTGGCTTTAACATATTCATTGTCTCAACCTCCTACGTAGACCAGAATGTGTATAACCCAATTCAATGTAATGTGATACAGTACTGGCAATTCCATGCCCCTTGCATGCCCATGAGAAAATTAAATTGAGTTTTTATTTATGGACCTCTTTAACTGCTGTGGCACTTAGCGTCCCATTCTATGTTGGGCGTGAAAGATCGATCACTTTGCTCAGAGGTCTATCAGGCTTGAGATTCTTTTACATGTCGCAAATCTACGACACGGAACCACCGGCTTTACTTCCCTTCCGAAGCAAGCCATGCTAAGGATTTTTTACGCCCGAAAAAAATCCATCGCCCTCCGCCGGGTTTGAACCCACGACCTCGGGAACTAGAGGCTATCATGGTACCTCTAAACCACGGAGGACGACGTATGACCACGAGAAAAAACGAATAGCGTCTTACCACTGTAGAAAAGTATAAACATTTCAAAATTCAAACCACTAACAAAGAATATCTCTGAAATGGTTTTTGGCAGTAAGACTACGTTTGTCTCTTGCGGTTTAACAATTATACAAAAGACATTCAGACCGAAGAGGACTTCACAGTACCTAGAAAATTAAGATAAACATTTTATTATGTAAATATCTTAAACATATGCTATTTTAATAAAACTCCTTTGAGCAATTTTTGAGAAAATAAAAAATAACGAATACTTTTCCATGTAAAGGGTAATTTTGGTTGGAGGATTTTCTTGAAAAGCTTCATGTTACATCCTTGGAAGGTGCTGAACTTAAATATCTAGTTTTGTATTTAACCGACTTTTCGTTTTTGAGTTATACCTACTATTCACACAAACCTTTTTAATTCTAATTTTTTGTTTTAACCCTTGAATTAAAATGTGTATTTCCGGTGAAATCTCAGTATCGAATTTTTGGTTGGAATGCAGTACTTCCTCTACTTACTCTAGATAAGTAGTAGAGAAAGTAAAAGGGCTGTACATTTTCACTGCTGAGGTTTTGCGATGTAAAAATTGGCCAATCACATGGCAGTTTTCAGAGCTCGTTGTACGCACGGATCAATTAGCTGTGTGTAGTGGAGCATTGAATACAGCAAACCTTTCACGTTTTCAGCATCACACTTGAGGGAAAAAAATGTTCATTGTTTCATTGTGGAACAACGTTTTCTCTTGACCTCGGTCCCATCCAAATGTTGCGTGCTGTGCCAAGTAGCGGGTCTGGGTTCTATTCTTGTGAACTTCATGTTTTGAAAGGCACCATTAAGCATAATAACGCTGAAAAGTCAACAGGTTAATGCGGTTTTGGCGTGGACATACGGCGATGCGAACAATATAGGTACATGCAGCCAAAGTTCAGCTTTAAGATAGTGAATTCAAAGCTGAAAGGGTTATTGCCCCACGTTTACGAATCAACTTTTTACTTTTATGTTTGTTTATGTATTATATATATGTATGCCTCGGCTGCGTCAGTAGTCATTTGCAGAAACACGTATCTCTTAGCAGGGGTAGTACGGCTAAAGAATGAAGGCTTACACAAATTATGGTGGTATATAACTTCGTTGTATTAATCTTTCACACGATTAAATAATACTTCACTGATATATCCTACTGTAGAACTGTGAGATTATTGTTAAGTGTACTTTTTATGTCTCACACTGAATACGTACCGAGCGAACTGCTTGGGAACGCTGCCTTCTAGCGTCTGGCGTCTACCGCCTAAATTCGTACATTTACTCTATTTCAAGATTTTAATTGGCTAATCCTACTCCAATAGAATACTTTTATTTAACTTAAAGCTTCTCTAGTTTTTTATTGGCTATTTATAAACTTTTTAAATATTACATTATTTTTCCAAGAATTATTAGTAGCATTATTAAACTTTCTAATTGTTGTTGTCTCAAGGTTACCTCATTGTTAACAACTTTCGGCTTCTACTTTATAATTCTATTTGTTACGGAAAGTAGCCTGCTTCTATTCTCACAGCTCCTACATTGTTAAATTACATAATACATTCACATAACATTATTATGCATGTGCATAATAATATAAACATAATACAAAGACTGTTACATAAACTTTATATATTATATCATACACATATTGCTTTAAGGCGAGCTGTTATTATATTAATTAAACTGATATCATTTAAGGTTAAAAATACTGCCTCAAAGCTGATAAGAGGAAGTACTAAGTTGCCATTCGTTTGTCTCTCTTCGTGCATTTCAAAGCCAGCATATAGCAACCGACTTTTTAGACATAACTTATCGCTCCTGTATCCCTCTTGGGCCCGCAGCAGACATTTATCTCGATTAACTTAAAGTAGATAGAAAGAATAAGCTTTTGAAAGAAGAGTGGGTAGAGAAAGTCTTGTGAATGTAGCTCATCACATCCTCTGTACTTTCCCTACCACATACTTAGTAGGCAGAGGAAATACTGCATTCCACCCAACATTTCGATATCGAGATTTCACTGAAAATATATATTTTGAAGCCCCTTAATCTAAAAAAATATAAAAGGGTTCGTCCTGTGTGTGTGTGAGGGAGAGAGAGGGAGAGGGAGGGAGAGCAGCATAACTCATAAAAGAAATGGGTAAGTACAAGTTCTGTCCTTAGAAGAAAAATTTGTCCTTTTTTATTCTCTCAAAAATAGCACATGTTTTAAGGCATTTACATGACAAACATTGTTCTGTGAAGCACTTTTCATTTTATAGCTGGTAACCCATAAGAGATAGATATAACTTCACTAAAGATGAATGATCTCAATAAAGTACACCATTTTTTGTGGCATCAGTCATTTTCTGAAGCGCTGTCGCCATTCAGTTATTTCTGCCGATGTCAAAAGAATATGGAATTTAAAGCCAGAATATAGCGACCCGTTTTTAAACATCTAACTCGATTCCGTTTCGTCTAACCCTCTCGTATGTACAACGAAACGTTAATGGAATTATTTCTGCAAACGTTTACCTGATTAACGTGAAGTACATGGAGAAAACAAGCGTTTGTAGGAAGAATTTGTAGAAGAGCGGGTAGAGGAAGTCATGTGAATGCAACAACACTTCAGTTTTTATTCTCCAGATACATAAAACTCAATAAGAGTGTAGAGGAATTGAAAGTCTAATTCCAGAAAGTTTGAGATATACGTTTTATTTATCATTGCAATATTTTAGTGTTCGATATTTTAATTAAACCCGCTGAGGTCATTTTTACTTTCTCTACTAGTATAGCAAGTAGCGCAACTACTGTATTGGATGTCGAGATTTCACCGGAAATATATGTTTTGAGGCCCCCTGAATCCAAAAAAAGCATTCTTAGAAAAATGTCCGTGTGAGTGCGTGCGCGCGCGCGCGCGTGTGTGTGTGTGTGTGTCTAACTCAAAAACGAAAAGACGTATAAATACCAAACTTGGTATTTAGTTTCAGTACCTTCCAAACATACGACACGAAGATTGTTAAAATCCTCCACCCCAAACTACCCTTAACATGGAGAATTTTTTAAAATTTATTTTCTAAAAAATGGTTTTAATGATTATGATTAAAATACCGTGTATTAAAGATATTTACATGACAAATAAAATGTATCTATATTTTGAATTTTCTGGAATAGCCAGTGAAGTCTTTCCCATTCGGAAGGAATTATGTATAATCTTGTACAACTGGTAAACGTTAAGCGATGGAGGAAAACGCAGTATACAAAAAAACCTAGATCTCTTTAAAACACACAATTTATTTAAAATAACTTTTTTGTGGCATAAGCCATTTCCGAGATATCCGCAAGTATTGTTCAGTATTAGCCATTCTTTTCAAGGTCGTCCTCCGTGATGTAGTGGTTACCATGCTAACCTCTAGTTCCCGAGGTCGCGGATTCAAATCCGGCGGAGGGCGATGGATTTTTCTCGGGCATAACATCCTAGCATGGCTTCCTTCGTAAGGGAAGTAAAGCCGGTGGTCCCGTGTCGTAGATTTACGGCACGTAAAAGAATCTCAAGTCTGTTAAAGAGGCCTCTGAGCAAACTTACCCGTTTTTCACGCCTAATGTAGAATGGGACGCTATGAACCACAGCAGTTAAACAGCGCCCATAAATAAAACTCAAATTAAGTTCTGTCGATGTTTAGTTGTTTCTCGCGATGTCATGGAAACAGTATGGAAATTTAAGGCCAGCATATAACGTCCAGTTCTTAAACATTTGATTGTCAATATTCCATTTGTATCTACAACAAAATGCAGTTATTTCCAGAAATGTTTACATCTCGATTAAAATGAAGTAGATAGGAAAATAAGCTTTCGTAATCCCACTAATAAGCTATAGAAGATAGAGAAAGTGATGTGAATGTAACGTATCAGAATTTTTATAAACGGAAGAAGAATAAAATTGTTTGCTGTATGAGTGACAGTTTGGGGCTGGGAAATTTGCTGAAAACAATCATCAACTATGAAGTTTCATACTCGTTTGACTTTCCGTGTATGGATTACTTTCGAACGCGTTTTTTCGAATGAACTTTTTTTAGGATGTAGGGTACCTACCTCAGAACTTTCAGTATCGAACTTGTGTGGAATGTGTTACTTTCTCTACCTTAAGCGGTAAAGAAAACACTTTCTGAATCTGAAACACGTCATAATGTTACCCTCATGAAGGTTTAGCAACTGCACGTAACGTATAAGCATTCCAGTTTTCCCCAGACGCCTGGAGAGCCGATCGACCGCAACACACGACGTAGCAGCGCGTGGTAGTCATTACGGGGGTTTCATTGCACCTTGCAGCTGTGTCTTTAGTGTTGCAAAGAGAATAATCAAAATATTATGGAATAACGACTGTAAGCGCAACATTTATTGACGGTTCCATTTCTGCATAATACTACACGACCACATACATCTGAACTGCAAGTGAACAAAATTCAGATATTATTCCCTACTTACTCTTCTACAAACTATTCTTACAAAAGCTTTTCTTCTGTCTTCTTGTTAACGAGATAAACTTGTTTTATACATTTCGTTGTAGAAATAAGAAAAATCTCATGTGTTACATTCACATTACTTTCTCTACCCTATACCGCTTATTATCGGTACACAAACTATTCTTGCGAAAGCTTACTCTTCTTTCTACTTCATTTTAATCGAGATAAATCTGATGTGTTACACTCACATGACTTTCTCTACTCTTGTACAAACTATTTTTACAAACGCTTATTCTCCATATGCTTCATGTTAATCGAGATGTTAATCTTATTGCTAATTTTCTTGTAGGTGTAAGGGGAATATGGTAGTATTTAAGCGATAGTCAAATGTTTTAAGAGCTGGTTGCTATGTGGAGCATTCCATTCTCTTTGTAGGTATGTCCAGGACGTAAAAAAAATGAATAACGAATTCCCATTTCAGAAAAAGGGTTGGAAAATTTAAGGGAATAACAAGCAATATCTCGAAAATGGTTCACCCAAAAGAAAAAAAAATGTATATGACATAAATTGTGTACTTTATTAACGCGATCTACATTTTTTGTGTGGTAAAATTTTTGTCTATCTCTTATGGTTTACCAGTTTTGCAAAACTCGTTCACAATGAAGAATACTTTTGGAGACATTCCCAGAAAATTCAAGATATACATTTTATTTGTCATGAAAATATCTTAAACATATGATATTTTAATCAAAATCGTTAGAGCCATTTTTGAGAAAATTAAAATTTTCGAAAAATGTTCCATGTAAAGGGTAATCTGGGGTGGGAGATTTTCTTGAAAACCTTCGTGTCGTATCTCTGGAAGATACTGAACCTAAATACCAAGTTTGGTGTTTATCCGACTGTTCGTTTCCGAGTTATGCTGTTCACAGACACACACACACACACACACACAGACATGTTTCCAAAAATGCCAACTAATGCACTCATATTTGGAAAATTGTGTACATTCAGCATGGAGTACTTGTACAAAAAAAAACCGGATGTGATACATTCACATGACTTTCTCTACCTCTATCTTTTATTGTTGAGTATAGAAATTATTCCTACTCCAGTTTATTTTTTTTATCTGCAACATTTTAATCGAACAAACCTTTGCAGAAATAGCTACATTACACATTTCGTTTTAGATACAAAGGGAACAGCGATAGTCAAATGTTTAACAACTGGACGCTATATGCTGGCCTTAACATCCCATACTGTTTCCATGACATCGCAAAAAAGAACTCCAAGAAGATCCTCCCACCCCAAATTGCCCTTTACATGGAACATTTTTCGACATTTTTTATTTTCTAAAAAAGATGCTCAATCGATTTTGATTAAAATGCCATATATTAAAAGTATTTACATGGCAATAAAAGGTATATCTTGAATTTTTTGGGAATAGCCTTTGAAGTCCTCTTTAGTCAGAAGGAATTTTCTTTAATGTTGTATATCAGTGGTAAACGTTAAACGATAGATAAAAACATACCACACAAGAAATGTAGATCTCTGTTAAACACACAATTTGTTTATAACTTTTTTGTGACATGAACCATTTCCAAGATATCCATTATTAGTTGTTCGAATTGTTCAATACTTAGGCATTATTTTAAAGTCCTGTCAATTTTCAGTTGTTTCTCGCGGTGTCATGGAAACAGTATGGAGTTTTAAGGCCAGCATATAGCGTCCAGTTGTTAAACATTTGACTATCGCTGTTCCCTTTGTATCTTAACGAAATGTGTAATATAGCTATTTTTACAAAGGTTTATCTCGTTTAAAATGAAGTAGATAGGAAAATAAACCTTCGTAAGAATAGTTTGTATACTCACTAATAAACGATAGAAGGCCGGGAAAGACACATGAGTGTAACACATCGAAAAATGTGTTTAATTAAATACCGCCTTTAATATCCAGGTCATATCGGGCTTCTTTACCTTTGGAACAAATTGCTCGTGGCAGTATGTATTCACTCTGCAATGTTTGTGTTAATCTTTTGGTTGCTTTTAAATTCACGGTCTCTTTCATACTTCCAGACTCTTGGGAGGAAAGGGAATAATCAGTCGAGAATCGAACCCGGTACCTCTGGATTTGGAGGCTAGCACGCTGACCACAGATTCAGATTGTTTTCTACGCCTACCATGAAAACCGAGGCTACCGACAGCCTCTTCCCTTTTAGTTGAGATCGTGTCATTGAAACAGAGTAAAGCTGTCGGTACGTGACCAGAGCTCAGAACTTTGTCACAGAACGTTTGCCTTGGGAGAGAACCAACACCCACGCAGAGGATGTAGCATCCCTCGCCCTATCCAAATATCCACTGAATCATCCGATAGCAGACTGGTGATTCATACTGTCAACGTAAAAGGAGGGGTTTACACCCCCGCGTGTTTGATGTATCAGTCGCGTGACATGACCATTTCCTACAGTTTCTGTAGAAGCTGCTGCAACCAGGAGACGGCAAAAGAATTAGTGATACTAAGTTTATCAGTACAGAAGGAAACTCTAAGGTCATCTGCCTTGTATAAACGAACTACCAAAAGATGTCGCGATATAACCTTAGAAGCTAAAAGCCAGCCTAAATCAGCACATTAAATATAAATAAAACAATATGTCAATCTATAGGTTATATCCTCCGCCCCAAACTACTCTTTACATGGAACATTTTACGATTTTTACTTTCTCTACTACGTATAGTAAGTAGGAGAAGTATTGTATTCCACCCAAAAATTCAATACCGAGATTTCACCGGAAATACATGTTTTGAGTCCCCCTGAATCCAAAAAAAGTATTTTTAGAAACATGTCCGTGTGTGTGTGTGTGTTTGTGTGTCTGTGAACAGCATACCTCAGAAACGAACAGTCCGATAAACACCAAACTTGGTATTTAGGTTCAGTATCTTCCAGAGATGCGACACGAAGGTTTTCAAGAAAATCCCCCCACCCCAGATTACCCTTTACATGGAACATTTTTCGAAAATTTTAATTTTCTCAAAAATGGCTCTAACGATTTTGATTAAAATATCATGTTTAAGATATTTTCATGACAAATGAAATGTATATCTCGAATTTTCTGGGAATGTCTCCAAAAGTATTCTTCATTGTGAACGACTTTTGCATAACTGGTAAACCATAAGAGATAAACAAAATTTTACCACACAAAAAATGTAGATCGCGTTAAAATACACAATTTATGTCATATACATTTTTGTTGTTGAGTGAACCATTTTCGAGATATTGCTTGTTATTCCCTTAAATTTTCCAATACTTATACTTTTCCTCAAATTCGTTATTCATTTTTTTTATGTCCTGGACATGCAAAGAGAATGGAATACTCCACATAGCAACCAGCTCTTAAAACATTTGACTATCGCTTAAAGTCTACCAATTCCCCTTGCATCTACAAGAAAATTAGCAATAAGATTGATATCTCGATTAACATGAAGCTTATGGAGAATAAGCGTTTGTAAAAATAGTTTGTACAAGAGTAGAGAAAGTCATGTGAGTGTAACATCAGATTTTTTTTATTTTATCAAAAATGACTAAGGATTTTTATTAAATTGCCCAAATATTTAGGATACTTTATAAATAAAATGTATATCTTAAATTTTCTGGAAATATTCTGTGAAGTCTTTATTCGGAACGAATTTTATACAATCTGGTAAACTTCAAGCGATAGAGGAAAACAACTGCACAAAAAATGTCGATCTCTTGAAAACAAACAATTTATTCCAAATAATTATTTTTGTGGCATCAGCCAGTTCCGAGATATCCGTTGTTAATGGTTTAAAATAATAATTGGACAAGCGGTCGACGGAGGGCAATTTTGAGGTATTCAAAATGAATAGCTTTACTGTCTGCTACAGATTTTCCCTTCGTCTTGAAAGTTAAGTTGAACAAATTAAAAGAATTGAATATCAGTTAATGCTTCACTCTTTACTGGCAACTCCGGGTATTTCATCTAGTAAGTAGTCTAGATCTCAGTCCATCCGCTGGATTGCATTAAGGAGCGAGTTTTTATAGCTTAACCAAACTGCAAGACGTGCACAGCATCACCAACTAATATAAAAGTAATCAGACATATTCTCAGTGATATGTGACACTGAGACATTGTGAGAGCTGATGTGATACTCAATATTTGCAACGCACCAAAGTTTGGAGTAACTTTTGAACGACTCATTTCTGCTTAAAATATAGAAAAATGTAAACTTAGGATTTAGAAAATGTCAGTGTCAAAAATAACTAAATAAACACTTTTCATATATTAGCTATCTGCTCTTCCCGAGCTTCCAGGTTTACAAATGTTATAAAATGCAATAGAATGAAGAGGGCTTCATATACTTTTTCATGTGCATCATATTTGCTACTCAGCTAATACCTGGAATTTTTATTAGGAATGCTTGACTTAGAATTGAACACGAATGCTTTGCTTCCTCAAACCAAATGGCGGATGGAGAAATAAATGAGGAGCATAAAAGGTTTAATTTCTGATATACGAAGGGCGCTATAAATGTACTCCGCCTGGCTCAGTTGTATCGTGAAGATGGCCAAATGACTATAATAAATGTTCAGTATCATCCTTTAGATGACACGCTGTAAAGTTTCA
The DNA here is from genome assembly GCA_030765065.1 of Deroplatys truncata. NCBI lineage: Eukaryota > Metazoa > Arthropoda > Insecta > Mantodea > Mantidae > Deroplatys > Deroplatys truncata. Next base: position 20,799,151 of record CM060977.1, read on the forward strand.
GACGCGTAAGTATAGTCACTTGTTTGTGACGATCGTGTAAACAAACCAGTGTTAACATTTTTTACAAAATGGATAAAGCTGAAATACGAGCTGTGATAAAGTACTTTGTTTGGCTTTAACTCCAACAGAAACACAACAGGAATTAGATTTTATATTAAAGGATTCTTCTCCTTGGTGTTCGACGTTTAAAAAAAGTGGGCTGCTGTATTTAGGGTAGTTAAATTAAATTGAGTTTTTATTTATGGACGCTTTTAACTGCTGTGGTCTTTAGCGTCCCATTCTATACTGGGCGTGAAAGACCGGTAATTTTGTTCAGAGGCCTCTTATCAGGCTTGAGGTTTTCTTTTACGTGCCGTAAATCTACGACACGAGACCAAGGCCTTTACTTCCCTTGCGAAGGAAGCCATGCTAAGAATGCTTACGCCCGAAAAAATCCATCGCCCTCCGTCGGGTTTGAACCGGCGACCTCGGGAACTAGAGGCTAGCTAGCATGGTAACCGCTACACCACAGAGGACTATGTTTAAGCGTAGTGATACTTCCATTCAGGAAGATGGACACTTAGGATCTCCCAAAAGCGCTACGACCGACCAGATTGTGACAATATTCACAATGCCATACTCAGTTATCGTCGATTGAAGGTACGTGAGTTGGCTGACATCGCAAGACCTCGATAGACCGTGTCCATTACATTTTACAGAACGTTTTGGGTATGAGAAAACTGCTCGATGGGTGCCCGTTTGTTAACAATGGACCAAAGACGCATTCGAATGAGCACTTCTCTTGTAAGTTTCCCTTGCGTTTCATAACACTAGATGAAACTTGGGTTCCTTACTACACGACAGAGACAAAGGAGTAGTCCAAACAGATGAAAGTACACCAAAGATAGCAAATGCAGCTATCTGCAGCGAAAGGTCATGACTAAGGTTTTCTGGGATTCTCGTGGTGTTGTGCTCATAGAGTGTTTTTTTTTTTTTTTTTTTTTTTTGAAAGTTCATATATTGGTACAATGATTAACTAACAGAACTATCACCAAAGAGTATTATGCTTCACTACTGGACCAGTTGAATACTATTCGGAATAAACGTCCACTCCCTGTGGGGGTGGGGACTTATTACTTTCTCTACTACGTATAGTAAGTAGGGGAAGTATTGTATTCCACCCAAAAATTCGATACCGAGATTTCACATGTTTTGAGACCCCCTGAATCCAAAAAAAGCAGTTTTAGAAACATGTCCGTGTGTGTGTGTCTGTCTGTCTGTGTGTCTGTGAACAGCATAACTCAGAAACGAACAGTCGGATAAACACCAAACTTGGTATTTAGGTTCAGTATCTTCCAGAGATGCGACACGAAGGTTTTCAAGATAATCCTCCCACCCCAGACTACCCTTTACATGGAACATTTTTTGAAAATTTTAATTTTCTCAAAAATGGCTCTAACGATTTTAATTAAAATATCATATGTTTGATATTGTCATGAGAAATGAAATGTATATCTCGAATTTTCTGGGAATGTCTCCAAAAGTATTCGTCATTGGGAACGACTTTTGCATAACTGGTAAACCATAAGAGATAGACAAACATTTACTACACACAAAATGTAGATCGCGTTAAAATACACAATTTATGTCATATGCATTTCTTTTGTTGAGTGAACCGTTTTCGAGATATTGCTTGTTATTCCCTTAAATTTTCCAATACTTATATTTTTTCTCAAATTCGTTATTCATTTTTTTATGTCCTGGACATGCAAAGAGAATGGCATGCGCCACATAGCAACCAGCGTTAAAATATTTGACTATCGCATAAAACCTACCATATTCCCCTTGCATCTACAAGAAAATTACTAATAAGATTGATATCTCGATTAACGTGAAGCATATGGAGAATAAGCGTTTGTAAAAATAGTTTGTACAAGAGTAGAGAAAGTCATGTGAGTGTAACACATCAGATTTTTTTTCATCACGATAATGCACCTTCACACACGTCTAGAATTGTTGCTGCAAAAGTGCATGGCATTCTCTTACAAATATTTCCGTATCCACCATATTCGCCGGATTTGGCTCTCGACGATTACTTTTTGTTCCCAAACCTGAAGAAATGGTAGTGTGGATGAAGGTGCACACAAATGATAAGGTTGAAGCTAAGAAAGACGCTTATTTTGCACAGTTAGACAAATGGTATTATACTCGGAAAGTCGTTGGGCTGAATGTATTGTTTTACTATGTGACTAAGTTGAAAAAAGGAATATCTCATAAATCTTGCGATTTTTTGGTCAGGCCGAGAACTTTTAGAACGCCCCTCGTATGCCCCAGCTTCTAAATTGTGTCTTAATAATAATTGTCATTCAATATAATGTTGACTTTATGATGTTTTGTTATTCTGTGGACGTTTGATATCCCAACAACAGCTGCCTTCTCTATTTACACACGTATCTCCAGCAGGTGACTATAGTGGACCGGGAAAGATTTCAGGAAGCCGCCCGTGACTGCAGGGGACCTGTTGTTTTCACTAGCACCGCGATCCAGTATCGATTCTCGTGTACGAGGGCATTCCCCTCTTCGCCCTCCTGGAGCAGCAGGCTGAGTCATTTTTTATCCTTTAAAATTATTTTGTTTCTATGTACATCTTTGGTATAAACAAGTTAAACTAATATTAGTAACCTTTGTTTTTAATTCCTCAAAAACAATTTTAACGATTTTGATTAAAATGTCGTACTTTGTGATACTTACAGGCAAATGAAGCGTATATATCGAATTCTGTATGAAAAGCCTGGGGTTTTCATTTTCGTTGAATTATATAACTGGGAAAGCATAGGAGCAGACAAAGTAAAAGAAGTAAGTCAAGCTCATTGAAGTTGTTAATTTGTGTCTACAAATGTTTGTAGCATTAGTCGTTTCCAAAATATTAGCTATGTATTTAAGTGTTACCAGTTTGAAGCTTGTTGCACTGTAACATGTAATGAGCCCGTTACTCACAAAACCCGGTCTAGGATATAAACAATTGAGCGCTTTTTCTGTATGTTGCATATAACTAACTTCATATTATTGAATTTGAAAATATTTCTAGGCAAACAATTAACTAGTAAGATAACGAGAGCTCCAAAATGTACCTCGAGAGAATCTGAACCGAATTGTATTTATTTTGACCATTTCATTAATAAAATGATAAAAATCGAATAATATAACCATGAAGCGTGCTCACGAAATATTAATAATTAAAATAATAGAGTTATTAATACAATTTTACTTCCCCTTACAGTCGAACAGTTGAAGGTAGCAGTTCAATCGATTTACGGAATAACACAGTTGGCAACGCCAAGAAAAGAAGAAAAAAAACAAATGCATTTTGATGTGATACAATTTAAAAGGAATAAAATCGTTGTGATTGGTACAAATTAAAAGCATGAATTGGTCACTTGAAATGTGAATGAAAATAGTCGTTAATAACAAAATGGATAGAAGAATAACTTCCTATATGAGTAGGTAGTATAATCTATATAAATATCTATTTGCAATACATAGGAAAATTCGTGTAAATGATATACATAATTGCTTTCAGTGATTTGTAGTACATGTTTTGTAGAAATACATAAAGGTTTCCCATGTGATAACTACAGAAACAAGAAAACAACGTACTGCGCGAAGCTGTTGAAAGGTTTCCGAAATAGCAGGACATGTTTTAAACTGTTTGCCGTGTTTGTCGCAGTAAAGTCCAAGAGCTGCCCACGCAGCTGGCGTCGTCACAAAAAAGGGTATGTTGGTGTTTACCTCCGCGGGTATAATTAGCGAATATTGCTAAGTTTGGAATCTGGGTGCGCTGCTGTGTAGCTCGTATTGATTTCCGAGATGCTACACTCACTCCAGCTGATTACAACCCTGCTTGCACGGGGAGGTTACGTGCATGCAAGGTCACTTTAATTTAATTTGTACTGGATTTAAACATGGCGTCCACGGAATGCGAAGGTCGTTCCCATGAGTCACACACACGCCGGAAACATGTAGTGTCTTCCTGACCTCGGTGATAAGAATAAACTTGTGTTTGCAATTAGCTGTCTTGCTGAGGAAAATCTGATTTGCTTGGAATTGCTGAAAGCTAACTTGTATGTACACGAATATTCACATTTTAGCGAAGACCTAAGAGTTTAAAACAGCACAACATAGATTTTAATATTGTTATTAATATTAATTTGTACTTTTTGTAGAATAAATTTAATTTCATTTTAAGCTCAGAAAGTGTTCGTCTCCACCTTAAGAAAATTCTAGCAGCCAAATTAATCTTCTTTTAATATGCAGAAAGAACAAACTAAATTAAATTTGTTCTTGCTTTTTTTTCTCGAGATTTTCAATCTATTATTTTTATAATTTGTAGAAAATTGCACTGATGTTTCAACTTTTTTGTGCGATTTTTACAAAATTATTTTGCATGCATGTAACTAACTACTAATTCAGTTTTAATGCTGACGTTGCAAGCAAGAAACCAAAGTTTGGAACTTTTTCGAACGTATTGTAAGTATTGATTTTAGAGGTTTAAATGTGTCGATCGCTAAAACTGTAGCAAGGATACCAATCATGGCAACTGGCGCTATGTATATATCCCCATGTACATTATGTGGTCAAAGGTATTCGAACACTGCTGAGGATAGTGCATAGTTTTGACAAAAGCATTGAGACATCTCGTTCTGTTAAACTCATATTTGCATTGTAATCGGATGTTGGAGTGGCCAGGGTGAGATATTTAGCCCTTTTAAGCACAAACTGATGCTGTATCACAGTGAAAACATGATGGAAGCCTAGCAACTCAAAAGAAACCGAATCGACTTTCCATTCTGATCGTCGAGAATTGTAAAGGAGTTTGGAGAGATCGGTCATTGTCCAAGATCATCGTCAAGAAGCTCCAAAGTTAGCATCAATTTAAACACCATGGCCGTTTGACATCATACCGAGCAGCTGCACAAATCACACTGACAAATGTGAGGTCCCTTGAGTAATGCATGGAGCGATGCCACAGAACCACGGAAGGTGGAAAAATGTTTAGGGCGTTGAATCATACTACACGATGCAGTATTCCAAAGGAAGAGTTGGGGGTGGAGAAAGCTTAGTTTACCTCTACCGCCCTATGTAGAGCCTTTTGAAAAATGGGAATGTTACGGTGTGATCCTATTTCTCGTGGAGAGAGTTTGTTGTTCTATATGACAGTAAGATAATCACAAAAACGTTCTTGCTGCTTACCGTGATAACCGGTAATAGGCAGGCCAGCCAGCCCATTGTCCTGATGTGAATTGGATTGGAACACCGACTTCGTGCCAAATCGCGAAGATTCACATATCATATCTGCCCCCATTGCAGCCCTCCGCGAGGAAATAGTTCTTCATTCCTCAGAAAACCTTTCCTCTTCTGATCACAAGTGTGGAGTGTGTTGTAAGACAGAGCGTGAGTCAAGCCCACATCAGATGTTCATATTGTGCTTTTGGCAGAATGCGGGAAAGAATATTTCAGCCAAATCCTGGTAATGGGTGGAAGAGACAAGTTTTGTTGATCACAGCTCTTTGTAATTGTCCAATCGCTGGAATTAAACCTCCATTTACCACAGACAAAGTTATCAATGGCATGTGTATACAGATAATGCAGTTTTAATTGAGCATATTATCAGATATCAGAAATGTGCAAATAAAATGGTAATGTGGCATTAAATGTTGTTTTTCGGTTGATTTCCTTTTTCCTGCTACTCTGCCGTCTCTTGCAGTTAAGATTGAGATGCATACAGTGGAATATTTGTATAAAACGTGCCCTCGCCCAGGAAGTTTAGTTTAAGGGCAATACTGTATTTTATTAAGAATTATATGCTTATAAGTCAGAACAGTGTAAAGGTCATACGGGTCGAGTATGTATAAACTTTCCAATTCAACTGGTTTCAAACGTCAAAAATTAGCAGTGTATTTGCATATCACCACGTCATAAGCATGTTTTGACTTCCCTCTGAGACTCGGGCAGTGAGAAACTTTGTCTGGAACACATCATGTGTTGCAAACGTTACAAGCGACACATTTTCTAGCGGATCGTGCACTACGAACCCGATGTTTTTGGCACATAGGACTTCTTATTGCGGTGTCATCCGCTACTAGCATACACACAACACACCACCGTTCCTGTTGAGTAGAATTTAAAAAGGTGGTCCGAAGTATTTGGAAATTATGTACACTGTTTATGTACCAACTTGCACAAAAGTTAATGTCATTTATGTGTAGAGAAACTTCAGGCCAATCGTCAGTTAGGCAGTAGTGCCAATTTGAATATTTTGTTTGTGGCGATATCGGCAAGACTTTTTACACCTACCTATACATTATATGCATTGTGAACGACTTTGTCACTTGTGTTTAGTTTTACGTGCAACTAGGATATGATAATGGAGGCATCGCTTGGTAGACAGAGCGCTTCATTTGTTCGAGACGCATATTTACATGCAGAATATTCTGAAAGTTTCCAGTTTTGCTTCGCCTACGTTTATGTTAATGTTCTGGTTCTGTTCGTGCTTCAAGTGGAGTGGAGTGCTCTCACAAAGCTTGTGTAGCGGTTGGAGCATTAAATAAAGGCGGAAGCAGAAAAATGCAAATGTGTGTTCCGATTCTACTGAGGAAGCATGTAGCGCAAAAACGGGTTATGTGAAGTGTATCGTGCATGTGATGCTTCCTTCATACATGGTCTGCAGAAAACTTAAGGTTTCGTTTTAAATGTATTGCTACAACATACAAACTTACACTTAAATTCAATGCTTAAGATTCCGTGAAAGAGAATAAACTCGAGGCATTCTGCAATTAAATATATATATATATATATATATCGCCCTACATTGCAAGTAGTAATAAAAAAGTGCACTTTATTTATTTGAAAACTTGCATTAACTCCAATATTATTATAGTTGAATTTCAAAAGTAAGTAGCATTAGCAAATTACACATTTGTAAATTTAATAATTAATTAGTCCTCTTTGAGACCGCTACCCATCGTCAATCGTTTAAAATCCTATTGGTAAAATCCTATTGCAGTCATTCTGACAGCACCATATTATGTAATGCCGTCCTCCGAGGTGTAGTGGTTACCATGCTAACCTCTAGTTCCCGAGATCGCGGGTTCAAAGCCGGCGGAGAGCGATGGAATTTTTCGGGAGTAAAAATCCTTAACATGGCTTCCTTCGAAAGGGAGTAAAGTCGTTGGTCCCGTGTCGCATATTTACGGCACGTAAAACCACCTCAAGCCTGATAAAGAGGTCTGCGCAAAATTTCCGGTCTTTCACGCCCAATATAAAATGGGACGCTAAGGACCATAGTAGTTAAAAGCGCGTCCATAAATAAAACTCAATTTAATTTTTAATATTGTGTAACCTTTTCAATTTTATATTCTTTTTATGATTTGTTTTGAACATTATATAATGCACAGGTTTAAAAAGAGCTAATAATACTTTGACTCAAACAGATGACGGTATGTGAGTGCTTTGCGGCATTGTTTTACCAAACTGAAGAACTCATCCTGATTTGAATAAACAGTGCACATTTTAGGGACAAACTGTTCAAGAATGTGATGGTGACCTTGGCCCTAGTTTTCAGAATCTCAGTGATTCTGGTGGTGATCTGCTAATAAGCCAGCTATCCTGTTAAAAGTTTAATTAATTTTCACACGATTTTGTGTATATTGATTTCTGCATTATTGTTTCCTTTAAGATTTAACCGTATTAATATATCTACTCCTATTTTCAATTAAATGTATATAGAAATGCAGTTCTCAAAGACTTATTATGTTTTTTTGCTGAATGTTTAAGCTTATTTTTCTATCTACTTTATTTTAATCCAAATAAACCTTTACAGAAATGGATAAATTACACATTTCGTTATAGCTACAAACAGAAATGTTTAAGGACGGACGCTATATACTCACTCGCCTTAAAATTCCATGCTGTTTCCATGCAGTCGCGAGAAACAACTGAATGTTGACGACTTTAAAGAATGACCAAGAAATGAACATTTCGAACTTTTAATAACGGATATCTCAGAAACGGCTTATACCACAAAAAACTTATTTTTAATAAATTGTGTTTTTTAAAGAGATCTACATATTTTGTGTAGTACATTTTCGTCTATCACTTACCGTTTAGCTATACAAGATTATACAATACTCCTTCCGAATGAAGAGAACCTCACAGGCTATTCCCAGAAAATTCATATTGTCGTGTAAATATCTTTAACATGTGGTATTTTAATCGAAAACGTTAGCCATTTATTAGAAAATCAACAATCCGACTTTTCGTTTTTGAGTTATTCTGTTCATAGACACAACACACGGACTTTTTTTTTTATATAAAAATGCCCCTTTTTGGATTCAGGAGGCCTCAAAACATGTATTTTCGATGAAATATCTGTATCTAATTACTTTCTCTACCGCGTACATAGTAGGAGAGAAGGTATTGCATTCCACCCAAAAAGTCGATTTCACCGGAAATACATGTTTTGAGGCCCTCTGAATTAAAAAAATTTCGAAAAAGGTCCGTGTGTGTGTGTGTGTGTGTGTCAGTGAACAGCATGAGTCAAGAACGAAAGGTCGGATAAACACCAAACTTGGTATTTAGGTTCATTACGTTCTAAAGATGCGACACGCAGATTTTCAAGACAATCTCCCACACCAAACTACCCTTTACATAGAAGAGTTTTTCGAAATTATTGATTTTCTAAAAAAAAATTCTCTAAAAAAAGTAAGAAGGGGAAGTATTGCATTCTACCCAAAAATATGATACTGAGATTTCACAGGAAATACACGTTTTGAGGTCCTCTTCATTCAGAAGGAATTTTGCAAAATCTTGTATAACTTGTAAACGTTAAGCGATAGACGAAAACGTACTACGCAATAAAAAATGTAGATCTCTTTAAAACACACAGTTTATTACAAATAACTTTTTTTGGCATCAGCCATTTCTGAGATAACCGTTATTAATGGTTCGAATTGTTTCTCGCGATGTCATGGAAAGAGTGTGAAATTTTAAGGCAGCATTGTATAGTGCCCAGTACCTATTTCTCTAAATGTTTATCTCGATTAAAATAAAGTAGATAGAAAGTTAAATTTTCGTAAGAAGAATTTGTGTAAGCGATAGAGGGTAGGAAAAAAAAACACGTGAATGTAACACATTAGCTTTTTTTAATGCAATATGTCTGTGAATGATAGACAAATATCGATCATGGTTGTCGCTTTAACTCTAAATTATCTCCTAGTCTACATGAGCATTATACCGCAACGCTGTATTAGTGCCACCGCGTAATTAAACTTGAAACTCACTCATGTGATAATGCTCTGGTTCCTGAGGAAGTTCTCATAAATTATTCCCGTGCTCTCACACGAGAATAGCCAATACCAGTAGAGAGAGAGAGAGAAATTCGTCACAAACCAGCAGATCCAGATGACTTTGGGTGCTTGAAGGAAAATGTTCTGATTGTGCAAACAGTTTTCGCCATAAATGTTTTTTTTTTCAAATAAGATATGGTTATTTTGTAGAAATTTGAGATTAATTTGTGCGTTTGTTGTAACAGTAACTTCCAATTGTATTTTGAATAACGTAGACAGTGCTTTTTAGAGTGGAACAAAGTCAACAAGGAAATAGGACTTTTTCTTGGTAAAACGTGCGAAGAGCTTGGCCCTCTGGCCCTTATATCATCTTTTTAAATGTTAAACTTCCAATTACGCCTACAAGTAGAAACCATAGATGTTGTAAACATATTTTGAGCATAGGCTATTTGTTTACTACTTTGTCTTTGTTTCTTCAGGACAGACCAAACATTTGTATACATTTTAACTTCATGTTCCCATCTTGTACTTGCGTATTATTGTGTACCCTCATTGTTCATTCGCGTGAAACAAAATTGATTTTTCCCACCTCCGTGGTGTGGGGGTAGCATATTTGCCTCACATTCAAGAGATTCCGAGTTCGAATCTCGGTTAGGGTGACTTACCTGGATAAGGTTTTCTCCGGGGTCTTCCCTTATCCTGAGAAAACAAATGTCGGGTAACTAAAATCTAGGGACCCTGGATGCATTTGAGCATCATTTCAACCATTTCGTTCATTCATCGCCCAATATGACCTCGTTAAATGACCTTATTCAGGAGAAAAATATACATATTTTGATATACGCTTTGCATCTTGTGCTTGCAGACACATTCATTGGTAGTTAAGTGAATAAAATTAAAGAACAATAAAGAAAATAATTCTGCTTAAGGTGACCACATGTCCAGTATTAGCCGGGACAGTCTTTGTTTTTAGTCTCTGTCCCTTAAGATAGAAACGGGACGTCAAAATGTTCCCAATGACTTACCAGCACAAAACGCCGTTAACTATAGTTTCAAAAATTCAAAATGTCCTGTTTTGCATCAGTTTGATGAAAAATTTAAAGATACTAACAACTGACTGTTTATATTATGGATCTACAATACATATACACCCGAAACCGTGTGGAGACTTCGCTTGGAAAAGTACAGTTGCGGACGACAAGTGAACTGTGCCGGTCTGCGCTATCAAACAAACAAACCACTCGCGTTTGATGTGAATGCACCAACAATAAGGAAAACTTTAAACGCGATGCTTGAGTCAAAAGAAATTACAGTTGTGATGGTAGAAGACTGCGAGTGCTAAAACACTTGAAATTAATTATATGCCACTGCCTAAAAGGAAGTGTGTTAATTAATAGTGACCTACAGCAATATCGTATTTTCGACTCAGATCTTCGATGCAATAAGTGTGCATCTACTTTCAGTGTAAGCCATGGTGGAGGGGTGACAGTGAAGAACATAAAAGAATGGCACGTGCAAGCGTTTCTTCTAGCTCCGTATTGACTAATTTTTTTAAAAGTGAAAGTTTTGGTGATATATGAAATTAGCAGCTGTCGAAGAAGCGTTCGCTTACCATATTGTCCACCGCAACCAAACTCTCAGATCAATGGACTGTACTTCTAAACTTATCCTGCACTAATAATTCTACAGGATTGTTTGACTGGAGTGAATTCAGAGCTACTACATATGTAAATTACACATTATTTATTAGTTTCGAAACCTTCGTATTTATGACGAAACAATTTTATGCATTCTCTTTTGTCCCTTGTTTTATTGAGAAAAATTTAAAAGCTTGTTTAAAAAATATGGTCACCTTAACTCTGCATCTCCCGAAGCCTGTCATATTTTGCTCAAACAAATGTGCGTAATGTATGCCAGAAAATTTTAAGTTTATTATAGGTCCTAACCCTTCTGAAGAATGCTACTTGTAGTTACTGTTGCTCCTTAGTGCTTTCTTCCATTTTTATGAGAAAGAAAGCAAGCAGCCGGAAGTGTAACAATGCTAACAGACGACTGTCGTCTTGGGACGAGGTTCTGATGGAAACATTCACCGCTGGAGAGTTGTGCAGGTCAAAGCAACGACACGTATCAAGTTTTCACGGATAGAGCTTGTAATTGCAAAATGTTGTATTTTTGACGGAGAAGTTGCATAACTCGGGAAGCCAAGCAAGTACCACAGGAAGATGTAAATTAAAAACACAAAGCAAACTGTGGAAGCTGCGAAGAAAGCTCTCGGCCATTCTCCTGCATTTATTATCAACACTCGGCGGAGCACGGTGACCTCTAAACTCTTAGAAGCATTGAGTTCCTTTTTGGAAAATATAACTTGAGTCTTTTGGCTTTCAGTGTAAAACTAAACGCATTATAATCTGTGTAGCTTTTGATGCAGCTTCTTTGTTGGTGAGCATGTATGTGATGGAGTTAGAGCTGCTTTTCAAACCGCGTTGTTCGAGCAGCAGAAGGAACGTAAAATCCTCGTTACTCTCATGAATTAGGGTTGCCACCATGAAGAAGTCAAAAGTCAGGGATATTCCATTTTACAAATTAAACTTTAAATGTTTTAAATTTAAAATTAACTACAAATATTGCATTAAACATTTCTAAAGGCATTGGAATGAAATTTAGAGAGTACTTGTATGTGAAGCAGCTACCTTTAGAAGTTACTTCTCATTATTAGACCATATTGATGCAATTCGGAACAACTCATGTTCTAGTTTAAAAAAAAAATCTTGTTACATTCATATGACTTTCTCCACCCTTTATCGTTTATTAGTGGGTATACAAATTTTTCTATCTACTTCATTTTAATCGAGATAAACCTTTGCAGAAATAGCTACACTACACATTTCGTTATAGATACAAAGGGAATAGCGATAGTCAAATGTTTTAGAACCGGAGCTATATACTGGCTTTAAAATTCCATGCTCTTTCCATGACATCGCAAGAAACAACTGAAAATCGACAAAGTATTGAACAATTTGAATCATTAATAAGGATTATCTCGGAAATGAATGATGCCACAAAACAGTTATTTGAAACAAATCGGGTGTTTTAAAGGGATCTACATTTTTAGTGTAGTACGTTTTCGTTTATCGCTTAACGTTTACCAGTTATACAAGATTATATAAATTTCCTTCCAATTGAAGAGGACTTCACAAGTTATTCCCAGACAATCCGAGATATACATTTTATTTATCATATAAATGTCTTTAATATATGGTATTTTAATCAAAATCGTTAGCCATTTTTCAGAAAATCAAAACATTTGAAAAATGTTCCATTTAAAGCGCAGTTTAGGGTGGCGAATTTGCTTGAAAATCTTCATGTCGCATCTTTGGAAGGTGTCGAACTTAAATACTAAGTTTGTATTTATCTGACATTTCGTTTTTGATTATGCTGTTCAAAGACACACACATTTTTACTTTCTCTACTACGTATAGTAAGTAGGGGAAGTATTGTATTCCACCCAACAATTCGATACCGGGATTTCACCGGAAATACATGTTTTGAGACCCCCGGAATCCAAAAAAAGCATTTTTGGAAACATGTCCGTGTGTGTGTGTCTGTCTGTGAACAGCATAACTCAGAAACGAACAGTCGGATAAACACCAAACTTGGTATTTAGGTTCAGTATCTTCCAGAGCTGCGACACAAAGGTTTTCAAGAAAATCCCCCACCCCAGATTACCCTTTACATGGAACATTTTTCGAAAATTTTAATTTTCTCAAAAATGGCTCTAACGATTTTGATTAAAATATCATATGTTTAAGATATTTTTATGACAAAATGTATATCATGAATTTCCTGGGAATGTCTCCAAAAGTATTCTTCATTGTGAACGACTTTTGCATAACTGGTAAACCATAAGAGATAGACAAAATGTTACTACACAAAAAATGTAGATCGCGTTAAAATACACAATTTATGTCATACATTTTTTGTTGAGTGAACCATTTTCGAGATATTACTTGTTATTCCCTTAAATTTTTCAATACTTATTTTCTCAAATGGGAATTCGTTATTCATTTTTTTTTTGTCTTGGATATGCAAAGAGTATTAATCTGCGGGAAAGAGAATGGTGCTGCACCTAGCAACCAGCTATTAAGAGATATGTCTATGCTTAAAGGCTACTGTATTTCTATACTGCCCTTGTAAATATATATTCCCCTTACATCTACAAGAAAATTAGCAATAAGATAGAGTCTGCAAATGTTTATCTCGATTAACATGAAGTAGATGGAGAATAAGCGTTTGTAAAAATAGTTTGTACAAGAGTAGAGAAAGTTATGTGAGTGTAACACATCAGATTTTTTTAGAAAAGCCTTTTTTGGATTCAAAGGACCTCAAAATATTTCCGATTAAATCTCGGCGTCGAATTTTTTAATGGAGTGCAGTACCTTCTCTACCTACTATGTATTGGTAGAGAAAGTAAATATAAAAACAAAACAAAAAACAATTTTTTGTCAGTTGTAAAATAAATTTCAACAGTTATTATGATGACCAACTGTAAAATTTTAAAGAAAAAGGAGCTAGATGTTACTAATATTACTACAAATATTATTTGACAAAAAACCTGTAAGAAGACAATAATAAAACTCTGCTTGTAACCTAAAAACAGAAAAGTAGGGCCAATCTCAGAATCGGAATGAAGACTAACAAAGTATAATTGCCCTAAATTAATTACAGCAGTAGTAGAAGAATTTGTGAAAAAAAATGTGATTCATATAGGCTGCCCTGAAGCCAATAATGATAAATTACTCATAAGCTCTTATTAGATACGGTTTGAGTTATTATCAAAAGCCATATCAGCTATTGAAAACAGAACTGTTCATCACACTGAAGTTTGACATTTAAGTAATTTTTACTCTCTCTAATACTGCCCTATAGTAAGTAGAGGAAATATTGCATTCCATCCAAAAATTCAATTTGCAGATTTCACTAGAAATACACGTTTTGAGATCCCTGAATCCAGAAAATAAGCATATTTAGGAAAAAGTTTTTTGTGCCTGTGAGCAGCATAACTCTAAAATAAAAAGTTAGTTAAATACCAAACTTGGTGTTTAAATTCAGCATCTACAAAAGATGCGGCACTAAGATTTTCAAGAAAGTTCCCCACTCCAAACTACCCTTTACACAGAAAAATGTTTGTAATTTGTTATTTGCTCAAGAATAACTCTGATGATTTTGATTAATAAAATACTACATGTTTTGAGATATTTGCATCACAAATAAAATCTATATCATGAATTTTCTGGGAATAGCCTGTGAAGTCCTCTTCATTCTGAATACTTTTGTATAACTGGTAAACTGTAAGAGATAGACAGAATCTTACTACACAAAAAATTTAGATCTTGTTAAATCCCACAATTTGTGTCAAATTACATTTTTTGTGACATTGACTGTTTCCAAAATGTTTGTTCTTATTGCTTGGAGTTTTGTTAAACACTTATAGTACTGCTTTCAAGTGGGAAGTTGCTATTTAATTTTTCTTGTGGTCATGCAAAGAGAATCACAAAGCCATTACATAGCGATCCGCTTTTTAAAAATTTGACTTATCCCTTTAGCCCACTGTATTCTTCTTATACTTATAACAAAATGTGTAATCAAAGTTTATCTTGTTTAAACAAGAAGTATATTACGGAAGAATGTTTTTCTTTAAGAGTGAGTAAAGAAAGTCTTGTGATGTCATACAAAGAGTATGGAAATTCAAATCAATCACTTTTTAAACATTTGACTATCACTTCAGCCTCCTGTATTCTCTTGTTACATACAACAAAGTGTGTAATGGAACTATGTTTGTAGCTGGATAGTCATGTGAATGCAACACATTTTGTTCATTATTTACATATACAAAATTAAAATATTAGCCGTTATATGTCATAAATCTTAACTGTTATGGCACTCTTTATCCTAAGCCTAATATGAGATTTAGCAGTAGTCTGCAAAGTACTGTGTAGAAAAATGAATTACACCCAACAAAACTATGGCTTTTTTATTAAAAAGAAGGAACTCACTGTTACCTACTCCATTCTCTCAACCTGAAGTCCAAAAGCATTTAATTCTTCCCTTATATTCACAAATTTCTGAAGAATTCTAAAAAAGCATGTGGATATTAGACACCTTAAACCATATGTAAATTAAGTCTGTAATTTACTAAATTATTTAAATTTGTTATTTAATTCAAACTCTTTTTAATTTGTAATCTTATACAACTATATTTTGAATGTGGAGAGAAAAACCTAAAAAACCCTTTTAAAGGGCAAAGTTTCATGAAATGCTGATTGTCGTACTCCTATTTATGGCCAGAACTTCATTGAATGATGTCTGAAATTTCTTTGTTGCAGATAATGAGGTTTACATAGAAGCTTTTGGCAGTAAAACAGTTTATGGAGAGTTGCAGTGATGAGCCAGAACTTGCAGAATACGGCTGTTACACAGGTATATAGACATATGTTCTTTGCTGACATCAGCCATGCATTATAAGTATCATATAAACCCACCTCCATGCTGTGGGAAGTGTGTGCGTGCGTGCGTGCACGTGCCTAACTTCCCTCATTTGAGAGGGACTTTGACTTTGCACCTGATTTCTTTGAATGTGCATATTGGTAGTATTCCCAAATACTTGCTTGGTAATTTACCCTTTTCTATGTTTTAAATAAGAAAGAACATTTTTCTGCCTAAAATGTTTCTTTGAACTAAAGGTAGAATCAGTTGATTTGTTTAATTTGATATGTCCTTTCTGTATTGAAGCGAATTTTAAATAGTGCTCCAGAACACTTCAGGTCGTATGACATTCTGGATGAGTCTGTTTACGAATTTCAGTATGGTATTTTCAAAATATAAATTAATATATTTTTAATGTATTAAAAATGTTCTAGGCAATTAAATGTGATACAGTTCAACAGCCAAACATGTCCTAAAGGGAGATTGAAAGCTCTATCCCGCCTATGTTGAATCAGCCAAATGTAGAAATTATTTAAGATATCAGGCTGAAACTTTTACAGGATGTTGATGCATGCCTTCTAAGTTCACTGACCTACTTTTATACAATAAATTTGTTACTTGAAGGAGGACTGAATTAAAAATTCACATCTATGTTATTTAACTTTATACAAGACCTTGGGTTGTGCATAATAATGGTGAAAACTGGAACAATATAGACTTACATTTCAGGATGTGCAGGGTATTTTTCATACCAGCAGCACTGTGGTAATGCCATATGGCCAGCCAGCACTCTTGTAGCAGGTATCTCCTACCGAAGCAGTTGAATATGTAGTCACTGTAATGTCTTGAATATTCATGGTTTAAAATTACGTTTCTTTGAACTCATCTGATTATTTACTTTCTTTTTCTCCCCACTTTTTTCTCTCAAAGGTAATCCAAAGCCTTCCATTTTCTGCTTATTAGGTTTAATCTTACGTAGTGGGCCAATATTACAAGGTTGCTAACTCCTGGTACAACATAAGTACTCGCATTGAAACTTGTGTTCATTTATTTCACTCACTATTTGTGTTACAAGATTTTGTCTCCACTCATAATTTTTTTTTCTCATACTTCTTTTTATACACTCAGTCTCCAGCCAATTTAGAATATTCCACGGAACTGCCCACTACTTTTTTCCCTCAGTGAAAATTATGATCTGACACATATGCCTAAAATAAAAAATGTGTTCATTTTGGGGCGTACTTCAAGCTCTCATTGTGATAGGATTCAAGGCTTCCTGTGTGATGATAATGATTGATATGCATAATGTCACTTAAAAATTATGTATTCTTTATGATACTGCAGAAGTCATTGTATTCTGTGGAATTCTTACATAGGCAGTTTGTGTTTTTTAACTTTTACTTCACCAAACACATCATGAGCACATAAATGAAATTTCTCAAATCCTACCCAATTATGGACATTAGCAACATGATTTAGAATTAGCATGAACTTTTTCTTTAGGAGTATGCTGTCACTTTCGTAAATAACAGATGCCCATTACAGATTATAAATACAATGCTTCCATTCATGAAGGATCCATGATTTTGGAATCTAATTGATCATTTTCATAAGGAATTGAGCAAGATGCCATACATCAAATTCATGGTGTATGTACGGATGTTTCTTTTATATCAAAGCTGTAATACCGTGTATCTGTCTGCCAGGAACAATTTTATGGGCAGATTTTCATTCATAGAACTCATATATTTTCCCAACAGCTTTCTCAATATTACCACTTACATTATGAAGTATAGTATTTTATTTGTTGCCAAATTCATCATAGAATGTCACATATTTCTTACAAAATCCTGGGGAGTCTTACCGTCCATCCCCACATAAACATGCATTTGAATCATTCCTGGCAATTGCAAAATTACTTTCTTTTTCATTTAACCAGGCTTTGTGTGCAGAAGGGTAAATAGATGTTTTAGCAAGTGTATAAAAATATGATTCAGAAAAAAAAATTATAGTTTTATAGCTTTTGAGAATGCCAAAAAACAGTTAAATGCCATTCCTCAAAAATACATGCCTGAAGCTATGCACACATTACTTTTCAGATTTTCACTTTCGCTTCCAGAACACCACTTTAAATGTGCCCATTCTTACAATGAGTTAAAGTTCACATTAATGGCTTTTGTGTGTTAGATTTTCTTTCAGTGTCAGGCCCACTACATGTGTGACAAATACTAACTAGCACAAGCAGAGCATTTACACGTACAAACACAAAACAATATTTTCTCGACATATCTACATCTTCACCATCTTCACTGGATTCCCTCAAATATTCATTTGGCTTATAATCTTCATCATTTACAGCTGAAGATTTGCCTTCCTCATCAATCAAACTTTGGTTCAGATAGCACTGTTTATAGCACTATTCCCAACTTCCAATGTATTTCAGCACCAATCTTCAACTCCATGTGTAAAAGACTCAGAAACTAGTGTAGCTTCTCTTTCTTGCTGAGAATTGCTAACTGAATTATTGACTAGCTGTAGCACTTGTTTTCTTTTAAGAAAGTTTGAGTTTCTTTTTTGGGGAGTTTTTCCTTCTAGTCTTCCTAAACATTTTGAAGGCACGACATTGTCTCAGTCCAAGTTGAGGAAATATTTTATATCATAACATGCTGTGAATGCTAGAGTGATTGTAGTGTAAATTAATATTATTGTATGTACAGGATTTTAGATGTTTGTTAGCCATAAGTATTGTTAGGAAATAAGTTCACACGGCCTCACTGAAACTGACAATAGAAGTGGGTAACAATAAACTGAGGGGGTGAGTTGTTTATCACTAAGAAGAGATAAACAAATGATGTCAGGGTAGCGTGCCTTTTTTAGAAATGGAGGGAATATTTTCCCTAGAGTATATATGTTAGTAGTAGTGATTGGCTGACCAAAACAGACGCTAAAGTGGGTGCGATTTGGTAACCAATAGGAGCTTTATTATAATGTTTAGGCAATTCGAGGTGAAGGAGTATATATTCTCGAGCCATAAGCAAGTGTCATGCAGTTTTGAGGAATCTCTCACGAGGTGCACGTAGCAGAGTTAATTACATAAAATGTAAAGTACGCGAAATAATTGGTGCGCGACAACTAAATGACTGTAGTTACATTCGTAAATATCACAGTTTCAGTCAGGCGTGTATAAAGATTAAATATGTGAATTATTAATTAAGCATGAAGACAATAAAAGTGTAGAAACAAATTTTTTATCAGTGTTATCTTTTAGCAACAACTCCTTTCCGTTTACACGCCCTGCTTAGAGATACTTGCTCGACTGAGTTATAATAGCTAGGTGGAGGACAAAGAACCCAAATTTAAAAATAATTAAACAATAGGCACCCAGCAAATAAGATAACACAAGCCATGAGAACTGCGACAAAGTTTTTGAATTTCTTGTTCTTCATTATTCTTATTTTTATAACATCTGAATCGTCAAAATCTTTTTCTTTGAAATGAATTCCACATACTCTGGCATTTTTGTTTGACACAAAGTTTTTGCATTTCATAGCAATAACCAACATTTCTGTTTACACCAGAATTATTTGCATAAGCGCTGTATGCAGGCATTCTTGAACTTATACCTCGCAGAACACTAGGAAAGGGAAACTACCCTACAATCACAAAATAACAACAGGAATTAATTGCAATGCAAGTGACAATGAGTAGTCTGCTAGATCCTAACCTTATTACATCACCACGAGATGAACATTAAACAAAGAAGTGCTTCCAGAATGAAAACAAGAGGTCGTAGAATGACATGGTTTTCAACATTATGCTCGGAATTGTTTATATTTATTGTTACAAGTCTTTAAAACTTTAGTTCAGTCCTCTTTTAAGGAAGATATGATTATTGTCTTAATTGTACCACATTTTGATTAAAATGTATCGGTAATTATTTAAAATAAAAAATAACCTTATTAACACCAAAGTAAATGATCCATAACAGTATTTGGAGGGAGGATGTTCTTATACTAAAATCTAATTTAGCTATCTTCAATAGTTTGAGAAAATGGGTTTGTTATACCAGAAAATGTAATTCACAGAAAAAGCTGTTTAAAGCAAAAATGGAGAAAATAAACTTGTATATATTTACAGAGAAAAACAACCACTTGGCTTGAGAACACAGAAGCTGCCATATTTAACAGTAGTACCAATTTGTAGAGCAAACCTTCCCCTAAAATATGGGTTAAAGTTTACCTCTCTACTTCAAAGTGTGTACAAGTAAAGTATTTTCTGTGAAGTGATGCAGAATTCGCAGTACAAAATAACAAATTCATACCATTTTTAAAAATATATTTAAAATATAAATGTTATTTCTACAGTGATAAAATATACAGTGGACTGAAGATGAAATTCCAATTAATAAAATGGCAGAAAAAACTAAAAATGTCTTTTTTTGGGAGGGGTGCAATTTTCAACATTCAAATGAGCAGCTTACATATTTACAAGAGTAGCTTTGGTTATGTTCGGAAATAAATCAATAGGAAATGTTTTCTTGGGGAGAAAAAAAATAAAAGTAAAATATTAAATTAGCTGTTCAAAAAATATTGTAGGTTACAATCATTTTCCAGATCTCTCCATACAAGTTATCTATGTTTTTTGTCTTTATTAATGCATGTGAGCTAATACATTGTAATTTCCCTGCATTAATTACTAACTATCTGGACCTCTGAGCTTTTGGTGGTAATGTCATAGTTGTTTTGTAGAAGTTTAGAACGTGTAAAGTCAATTTTTCTGTTAACTCTTGTGTTTCAAAATCAAATTGTGAATTAGCAATTGTAAACTGTTTACAAATGTTGCACTATTAAAGTGCAATCTGATTTTTGTGTGCTTTGTTCTTTCTGTTAGTGGCTAAATCATTAACATGTGTATACATTACATTACATGAAATTTGTTGTCTTCTTTTTGCATGTATTTTCTGTGGAATAACATCAACTGCTCTGTGTTCTGGTTTACATTGCGTTTTAGTCATTGAAATTAGAAGCTGTCTTATAACCTATGTCTGTCAAGAAGAACAGGGCTTTTGGAGAAAGAATTATCAGAATTAGTTTAGCAATTTCCAAGATTACACATAAATTTTCTCTCATAATATTTGTGTGGATTTGGTTGTACTTACAAAACAAGTATTTATGTTTGCATAACAGAAATGAAATTTAATTCATACAAAACTTATTCCTGTTATACAAATAAGCAAAACTGTAGGTCTTGAATGGATAGCTAATTAGTCTCTTCCAGTTGTGAAGCACTGCGATGCTAGAAAGCACTCTGTGCTCCTGTTTAAATTCTGCTTCCAAAGAAGACAGCAAATCCCATGAAGTAATGGGCTATTCGTTGTCGCATTGTACCACATTTTAAGAAACACATTAAACAGGGTTTAGAAGTCATGAAAAATGAAGGTATAAGAGTACTTTATCAACATTTTGCGCTATATCACAGTTGCAAAAAATAACCATCCCTAATCATTGTATGTGTACCAAACTGTCCTATTATAAAGATATACCAACAAATTCTGTGTGTTACACCAACATAACACTAGGTATAATTTGGATTTTCACAGAATTGCAGTGAATGAAAAGAAAATCTCTACTGATCCCTACATCTTAGGCAGTATATTATACAATAAGCTTCCATCAGAAATTAAGTTCTGTACAAAGAATTGTTTTAAAAGAAATCTAAAAAAGTATCTCATCCACAAATGCCTATATAAAATTAATGTGTAATTTAATTATGTAATTTTGAGTATTGAGAAATAAATATTATTCATTCAAGTAATTTCTCAATTTCCTTGAGAATCATATTTTACATAAATTGCTAGATCTGCGCTATCAAACCTAGGTACATTATTTCCCTTTAGGTTAGTATATTTTAAATTAGAATATTACATTTTATTGGTATTTTAAGCAGGACACCTTGCTTTCTTTTCACTTTGTGTTTATTGGCTGTCAGATCAAATAACACTACAACATTTAATTAGCAAACTTGAAGCAGTTACTCATTTATCTCAATTTTGCTGTTGACTGTTAATAAAATTAAACTAATGAGGTGTTGAATGCTTGAGTGGGAACCCAGAAGTTTCTCTTGTTGGTTATTTGTGCATGTACCAAGAATGAAAGTGCTAATGTTATTGTTGCAGCGGTACCAACCGGTTACCATTGTGGGTCCCTTCCAGGACCCTGGAGGTTGCTGGTTCCTACCTCCAAAACATTCAACGACAACTCCAGCCATTATGGATAACAACAAGCTGTCCCCCACCTTCGCTCAGAAGAAAGCGGAGGTGAAATTAAATGCAATGCCGTAAGTAAATTGAGGTGATAGTACCATATTCAAGTTGAACTTTCCTGACATTGTGTCAAGTTCATGGATTATCAGCTTAAAGTTCTGGGTCAGCTTGTATACTTTACTGTTACCCAGATCAGAGAAGCTAGTTATTAGCATACAGTCCTAAAAAACAAGAGATCTGGCACGCTTCAGTGGCCATAGCACTGTAATATTCCATCAATGACTATTGATAGCTAACTGGGACTTTTAGTTCTTATGTGGTAAATTGAAACTCTTGTCTGAAATATATACTTAATACAAATTAATATTGTGTGACTTTGTCCAGTCTTCCTCTAGTCACTGTTTGATTTTTCCTGTGTGTTCTTGCACAACTCAACCTCTTCTTTCTTCCAATCAAACTGAGGACTCTGTCTCCTCACTTAGGCATCTCTTATTTGCCTGCTCACTGAGGAAATGTCAGAACAGAACTGACTATACACACAATGTCTTCCTTTTATACCCAATTATATCTTGAAACTTCTCACCAGATCAGGGGGAAGGAAATTCTGAACATTTTTATCTGCATCCACAGGAGCTCAGGACAGTTTGAAAGCTCGGAGCACCTCCACCCTTCCCTCCAATCAACCACACACCAGTCAGTGCCAAAAACCATGGCCCTGCCTAAGGTGGGAGAACTAGCCAGAGGTGCTGCCTCAATATAAACTGTGCTCTTTTCCTGTAGTCCTCTCATTTAAAAAATCTGATGTGTTACATGACTTTCTCTACTCTTGTACAAACTATTTTTACAAACTCTTATTCTCCATTTATTTCATATTAATCGTGATAAACATTTGCAGAAATGATCTTTTGACATGCAAAGAGAATTACATTTTACACATACCGACCAGTTCTAAAAATATTGACTATCGCTTAAGGCATACTATGTTCCCCTTGTTTTGTATTTGCAAGGGCAATATAGAAATACAGTAGCCTTTAAGCATAGACATATCTCTTAATAGCTGGTTGCTAGGTGCAGCACTATTCTCTTTGCCACAGATTAATATTCTTTGCATATCCAAGACAAAAAAATGAATAATGAATTCCCATTTGAGAAAATAAGTATTGAAACATTTAAGGGAATAACAAGCAATATCTCGAAAATGGTTCACTCAACAAACCAAAAAAAAAAAAATGTATATGACATAAATTGCATATTTTAATGCAATCTACATCTTGGGACGGTAAAGTTGTGTTATTAATGTATTTGTATATTTGTGTTTACTTCACGCGTGGAAGCCATCTTGTGACGTGATTCTTTGTTAGGTTTGTAGCTCCATCTGGTGTTAGCAATTTGCGGTAGTATTAATATTTGTTTTAAAGAATGCGACTGTTATTTTATTCAATTTTGGTTTACTGTCCTCCGGCTAGCTATTATCTTTTTTTGGGTCAAGCACTTCTCTTTATACAGGTTGTGTAAACGGAAAGGAATCTTTTATCCAAAGATAACACTGATGAAGAAATTTGTTTTACACTTTTATTGTCGAACACGTTAACTATCACATTTACACATTGATCTTGACACTCGCCAAACTGAAACTGTTATAACAACCTCTTACTAATCACTTTTAATCCACGTACTTCAACCTTTTGTATAATTAACTTTACCATACTTGAGAATTTTCATAACTCTGTTACGCGTAACCTGCAAATTGATATCCGAAGTGTGCCGTACAAATACTTTCGACGAACTGATGGGAATGCGATGTGTAGTGTACAAAGAATTTTGATGAACTGACGGACCGAAGGACTTTACCTCTAACCTAGCTTCTATTTATACTTCTACTCCCGGATATGCCTAAAGATTATAACTGAGCTGCTATTGGCTAATAAAACGCGCCAACATTAGCGTATATTTTTATATCCAATGAAAATTATGAATACATATGCTCTAGGGAAATGTTCCAGAAGATTCTCAAGGAAAAACGCGCCAACATTACGTAACTTCCTTGTTTCCAATAATGATAAACAGCTCACCCCCTCGCTGCATTATTGCACGCTATTATTGTCAGTTTCAGTAAGGCAGTATAAACTTACTTCCCAACAATAATTACAATCAATAAACATCTCAAATCAATGTCACATAAAAATGCATATTCATATTACAATCATTATTTACATTTAAGTAATTTGGGATACAAATTACTGCATCAATCTTTTGTGTAGTAAAATTTTGTCTATCTCTTGTGGTTTACCAATTATGCAAAAGTCGTTCACAATGAAGAGACATTCCCAGAAAATTCAAGATATACATTTTATTTGTCATGAAAAATCTTAAACATATATATTTTAATCAAAATCGTTAAGAGCCATTTTTGAGAAAATTAAAATTTTCGAAAAATGTTCCATGTAAAGGGTAATCTGGGGTGGGGGGATTTTCTTGAAAACCTTCGTGTTGCATCTCTGGAAGATACTGAACCTAAATACCAAGTTTGGTGTTTATCCGGCTTCGTTTCTGAGTTATGCTGTTCACACACAGACACACACACACACACACACACACACACACACACACACGGACATGTTTCCAAAAATGCTTTTTTTGGGTTCACGGGTCTCAAAACATATATTTCCGGTGAAATCTTGTTATCAAATTTTTGGGTGGAATACAGTACTTCCCCTACTTACTGTACATAGTAGAGAAAGTAAAAAATCCATGTCAATTGTGTAATGTTAAGTAAAATTCTAGATTATATCTACAGTAAATTATATGCATAGATTGTATATTTTGTTATACTTGCCCAATCCTAACTTCTGCAAATTATATTGCGTCTGGCATTTGGTTCTGATTAGTTTGGTAGAGCTGTAAAACGAAATGACAATAGTGATAATGTAATGTTGTCAAGGCAACACAAACTTCAAAACATGCAGTTTTGTTAATCATGGATGCTTGGTCAGTTAACGTACATATATTTGTGGTATCAACATATATTGGAAGTAGATCTGTTGTTGAAACACATCTATTCCACAGTGAGATTAATGTTCATAGACCCAATAGGATTCCTTCAAGGAACACAGTAATGAGTTGGTTTAACATATTTAATGCTACAGGCCGTTTAAAACCTTCATATCATGGTAGTGAGCATTATGTCTGTACTACAGAAAATATCCAAAGAGTGAGGTTGGTTGTGCAACAAAATTCGACAAGATCTGTATCACGACATGCTGTGGCCTAGCGTACATTTTGCAGAAGGATCACATGGAGTGCCCCAAGGTTCAGTCCTAGGACCTTTATTATTTTTGATCTATATAAATGACCTATCACTTTATATAAAGGATATTGCAAGTATAATTCTGTTTGCTGATGACACGAGTGTTCTGGTGACTAGTAAAAACTTGAATGAGTGTGTAATTAAATTGAATTATGTTTTGAACTGTATGTCACACTGGTTTAAAGCTAACAAATTATCTGTAAATTTAGACAAAACAAAAGTTGTTAAATTTATAACCCATCGATCACTACACACTCCAATAGAAATTGGGATTAATGACATGTCACTAGAACAAATAGACAACATTAAATTTCTGGGCCTCCAAGTAGACAGATATTTAGATTGGAAAGTTCACATTAGGTATATCATACCCAAACTCAGTTCTGCATGTTATGCTATCCGAGCATTGGTAAATGTCAGTTCTATAGATACACTTAAATTAGTATACTATGCATATTTTAACTCTATCATTGAATATGGAATACTATTTTGGGGAAATTCGGTAGAAAGTCAACGAATATTCCTCATGCAAAAGAAGGTTATAAGAATCATTTCCAGCACTCATAGCAGACACTCTTGCAAACATCTTTTTAGAAGACTAAAGTTATTAACCCTACCTTGCATGTATATATTTTCAATCTTAAAATTCTATGTATACAATCGAACCACATTTATTACAAACATGGAAATTCATGAGATAAACACTAGACAAAAGGGTAACATCCATCGTCCCAGTACAAAGCTTTCTTGCTTCCAGAAAGGTGTATATTATGAGACCATAAAAATATTTAATACTCTCCCTAATGATCTTAAGAGAAAAGTTGACAACTTCAATGTCTTTAAAACTGCTGTTAAAGAGTACCTATGCTCAAAAGCATATTATTCTGTACAAGATTATCTTAATGACAAATTATCCTACTGATAATACTTATATAGCTCTGTAAGTAGTATTAGTAAATATTAATGACAATTGCCAGTCATATTTGAAATCTGCTCTAGAATTAATAAAGCTATTTAAATGTATGTATATTAAGAACTGACAGTAAATGCTATGCATTACACATCAAATAGAACAAAATGATCAGACTAACAAAGGTAAAATCCTAGTGAATGTTAAAATAACTGTTCTTGCCTATACGTATGTTAACCTTATAACAGTAAGGAGGTATACAACTCTGTAATAAATTACACTTGATTTGTTTCATTTTGTATATAATATGTCCTTATTTTATTTTAAATGTTCTGTATACTATGTAATATTTATGTATATATGTAACTTTATTGTACATTTCCTTAACACGCATATAGTATTTGTATTTTATTTCAAATGTTCCATATTCTATGTAATATTTATGTTTATATATAATGTTTGTACATTTCCTTGACTTGTTCTATGTTCACAAGTCTTTATGGCTGCTAGTGAACTCACAGAATACAATCTAATCTAATCTAATCTAATCATCCGTACAAGATTCAGGTTGCTCATAAGTTGGAACCACAAGATCAGGTCTCTCGAGGTTCATACTTCATTCGTTCAAGAAAATAATGTGTTGTGAATCATTTATATCAGAGAGGCACATTTTCACTTAAATGGTTCATCAATAAGCAACATTTTCAATGTTCGAGTGACACAAATCCTATGCCACTGCATGAACAAACAACTGTGCTGTTTCTACGGGCTTCATAATTGGTCCCTACTTTTTTTAAGATGAAAATGAGACAGTTTTATGGGGAATGGTGAAAGGTATCGACAGATCTACAAGCATTAGGTGAAACATCAAACAGGGATGACATTTGGTTCCAGCAAGACAAGGCTATGGCCCATACTGCCAGACACACTGCAGTTGAGAAATTTCTTCCCAGGTCACTTAATTTTTCGGTTTGGGGATATCAATTGGCTGCCTTGATTTCCAGACGTAACAGCTTCTGACTTGTTTTTGTGGGGATATGAGGGCTGTCCCAGAAGTACTCGACCTAACAAAGAAAACACAAAAATTTTGGGAAAAAACATCTTTATTTCTCTACATAGTCTCCTTTCAGCTCGATACACTTTTCCCAGCAATGTTCAATAGCTTTGATACCCTGTTTATACTGAGAACCAACAACTTCTGCAAAATAGCCATCAACTGCAGACTCCAGCTCTTCACTGTTGGCAAATATTTTAGCACCAAGCTATTTCTTCAACTTTGGAAATAGTAAATAATCAGAGGGGGCTAAATCTGGCGAATAGGAAGCAATTCGAACTTTAACTCATTGATTTTGGCCATGGCAATAATGGATGTGTGAACTGGTGCATTGTCTTGATGAAATAGAAGTTTCTTCCACTAAATAAGGCCGTTTTTGCTTGATTTCATCATTCAAATGTTGCAATAAGTTTGCATAATACTCGTCATTGATTGCTTTTCCTTTTTGAAGATAATCAATGAAAATGATTCCACACACATCCCAAAAAACTGACGCCATGACCTTGCCTGCTAATGGAACTGTCTCACCTTATTTGGAGCCGATTCTCCACTTTCAATCCACTGCTTTGACTGTTCCTTCATCTCAGGTGTGAAGTGATGGGACCATGTTTCATCCATGGTTATGAATCAACACAAAAACTCAGCTATTGCAGCAAAACATCGCCAAACACTTGACTGAAACATCTTCACAATGCTGCTTTTGTTCCATTGTGAGTAAACACAGCACCCATCTTGTGCATAGCTTTCTCATGTCTAAATTTTCAGTCATATGTGATGTGCAACACTTTTTGAAATGCCTACGATGTCTGCTAGTTCGTGCACTCAGTCGATGGTCATCCAAAACATTTTGTGGATTTTCCTCACAATTTGTGACATGGTCACTTCATTTGGTTGACCACTGCAATGTTTGTCTTGGCAGCTCATACAGCCTTGCTTAAACTCTGCCTCCCAATATTTTACTATTTTAAACGAAGGAGCAGACTCCCCCAGAGTATTAACTAGCTCAGCTTTTATATTAGTTAGACTAAGACCTTTCAAATGAAAGTATTGTATCACATAACGATGACCAGTTACATCCATGTTAACAAATTTGCCGAGAGCGTTCACTATTGATGGCTGCCAAACAATTACTAAATGGCATAGCATCATCAAACTTCAGACATAAGCTTTATAAGGTTGGTAGTTTCTACCACAGTGATTTGTTTGAAACAACCACCACTATATATACATCAGGTTGGATACTTCTGGGACTGCCCTTGTACCTCAAAACAAGGGTGTTTCAAACCAGATCACACTCTATACACAATCTGAAGAACAGAATACAGGTTGAATTCCAAGAAATCAGCAAAACCCCAAATTTATTACAAAGTAATTTGAGCAAGATTGCAACAAACCATAAGATACAGAGGGGATCATTTGAAATGTGTAATTTTCAAAAAATGAAGGCTTCCAATAAATTGCATTGTTCAAGCTATATACTGTGTTATTTTTGAATTTTCAAACCTAATAATCCACTTACAGCAGCATGTTAAAACCCATCAGAACCAAATGCCAGCCAGACAATATATAAAGAATACTGTTTCCACTTTTAATGAATTTTGATACCATGATCATGCATTTCCCTTGTAAGAAGTTGCACACGCTAACTGCTTTGTTGTAATTTTTCTTTTTTAAGATGGTTTCATGGCAAAATCTCACGTGATCGTGCAGAGCAGCTCCTATCTCCAAAGGAAGATGGATTGTTCCTTGTTCGAGAGTCCACCAACTTCCCTGGTGACTACACTTTATGTGTGTGTTACCAGGGAAAAGTTGAACACTACAGAGTCAAATACAAGGATAATCAATTGACAATCGACGATGAAGAGTTTTTTGAGAATCTCTCCCAGCTTGTAGAGGTAAAAGAAACTTCCATAGCTTATAATTGGGTTAGTGTGAAAGAAATATTTTAATAATAAAATTAACCCTTAAATTGTTTCAGATTAGAACATACAAAAGCGATCCCAGAAATAATGCAAACTACACAATGGAGATGTGGGTGTTTATTTTCTATTGCATTATTAATGTGAAGCATCCTGTTTAGGGTTAATTCGTTTGTTTAAGCCATGGTTTTTCAAATTGTGCTGCATCTCTCCCTGGGGAGTTGTCAAAGTTTTACAGGAGAGATGTCAGAAGTTCCTTGCTATTTTATTTCAGGTTTAAAATGGGCACTAAAATGTATCAAAATCTTTGGTGATCTGGGAGTTTAACTGATTTCTTTGTCTTAAGGTTTTCTTGGGATTGTTGATTGGAAATATGTCCATTTTAAATTACAGTCTGTCTGTTTCTATCTTAATGTAATGAAAGAGTTTATTTTCTGGTGGCGTGGAAGACATCATGGATTTCATAAACCATCTACAGGTGATAAAAGTCAAGTCACTGAAATAATTTGCATTACTTAGGTCTAGTTCTGTTGTGACAACGTATTGCTCTCTTGTATTGACAATTAATTTAAACTGTGATTTCTCTCACTTAACAGCATTATGAGCAAGATGCAGACGGCCTGTGTACGCAGCTCACAAAAAGTTTACCAAAGAAAGGAAAACAAGACTTCTGTGTTGACACGAAGGCCTTTGTGGAGGCAGGTTGGGTCATACAGGAGCATGAACTGGAGGTAAGTGGTTTTGATTAGTTTATAACTATCAGCATTCGCCTCTCACTAAGATGCCCAGGTTTAACATAACATAACATAAGATCTCAATCTATAGACCCTATTGTGAGCTAGACCAGCTTAAAGAAAGCTAGTCTAGTCTAGGATGTAGATTACGTCATAAAATACATAATTACATTGTGTACTTGTATATAAATAAATTATAGTTCTTATGTAGAGTACGTTAGAGCTAAAAAAATTTAAAACAATATTATTTATACTTAACGTAGTTATAAAATTTGGTAACATTTTATAGTCAGTTATTTTTTTGAATGAAAGAAATCCTCCTCTGTATAGAAGGTGTGAGTAATGAGATATCTTTTTAATGCTAACTTGAATTTATTTTTATTAGTTTTCAGTTCCTTAATATATGATGGAAGTGAATTAAATAATGCTATACCATTGCAGTAAGCCCCTTTTTGGAATACTTGTAGGTTATTGCATGGCCTGTGTAAGTCCTGCCCATTTCTGGTTTGTTTGC
Source organism: Deroplatys truncata (assembly GCA_030765065.1). Classification (NCBI taxonomy): domain Eukaryota; kingdom Metazoa; phylum Arthropoda; class Insecta; order Mantodea; family Mantidae; genus Deroplatys; species Deroplatys truncata. The sequence continues at coordinate 20,829,657 of CM060977.1, forward strand.
TGTGTATGTCTGAATTTTTATGAACACTTCTGGGTGGTCAACCACGGTTAAAAGTACAGCTAAAATATACTCACAGGCTAATGGTAGAATTCCAAATGTTTTGAATAGTGGTTTACAATGAGTTGATTTCCGTACACCTGCCGTTATTCTTATTACCTTTTTGTGTAAAAGAAATGTTTTTTTTTGTGTCTACTGAATTTCCCCCAAATGTTATTCCATAAGTCATAATTGAATGAAAATAAGCATAATATACTGTTTTTAGGATGCTTTTATTTGTAAAATGAATTAATGATCTAATTGCAAAACATGCAGAGCTTAGTTTTCGTAGGATGTAGTCAATATGGTCTTTCCAATTCACATTATGATCTATAATAAGACCAAGAAATTGTATACTACAAGTTTCAGTAATTTTATTGCCTTTATGTTCAATTCTTATGTCTGTAATACTTTTATTTTTTGTGCGAAAATTGATATACTTAGTTTTTTCAAAGTTTATATGAATTTTTTTACTGTCGAACCAATTATTTAGCACACTGAAAATACCGTTGGATAACTTTGAGAGGCGACTGATGTTGTGTTCTTTAATTATAATACTTGTATCATCTGCAAAGAGAACTGTGTGAGCATGTTCATTTATTACTCTGGAGAGGTCGTTGACATATATTAGAAACAATAATGGACCCAAAATCGAACCTTGTGGAACATCATGCTTTATTTCTGACCATTTGGAGTATATTTGGAATTATCTGCCGTATTTATTATGACCTTTTGATGTCTGTTTGATAGGTAATATGCAATCCATTGATATGTTTTATTCTTAATGCCATAATATGATAATTTTGATAAGAGTATATTATGATTTACACAGTCAAATGCTTTTGATAGGTCACAGAATATTCCTAGTGTATTACATTTATTATCAAGTGATTTCAAAATTTCATTCGTTAAGTTGAAAGCGGCATCATTGGTTGACATGTTTTTCCTAAATCCAAACTGCTCCTTTGCTAAAATATTATTTTTAATTAGGTGGTGACATATTCGTTTTAACATTAAGTTTTTCAAATACTTTGGAGAAAGCATTTAGTAATGATACTGGTCTATAGTTTGACAGTTGTGACTTTTGCCCTTTCTTGTATAGTGGTTTAACTATAGAATATTTTAGCCTGTCAGGAAAAATTCCTGTTGCAAAGGAGAAGTTACATATATGACTTAAAGGTTTGCTAATTTTATTGGCTCATAGTTTTAATATCTTAGTAGTTATTTCGTCATAACCTGATGATTCTTGCTTTTGAGGGATTTTATCGTTTTATTTACTTCTATCGTGCTCGTGGGTACTATTTCTGTACAAATAGGCTATTCTAAGCTTGCTTTTTTTCAAATATGAAATAGGGTCCTGCACTTGTTGTTTGGACCCACATGTGGAATTTGTGGAGGACAAAGTGGCATCTGGGCAGGTTTTCTCTGGGTTCTGTGGTTTCCCCCGCCATTCATTCCAACAACTGCTCCATCATTGCCTTTCCTTTCATCCATTATTTCATATCGTCTACTTCCTCACTCTCATATCAGGCATCAATTGATCACCCATCCTGGATGTTTTATCTGACCCAAGGTATTGGCTCCTCGACAGGCCTCTGACCCCAGGCAGCCGCTTGTAAACCCCTGGGAGGTAAGTCATATGAGGAGCGTAAACAGAGAAAGAAGAAGAAAAATTTAACTATCCAAACCACATGATGTTTGAGATATGTCCACTAACACAACACTACAAATAGCAGTGGTGCAACATTGCCTCATATGGACAGTATAGCTTACCACTTGTAAAACTCAAAACAAAATATCATGTGCATATTTTATATTATAAAAATGCAGGAAGTAGCTAGGATAAAAGGTGACCGTACAAAAGGGAAACATCTTTTACACCCAGTGATTTGCGTTTTATGTTTTATTAATTTATAATTATGTTTCATGAAGCTTAAACAAAGACTTTTAGTTAATAGTAATGTTTATAATAGTAATCAATACATTGCTGGTATAAATTTAATTGTTTTTCTTGTTTTTTTAATGTTGGCAATTGCCATTATGTTTTCACCAGTTGATGAACCAAAATGTATAATTTTCAACACCTGTTCCACAACACATTGCAAATTGCTAAAAGAAGCATTGAAAGTTCCCAGTTGAAGAAAATTCCTTCACACAAAGGCCATTCATTGTTTGAAGCAGTCCTTTTAACAGGTGAAAGAGCATGTGTAGAAGGTCAGGTATGATCACTCTGATCATAACTTGCTTCAGGTTGAAGCAATTTGGTCTGGTGGACAGTAAGAAAAACCAAAATGAGTGGTGAAGCTTTGCAGACACTTCGGTAGTGAGGTAAACATGAGTGTAATACTGCTGTTCAGTTCTTTCAGTGAGACATTCTGGTGTAGTTGTATAAAGTTGCAACACCATTTACCACAAATAACAACATTCTGTCAAAGCGGAGTGAAATTTTACAACAATGAGGTTGCAGCATATTGGTTCTTGTAAAATGTCAGGAGGTTTGGATAGCACTATAACGGCTTACATAGCAAGTGCTTAGAATTTTGGTATCAACAAAATAAAGGAGGAAAGAAAATTCTTTATTATAATTTATGGGGTAATTCTATGCTATGCATAGGATAAAATCTCTTGATGCTGTTTTGCAGAAGGTATAGAATTTTTCATCATGTAAACAAGCCTGCACTGCATATACAAACAATTCAAAAGACTTTGCATGGTTGTTTACATGATGACCTAACTCGAGTAACAAGGCAAAGATAATTGCTACCAGGGGAATGACTTACAGCCTTTAAATGTGTTTAAATATCAGCAATAGCAGAGCACTCTTTCTCTCCAGATCATCAATTTGGGGCGGGTTCTATTATTATTATTATTATTATTATTATTATTATTATTATTATTATTATTATTATTATTATTATTATTATATGATGCTTTGCGGTGAGCATTGTACAGACTCTTTTCTTGTATCTCAGGGTCGTGTTAACAGGTAGGTCTCTGGGAGTCTGCTACTGCTAAGATATAGTTGAAATAATAAATTCCAGCTTTTGCAGTAGAAACTTGTTGAATTTATTTATTTGCTGGTTTACAAACTCATTCCTTCACACTTCCAATCAATTATACGTATACACAGCACAAAATATTTACAAATAAAACAAAACTTTTACATCTGCCATTAATGGCTGCACCAGCCACTTACTATGGCTTGGCATCACTCTTCTACACTGTCACATAGACAACTGCTAACAAAGCTTGGCTTCGTTTTACAAACTTAGCATCTTTTTTTACTTTCTCTACTACGTATAGTAAGTAGGGGAAGTATTGCATTCCACCCAAAAATTCAGTACCGAAATTTCACCGGAAATACATGTTTTGAGACCCCCTGAATCCAAAAAAAGCATTTTTGGAAACATGTCTGTGTGTGTGTGTGTGTGTGTCTGTGAACAGCATAACTAGAAACGAACAGTTGGATAAACACCAAACTTGGTATTTAGGTTCAGTATCTTCCAGAGATGCGACACGAAGGTTTTCATGAAAATCCCCCCACCCCAGATTACCGTTTACATGGAACATTTTTTGAAAATTTTAGTTTTCTCAAAAATGGCTCTAACGATTTTGATTAAAGTATCATATGTTTAAGATATTTTCATGACAAATAAAATGTATATTTTGAATTTTCTGGGAATGTCTCCAAAAGTATTCTTTATTGTGAACGACTTTTGCATAACTGGTAAACCATAAGAGATAGACAAAATTTTACTACACAAAAAATGTAGATCGCATTAAAATACATAATTTATGTCATATACATTTTTTTTGTTGAGTGAACCATTTTCGAGATATTGCTTGTTATTCCCTTAAGTTTTCCAATACTTATACTTTTTTCAAATTCGTTATTCATTTTTTTTATGTCCTGGACATGAAAAGAGAATGGAATGCGCCACATAGAAACCAGCGGTTGAAAGATTTGACTATCGCTTAAAACCTACCATATTCCCCTTGCATCTACAAGAAAATTAGCAATAAGATTAGCATCTCGATTAACATGAAGCATATGGAGAATAAGCGTTTGTAAAAATAGTTTGTACAAGAGTAGAGAAAGTCATGTGAATGTAACACATCAGATTTTTTTTTTTATTGCTTACCACTCTCTAGACAGTAATTGCTGTGTGCCTAAATTTTCTATTGGTTCCCATAGTAACCTCCCTTCCACTCACATATTTGCTCTCTTAGGGTCAACAATGATCACTTCCATGGCCTTATATAACTCCTTCTATGTTTTTGTTATTAATTTAATATTTTCCTTTCATATTCCAAATTTACAGTAATTAATTTAATTCTCCCCATTACAATTTTAGGTTATGTTACTATGAAATTAATTCCACAACATACATATTCCAACACTAATATCAATCACATGAAATTAAAATAAACATTACAACAATAACGATGAATATGAACACATTTTAAGATTCCAATTAACATATAAATATTTGCATGCTCATAATTAGGTCTCTGAGGTTATGTAGCTTTGAATTCCGTTTCAAGTTGAAAGAAAAACCAAAGCTTTTAAAACCCCTTTGAAAACTGATTGAACTCTCCATTTGGGAAAAACTATCTATTCACAAAAATAAACACAATAGATAAACTGCGCGCATTTGTCATGCAAAACAGCCAAAACAAAATATAACTGGAGAGAAAAAACTAGCTATCAATGCCTTAAATGATGACACTTTCATTATTATTTTACAGGCTGATAAAGGGAATGCAACTGCTGTTTTGTCCTCAGAAGAATAGAAGAAGAAAAAAATTAAACAATTACTAAATTCAGGAGCCTATGTTAAAGACAGAAAAATTACACAAATAACATTCTGAGGACAACAAAAAACCTACTCTTGCCCAGGAGGTACAAAAGACTTATTACCAGTGAAGCTGTTGCTCCTCATCTTTATGGCCTATCTAAGGTTCATAAGGAATCTGTGCCCTCGCACTTTGTGAGCGCAATAGGTTCTCTGACCTATTCTTTAGCCAAACATCTGACTTAAGTTCTTACAATCAAATATTAGGAACACTAAGACACACATTAAGTACTCACACTTTATTGAAAAGTTGAAGACAATAAAACTTGACCCATGTGACCTAGCAAGTTTTAATGTGGTTTCTCAGTTTAAGGAGGTTCCAATAGAAGACACCTGGACCTACATCTCAAAGATTTTCATGGATGACATCACAGCTTTATTCTACCATTGTCTTACAACAAGCTACTTCATAGGGAATGAGAACCATTATAAACAAAAGGATGAAGTTGTAATGGGTACAGTAGAGTCTCGCAAATTCGAAGGTCCGTTAAATCTGAGCTACTTGAAGACACAATTTCTTTTTTTTAAGCAGACGCTAGTCATCGGTTTACATGGTCCTGATATGTATCTACATACTTTTGCACCTCCCTACCTCTCATTTATAGAGTGCGCGTTAGCTGGCAAGGATTAACTTCCTTTCAATTAGGGACCAGTCAAAAACTGGGAAAAGCCTTCCATAATATGTACATACATTGTAGCAAACATTCCCCACTGGAAATACTTTTCAGCTGCAATAACAACACACTGACTAGTTTATGACTGCAAATGTTTGAAAGCTGAAGCGGCATTAATGTTTTAATTATTTAAAATTGTAGCTCCGCGTTTGGAAGCCAATATGCGACGGTTGCTGCTTTACGTAATGTTGTTTACATCACGTGTGTTGAAGCCTCCTTGTAACGTCACTCCTTGTTTGGTTCGTTTAGCTCCATCTGGCGTAGCAATTTGTATCAGTTTTGAAATAGTTTATTTAAAATGTCCTCCGGCTAGCTGTTTGGGGTCGAACATGTTTCTCATGCAGGGTGTGAATCGGAAAGGAATCTTTTGTTCAGAAATTATATTGACGAAGAAATTGTTTTTATAACTTTATTGCCGAACACGTTCACTAACACTTTTTACATATTGAGATAGATACTCGCCAAACTGAAACTGTTTTTAATAACTTCTTACTGATCACTTTTAACTTGCATACTTCAACTTTGTGTAGAATTAACTTTATAATAATTTAGATTCTCGTAATTCTGCTGCGCGTAACTTGACGAATTGAGAGACCGACATGTATAGTATTGAGAATCTTGTTGAACTGGGGGACACGCTACCTCGAACCCACACTATTTATAGGCTTGCCTCAAGATACGCCTAAAGATTATAAATGAACTGCCATTGGCTAATAAAACGCGCCAACATTAGCGTCTATTTTACTATCCAATGAAAAACACGAAAACATATGCTTTAGGAAATGTTCTAGAAGCTTCTAAACGGAAAAGGCGCGAAATATTACGTAACTTCCTTGTTCCCGGTACTGATAAACAACTCACCCCCTTGCTGCATTATTGCGTTATTGTTGACAGTTTCAGTAAAGCTGTATATTATTATTTACCAATAATAATTACAATTAATAAACCTCTGAAATCAATGTCACATAAAAATACATATTTATATTACAATCCTTATTTACATCTAAGTAATTTGTGATACAAATTACCGTATCAAAGCCATTATAAGAAAGCAGCTAGACTTAATAGTTAACATATGTGTTTGTTGAGAAGAAAAGTATCCCTTGCAAACCCAAATAGCAAGTGAGGGTTGTTCAAGTTAAAGGAATGTTTTATTTTAATATATTTGTAGCCTGTTTTGTGGATAGAGTATGTTAGAAGTGATGCACATCTTATTCCTAATTTGTTTCAACAATGAGTGCTAAATGTAGGAGGAAATTTGTACCATTAAAGGTGAAATTACAAGCTTTAAAAAGACTGGATAAAGGGGAGACAATTAAAAAACTTGCAGTGAAATACGGCATTGGGGAAGTAACAGCTGGAGACGGGCGATGAAACAGGGATAAACTGGAGAAGTATTCTTCAACAAAGTGTTCAGATAATTCTTTTAAAAGAAAGTATATGAGGGGGTCAGAATACGAAAAATCTAATGAAGCATTGTTTATCTGGTTCAGTCAACAAAGGCAGAAGGGAAGTCCAATTTGTGGTCCAATATTGCAAGAAAAAGCATTATTTTGTTAGGAACCAATTTAACCCTTTCGGGGATATGGATATCATATGACATCCATGTTAAAATGCAGGAGAAAGCATATGGACGTCAATAGACGTCCTGTGTATACATGCATTTAATGCTTATTTAACCTTAATTTTTAAAATTTTCTCTTTTATAATAAATTTAAATAAATTCTATAAGATATCAAGGCTTACCTTTAAAGGTTTCTTCGTGAATGGTATATCTCAAAACATGGATAAACACACAAGGGCAGATCACATTCACGGCAAATCATATTGGTTTCCTTGCAAACACCTTTTTTGCGACACACCAGACACTTTCGAAATGGACGTGACTTTTTTGCGGTGCACTTTTAGGAAAGTGTTTTCCTTCAAGTCTGAGGAGTGCAGGGGTTGTGGATTTTTTACCCCCAGTATGAAGAGGCCTCTGAATGTTATACTGCTCAATTAGGCTTCGAGCCATTGATATGCGGAAGTCTAGGTATGTCATTGTCTTGCGTGGGTTTAGAGCTCTCCAAATTACTAAACAATTGTATATGGTTATATCCAACTGGTGCAAAAATACTTTTTTATACCACTTAACTGTTTTTCGTAAAAACACCTGATCTACTAGATCCACACCCCCCATATGCATATTGTATTCCTGAATAACATCAGGCACGAAAATTGACATTTTGGTGTGGGAATCTATTTTTCCAGTGTCAATCATCAAAATCTTACAACTGCAATTGGATAATGCCGTAACTACCCTCCTGTCTTGCCAAGCAATGTAGGTCAAAGGTGGGAGCTGACACACCTGCATTTCTGCTCTCTTTAGAGCCTTTGTATTCATGTCCTTTGGCAAGCCAATACGATTTGAACGTACTGTTCCAATTGCATTTGTTTTTCTTTTGTATAAGGCCATGTATAATTTTGGGGAGCTGTACCAATTATCTAAATATAGAGTCCTACCCTGATCAAGTAGAGGTTCCATCAGGTGCATTACTATGGAGCCAGATAACCCCAAATCTTTGTCTCCAGTATTATCAGTCCCTTGACCAGTGTATATGCAACTATTGTAAAGATATCCTGTTTTACTTTCACAAAGATCAAAACTCTTTATGCCAAATCTGGCCCTCTTTGTTTTGATGTATTGCTTCCAACCTAAGCGGCCCTTCCAAAGCATCAAGCTTTCGTCAACAGTGACTTTTTCACTAGGCACGTAATTTTCTTTAAATTTTGAAATAATATAATCAAAAACCGGCCTGATTTTGTGTAGCTTATCATTTACATTTTCTGTGCATGTGAAATGTAGGAACCGCAAAATGGAAGTAAACCTGTTATTTGACATGCATTTCCCAAAAAATGGAGTCGCTAGCATGTCATCTGTAGACCAGTACATGTGTAATTCAGGTTTACGAATAACGCCCATGAGCGTAATTAGACCAAGTAGCCTGTAAATCTCATTCAGTGTTACTTCTGTCCACTTCGAATTCTACTCTTAGGGCCTAAATTGCCTTTAGAGGTCAGGTCTTCCTTCACCTTACTCGCATACACATTTGTTTCCGTAACAATGAGAGACACTAAGTCAGGAGTAAAAAGATTTGTGAAAATGTCAATTGGTTGGCTGTCAGAAGTCAGTTAAGCCTGGGGTTGTACACCAGAGGCTGTGTTCGTGAAGGTATGTCTATTTGTGTTGGAGTTATTTTGTCCACTCCACAATGTTGATTCTTCACGAACACCTGAAGGAAGAGTGTCATTTTCTTCCTCACTGCTACCTATATCCTCAATACCCCCTCAAAATCTGAGAACCCGCCGTCTATATCCAAATCACTATCACACAGCAACAAGTCCTCCACATTTTCAGAAGCCCGTACACTTCTTAGTTGAGCTAATTGATTTGCTACATTACTAGTTGAAGCCATGGTTAGCACTGAGATATAACAATTTCAAATGTGCTTTTCAGTACAGAACATGAAAGCTTTCCAGACTGAATGAAAATATCACTGCATTCGTCTACCCTACGCTTCGGTTGTGTAATATTCTAAGATGTAGGCACATACAAATGCTGACAGAGAGGTTTGCTTTGTTTGTAGCTGGCATGTTTCAATACACAGAAGTACATTATTGCGTTGTAATATAAACGAAAGCATGAAACCTTGAACCGGAGAACACATTGCTGAGGCAGCTATATCGTTTGTATGCACAAACAAGAAGCTGACTCACAAATTAGCTGCATTCGACGCACAAATGGCTTTTGCTACAGAGAATCAAAGTAGTGATATTTCAACTTTTTTAAAACAGTTTACACTTTGTTGATACCGTAGATGTATACTACCTTTAATGAGCTTTAAACCAGTTTTTTTTTCATTAAGGTAACTTAATAAATACGGAAGATATGAATGTGTATTTATGCAGCATTTTTACTCCATTTAACAATTTAAATGTCTTGCACTGTTTATTGGGTATCCATTCCCGGCCCGTGCAGGGTTTAAATGGCCATCGCTGAAGCGGTTAAAGAAGGTGAAGACTATTTCATGCGAGTGTAGGTTGGTTACAGAGATGGAAGAATAGGTATGGTGTGCGGCAGCTTGAGATTTGTGGAGAAAAGCTTTCTGGTGATTCTGAAGCTGCAGTGAACTTCTATAAAAAAATTTGAATAACTCAAAGAGTGAAAACCTCAGAAATGATTAGTTATACAATTGCGACAAAACAGGGCTCAACTTTAAAATGTTACCTTTTAAACCACTTGCTTCACACAAAAAACATCATGTTCCTGACCACAAAAAAAGTAAAGAGAGAGTGACAGTACTCGCTGCATCAAATGCATCAGGTACACACAAATTAAAGCTTGTTGTCATAGGCAAGTCTGCAAAGCCTAGAGCTGTCAAAGACATTTCCTTGTCTATACTGCCTATCTCTTACAAGAACCAAAAGAATGCATGGATGGACAGAGGAATATTTAAGAAGTGGTTTTATAAAGAATGTGTGTCGGAAACTAAAAAGTTTTTGAAGAAAAATGATTTGCCTAGTAAAGTAATCTTATTGATGGACAATGCTGGATCGCATACAGACGAAGAGGAACTGCACTGTGATGGAATTTGGGCTGCCTAATGTCACACATTTGATACAGCAATGGAACAGCGGACTTTGGAATTCTTAAATAAAAGTCTGTTGCAGTAACTTCTACAAACAATGGAAGAGGATGGGAACCTCACTAATTTTCTAAAACAAGTAATCATGAGGGACGTAGTGTATTGGTTAGCAGAGTCATGGGATTAAGTGAAGCCTAAGACACTTGTGAAATTGTGGAAGAAAATTTTAGAGAGCAAATCTACTCGTGAGAGTAAATTCGATGATGATGATAATATACCCCTGTCACACCGAATCTTACAGCTTCCAGATGGCAGTGAAAGTGAAGTTATGGAATGGATGAAGAGTAATGAATTGTTTGAACTTATGGAAACATAATTGTTGAGCCAACTGAAGAAAGCAAGGAAGAAAACATAGAAGAGAGAACACCAACAATGAATCATAATGAGGGTTTTGCTGTGTTGGAGGTGGCATTGCGTTATGTGGAACAACAACCAGAGGCAGCACAATGGCGTGACATTGCCACACAAAAGCAATTCAGTATCCTGAAGCAGATGCTTAAAGACTTTTTCAAAAAATAACCCCCTGTATGTCCATATTGTGTTTATTTCTATACAAAAACTCTAAAACTTAATATGTCAATGATACCTTCGTAGTCTGGCCTTATGGTGATAATGAATGCAGAAATTTTTGGCCATCTCAACAATGATAGTAAAAACATACAGTTCAGAATGGAAAAGGAGAAAGATTATCATGGTGACGTGTTTAGACAGCCAACTTAAACAGATCATTTTCTCTACAGTCTCACACGTATTAGTGGATGTACAAACTATTCTTACTAAAGCTTATTTTTTTCTATCTACTTCATTTTAATCCAAATAAACCTTTGCAGAAATAGCTACATTACACATTTCGTTATGGATACAAAGGGAACAGCAACAGTCAAATGTTCAAGAACTGGACATTAAATGCTACCTTAAAATTTTATACTGTTTCCATGCAATCACGAGAAACAACTGAATGTTGAAGGAACTTTAAAGAATGACCAAATAATGAACCATTCAAACCATTAATAATGGATATGTCAGAAATACTTTATGCCACAAAAAGGATATTTGAAATAAATTGTGTGTTCTAAAGAGATGTGCATTTCTTGTGTAGTACATTTTCATCCTAGCTTAATGTTTACTAATTATACAAGATTATCAAAATTCTTTCTGAAAGAAGAAAACTACAAGGCCTATTCACAGAAAATTCAAAATATACATCTTATTTGTCATATAAATATCATTAATATATGGTATTTTTATCAAAATCGTTAGAGCCAGTTTTTAGAAAATTAAAAATTTCGAAAAATGTTCCATGTAAAGGGCAGTTTGGGGTGAATGGATTTTCTTGAGAATCTTCATGTTGCATCTTAAGAAGGTACTAAATCTGAATACCAAGTGTGGAGTTTATCCAACATTTCGTTTTTAAGCTATGCGATTCACACACACACACGCACACGCACACACACACACACACACACACACACACACACACACACACACACACACACAAGGACCTTTTTCTAAAAATGCTTTTCTTAGATTCAGGGTGCCTCAAAACATGCATTTCCATGAAATCTCAGTATCAAATTTTTGGTTGGAATGCAATACCTTCTCGACCTATTATGTACAGGGCAGAGAAAGTCTAGTCCCTAGTTCACAGGTTCAAACTCGGTGGAGGGCAGTGGATTCTTTTTGCACATAAAAATCCTTACCATGGCTTCCTTCAGAAAGGAAGCAAAGCCTGTTGTCCCATGTAGTAGATTTATGACATGTAAAAGAAGCTCAAGCCTGATAAAGATGCCTCTGAGCAAAATTTCTGGTCTTTCACGCCAATATAGAATGGGACGCTAAGGACCATAGTAGTTAAGGAGCGTCCATAAATAAAACTCAATTTAATTTTTAGGAAGAGAAAGTAAAAAATCTGATGTGTTACTCACATGACTTTCTCTACTCTTGTACAAACCATTTTTACAAACGATTATTCTCCATATGCTTCATGTTAATTGAGATGTTAATCTGATTGCTAATTTTCTTGTAGATGCAGGGGGAATTGGTAGGCTTTAAGCTATAGTCAAATATTTTAAGAGCTGGTTGCTATGTGGAGTATTCCATTCTCTTTGCATTACCAGGACAAAAAAAAATGAATAATGAATTTGAGAAAAAGTATAAGTATTGAAAAATTTAAGGGAATAACAAGCAATATCTCGAAAATGGTTCACCCAACAAAAAAAATGATATGACATAAATTGTGTATTTTAATGTGATCTACATTTTTTGTGAAGTAAAATTTTGTCTATCTCTTATGGTTTACCAGTTATGCAAAAGTCGTTCACAATGAAGAATACTTTTGGAGACATTCCCAGAAAATTCGAGATATACAATTCATTTGTCATGAAAATATCTTAAACATATGATATTTTAATTAAAATTGTTAGAGCCACTTTTGAGAAAATTAAAATTTTCGAAAAATGTTCCATGTAAAGGGTAATCTGGGGTGGGGGGATTTTCTTGAAAACCTTCGTGTCGCATCTCTGGAAGATACTGAACCTAAATACCAAGTTTGGTGTTTATCCGACTGTTCATTTCTGAGTTATGCTGTTCACAGACACACACACACATGGACATGTTTCCAAAAATGCTTTTTACTTTCTCTACTACGTATAGTAAGTAGGGGAAGTATTGCATTCCACCCAAAAATTCGATACCGAGATTTCACCGGAAATACATGTTTTGAGACCTCCTGAATCAAAAAAAAGCATTTTTGGAAACATGTCCGTGTGTGTGTCTGTGTGTGTGTGTGTGTGTCTGTGTGTGTGTGTGTGTGTGTCTGTGAACAGCATAACTCAAAAACTAACAGTCGGATAAACACCAAACTTGGTATTTACGTTCAGTATCTTCCAGAGATGCGACACGAAGGTTTTCAAGAAAATCCCCCCACCCCAGATTACCCTTTACATGGAACATTTTTCGAAAATTTTAATTTTCTCAAAAATGGCTCTAACGATTTTGATGAAAATATCATATGTTTAAGATAATGTCATGAGAAATGAAATGTATATCTCGAAATTTCTGGGAATGTCTCCAAAAGTATTCTTCATTATGAACGACTTTTGCATAACTGGTAAACCATAAGAGATAGACAAAATTTTACTACACAAAAAATGTAGATCGCGTTAAAATACACAACTTATATCATATACATTTTTTTTGTCGAGTGAACCGTTTTCGAGATATTGCTTGTTATTTCCTTAAATTTCCTTATACTTTTTCTCAAATTCGTTATTCATTTTTTTATGTCCTGGACATGCAAAGAGAATGGAATGCGCCACATAGCAACCAGCGATAAAATATTTGACTATCGCTTAAAAGCTACCATATTCCCCTTGCATCTACAAGAAAATTACAAATAAGATTGACATCTCGATATCTCGATTAATATGAAGCATATGGAGAATAGGCGTTTGTAAAAATACATTGTACAAGAGTAGAGAAAGTCATGTGAGTGTAACACATCAGATTTTTTTGGATTCGGGAGGTCTCAAAACATATATTTCCGGTGAAATCTTGGTATCGAATTTTTGGGTGGAATACAATACTTCCCCTACTTACTATACGTAGTAGAGAAAGTAAAAATTTGAATCACCACCCCCCGACAAAAGAGAACTATAATGAATACTCTTAACAGAGCAGACTAAGCATATCCGTGAGCCAGATGCTTTGGGGCAAGAATTGAGACACTTACATCAAGTATTTCAGAAAAATGTCTGTGGTCTCAAGGAAATAAGTTGTGCATTGCATCCAAGAAATACGTTAAATATGATGGAGATGGCAAGGCAACAAAATGAAGCATTCCTCTCTTACATTCACAGAGTTACAGACCACATTGGTAAACTACTGGAAAAGACAAATGTAAAGCTTATTTTTAAGCTCACCAGCAAATTGAAACATTGACTAAGATCCGCTAAAGATAAACATAACCCCCTTGTAGCTGCGGACAGGTATAAATTGGAACCCAAGCATAGCATTAATACCATGTCAAAAGAAAAAAAGTAATTGTAGACTGTGACAACAAGAAAAATCAGCTGTTACAGAGCATGCCTTGCAAAGTGGCCATGGCATCAAATTCAATGACACAGAAGTCCTGTCTACTACAGCTTACTGTCATGCTAGGCTGTATCATGAGACTATTGAGATAAAAATAATTTCAATATAAAACAAGAATCAGCCAGTATTCATAAAGTCTGGATGCCATTATTACAGAATTCATACGTAAAACCTTACAATACACCTGACTCTTTTTAAGAATCAGCACTCTTAACTACACTAGGATTGGAGGAGCAGTCACCAATAAGGATTAAGTAAAGTTAGGATTCATTACTACAAATTTGTGTAATATTACAAAAAACATCATCCAGACCTATTAATTAGTAGCATTCTTAATCCACTGGGATTGGTGGAGCAGTGACCAATAAGATCAAGAGGGCTGCACTGCCTCATGTATAAATGGCAAGCTTTTGAAATGTCTTCACTCTGGCCATCACTGGTGGGGAATCAACATACCCTGAAGATGCCCAGCGAAACTTTGTGTGAATGATCATCTGTTGGACCATGGTCTACAAGCCCAGAATCTGCATTTTATTGTGGAGCAGAATAAAGTACTTTGTAACTAACAACCAATAAATGCAGTCATTCTTATTTAACAGCACTTTAACTGGAAGGTCATATCTCAGCAATATGTGTAGAGTCTTTGGTACACCTGGCTTACTGTGTGTAGGCATGTTCTAAGTTGCATAGTCACTTGGGTGGTTTGCTGTTTACCTGCTGATGATGACGTAATCAGAAGATAGGTTTTTGATATTATGGAATTGCTGCTCTGCACATTTTTGGAGCACTTAGTCAGTATGATACTGGGGCAGATGGCCGTTGCATAGTCAAATATAAGAAGTTTATATACTTGATTATGTAAATTGTTTACAGATAACCTTGGTTGCATTGTTGCCTTCTTATACCACCTATCTTATTTGTATTTTAAACTGTAAGTGGAACTTCACAAGGCAGTATTGAAATATTCAATCCAGTATTTACCTTTCATCTAGGCCATCCCGACCAGTAATTTTTATTTGTGGCAGAAAATGGAGAAAGAGCAATGTTAAAATTTAACAGGATTCTGAGTTGAACATGTGAGAGATATTTATCTAAACCAAATAGTTAATGCAAATTTTATCATAATATAAAACTAAAGTTTTATTTTTCTATGTTTTACAGTTAAGGGAGTCAATTGGAAAAGGTGAATTTGGAGATGTCATGTTGGGAATCCTGAGAGGAGATAAAGTAGCCGTTAAAATGTTGAAGGACTCGAGTGAAGCAGCACAGAAATTCCTTGCAGAAGCCTCTTTAATGACGTATGTTGCTGTCCTTTGACCACAGTGACAAACTTTTTAACCATAGCTTTGCATTCTGCTCTTGTTTCAGCTCTGTGTTTGTTTTGCCATTCATTGATGGTTTTTTTGTTTGTTGTAACAGGTCCTTAAGGCATGAAAACCTTGTCCAGATGCTAGGGTTGGTGTTCAACAACAAAAACAAACACATATATCTGGTAACGGAATACATGAGTAAAGGCAGCTTAGTGGACTATTTGAGGTCACGAGGGAGGTTACATGTCACGAAAAAGGATCAAATTAACTTCGCTTTGTAAGTACCCATATAATACTGCATCTTATAAAAGTAATAATAAACTTAAAAGCAAATGAATTTCATAATATCTTGATAGGAAAGAAATAAAAGTAGTTGCATTGTTGACCAAACTGTGAGATTTAGTTTTCACACATTACTGCCAATTTGCTGTCCAGCTTAAAATAGGCTCAAGTAATATGGACATGTAGAGACATCTGGCACCAAAAAAAAAAAAAAAAGTGCAATATAGGCAAAAACTTGTTACATATTTGATATGCATTTACCTTAAAATGGAGTTGGTAGCCTGCCATCTGTACAATAGTACATGTGTAAAGATGGTTTTCAAATAACTCCCATGATGAGAATAACCATGCCAAGTAGCCTGTAAAGTTAATTACTTCTAACCACTACCAAATCCTACTTTTACATCCTAATTTGCCTTTTGAGGTCAGATATCCATGTACCTTATGCTTATACATATTTGTGATTGAAATTTAGTTTTATTTATGGACGCTCTTTTTAACTACTCTGGTCCTTAGCGTCCCATTCTATATTGGGCGTGAAAAACCAGTAATTTTGCTCAGAGTTTGGTTGACTATCACTTGTGAGCTGGGTATGAGACTTAACCCTCAGTCAAACTAAAAATGATCAGTTTAAATTTCTTCAAAGTTCCTTCGAGTAAGATGCAGATAACCGTCAATTTCTGTGCGCTGCTTTGACTAAGTCTATAACACAAGCCACTGATTTGGGCTACCTCCACACCGTGCTTGATGTGCAGCCGTGATTAAGCTACTTAACTTCTATGCAAGCAGCTTGAGTTCAGCTCTTGCAGGATATTGTTATATTTTATTACTTTCTCTACCATGTATATAATAGGTAGAGAAGGAAGTGCATTGCACCCAAAAATTGGATTCTGATATTTCACTGGAAATACATGTTTGAGGACCCTTGAATCCCCCCCCCAAAAAGCCTTTTTAGAAAAAGGTCTGTGTGCGTGCATGCATCAGATAAATACTAAACTTAGTATTTAGTTTCAGTACCTTCCAAAGATAAGATACAAAGATTTTCAAGAAAATCCCCCATCCCAAACCACCCTTTACAGGGAGCATTTTTGAAATTTATGATTTTTTGAAAAATAGCTCTAATTATTTTGATTAAAATATCATATATTAAAGGTATTTACATGACAAATAAAATGTATATCTTGAATTTTCTGGGAATAGCCTGTGAAATTCTCTTCAATCGGAAGGAATTTTGTATAATCTTGTATAACTGATAAGCATTAAGCTGTAATCAAAAACATACTGCACAAAAAATGTAGATCTCTTTAAAACACACAATTTATTTCAAATACTTAACTTTTTTTGTAGCATCATCCATTTCTGAGATATCTGTTAAGTCCCATCAATTTTTCGTTGCTTCTCTAGATTGCCTGGAAACAGTGTGGAATTTTAAGGCTAGCTAAACATTTGACTATCGCTGTTCCCTTTGTATCTGTAACGAAATGTGTAATGTAGCTATTTCTGCAAAGGTTTATCTGGATTAAAATTAAATAGATAAAAAAATAAACTTTTGTAAGAATAATTTGTATACCCACTGATAAACGATAGATGGTAGAGAAAGTTATGTGAATGTAACACATCAGAAAATTTTTTTACAACTCATTTTACTGTAATATAGTTAAATACTATTGGTTGTGTTACTTCATTTTACTTACAAATATAATTACAATATTGGTAGAATTTGTGGTTATAAAATTAAATTGACAATATGAAACCTCCTCCCAACTAATAAATTATTGTCATGGTTGCCTCTACCAGTAAGACAGACCACTAAATAAATGTCTCATACATAAGAAATTAAGAAAGCCTGTTATAGTTTTACTTATTTATTTAAAATGAATGGGTAAAAAAAAAAAAAAAAGTTGAGTAGTTCCATGAAGATTTGAACTTGCAATCTCAGTAAGCTAACTTTTTACCACTGAGGTAAGAGTGCTGTGGCATTGTAACGAGCTTTAGTCATCCTCCATTTGAGAACCATAAATCAATAAAGTGTGTTGAAACACACTGAAACATGTTTTTGAAATCTTGCATGTGAATTATTTTCTCGAAAGACTTTTGTGGTTATACTTGTGTTCCCCATTATAACTACTACAAGAGTATATGCAGTCTTCTGAACAAAGCCTGGCTGTCCCGAACACTCGTGGAAGTACCTAGTTCAAGCTCTGTCTCTCAGACACCAGCCAATTTTAAATTGAGCAAGTGTGCACTACAGGTTGTACTTCGCAAAATGTGTTGTTTTGTGCTGCATTGGTTTCCAGAACTGCATAGTTTTTAATTCCTACCCAAGAGAATCTTGCCTAATTAGTATTTAGCTGAAATGCAAATGTTCCAAATACAGAAGAACAAAAACCAATCTAACAGTTTAGAATCAGGATCTAGTTGCAATTTAGCTTGTATCACCAAACAGAATATGTGCATGGTAGTTGGTAATAGCGCATAACATTTCAAACTATAAATTTTCTAGAAATGTCTTACATTTTCGTCGCTTTAAAATATTCCTCATGAGGGAAAGTTTTATTCAATTTCTTTAAATTTTTATTGTGTGTTTATGTATGAAGAAATATTTTCTTGGTATCAGGTATAGTTTATTTAAAGGTGAGTCGGAATTGTAACACTAACTGATGTTAGTGTTACAATTCCGACTCACCTTTAAATAAATTCAATACACATCACTGTTTCTAGCTTCTTTTCATTACAATATCAACGTAATCAGGTATAGTGTTGGAATTAGGGTTTTAACAATTAATCTGTTACATAGTTGCCATAAATTTAATCTTTGAAGGTAAAGAAGTATTTTCAAGAAATAATATGTCAGACTTAAAATTTACAATTTTCAAATTTTCGCCATGGGACATTTTCCTCAGTTTTCCTGTTGTGAAAATTATTATTTTGGAAAGTTGGGCACATAGGACCAAAAAATTCAATTTCTTATTGTACTTATGTTGAAATATGTGACAAAAAGTTAAGTATCAAACTGATTGTCTGATATTTTTTTTATATATATATATATATATATATATAAATGAGTTAGGTATGCATTAGGTATTTTGTAAATACAGTATAATGTGGCAGAAGACTGGAGGCAAAACGTATTGTCTTACCACCACAAGTGATGTGTTGAAATTTTGATTTGGTTATAGAATTGATCATCTGCACTGCAGCTATGGTTTAGAACTTAATGTTTATAGTGTTGGAGTTTAATTTCAAGTGTTCATCCACATACAATGTGTGCAGACAGACTATTCAGTCATATAGAAAAAGTAGTGAGGAAGAAAAATGTTGACCTTAATGAATACATAGGTATATTTAAAGATTATAGTGAAGTAACCAAAATCAATGATACTGTCTTGTATGACTGGAAAACTGAAACCAGAGATGTACTGAAGCCACCAATTCTTTGGTACTTCAAATCTGCAGAAGCATATTAGTAAAAACCTAAGGCCAAGGTTATTGTTCAAGGAGAACAGAATTCCAATATTGACTTTGATAAAATCAAGAAGTGTCTGTAACTCATCCCAAAGTATTGCTAGCATCAAGCCCAGCCCTGTTCCTTTAGGTTTATACCAAGGAAATGAAGGATATGGAAACACTACATATGATAACAACTTGTAGGCCCTGGATAGTCTCTCATTCTACAGAAATGTTCTTGATGAAACAGTAAATCACTGTTTAGCAGGTGGTGGTGAAATTGACCCAATGGATGATGCTGATTTCAATGTTTAACTCACTATAATGTGTGAAGATAAATTGTGACTATAGCTGCTATATTCCAAAATTTACATTATTCTTGTCATAAGGACTCTTAAAAATATGAACAATCATGAACTTGGTTTTTGTATTGAAAACTATGTAAAATACAACACGTTATAATAAATTGTAGTAATGGTACTACTTCAGAACTTATCAACTTAGATGCACAGTTGCAAAACTAATCAATCACCTGCGTATTTCTGATTCAAATTTTAGCTATTCCTACATGATTAATTAAGTTAAGAGTTACAGGATAGTTATTTGGAATGACAAGGAATTGAGCAGTTCCATTGAAAGTATGTTTTGAGGAAGTTTATCATGTGTCCTATAAAATTGTTAGATTATCAGTTGTTTATGTTGGACTACTCATATATATATGAGGAGCAAACAATCAAAAGATAATTTATCCACCAGATGCACTTTTTCAGAAAACGAAGAAACCTGATTTCTCTTTAATGATGAATAAAATGGGAACCTTGTCATATGATCTTCTATTAAACTTATAACACTCCACCACAAATCTAGAGCATGATCCTTTTTGTTTTTTGTGGACTAGGGCTATCTGCAAAAGCTCCGGTTGCACTGCAGCCTAAAGGCTTATTATGCTGACTCTGTAATGATTGCTACCCCTTCACACTAGTCTGTGTCCCTCACCAGATTATACAGGCGCAGTGGTGTGTTGGGGTACTAGTACTCTGGTTCCATAAACAGATTTCCAAAGATGCTATATCTCCTTGATGCTAACACTTCACAGGAGCATAATATATGATAGGCAGTTTCAGTTTCAGAACCACACAATCTACAGTCCATGTTGCTCTGAAACCTTCCTATGGTGCTTTCTCACTGGTGCATGCCCAGTGGCAAAGGCTATTATTGTTTTAACTGAGACTTGCTACATTTAAGAGTCTGTCACTTAAAGGTTTGCATGGTTCTTTGATAAACAATTTTATATGCCGAATTCCTGGAATTCTCTTCCAGCCAAAGAGAGTTGTTTTTTACACCAACCACACTAATGGAACACCTAGGTGTGCCTGGAGATGGCTCTGGTTTTGGTTTCAGCTGTGTTAATCCTTGCTTTGCAAGTTCATCAGTTTTCTCTTATCTTCAATTCCTTTATGCCCTGGGACCCATGACAAATATACATTGTTATGTTCTGCCAGGTTGGATAAGGCAATACATTAGTCTACCAAAAGCCTTTAGTGCTGCCTGGCTGTCTGAAAAAAATGAAGATCTGTTTATTTTTATACTCTCTTCTAGCTTGAAATACTGTGGTTACCAGACCCAGTGAAGCTACACCTGGGTCTTAAAACAAATACCCCAGAACCCGTCCCTGAGCGTGTTTTTGAGCCGTGAACCAGGTCAAGGAACACTAAGGTAGTTTCTGATAGGATTCTTGCCATAAGTCCTCTTCAATTATCATTACCTTGAAGCACAATCTTTTCCTAAAATTTAACTTTAAAACTTGGAAAAAATCCCTTTGGTTTGAAACAAATGGAGAAAATAACATGTGATTGAAAGAGAGATGGAGAAAATTCTTTTTGCTTGAATATAATCTAATTGTTAATGTGCTCATTGTAAATGGAATTATGACAATAACACTGTTCAAATGGTGACATCTATATCACTCTCCAGACAATTGCAACTAATACTTTTATTCTCTAGCCCAACATGATTGTGTAAAATTGCTTTATATTGTTTGTCAAGAGTCTTTTGAGACAGTGGAAGGGGGAGATAAGGACGTCATACAGCCGGTGCTGCAGCTATCACAAAGAGCCATTACATGTAGCTGACGTGAGCATGAGCAACCCTTCCACTGTCTTAAAAGACTCTGAACAAAGAATACCAGAAAAAATACAAGGTTCATCATCACCTGTTTCATCTGGTAAGCTCTCCCAGTCCCCAAATTCAGCCGCAAATAATTTTAAATCTGCTCTTTTTTCATTAGAAATTGGATGATTAAATGGAACTTGCACTAGAACTCCATCCAGTTTTTCTTCTATTTTAATTAAACTGGTCACGTTTTCTTCCAATTATATGAAATAAAAGATAACCAAACTTCAGTCATTAAAACCTAAAAGAATGAGCATAAACAAAATGACTGACCAATCAGGAATCAGATTGGGTGAAAGCTTATGGGCTGAATAGAGGAAATACCTTTTACTTGAAAACAGACTATGGAGGAAATACTTTTTGATTTGAAACTATCATTTTCAATGTATAATTTGAATGAGTTAAAACATGCTTTTGGATGAAACAAGTATCATACAAGAGGGGCATAAAGAAGATAATGCAATGGTATATGCACCTAACTTTGGGGGGAGGGGGTGTTCAGAAAATGCCTTTTGAATGTTTGCTCCTCATATACACAATATAACCAGCTATAAATTTTTCTTGATTATCCATAATTATAACCTACCAACTCTATGTTGTAAGACAAAATTTATAATTCCTATTTAGCTATAATCATTGTAGAAAAATTACTTCATGATCTTAAATATACATTTAAAAGCTTCAGTGAGAGCAAATCTAAAATATACTGTATACAATAATTGAAATCAACAGTATAGAGGCTATAAATCCCTTATTCCTGTCACTTGTGATTCAACATTTTGAATGCGAAACATGAAGAAATCAGTCTTAAAGCTAAGGGGAAGCAAGGAGTATGTTGCATGAAGAGGCAGGTTATTTCACAAATTGTTGTTTATATGATTCATGTATGTGCCTAGAATATATTTTAAATGTTTACAAAAATATAAACAAAATTGAATTCATTATCTGTCATGTTCTAATTATTGGTTCTGCTTAAGACAGAAAAATGAAAACTTTTGCTACTAGAAATGTTTCTAAATAATACTAAAACTTTGCTCTCACTGAATTTTTATTGTCATTAAAGTCATTTAGCAAGTACATGACACACTGAAGGTGTTGAGAAATGTACGAGTAGTGCGGAGTGAAATAATAGTTGCTTATTGATGCTAAAGTGTATCATAATTCTATTACAGCGATACATGTTCAGGAATGGAGTACTTGGAATCCAGAAAGGTTGTACACAGAGATTTGGCAGCCAGGAATGTCCTGATATCTGAAGAGGGTGTGGCTAAGGTCTCAGATTTTGGTTTAGCACGAGAAGAGAACTTTACGTTGGAAGGTGGGAAACTTCCAATTAAATGGACTGCACCAGAAGCCTTGAAACAAGGCGTAAGTACAACTTTATGTTGAATGTAATTGCATCTGATGGCCTTTGTGTTTATAACAAGGGTTACTAATTTAGTTTCTGGTTGTGGAGAAACTTTAAGATAAAAATTTCACTTTGGCAGCAACGGAAAGAGCATTTCTGATTGATAAATAATTGCAATTGCTACAGGTGTAATACTATGCCAGTTGTCTTGTGCTAGCTATTTACAATTTTAACATGGTGCGGCCCAGAGAGCATTTTTGCTCATTAATTTTTACTTTCTCTACCACTTACTATAGTGAGTAGAGGAAGTATTGTATTCCATCCAAAAATTCAGTATCAAGATATCACTGAAAATACATGTTTTGAAGTCCCTTGTTTAAAAATAAGGCATCTCTAGTAAAAGGTGTACATGCATGTGAACATCGTAACTCAAAAATAAGTCGGGTAAATATCGAACTTGGTATTCAAGTTCAGCAGCTTGCAATAATAACAGGAACATTTTCAAGAAAAGCTCTCCCATCCTACCCTAAACTTACCTTTACGTGGAACATTTTTCTGCAATTTTTATTTTCTCAAAAGTGGCCCTTAGAATTTTGATTAAAATACTGTATATTTGCATGACAAATAAAATATATGTCTTCAGTCCTCTTCATTTGGAATGAATTTTGTTTAACTTGTAAACCACAAGAGAAAGAAAAAAACTTACTACATAAAAAAAAAAATGTTAATCTTGTTAAAACATGCAATATATGTCAAATTTTTTGTAGCACTAGCCAATTCCAATAGGTATATTCATTGTTATTGATGTGAATTGTTAATTACTTTATGCATTTTTGATGTACTGAGACACCATTTGTTTCTTAATACAGGATTATTCATAAGTCAGTGTCACATTTGGAAAACATCTTGTGCATGATGTATGAGACGTGTGAGTCCGAATCATGTACATATGGAAACAGAAACTCCCCAAGTTTGTGTCACATGAAGTGCGCATGTTGTGGTGATGCGGTTGGCCGCTGGTGGTAGGGGTGTAGAAAATGGCGTTTGCAGGTAACAAGAGCGTTTTGCATGACACAATTTGCGAAAACAGAGGTTACTGTGACTGTTCAGTGGTGATTTCGCACTCATTTTCACAAGGATGCGCCAGATTGCAGGATCATCAAGAGGTGGTATGAAGCGTTCGAGTGCACTGGTTGTCTGTGTCCACCCAAATGTTCCGGAATGTCAGACGCCTCTGTTACAGCTGTTTGTGAGTTGTTTGCGCGCAGCCCTCAGAAATCGACAAATTGTGCAGAGAATGTCTCAGTCGACTGTGTGGCAGATTCTTTGCGAGCAACTGAAGGTAAAACTGTACAAACTGGAACTCCTGCAAGCGCTCACAGATGGTGACAAGGAAGTTCGCACACAATTTCCCATCGATATGCAGGCTGAAATGGCAGATGATGATGATTTTGGTGACAGACTTGTCTTCAGCAACGTTTCACTTGTCAGGGAAAGTGAACGGTCACAACGTGCACATTTGGGAAACCCAACACCCACATGTGACAGTCGAACATGTGCGCAACTCCCTAAAGATCAACTGCGCCCTGTCAAAGGACAAGGTTTATGGGCCCTTTTTCTTCGCCGAATCCACAGTGACTGGCATCATTTATCTGGACATGTTAGAACAATGGCTTATGCTGCAACTGACAGACAGAGGTGACTTCGTTTTGAAACATGACAGGGTCCCACCCCACTTCTATCGACTTGTGCGCGCATACCTGAACCAGAA
This sequence comes from Deroplatys truncata, assembly GCA_030765065.1. NCBI lineage: Eukaryota > Metazoa > Arthropoda > Insecta > Mantodea > Mantidae > Deroplatys > Deroplatys truncata. The sequence goes on from CM060977.1 coordinate 20,854,330, forward strand.
CTTACCATGACATTGGATTGGACGAAATGCTGACAATGACATTGCATTGTTTTGGTGGCCGCCCCGATCCACGGACTTAACACCATGTGATTTCTTTCTCTGGGGATATGTGAATAATAGGGTGTTCATTCCACTACTTCCAGCTGACTTGAAGGACCTCCAAGATCACATTACAGCAGATGGACCGTGACATGCTGGTGCATGTGTGGGCGGAATTGGACTATCACCTGGATGCCTCCCGTTAACCAGAGGCGCGCACATTGAACACTTGTGAGGTATACCAAACAAACATTGAAAGATTGCCTTTCATACGGTATATCATTCACATTGATATGTCAAGTACTTATTTCACAATAAACTTCTGAAATGTGACATTGACTTATGGATAAGCTAGTAACAGCGATGTGAATTTGAAATTATTTAGAAAATTTGAGTCGGAGTTGAAACACTTAACTTGGACTGATGAATTTCCATAGTGGACTTGGGTGGCAACATTTCATCACTCCTCCATCAGATGTTGCCACATGCTGGACAACACCATGAGGAACCAGTCAGCCACTTGAGATGTTGGGAGCATTTGAGACTGGTTAAAACAAAAAACGTATAAGTTAAGTTAAAGTGTTTCAACTCCGACCATTTGTTTGTTTCTTGTGGTCATGTAAAGAGAGTGGAATTTCAAGGCCAGCGTATAACAATCCACTTTTTAAAAGTTTGACTACTGCTTCAGTCTTCTGTATCCTCTTAAACCTAAAAATGAGTAATAAAACTACTTCTGTAATTATTTGTCTCAGTTAACATGAGATAGATATAAAAATAAGCTGGAAAGGTTAAATCAGACTGAAAAATTCAATGCCATAGCTGGAATATGAACCATGGATCTTTGGCTTTTCGTATTGCTGCTCTGACCAACTGAGCTACCTTGGCCACATGCTAGTATGACATTAAATTCCCCCAACTGACTCACTAAACCACAAGACATTCTCATATTTATTTTGAGATAACATACCCCAGTGGTGACTTACAATCATGTAAAAACTTAAAGCCCCAGTGTTTATAGTTAACCATTGTTAGATCAATCAATTTTAATTAATTGTTCTTCCATGTGCATTGTGTGTTGGTTTATTGGAAAGTAATCAGACTGAAAAATTCAATGTTGGACAGAATTTGAACCATAGATCTTTGGCTTTCTGTGCCACTCCACTGACCATCAAAGCTACGAGGGTGGTCTGAATAGTTTCCGACCTCAACATGAAGATGGCAGCACTCGTAAATAAAAGCTAGTGAATTTCGTTGTTCATCTGTTGACAGATACTCACCAATGTTTCAGCCATTTTGGACGCTCAGTTGTTATGTAACAGTCGTTTGAGTGAGGTAATGTGAGTGTTTTTATGAAAATGGACAAAATCGAGTATCGAGCTGTCATTAAATATTTGTTTTTGAAAGGCAATACGCCTATGCAAATTAAAGATGAGTTGGATTCTGTGAATGGGGACTCTGCACCATCATTTACCACAGTGAAATTTTGGGCAGCTGAATTTAAACGTGGCCGTAAGAGCTTGGGAGATGATGAACGTTTGGGACGTCCAAAAATTGCAACTACCAACGAAAACATCGCCAAAGTTCACCAAATGGTGCTAGACGACCGCCGAATTAAAGTGAGAGAGATAACAGAGGCTATGAACATGTCAAAAGAACGTGTTTGTCACATATTAAATCAACATTTAGACATGAGAAAGCTGTCCGCATGTTGGGTGCCGCATTTGCTCATGTTTGACCGAAAACGTGTTTGAATGAACATTTCCAACGCTCTGTTGATACAGTTTAGGCGCAATAAATCGAGTTTTGGCGCTGATTAATTACTGTAGATGAAACTTGGATACACCATTATACGCCCAAAACAAAAATACAGTCCAAACAGTGGACTGCAAAGGGGGAACCGGCTCCAAAAAAAAGCAAAAACTGTTTCTTCGGCTGGGAAAGTGATGGCGACTGTTTTTGGGATAGTCATAGAGTTATTTTAATCGATTATCTTCAAAAAGGAAAAACCATTACAGGATCATACTACGCATTATTACTTGACAAGCTGAAGGCAGAACTTGTGGAAAAATGGCCACATTTGCAGAAAAAGAAATCCTGTTTCACCAAGACAACACACCGTCTCACACCTCAGCGGTTGCAATGGCAAAAATCCATGAATTACAGTTTGAACTGCTTGACCATCCATCTTACTCACCAGATCTAGCTCCAAGTGACTTCATTTTGTTCCCTCATCTGAAAATTGCGCTCGGAGGACAGATTTTCGTCAAATGAAAGGCAATCACCTTCGTGAACAATTATTTTGCAGAGAAAAACGCCGAGTGCTATTTGGATGGGTTACAGGGATGGGAGCATCGCTGGGAGAAGTGTGTAGAGTTACAAGGAGACTATGTTGAAAAACAAACAAAAAAATTCTGAAAAAATGTCTTGTATCTTTATTAGGTTGGAAACTTTTCAGACCACCGTCGTACCATGGTAACATGCTAGCAAGAGATGATATGATGGTTATTTGAAACTTCCCACTCCTTGGTTTCCAATATCTGGAAACTAAATTATTGACCCCTTGTAATGTAACATGCAGTTACAATTAATGTATTGAGCTATTAACATTTGTCCGTCTTTGCACATGTTTGGCATGCTTAATGGGCTTGAAGATAAACATTAACACAAATACATTCATGTGAACTGAAGGTTTATTTTGTTTCAGAAATTTTCAAATAAGTCAGACATGTGGAGCTTTGGAATTTTGCTGTGGGAAATATATTCCTTTGGAAGAGTGCCTTACCCAAGAATAGTAAGTAGGAGTCTACTGATTATGTAATCTTCATTATTACAGTGTAAGTGTTAAAGCTTTTTCATATTTCAGCAGCTGTGGAAGTTTAAATGCTGCAGTGTAAATCTTACATTCACCTTTCCGCTCTGAAGATTATTTTATGACCTGCAAGACTTCAAATTGTTTACAGCTTAAAACTTTAGAAAGAATTTTAATGTTACTCATTTGCTTTTAGCCTCTTGCAGATGTAGTGAAGCACGTGGAGAAGGGCTACAAAATGGAAGCCCCAGAAGGATGCCCTCCAGAAGTTTATGAGATGATGAGGCAGGTCAGTAAACATAATAGTGAACTATGAGGGCGGTCTGAAAAGTTCTCAGGCTCATACAGAAATTGCAGCATTAATATAGTGATGTTTTTCCATTAAGTTGCTAGCTCTGTTATAAGAATTTCTGAAAAACGTCAAGTCTTTCTATATTGTTGCTTGTTGCATACAGTATTTGAAGCAAGATATTTGTTTATAATTGTTTATGTGGATAAAATCGAGTATTGTGCAGTTATCTTTGTAAAAGGTTTGATAGTGAATGAAATTCATTTAAGTGTATAGTGGAGCTTTGCCTTAATTTTTGACAGTGAAAAAATTGGCCATGGTGTTTAAACATGAATGCACCAGCCTAGAAGATGATGCATGCAAAGCATGCCCATAATGTGCTACAACCTGGAAATGGTTAAAAAAAAGTGCACAATATGGTGCTGGACAATTGGTGAGTCAAGGTGCGTGAAATTGCTGAGGCTATAGGCATATCTAAAGACGTGTGGTTTATATCTTGCATCAAGATTTGAGGATGAGAAGGCTTTGCGCAAGATGGATGCTGCATTTGCTCACAGCAGATCAAAAGAGAATGTGCATGAAAACCTGTAAGCAGTGTTTAGAGAGACTGTACAGGAACAAATTTGACTTTATTCATGGATCCGTTACAGTGGATGAAACTTGGATTCATCACCATACACCAGAATGCAAACAGCAGTCAGAACAGTGGATAGAAGCCGGTTGTTCAGTGCCAAAGAAGGCAAGGTCAGTTCCATCATCAGGAAAAGTCATGGTATTGGTGTTTTGGGATGCTAGAATAATTTTGCTGATTGATAATCTTGAAAAGGGTGAAACAATAACTGGAAGGTATTGCTCTGATCTTCTAACCAGGTTAGATGCCAACATTCGAGTGAACAGGCATGGTTTGCAGAAGAAAAAAAGATATCTTTCACCGGGACACTTCAATTGCCCACAAAAGTGTTCTGATAATTTCAAAACTGAAGGCTTTGCACTATTAATTGTTGGAATATCTGCCCTGCTCCCTGGATCTGGCTCCCTCTTGGCTTCGATCTCTTCACAAAGCTCAAGGACTTCCTCGCAGGGTAGCCTTTCTTTTTTTTTTAATTGTTCTTCCACACAAACCGTGTGTTGGACAGGATTGGAAAGGTAGAATCAGACAACTGAAAAATTCAATGCCATAACCGGGATATGGCATTGAATTTTTCAGTCATCTGATTCTACCTTTCCAATAATTTTATTGTTAGACCAATAACTTTTCAGATGACCCTCGTATTGTATAATTCTCACAAGGATCCCCCCCCTGCAATTGATATACTGCCTTTAACATCTAAGGTCATATTGACAGCTTTGCCTTTGGAACAATTGCTCATCGACAATGATGTTCAATCATTTTACTATGGTGTTAATCTTTGAATTTGTTTTTTACTTTGGGTTTTCTATTTAAACATTAATTCCATACACATATTTACACACTAATTCATACTGTCATACTCTAGGGAGGATGGATAATAATCCTGGCTAAAGCAAAATTCCCATCTTCCATTGAGGAATCAAACCAGGGACCTCTGGATTTGGAAGTTAGCCTGCTAACCATCAGATCACAGAGGCAGTCAAGGATATCTTGTTAGGTGTTTCAGAAAGGATTATAGATATTGTGACCTTGCCCAGCTTTTTCCCAGTCACTGTTTAGTTTTCCTTGTGTGTAACATTCCAGTAAACCACATGCTAGTTCAAATCCGGCAGAGGATGATGGATTTTTTCAAGCGTAAAAATCCATAGCAGGCTTCCTTTGGAGCCTCAAGCATGATAAAGAGGCCTCTGAGCAAAATTTCCAGTCTTTCGCACCCAATATAGAATGGGATGCTAAGGACCATAGTAGTTAGAGCATCCATAAATAAATTTAAAAAAAAAAAAATACATGCCAAGCTGCCTCTTTTCTCTTCCAATCCCTCACTAGAGTGTCGAAAACAGGATTCCTCTTTGTTGTCCTGCAATTGCTCACTTCAGTATCTCCTGTATCTTCTGGTTGTTCATTGGAATGTTGAACACAGGACTTCTCTTTTCTCTTCCAATCACTCATTGGTGTCAAACATAGCACTCCTCATCTCTTGTTCTATCATTCACTAATAGTTACAGAACACCACACAGAACTATAACAATCTGTTGCTCCTCTTTATGCCCACAACAACTTGTGAGAAAATTCTTATGCTGCTGTGGGAAGGTCAGTTCTCAAAGCTTCACAATTCTTCTCGGTTAGCCTTCCAGATGCTTCCCCCCAATTCTCTCTCTCCAACTGGCTAGTGCTGAAGGACCTGCTTGCTATCCACAAAGCAGAATGCAGAATGTCCAGCTTTGTCACAGTATGTTGACTGAAAGTACATTGAAAATAATGAGACACACATATTGATGGTCTCTTCCATAGCTAGGTTTGTCAGCTGGCACAAGCATAATTGGTTGTTTATTATTATTCTGCTCTCTCAAGCCAAAATGCCATATCTCAATGCTTCATTATTTTTCACTATACTAGGTGTGTGAGTTACTAAACCACCCCAGTTGCAAATTAGTTTTAATTCATAAGGCACTTACAATTGGAATACATGCTTTTTGCATAGGCTCAGAGCTACACAGTTACTCGAACCTCAGCATTCCAAAGGCAATATTGAGGCATGTCTTCTTGGCTTAGGAGGAGGCTCCACCAACTCACTAAAGTTAGAAAGAATTAATCAGTAATCTGGAAGGCCGTATTTTGAAATGTTTTGAATTGATATGCATGTTTATACTCTCATAGCGGAGTTACCCATTGAGAACATTACCATGTATATCCAAGCAATAGGTTTAAATAGATCTTAATTTTTTCTACCACTTATGTAGGGGAAGTATTGTATTCCACCCAAAAATTTAATACTGAGATTTCACAAGAATGTATGTTTTGAGTTCCCCTGAAACCAAAAATGCATTTTAAGGAGGGAGAGAGCAAACGAACATAACTCAAAAACAAAAAGTCTGATGGATACCAAACTAATTATTTTAAATGCAACAGTTTTCAAGAATATGACACAAAAGATTGTAACTCCACCCCAAAGGTCCTTTATGTGGAAAAATTATTATTATTATTTTATTTTCTAAAAAATTTCTGTAGTGATATTGATTAAAATACCGTATGTTCATGACAAATATAATGCATATCATGGAATTTTCTGCAAATAGCCTATGAAGCCATCTTTACTCTGAATTAATTTTGTATAACTGGTAAACCATAAGCAAGACAAAATCTTATTACATAAAAACCGTATATGTCATTGACGCATACAATTTATACCAAATAAATTATTATTTTATTCTCTAAAAAATTTCTGTAGTGATTTTGATTAAAATACCGTATGTTCAAGAATTTACATGAAAAATAAAATGCATATCATGGAATTTTCTGCAAATAGCCTATGAAGCCATCTTCACTCTGAATTAATTGTATAACTGGTAAACCATAAGCAAGACAAAATCCTATTACATAAAAATTGTATATGTCATTGACACATACAATCTATGCCAAATAAAATTTGTTGTAGCATTAATCTTTTCCAAGATATTCTTTGTTATTGGTTTAATTTTCATATACTTATACATTTTTGAAGTGGTAAGTCACTATTTATTTTTTCTCAGGTCTTGCAAAGAGCATGAAATTTCAAAATCGTTACATAGTGATTCGCTTTTTAAAAATCTGACATCACTTTAGTCTGCTTTATCCTCCTTAAACCTACAATGAAATGTGTAAAGTTTATTTGTATTAACAAGAAGTAGATAGAAGAGTAAGCTTTTGTAAGAATAGTTTGTAGAAGAGTAAGTAGGGAAAGTCATGTGAATTCAACACATCAGATTTGTAAAACTGAAACAACAATAATAATTATTATAATATTGGTTACAGGCATGGGATTTGCAACCAGACAAAAGACCAACCTTCCGAGAAGTAAAGGCAAAACTTGGACAGCTGAAAACAGTTACTGTTTGAAATGGTGTTAACATCCAGAGACAAATGCCTTTGGCCTTTAAACTGAATCTTGATTGAGTTTAGAGCTTGTGATACAAAATGTGTAATTAAGAGTGGCTTGTAAAGTCGGAAAACGAACACCATTGAGTTTTGTTCTAAAAGAGCAGTAATGTTGCCAACTCGTGCAATATTTCTAGATGCTAGAATTGTGCTTGTTTTTGGTAGTGGTAGTTTTCAGCGAGGAATGCTACATGGTGGTGAGATAGACTGACGAATCATTGCTGTTGTTGATTCCGCGTTTACATTCAGCTCTGTATATCAAAATGTTTACATGTGGGTGAATGTGCGTGTATGTGTACATTTAAAAAGAATTTATTTTACTTGATGCCTGTCATTGTGTGGAGTGAATGCAAATGTTAACTATGGCTTGTATCTTACAAGTTATGATATTCAGCTGGGGTAAATGGTTTCAAACTTTCATATTTGTGCAGCATAGCAGCAAAGTATATTTATCAAGGGTTTTAACCATTGCAAGTACTGATTCCAGTTTTCCTAGTCTAATAAATAAGAAGAGGTAGTGGCGTAGGAGTTCATGTTAACTTTTAATTTAGTAAACTGACATGCTGCAAAGGTGAGCATCCAAGATGGCATTAAAACAAAGAAGAAGAAAGAATACTGCTGTGAAATGAGGGTACAATAAAATAAAAAATGTTTTAGAAACCAAAGAAATTTTTAAAGCAATCTCTATTTAATGTACATTTTAAGTGAAAGCCATTTAAATGAGCATTTATGTAAACAAATAACTTAAAACATTATTGCTACCCAAGCACAGACTATAACTATACAGAAATAGTACTTTAGGAAAGGGTGACAATGCTTTTGCATAAGGCTGCTGATTCATTCATTGTATTTACTTAAGAGAAGACTAAGTGGCAAAAATTACCAAAAAACATTTGTAGTTTTTTGTTCAGTCTGATTAATTGGAATTTCCTCTTTAATTTGTTATATACAGGGTCTTTCAAGTAAGAAATAATGCAACTGAAATAAAATTAACACATTTTTTAAAAAATACTCAGACACATCAAATGTAATATTTTGAAAGAAACATTTTACAAACAAGAAACAAAATTTTCAGCCATTATTGAACAGGATGTGACATCGACAAAGATTTTAAATGGCAGTGTATTACTTTTTCATTTGTTTCATATGAAAGGTTTGGTTGTTATGGGAGCAGTTTAATTGTTGGCTTGTAAACAATTTTCTCCACAATTTACACAACTACTGTAGCAAATTAAATTCTAATTATTTAATAAGGTGTATAAAATGTTCACCATTTACAATCTGGCTGTGGCTAAATCGAAGCGTGTTTTTAATCACTGCTGGTTGTATATCTCTGATCCTCATTTTTAACTCTTTCGTATCAGCAGGCTTCATAACAAAGACTCTACATTTCAAATATCTCCATAAAAAGTAATCAAGTGACAAGAGAGTTGTTCCCGTAGCAACCAAAAATTAAAAAAATAATATGTTGCCATTTAAATGTTTGTTGATGACTTGCATCCTCTACAATAATGGCTAAAAATGTTGTTTCTTTCTGTAAAATTTTCCTTTCAAAATATTAAACTTGACGCATCTCAGCATTTTTTTTAAAAATGAGTTAATATTAGTTTTATTTGCATTATTGCTTACGTATGAAAGATCCTGTATACTTTATTACTGCAGGCACAATGTAATGAGTATTTTAAATGTACTTTTAAAAATTATATTGCACCTATGTTTTTGTACAGCAATTCTGCATCATTTCACAGAAAAAGAAAAAAATATCGTAACTCCTACACACATTGGAGTAGAGTTGTAAGCTTTAGCCCATATTTTAGGGGAGGTTTTGCTCTAAAAATTGGTACTACCGTTAAGTATGGCAGCCTCTGTGTGCTTAAGTCGTATGGTTTATATGTGAATTTTATTTTCTCCAATTTTGCTCAGAAAACTTTTTGTATGAATGACATTTTCTGGTATAAATGACGCATTTTTTCAGAAACTATTGAAAATAACTAAATTAATTTTTAGAATGGTAAAGAATAAGTGCTGTTGTGGATTCACTATGGTGTTAATAGGATGGTTGGTTATTTTGTTAAAAAAATAATTACCGATAAATTATAATCAAAAGATGGTATAATTAAGAAAATAATCCTATCTTCCTTAATAAACAAACTTAATTGCACAAAAGTAAATCAGTGAACTCAGAAGGCGTGCATCTACATTCTATAAAAAAATTCAGTCCGATATCTTAAATAGTTTCTGATATAATGGGTCATCAATTTAGCAAATTTAACATTGGCAGGAAATAGGATTTTTAATCACTCCTTCATCTCATTATGTATTTATGAGCATTGTGTTTTAAACTCAAAACTTGTTTCTTTTATATTAAAATCCTTGTTCAAACAATGGCCTCATGAAAAAGCTGTCAGTGACAATCTTGTGGCATTCTAAAACCACACCACGAATAATTCTCCTTTATCATGTTTGAAATATTCTTGACACAATCACTATGTGCAGAGTGATATAAATGAAATGTTGCTCATCTTGGAGAATCGTGCACCTTTGCAGCATTATTTGTAGTCTCATATACTTTTAGAAAGCAGTAATCTCTTAAAAAGTGAAAACATCACAACTTTGGAGAAAGATAATACAGTGTCTGTGCAGGACAGTAATGCAAATACAATACATGATCACCTTAGAGCAGTTTTGTATAAAAAATTTTCATTAGCATATTCTACAAAGTGTTTTAAGCCATATCCTCAGAAAACAAGGTTCTTGTGTTACTATGTGATGAGTGGTATGTGTATCTCAGAGAGTACAGAATTGCATGAGATAGCGAGATAGCATATCACTTGATTCATTAAGGAATCAGAAACAGAAATTACATAATAATTCCTTGTACCCCCATGGCATTTGTGCAGTGATATTTTAAGTTATTAACAAATAATATTCTCATTTGCTGCATGTAATACCACACGTTGTAACAGGAAAAACTAACCCTAATTTCTCATACTTAAATATCAAATGAGCCATTTTTAGAATTGATAATTTATTCACCAGATTTGATTTGTTTATTCCATTCTGACTTCCATTTATTCATGTAAATTAATAATGGTTGATAAACAGAACATCTTATCTTTCTTTCCCCCCCCCCCCCCCAAAATGTACTTTTTAATGTAAGTAGAAAGCCAGCAAAAAGCTGTAAAGAAATTTCTTTTTTAACAGCAGTAAAAGATTGGTGTATCTTAATTTTTGAACCAAACAGTTGAATACCTAACAAAACAAATGGTATATCAGTATAAGTACAAGTCCCCCTTCCTCCATTCTTTTCCATATTTTTTCATTTAGATATAAGTGGTGATGGAGTGTTGCATTAATTCACCTGCAGAAAATGCAGTCATGGGCAGGGCCAAGAATAATGAATCCAGCAGTACTTTGTTGACACATGCTAGGCAACAATTTGAAGCCTCAACTGCATTCCCCCTTCATCCTTGTCTAGGGCAAAGCAAAATGCAGCAACTGCTAATAATGGTTTCTGAAACAAAAATGCAAAAATTAAAACTTTAGAAATATCAAAAAAGCATCAATATATGTTCTCCGTTATCAGCCATGCAAAGACTTATTTAGGGAAGTTCAAAATCATCGCTTAAATTTATTAAGACTGTTCAACAAATAAAATGTAATAAATGATTTACCGTATTTATCCAAATACAAGTCAACCCCCATTTTCCAGAACCTAATTTTGGAATTTATTAGTTGTGATTATTTCATAGTTTTACTAAATCTTTTCTAGTTATTAGTATCATGCAATACTGATGGAATAGCCGCAACAGTGATGGTATTTTCTGTCTAGATGCTGTGCAATGCATTGTTGTAAACAGTTATGATTCAGATTCACACAAATGTACGTAATGGGTGGAGAAGGCTGGCAGGGATGGAAGCCTTTTACTGCACAACCATCATACGTCATTACAATATTAAGAAATTCACAATAATTGAGAATGGTAACCAGAACAAGAACGACAAAATTAAAATATATGTATTATAATGTGAGCGTTCACAATTAACGGGAAACTTTCCTGGGTCCCAGGAACAGGAAAGAAGGGTTGGTCAAGTTTTAATGTTCTTGTTTTCAGGCATGGCATATTAGACTCATCACAGTAGAAATTATTCAAGGTGGCTATGACATGAAACAGCTGCTAGAGCTCTCTCTGGGGAAATGAAACTGGAAGAAATTGTAGCAAATGTGCATCCTGACCACAGATCTTGACTCCCTCAGATCTATTGAGAATTGATGCTTCTAGCTGAAGTGTCATCTCTAGTTAACTGTTGATGGCTATTGTCTCAAAAACAATAGCAAAAGCTACAAAGAACAGCAAAACCCGGTAGAAAGTAACAAAGAGTAGCAAAAACTTTAAAATACACTGTCAATAAAGGCATAATCTTGTAGCAATCTGAAAATAGTAATGGATCTGCATTTAGAAAATGTTTTCTCTAATAATTTTGACATTGGCTAACCTGCATTATGTTGACTGAATTGGAAGCAGTTGAAAAAAATTATCATTGGTCTGTTATAAACCAATGACATCCCAATGCATAAGATTGATTTACTTTACTGTCAATGTGCCATTCATTCCACCAACTGCTCCATCATCACCTTTCCTTTCATCCATTTCACCATCATTTCGTTTCATCTACTTCCTTCATTCCATACCAGGCATCGGGCTGATCACCCATCCTGGATATTCTGTCTGATCCTTGAGTGTCTGCTCCTCGACGGGCCTCTGACCTCAGGCACCCGCCTGTAAGTCCTGGGGGGTGTAAGTCCTATATAAGAGGAGGGTAAACAGATAATGAATGAATGAATGAATATCCTCAATTCTTAATTTGATTACCTTCCAGAAATCTTCCCGTTTCTGACCATGTCACTCTCTTACTAACTTGTAAATTATTTTGGATTTTATATGTCCCAAGTTTTTTTCCTTTTGGTTCTTTCTTGTATTTATGCATATAGAAACCAGTCAACTAGGTTACAAATACAGAATTTGGTTGTAGAGTTCTTTATTTTCAATGAGAATAAACTCCTCTAAGGTTGATCTAAGGTTAGATAAAATAATGATGTACTTATCAGAGATGTGTCCTGTAAATGGTAATGTACTTGTGCACAGATACTGTAGCAATGGTTTTTTCTGCAAGACTGTTAGTCAGGGTCCATTTGCCCCTAGAGTCTATGTAACAGTTGTGATTTTATAATGCCCTCCTGTATGTCAAAAGCTAATGCTGATTAGAATTTCCTATTTTAATTGTGTTTAATGTATAACTGTGTGGATGTGACCAAAATATATTCCTAAGTGTTGGCTGCACTGCTGTAATCCTTGTGCCTTGGGTTTAAATACTTCCCTCCTACTACATATTGTGACGGAATGTTGAGATTTTATTTTGGATGAATCTCAGTTGAACACTTTAACTGGTGTGAATGGACTGTAATATAAGGTTAATTCTTGGGAGATGTTGGATTGCTCAAAGTTCAAATCATAAACTAAGGGATAAGAAAGGGTAACTCTCATTTTAAAACAAGAACAAAATACCCAAAACATGCAAAGCTTCTGTAGTGTGAATGATTAGCAAAATGTATATAGTCCATGTATATATATCTAGTTATATATGTAAATGTACATCATCTTGCTTTACTTATCCATTTATTCCCATCTGTGTTTTAATTAGAGCATTTCACAGTTTAAATTCTCTATATTTTGTTTAGTATACAACAGAGTTTATGTTATTTTTTAATTTGTTTGTAGATAATAAATGAAGTAAATAACTAGAAGATGTCAGGTGATATGAAGTCATTTATTTTAACAAAGAGAAATTTAATGATTTTTTAAAAAGGTGTATATCTTATTATGTAATTAACACAATTTAACATGTAACAGAACTTTGCAACAAGTCGTATTCATCTTATTTATAGCATTTTAGTCATGTTTTAATGGCAATAAAAATCTCATATCTATTGAAGATCTGACTTTTCTGTTTTGATTCTTCAGGTCAGAAAAGTGTGTGTTGCAAAGAAAAAGAAATCATTTCTAATCAGCTGATATCACCAGAGTCTATCTTTATTCAATAAAATGGAATAAATTTTATGTGTTTGTGTTTTTTATTGTTTTATATCAACTGTATTTGTAATTGGGACCATGCTTTTGGCAGTGTGGAGTAAGGCATACAGGAAATATGTGATTGTACTGATAAACAAGACTATCAATGTGTTCCTATCTGGTGTAAGTTGGATTTGTAGAAACATATTTCAATCTCATTTGTGTTTTAGACCTGACAGTTGCTGGAACCTTACACCTCTGAAAGTGCATTCTAGAGAGTCTGTGGCTTGCAGTGGATGTAATATGTTTGCAATACATAAATTTTGTGCATAACACAGCCCTGCAGTATGAGGTACATTCAAGTTCTAAGGCTTCCATTTTTTTTTCTTTCTTAGGACTAGGAGCAAATAGGAACATGCAGTTTGGCTTAAAATACACTGGCACTCTTTGTGAATGTGTGACAGTCGGTAACGCTGTACAGTGCACAGGACCCTAGTGACTGCAGCTAGAGTGATGAGTGTATTGTTAAAAATGGGGACATTCTCATTACTAAATCAGCAAAAACTTGTTCATTTTCTCCACTTGCGTGCTTCATTGCTAGTTGAGTGAGACATGTGATGATGTCATGAATGTGAAAAATGCACATTCATGGGTGCAGCAGTTCAAAGAAGGCAAAACGCCATGTGAAAACGAGCTGACACAACTTTGGCCTTGCACCAGCCAGTCAAACATCATGGATGCGCGAGTAGAAAAATATACTTTGGAGGATCGCCGATTAAGTGTGGAAGAAATTTTTAATATGACCAGTGCAGAAAAAAATGATGGTTGCCACAATGTTTGACCCACTGATGTGAGGCCAAAGTTGTGCTGGTTCATTTTCACATGACATTTGGCCTTCTTTGAACTGTCACACTCATGAACGCACATTTTTCACATTCATGACACCGTCACCACATGTCTCACTCAACCAGCAATGAATTTCAGTTGGTATCACAATATGTAAGTGGAGAAAATGAATGATTTTTTGCTGTTTTTGTAATGAGGACGTCCACATTTAAGTATAAAAACCACTCATCAGTCTAGCTGCAGCCACTAGGGTCCTCTGCACTGTACGGTGATGCCATCTCTGTCATGCTTTTACAGTGAGTGCCAGCAAATTTTAAGCCAAATCACATGTTTCTACATGCTCCCAGTCCTGAAAAAAAAAAAAAAAAAATCTGAGACCTTAGAACTTGAATGCACCTCATAAAATCTTATAATTAGGGATAGTGGTTTTTGCAAATATGATATAGTGCAAAATGCTCATAAAGGCTTGTACTCTTGTATTTTAATTTTTCAGGATCTGCGAACCACTGCTTAATGTCTTGAGTCAAAATGTGAGAATTATACTGAAATGGTATATAAATGCGAAATGTGTTGCAATACATTGGCTCTTTTTCAAAAAAAAATGTTAATTCCCAACTGGTTGTACAAACTATGCAGGAAAGTAAAGATGTAGACTGTTTGCAAATGATGATGACTATTAAGCTCAGATACCCAGATTTTGCTTAAGCAGTTTTGCAATGTATTTGGGATCCTACCTTTAATGTAGATGCTGACAAATATTTCAGTAACTACAATGAATTGTAATGACAGGAGAGCAGGTATGCACAGAACAAACTGTTGAGGTATGTTCAATGATTTCATTCAGCAGTGTTACTGAGTTATGAACTTGCATGATTTGAGTTAATTTTGTGTACTTCCTTTTTATTATTCTGATTTTGCGTCAGCTATTTCTCTTTTTTTCAATTTGTGCTTTTGCCTGTATCAATTTTATTTTTCTTTGTGTTGCTTTAACCTATAGTAACTTTTAAAAAATGCAATACTTCATACATTATCATTTCAATATTAATACTTTACTAACGTGATTTTAATTCTACACTGACATTATGTCAAAAGACTTTACCTCTTTATCAGTTACAAGTTTCTATTCTAAATGCTAGGAAATGCTATATTTCTGATTCAAATGCTAAACATCACCACTCCTAGTTATAATATAGGGTGTTACAAGATCTCACCAACAAACTGATAGGGAAGATAGGCTATACAAAGAGGATCATTTTGTGAAGGAACATATTGTCATAACCTCTTATATTTTCACATATCACAGAGGGTAGAGCATGGTACCGGAGTCTAAATCATATCAAACTAACACGAGGACCGACAGGGCGAGCTAAACAAAGTTCCTAAAAAACCTGAAAATTACTAAAATATTCCTAAATCATTATGGGGAAGGAAGGAGGGATCTATCTACATTAATAAACTACATGATATGAATTTGGATGGTAATGATTTACTACAAATTAAGAAAGATACATGTTACCTCCCTGCTTGATGAAGCATCTTGTCTCACACGTCTACACTGCTCGCTGGTTACATTAGAAGAGAAAGTGTCCTAGACACTAATTCAAGATACAACCGGTTTACCCTCACTCCTATTGCATCATTACCGGTCCGTACTACCAACTTAAGATGGTCACCAAACAAATGTTTCCATAACCGCATATGTTCTTACAGTGTTGCCACAACCAAATGCCACATCATATTCCCAAACATGTTGTTTATGAGTTATGTGCATATGCACACCTGTGAGGGTGAGAATTGAATGCAAGGAATAGTACACAAATAGCATTTTATTGAAAAAGGCATGTTCTTACAATATTGGCCAACATGGCTGAGCGTGGCTGGATTCTGTTTGACGTCAAATGACTAAAGTCATATGAGCTCTGGGGTTTTGTAGACCATACTCATGACATGCCCCCCAAAAAAAAAAATCAAGGGGTGTTAAATCGGGTAAATGCAGTGGCCATGCAACTGGTCCTCATCCAATCTGCTGGTCCCCATAATCGACGGTCAGTTGTGCTCTTGCATCGACACTGAAGTGTGCTGATGCTCCATCATGCTGGCCCCAGAGATTGATGTGCACAGCAAGCTGTACATTATCCAGCAGGCTGTACATTATCCAGCAGACTGTACATTATCCAGCAGGCTGTACATTATCCAGCAGGCTGTACATTATCCAGCAGGCTGTACATAATCCAGCAGACTGTACATCATCCAGCAGGCTGTACATTATCCAGCAGGCTGTACATTATCCAGCAGGCTGTACATCATCCAGCAGGCTGTACATCATCCAGCAGACTGTACATCATCCAGCAGACTGTACATCATCCAGCAGGCTGTACATCATCCAGCAGGCTGTACATTATCCAGCAGACTGTACATTATCCAGCAGACTGTACATTATCCAGCAGGCTGTACATTATCCAGCAGGCTGTACATTATCCAGCAGACTGTACATTATCCAGCAGGCTGTACATTATCCAGCAGGCTGTACATTATCCAGCAGGCTGTACATTATCCAGCAGACTGTACATTATCCAGCAGACTGTACATTATCCAGCAGGCTGTACATTATCCAGCAGGCTGTACATTATCCAGCAGGCTGTACATTATCCAGCAGGCTGTACATCATCCAGCAGGCTGTACATCATCCAGCAGGCTGTACATCATCCAGCAGGCTGTACATTATCCAGCAGGCTGTACATTATCCAGCAGGCTGTACATCATCCAGCAGGCTGTACATCATCCAGCAGGCTGTACATCATCCAGCAGGCTGTACATCATCCAGCAGGCTGTACATCATCCAGCAGGCTGTACATCATCCAGCAGGCTGTACATCATCCAGCAGGCTGTACATCATCCAGCAGGATGTACATCATCCAGCAGGCTGTACATCATCCAGCAGGCTGTACATCATCCAGCAGGATGTACATTATCCAGCAGGATGTACATTATCCAGCAGACTGTACATTATCCAGCAGGCTGTACATTATCCAGCAGGCTGTACATCATCCAGCAGGCTGTACATCATCCAGCAGGCTGTACATTATCCAGCAGGCTGTACATTATCCAGCAGACTGTACATTATCCAGCAGACTGTACATTATCCAGCAGGCTGTACATTATCCAGCAGGCTGTACATTATCCAGCAGGCTGTACATTATCCAGCAGGCTGTACATTATCCAGCAGACTGTACATCATCCCGCAGGCTGTACATCATCCAGCAGGCTGTACATCATCCAGCAGGCTGTACATTATCCAGCAGGCTGTACATTATCCAGCAGGCTGTACATCATCCAGCAGGCTGTACATCATCCAGCAGGCTGTACATCATCCAGCAGGCTGTACATCATCCAGCAGACTGTACATTATCCAGCAGACTGTACATTATCCAGCAGGCTGTACATTATCCAGCAGGCTGTACATTATCCAGCAGGCTGTACATTATCCAGCAGGCTGTACATTATCCAGCAGGCTGTACATTATCCAGCAGGCTGTACATCATCCAGCAGGCTGTACATTATCCAGCAGGCTGTACATTATCCAGCAGACTGTACATTATCCAGCAGACTGTACATTTTCCAGCAGGCTGTACATCATCCAGCAGGCTGTACATTATCCAGCAGGCTGTACATCATCCAGCAGGCTGTACATTATCCAGCAGGCTGTACATTATCCAGCAGGATGTACATCATCCAGCAGGCTGTACATTATCCAGCAGGCTGTACATTATCCAGCAGACTGTACATTATCCAGCAGACTGTACATTATCCAGCAGGATGTACATTATCCAGCAGACTGTACATTATCCAGCAGGCTGTACATCATCCAGCAGGCTGTACATTATCCAGCAGGATGTACATCATCCAGCAGGCTGTACATCATCCAGCAGACTGTACATCATCCAGCAGGCTGTACATTATCCAGCAGACTGTACATTATCCAGCAGGATGTACATTATCCAGCAGACTGTACATTATCCAGCAGACTGTACATTATCCAGCAGGATGTACATTATCCAGCAGGCTGTACATTATCCAGCAGGCTGTACATCATCCAGCAGGCTGTACATTATCCAGCAGGATGTACATTATCCAGCAGGATGTACATTATCCAGCAGACTGTACATCATCCAGCAGGCTGTACATTATCCAGCAGGATGTACATTATCCAGCAGGATGTACATTATCCAGCAGGCTGTACATCATCCAGCAGGCTGTACATTATCCAGCAGGATGTACATTATCCAGCAGGATGTACATTATCCAGCAGACTGTACATTATCCAGCAGGATGTACATTATCCAGCAGACTGTACATTATCCAGCAGGCTGTACATCATCCAGCAGGCTGTACATTATCCAGCAGGATGTACATCATCCAGCAGGCTGTACATTATCCAGCAGGCCTGGAATGTGGTTTGCAGGAAGTGAAGATAAACTGCCCCAGTTAACCTTCTTGGCAGAATTACAGGTCCCACCAGATGAGTCCCAACAATTCCAGCCCAAATATTGACAAAACTGTGCTGGTGATTGCGAACAATAATTGCATGTGGGTTCATGTAATCCCAGATGTGACTATTGCTACTGTTGTAGTATCCATCATGCATAAAATAGGCCTCATCTGAGAATAGCACCATATGGAGAAGGCAGCATCATTACCGCTCTGATGTAAAAACCACTGTACAAAGTTCATATGAGGTGCAAAATCTTGTGGTCCTTTTGCCTGCACCTTCTGAAGGTGGTACATATATAGGTTGTATCCCTCAGTATCTTCCAAATGAACAGGTGACATGTTCATAGCACAAGCCACAGTCTGCGTGCTGATTGAGGGTTCATTAGTAACTCGATCACAGTGTCCTCAAACTCTAGTGTCGTCTCACTTCCCGCTGCCACCAACCTGAGGACGAAAAGATTCCCTATTTCTCCAAAATGTTAATGTTGTCATCCATGGTCTAGTTCCCAAGTCGTGAGTTCAAGCCCGGCAGAGGGCAAGGATTTTTTCGGGCATAAAAATCCTTAGCATGGCTTCCTTTGGAAGGGAAGTAAAGCCGGTGGTCCCGTGTCATAGATTTATGGCACGTAAAAGAACCTCAAGCCTGATAAAGAGGCCTCTGAGCAAAATTTCCGGTCTTTCAAAGCCCAATATAAGTTCTAGTGTATTTATTGTGCTAAGAGTTTTACAAATTTGATTGTCTACTGCATTTTGACCCTGGTCACTTATTCAGTAGACAATCACTACAGTTTATTTACATTTTACAATCTCTTGTCGCTAAATTATCTTGCTCTTTTTTTCAGTTTTTTTTTTTTTTTTCATGTCCCATTTCCACTTGTTTTTCACTTTTCATTTATTGATTACTTAACCATCACACATTCACTATAGTTTTCCATTTAAAGTAAGATGCACTACCTCTTACTTTTCTCTTTCCACTGTCCAAAGCCATTTATTTTTTACTTTACACAAAAACTGTCCAATGTTTCTAGCGTCCTTGCATATCATTTCAATTATAAGTGTATTTCTATCCCCCTTCAACCACTTCTTATTAAAAAATTATTTTCTCCAATTTTCTGTTCCTTGGCACTTAAATACTATGTGTTCAATGTCTTCATTACCACCACATATCGGACATTGGTTCTGAGGAATACCCTGTCTTAACCCTCTTAGCCTCCATGCTCCGGTTCTTAACCATGCAATAGATTCTCTCTCTTCTTTATTTACTATGTCTATATATTTTTCCCTACCCCATGTATTTTTTCATTGGCCTATAATAAACTAATGAGCTCTTTTTGGCAATCTCACTGAACATGATTTGTATTTCTATATCTTCCAGTCTTTTCCTTGCCTTTTTCCAAAAATGTTTTACGTTATTTTCTCTCCTTCTCCATATATCTCCTAACCCATTTTTCTCCAAAATATTTTGTAATTTACTTACCCATCCATCATTCATTAAGCTATTCTCTTGGTATTCAATACATTGTCTTAACACATTACTTTTTCCTAGATTTAAAGTTCTGAACCAAAATTTCAAAGCTCTTTCCATTATCTTCCCCTTAGTTGGCACCCTGCCCATCTCTAATCAATATAGAATGGGACCCTAAGGACCATAGTAGTTAAAGAGCGTCCATAAATAAAACTCAATTTAATTTAATTTCCAAAGTGTTAATACATTGTACCAAAGGTAGTATGGTGTGGATGTCTCCTATTCAGATACCACTGCTCCGTAGATGTGGCAAGCTTGTCTTCCATTTCCCTGGGCCTCGCATAACATATAATCATATCCCTGGGTTCAGATAACTCATACTCCATTTGATTAACTTCTCACAACAACAAACCAAACCTTCAGGTACGTACTGCTATGACGAGTGAGGGCTGACGACACAAATGAACGTGTGGGTTGGTTCCATGCATGGCATGCACACCTTGATACATGCACATAACTCATGAATGACTGTTGGGGTGTATGTGTTCCTTCACAAAAAATGATCCTCTCCGCATGGCCTATCATCCCTATCAGTTTATAATCCATGAGGTCTTGCAACATCCTGTATATTCCACATTAATGATTTTTGGGGGCCTGATTCCAAAGCTGAGTTCAGTTTCTCTTATCACATACCATTTTACTGCAACATGGCTTACTTGCACTGAAATGTTCTTAAAGTTTTTTAATCATAAACTTACTAAAATAATAACAATTATTCTGGGGATTATCTTAATGTTTAGACATGTATAATTCACTGCAATTCAGTAAAAATCATAAGTTGAGAACCAGAATAATTTTTTCAGGAATTATAAAATTCTGGGTAATGGATTAAGTATAGTGTTAGAGCTTAAAATTGTTCTGGTAATTTCCAATTCTAAATGAATAACTGATGCTAACATCAAAATGTTCTGTGTAGATGGATGGGTGCATGAATGCATAATCTTTTCACCCAAGAGTAATTGTAACTTGGTATATAATACTTTAGGTATCATTTAGAGAATAGGCTTAATTACTTTTGCAAAACAGGAGGTGTTTCTAAGGAGGGGCAAAATAAAAGAATTGAAGTATATCACTATGAGTATATTAGGAAATGCTTCATAATAAAACTTCATTAGATAAAAGTATCAATAGGATGAACTTTTAATGAATTATACCAGATTTTCATTTCAACTATTCGTGTACTCAAATTGTTGCTACTGAAGCATTATAATTCTGGCTGTATGCAAGAACAAGGAACAGGCACACGTCTGCGAACTAGGAAACCTTATACGCATGTTGTAATTTTCATTAACATCCCATAAAAAGCAGTTTACACTTTTCAGAACATTACATATCATGTGCACTGCACAGAGAGAGGAGTAGAGCTACTTGCAATAATAAAATTCACTGTTGTACTTGCATATCTGCTGTGAATGCTATTACATGGGTCAATTCTTTAATTGTAACCAAAGTAACTTGTACAGATAAGTAAAAATGGAAAAATTAAAGCTTTAGCACTTACAACTTATGCCAGTTTCATGCAGAGTAGTGACAGTACAAGTTTGCTGTTGATAACAGAGGCCAGCTATTCAAAAGCCAGAAAGGCCTAGACCGGGGGCAGCTAAGTGATGGCCCATCAAGACATTTTGAATGGATTGCTGATAGCTCAAGATCTGATGTGAATCTATTTATCACTACAAACTCTTCCTCTTTTGAATCAACATACACTAGAGCCTGGGATTCATAAATTCATCCTTGAAAATGGAAATAATAGAAATCCAAAACTACTCAGGGCTTTGTGCTAAATTTAAAGAACACTTTGAATCACCCGTTTCACATAATTTGACTGAATTTTGGAAATATGCTTGTTCAGACCATTTTCCTGGAATTCACAATCTTGCTCTAAAACTCATGTGCAGATTTGGCTCCACATATATTTGTGAACAATCTTTTTCTGCCATAAAGTTATTAAGAATAAATAGCATTCAGCTATTACAGGTGCACATCTTGCTAATATATTGCTCTGTGCATATAAAAAATTACATCTAAATAATAACAATAATTTGTCAGCGGCCATATACATTAGGAATTGACATCATCAAGGAACTTAACTATCTATATGTTACATTTTTATACATTTATGAAAACATTATATTTAATTATTATTCTTAAATTCATCAATTGAATAAAATGGTCTGTTTACCAGCCAATTATAAATACAGCCTTTTAGTTTATTGATAGAAACATTTTTAGCTGCCTCAAAGCAGTTTGTTGAACTTGTTAATCCCATAGTAAAAGTAAGTGTTTGAGGTAAGTGCTAATCTGCATCTCGGATAATCTAATTCATGCTTATTTCTTGTGAAGTTATGAAATTCAGCCCTTGGAAAATATTGGTCTATAGTGGTTTTAATGTAGGTTAGCAATCGGTATATAAACACATTGTACACAGTCATTACCCTTAATTAAGTGAACAGTGGTTTACATTGTTCTTTTTTGTTCTTATTTAAAATATTCTCTGTGCTTTTTTCTGTAGCACAAGGATTTTATGGGCACCGGTTGAATGCCCATATAAATGTGCTCCATAATTAATGTGTGTTTCAAACAGAGCAAAATATACTTTTCTGAGTATATCTAATGATATGAATGATTTTAATACTCTTGAGAAAGATAACTTAATGCACACATTGTCAAGATGCTTTTTCCATCCTACTTTGGAATCAAGGTAGAATCTCAAGAGTTTAACAAAAGGCAATTCATTTGTAATTTTTTCTGATAAACTAAATATACTGTGTGACAAAAGTCAGTTGACAAATGGGAAAAAACTTTCTTTCTAAAGTACACTTTTGTATAATGTATTATTGGACAATTTTGGCATTATTTCCATTTTATACAGTTGGTTTATATCAAACACAGTTAAATAAATGATTATTTCTTAATGTTAATTTGTGTGTTATACAGTAAATTAAATTTCTGTTTCAGTATGTATGTTCACTGCCGGAGATGTTCAAAATGCTGTCCATTTACTTGAAGACAGTGCCTCACTCTATCTTGACACTCTTTTAAGTGTTGCAATTGGGATATTCTGAATAGTATAGGTGATCCTTTGTTTTAGCTCATCTAAAGTTGTGGGCTTTGTCTGAAAAACATTTTGCTTTACTTATCCCCATAGAAAAAAAATCAAGGGGTGTGAGGTCTGGTAACTGGAGACCACGCCTGGGGTCCACCTCGTCCATTCCATTGCACACTGAACATCTCATTTACTTTCTGGTGAACGGTCTGTGCTGTGGCTCTATCTTGTTGAAACCACTTGTTTAACAGTTGATTCAGTGATATACCATCCTGGAACTCCTGTAGAGTGGTGTCCAGCAATTCCCCATATGTGTGCTGGTTTACATTTCCGTCAAAGAAATGTGGTCCAACAACCATATCACCCATTATTCCACATCATACCATAACTTTTGGAGCACGAGGGTCATTTGATTCTTGCATCCAATTTGGGTTTACTCTGGACCAGTATAAGGCATTTTGTGTATGAGTGTACCCATCCATAAAGAATAGGCATTGGTCGCTGAACAGGACATGCTGAAGGAAGAATTAATCATCACGCAAATGTTGCATGATCCAGTTGCAATATGTTTGCCTCTTGAGTGGATCCTCTTCGTGCATTGTGTGAACATGCTGTAATTTGGAAGGGTGACAACATACTGATTTTAGTATTCTGCGTACAGATTCTCTACTTATACCACTTTCTCGAGCCACATAGTGCACTGATCTTTTAGGACTGGTTGTCATCTTTGCAATCACATTTATTGTATTCTGTTTGTTGATAGCAGATTTGGGACGACCACTTCATTTCTTGCCGAATACACTGAAAGTTGTCTTGAATTTATGCAATAATTTGGCAACATTCTGGTAAGATGGTTTTGGAATGTCTGGATGACGACGATGAAACTCGTCTGCAGCTTCTCTTATTGTTCTATGGTTGTCCCCACAGAGAAGTACTAGCTCCACTTGCTGTTCAGGACTCAACATTATCTTTAATTCTCAATGAATGTTAATTTCTCAATTGGAAACAATCTTGTTTTTAATTTGTTCCCAACTCAATAGCTAAACAAAACACTAAGGCAACTGTTATGTATTTTTTACCATGGCCTACTTGAACTTCTAATCCTTTAAATCCTGTGAAAGATAAAAGTTGGAGAATTCTTAGGGTTTAAAGATGAAATAAGTAAAAGTTAAATAATGATAAATAAGTAAATATTTCAAAATTGTGCAATAATACTTTATTAAGTTCACAGAAGTGAACATACTCCAATACATTTACATAGGGAGTTTTTTCCAATTTGTTAACTGACTTTTGTGTGACACAGTAAATTGCCGAGTTTTCTTCTCATTTAGCACTAACTTATTTACCGTAAACCAGAAATTTGTAGTGGTAAAATTATAACTCTTTTAATTGATTATAACCCAAATGTGATGTTATTAAGGTAGTGTTATCAGCATATATGAGATAAGATCTTGAAGATTATGTACCAGGTTGTTAATCACTAAAAAAAAAGAAAGGACCCAATATAGACCCCTGAGGGACCCCATTGTTTATATTGCATACATTAGAGCATTTGTCTGCAATAGTGACCAGCTGTCACCTGTTTTCTAGATAAGATTTTATAAGGTTTCCCCCCTTGACACCACAATTTTCAAGTTTGTGTGATATGCAAAACTAAACTTAGTTTTATTTATGGATGCTCTTTTACTATGGTTCTTAGCATCCCATTCTACATTGGGTGTGAAAGACTGGAAATTTTGCCCAAAGGCTTCTTTATCAGGACAGAGGTTCTTATACATGCCATAAATCTACGACACAGGACCACCAAGGAGAAAACCATACTAAGGATTTTTACACCCAGAAAAATCCATCGCCCTCTGCCGGATTTGAACCCATTCCTTGGGAACTAGAGGTACCCCTACACCATGAAGGAACTATGTGATATGCAGTTAAAAGCTTAAAAAAATGAATTGAGTTTTATTTATGGACACTATTTAGCTGCTATAGTTCTTAGCATCCCATTTGATATTGGACATGGAAGACCAGAAATTTTGCTCAGAGGCCTCTTTATCAGGCTTGAGGTTCTTTTACATGTTGCAAATCTATGACATGGGACCACCGCTTTACTTCCCTTCCTAAGTAAGCCATGCTAAAGATTTTATGTCCAAAAAATCTATCATCCTCTGCCAGGTTTGAACCCACAACCTCAGGAACTGAAAGATCATGCAAGATTACAGATACATTTTCTTTATTTTCAAGTGCATTATTATAACTTTCATTAGATATTCTATGGCCAATATGGCAGATTTATTTTTCTGGAAACCAAATTGTTTGGGTAATAATTGAATGTTGATTTAGCAAATTTAGCATGTGATTGTATAAAGTGACTAAACAATTTTTGAAAATATTGGAACTAGACTAATTGGTGTATAACTATTAACTGCGCTTTTATCCCCCCATTTATAAATGGGTATAACTTCAGGTAATTTTAGGTATTCTGGAAGTAGTTATCCAAGATGCATCTGTTAATTAAAAAAGTCAGTGGCTTCTATAATTATCTTCACAAAATAATTGGAAAGGCCAAAAATATCTTTACTATGCAAAGAAGAGAGTTTAAGTGCTGCATGACGTGTTATTGAGAAATTTGTACATGAAAGGCAGTTTCAAGTCATATTAACATTAAAAGTCTTCAAAATTCATTGGTATGTTATTAAATAGTGTAATAAGGAATATTTGCATTATAATTCAATGTGTTTCATTTTATGATCATTTTTACTTTCTCTACTACGTATAGTAAGTAGGGGAAGTATTGTATTCCACCCAAAAATTCGATACCGAGATTTCACCTGAAATACATGTTTTGAGACCCCCTGAATCTAAAAAAAGCACTTTTGGAATCATGTCCATGTGTGTGTGTGTCTGTGAACAGCATAACTTAGAAACGAACAGTTGGATAAACACCAAATTTGGTATTTAGGTTCAGTATCTTCCAGAGATGTGACACGAAGGTTTTCAAGAAAATCCCCCCACCCCAGATTACTCTTTACATGGAACACTTTTCGAAAATTTTAATTTTCTCAAAAATGGCTCTAACGATTTTGATTAAAATATCATATGTTTAAGATATTTTCATGACAAACGAAATGTATATCTCGAATTTTCTGGGAATGTCTCCAAAAGTGTTCTTCATTGTGAACGACTTTTGCATAACTGGTAAACCATAAGAGATAGACAAAATTTTACTTCACAAAAAATGTAGATCGCATTAAAATACACAATCTATGTCATAGACATTTTTTTTTGTTGAGTGAACCATTTTCGAGATATTGCTTGTTATTCCCTTAAATTTTCCAATACTTATTTTCTCAAATGGGAATTCGTTATTCATTTTTTTGTCTTGGATATACAAAGAGTATTAATCTGTGGCAAAGAGAATGGTGCTGCACATAGCAACCAGCTATTAAGAGATATGTCTATGCTTAAGGGCTACTGTATTTCTATATTGTCCTTGTAAATATACATTCCCCTTGCACCTACAAGAAACTTAGCAATAAGATAGAGTCTGCAAATGTTTATCTCGATTAACATGAAGTAGATGGAGAATAAGCGTTTGTAAAAATAGTTTGTACAAGAGTAGAGAAAGTCATGTGAGTGTAACATCAGATTTTTTTGTCCTGGACATACAAAGAGTATGTAATGCTCCACGTAGCAACCAGCTCTTAAAACATTTGACTATCGCTTAAAGCCTACCATATTCCCCTTGCATCTACAAGAAAATTAGCAATAAGATAGAGTCTACAAATGCTTATCTCAATTAACATGAAGTAGATGGAGAATAAGCATTTGTAAAAATAGTTTGTACAAGAGTAGAGAAAGTCATGTGAGTGTAACATGCTTTAGACTAGGTAAACTGCAGAGTTCAGGTTTGATTATGATGAGCAGTTTTAGTGTGTCAAACAACCAGAAATAATTGGGAGAGAGGCCAGGTGAAAAGAAAGGATATCTCAGTTTCTCAGTACCAAGGTCCGTAAAAAATTCTGTCACAACTCTTGGTGTTGTGAGGCAGTGCATTGTCTTGGCACCCATTGATCCCACACCTTTGACGTTTTCAAGTCAAGTTTGATGATTCTTATCACTGGTGCATTGCTTAATACTGCTATAGCACAAGTGCTGTGTATTGTCATTTGGCAGTCATTCAAAATAAGTTTGTTCATATCAGTGCGGGTGGAAGATGATCTTCCAACTTGTGACAGATCAGTAGTGAACTCTCTCCCCATCTATGGAACAAGCTCACAAAAAATATTAACATAGGACTCAAGTATAGGTTCATTTTTTGTTCTGACTATATGTATATATATCCCCCCCTCCTTGGTAGATAGCAAACTTAACATGGTTCTAAGCCTTTGATGTAGCCAACATCATTGCATGTAACATGTTCCCAGCAATGTAGAATTCATTGGCACTACCTAATCTATTGATGGTGTGAATAGAGTGGTCAATTGCCTCCTGAACATCTTCAATTGCTTGGAAGCAAATCCCACAAAGTGGTTCCTTTATCTTAGGGTTTAAATTGAAGTCACAGAGACTTAAATCTAGAGAGTGTGGTGAATGGTAGAGCACTTTCCAGTCCCAGTAATCTTCCCATCCACTTCTAGCTCATTACTGGTTAATGACCAGACCAAGGCAAGCATGTCGCACTTTCGCGTCCTTCTCTGAAGTCTCTTACCTACCTTGCTGCTGTCTGGTAAGCTGATACAGCTGCATCACAAGCCTCTTGCAGTTCTTGATGACACTGTCTGCTATCCGACCTCTAGCACATTGAATTTTTAACCAGCTTCGACATAATTGTGACTGTATTCTGTAACTGCTTGCTCACAACTGGCTCTGGAGGGGGAAGGATGAGTGGTATAAGCAACTTGTGTAAATGACATTGCTTCAGTACAGTTGCCACTACTCCAAAATCAACTCGTGTATTTTGCACCAAAGAATCTGTTGCATGTATGCTATTCTTCTTGCACAAACAGCATAGTACTAAAAACTAGTCAAGTAAAGTTAAGTGCTCCTACCAATGCAATTGACTAATTCAGTATCAGTTAACTCAAGCTATGTGTATATAAAAAGGTGCATTCAAACTAAAAATGTATGCATTACTCTTGGAGTGCCCTCATGAATGTGTGGAGTATTTACATAAAATGTATTCTGGGCTTGCAGGGAAATTTATTTCATATTGGCATTCTCGGAACCCAGCAGTCCTGCCAAATGGATATACCTCTGCTCCAGCAGTTGTTGCACCTTCATATTTTGTCCCTCCACTGCCTATTTCTATAGTTAAATTATATTGCTATGTATGTGTTAACATTAATTAAGTTATTTCAGAAACAACACACACAGTATTTTTTCACTTTTTAAGATGGGGTGAGGTGAAATTTTGAAAAACATTTAATTTGCATTTGTGACAGTAATTACATTTTGACAGTTTTTTTTGGGGGGGAGGGGTGGAAAGATTTTTCAAACAATTAAATGGCAAAGCTATTCATAAAATTGTTCTTTTAGTTGTGTATGGCAGTCAGATAAACCACTACCTATCCAATTTCAATACAATATAACCTTTTTATTTGAACTGATGGGGAGTGGAAGTCATCTAGATTAATGAAAATCTCGGTAATCCATAAATTCAAACTGAATAAACATATTAATAGAAATTATGCATGGTAGAACGACGTTTACTATACCATGAACTTGTTAACTGTCTAAAATATTATGGAATCACACACAATAAAGCAACTCATAAAAGTGGAGTCAATTTGAACACTGTTACTAGCTTCATGACCTATTTATTGTGCAGAACATGTATCTAGAACATGTGCTCACATCATCAGCTGCTGTTGACCAAGCCAAGTCACTGTTCGCCGTGTCAATAGGCAGTTGACAATCTAAGCTCATGATACATGCTGTGCATAATAAATAGGTGAGTCAAGCTGGTAAGTGTACAAGTTGACTCCACTTTCATTAAGTGTCTTCTTTCGTGATCGCTTTGAAACAAAACTCTGATCTTTCTTCCAGTCAGACACAGCTGACATACCAACTCACAATTTAACAATAATGTGTTTTTAGAAGTCTCTTTGTCAATTATCTTAAGTGTATCCAAACTTTACATCCCCTCCTTCCTGTTCAATGCCATTACCTGTGCACAAATCACCAGAAACACAGTAGTAGTAGTAGTAGTAGTAGTAGTAATAATAATACTTTTATTGTCATTGAGCTTGAAAGCAATAGACAATGTCAAAATACTTACAATGAATAGTTACAAATAATATTACATAACTAGTCTTTTTATGTAATACAGAGTATGAACAAAATTGAAAGCACAATATAATGCAAAATAATACAGGTTAAAAGTTACATACTTTGTTGTATACCCCAAGGTACTAATAGCAATTCACTACACAATAATAGTGTCTTAATTTGTAAAGGATGAACAAAGACTGATTGAGGAGGTGTGTCATGTTGTAGCAAAGTATTGTTTTTCGTCGCTTGAGGAGAGAATGCAGCTTGCAAAGCAATTAAGATGCTTATCCTAACATTCTTAACAATTTAAACTTGTCTAAACAACAAATTCCAAAGGAAAGCTTCACCAGAGAAAAAGTATTCACATTTGCAGATGAATAAATTAAACAGAAAGATATATAAATACATAAATAAAAAAATATTTAAAATTATCTGGATTAGATAAAGATGGATAAACAAGGTTATACTGTAGTTTTTTTGTATTTTTTTACCCCCTCAAAGAAGCACAGAATTTCAAACCCTGGCCTCAAATCTCATGGATTACATGTAGCAGTTAGACAAGTTGTATACCTAAATAAGCAGAAGCAGCTTACAACTCAAACGCCCTCTGCCATAAGCCAGAAATATGCTGTTGGTGGTTATAGCTAGGTTGTTGGATGTTGGTTACAATGGGGTGGGCCCAAATTAAATAAATATGGCATGCCTGGATAACAACCTAGTTCAGGCAGTAGCATCTGCAGCTTGTATTCAGGTGGTTGTGGGTTCATTCCTCAATTGCATTGGCCATCTAATCTTCCTTTTTTCGCTGATAGCCAGCAAATGCTGGGATGGATTTTTACATATCACAAATTTTCTTGCCCCTCATTCCCTTTTCATCTTTCAAAGTTGTGGGGTCGGGTACAGTTGACAGCTATGTGTGGCATATACAGAGGATATGCTTTGAGAGCAGAACTTTTTATATCCTGCCATCAAAACCTCTACTCAAACCCATCCACAAGCATAAGAAGGGCATTGAAGGGTTGATATGCTAAGATGCACCATCTGGAGATGCCTCTCCTCATCATCTTCAGCAGGCCATAGCGCTGAAATCCTCCATCAGCAACCTATGCCTAGTGCAAGACCTCTTTTGTATTGTTTATGTACATATACCTGACTTTTGAGGTAAATATCTGTTTTAACTTAAAACCCTTGTACTGTAACATTTTTTTCAATGGTTAAGTTACCTTTTCTTAGAATGACTCGTGGTAAACTCAAGAAAATTTCGTCCTTCTTGATAAATAGTAGGTGCACATATTTATGTATCAGAATCTTTTGGCATTCATGGAAAGGCAATATTTTTCAGCCTCTTATGCAAAATTTATAAGAGGAATAATTATAAAGAAAGGAATAAATTAATCAGGTGCAAGGAAAGCTATACCAATATTGTTATAATATGATAATATTTCAGAGACATTTACATTCTAGTTCTGCTGGAAGTGGTATATAATTGTTGCATTCAGTTCAAAAGGTAAAAGATTGTAGAATTGATGTAAATTATTTAAAAATTACTGAAAGGATTTTTCTAAATCATCAAAATATCTTTTCCAGTTGTACAGAATTAGGTAAACATGATTCATAAACCTTGTGTTTATACCTACAACTACCTTTAAAGGCTCGGTACACATTTGCAGGCAGTATCAGCTGATCTTTTCAGGGAATTCTGATGTAACTGGAAGCAATATTAGTCCTCGGAGACACACTTGCCCTGATCTATGACTAGTTGTCACAACAAAAGAACACTTATGCATATGTTTGGTAGGAATGTAACTAAACAAGTTTAAATCAAAGCCTCAAAAATGTCATACTGTTGCTTCTGAAATAACAATTCAATACTGTTAAAGACTGAATTATTGATTAAGATTTTACAGTTACTCTGAGGAAGACCATGGACTGAGTTGTTTTCCCATGAAACCATAATCAGTTGTGTATTGAAGAACATGATCCTATTTTAGTTAGTTACTAGATGTAAACACCTTTTCAAGCTAGATTTTTGTTTAACTGTAACACAAGGAGTGACAATAGTGGTTTAAGCTCATAGCATTGCTAAGTAGTTTACATAGCAAGCTTCTGTTAAACGAAATTGAATTGTGAAATTGACCTTCAACTGTTTTTAGTAGTAGAGAATTTAATTCTAATAGTATTGAATATTCTTGATCAGGTAGGTTTAAGAGTTAGTAATAAGTTACTAATATTTTCTGAATGTGTTTTTAATACAGTTCTACATTTAGAAAATTCCATTGAATTTGTTTGAAGCCAAGTAAGGTAAATACCTCAAAAAGTCAGAATTTTAATATTGATATGTTGGTCCTCCAAAACTTCAGCTAGATGTAAAAGAATGTGCTAGACATCCTTGTACACAAAGCTCCACTATAAATCCACATGCAGACTGTTGCCATTTTGCTTGTGATGGAAGTTATGTCTATATGCCACATGTTCTCGTTTGACATAGTTCTGTTGGTAAAATGGGAAATGGAGCACATGTTTAGCCGAGATGATGGCCATATTGAACCCTACATATAGATGAAACATGAGTGTGGCTTGTGTTTGCCAAGAGGGAATAACAGTGAAGTATGTGAAGCAAAGGCATAATACTGTGACAAATAAAAATCTGATGTGATAAATTCACATGACTTTCTCTACCCTCCATCTTTATTAGTGAGTATACAAATTATTCTTACACAAGTTTATTACTTTCTCTACTACGTATAGTAAATAGGGAAGTATTGTATTCCACCCAAAAATTTGATACTGAGATTCCGCTGGAAATACATGTTTTGAGTTGCCCTGAATTCAAATAAAACATTTTTGGAAACACGTCCGTTTGTGTCTGTCAGTCTGTCTGTGAACAGCATAATAGCTAATTTATTGAAACTTTATGTTAAAATTGTATGTATAAATATTAGTGGATACTCTCCTCATATTTATAGTTAAATTGTAACATATATAATTTATTTCATATGGTGAAACCTTATAAAATCATTACAAATTGGTGAATAAATCTGAATCTCTTTCATAGCAAAGGTTAATGAAACCAACGTTTGAAAAAACTTCACAGTTTGAGGTATAGCACTATCAGTTGTTTCACAAGTCAAAGCTACTGATATGGTCATAAAAGTTAAAGGGTGCTACACAAACGAAACAATTAAAAAAAGAAAGAAATGCTAACCATTATCACATAACATTTCTCCTCAGTGAACTTATGAACAGCAAACTGGGTATCTAATAAGTCAGATGATTGGTATTCCATGACTCACTGTGTAGATTATAAAACAGAATTTCCCTGCTATTAATCTGAAAATGTAAGAATTTGGTGCAAAATGTACATTTCAGCTTTGTTTTAAAGTATGTCTTATTTCTTTTAACATGACTAACAAGGGAAGTGTCACAGTTGTTGTGCCAAAAGGTCATATTTTAAATATTAGATTTCATTTTCAACAAAGAAATACTGAAATATAAGCCACAATTTTGTAATAGAAATATTGTATTTGAAGTAGACTGGACCTGTACAAATACTGTTATATGATTCACTTCCTTCTTTCCCTCCCAATATCAAATCTAACAGACAATAAGGACCATCCATTAAGTTAGTACAACTTCCCTCAATTTTGGCACCTTGTGATTAAAATTGCTAGCTAATTTTTGCTGCAGGCTTTTTGTAACATTGCTTCTGTAACTGAATTTTCAAGGCAAATTTCAGCTTATAGGGTTTAACGCTTCCCTGTGCAACTGTCTGAATTAAATTTATATTTTCTGTGATGTTTTCTGTTTATTTAAAAATGATATGACAAAGTTGTTATGCATTATTGTTATGACATCCTGTAATAATGGCGTTTGTTGTTTTTATAGTTGTAATGCTTGAGCTGCATAGTGGAGGCGATAAATTATAAGATTTGTTTGCAGTGCTTCTTCCTAGCCATCTTTATTAGACTATATGTGTACTTAAAAATTGTAGATGATCTTTCTGTGTATAGATGTAAAACTGAAGAGAATAACCAATGGTAGAGTTAGCCAAAGAAAAAAACTAAATGTGCACAGATCCTGTGAAATGCTTCTTGTAAAACTTTTTTTCCCCACTAAAGCTGTTCTTACAACTCCATGCAAGTGCGTAATTTATCAGAAGACACATTTCATTTTACCAACTTATCCATTCTGATCATGTGCAAAATAAAATCTGATGTGTTACACTCACATGACTTTCTCTATTCTTGTACAAACTATTTTTACAAACTCTTATTTTCCATATATTTCATATTAATCGAGATAAACATTTGCAGAAATGATCTTTTGACATGCAAAGAGAATTACATTTTACACATAGCGGCCAGTTCTAAAAATGTTTGACTATCGCTTAAGGCGATCTATGTTCCCCTTGTTTTGTATTTGCAAGGGCAATATAGAAATACAGTAGCCTTTAAGCATAGACATATCTCTTAATAGCTGTTTGCTAGGTGCAGCACCATTCTCTTCGCCTCAGATTAATGCTCTTTGCATATCCAAGACAAAAAAAATGAATAACGAATTCCCATTTGAGAAAATAAGTATTGAAAATTTAAGGGAATAACAAACAATATTCCGAAAATAGTTCACTCAACAAAAAAAATGTATATGACATAAATTGTGTATTTTAACGCGATCTACATTTTTTGTGTAGTAAAATTTTGTCTATCTCTTATGGTTTACCAGTTATTCAAAAGTCGTTCACAATGAAGAATACTTTTGGAGACATTCCCAGAAAATTCGAGATATACATTTCATTTGTCATGAAAATATCTTAAACATATGATATTTTAATCAAAATCGTTAAAGAGTCCTTTTTGAGAAAATTAAAATTTTCGAAAAATGTTCCATGTAAAGGGTAATCTGGGGTGGAGGGATTTTCTTGAAAACCTTCGTGTCGCATCTCTGGAAGATACTGAACCTAAATACCAAGTTTGGTGTTTATCCGACTGTTCGTTTCTGAGTTATGCTGTTCACACAGACACACACACACACACACACGGATATGTTTCCAAAAATGTGTTTTTTGGATTCAGATGGTCTCAAAACATATATTTCCGGTGAAATCTTGGTATAGAATTTTGGGATGGAATACAATACTTCCCCTACTTGCTATACGTAGTAAAGAAGGTAACAAAAAGTTAGATAAATGCCAAATTCTGTATTCAAGTTCAGCATCTTCCAAGGATATGACAAAGATTTTCAAGAAAATTTCTCCACCCCAAACTACCCTTTTTATGAAACTTGTTTTTGTTTAATTTTATCAACAAAAAATTTTCATTAAAATACCATATGTTTAGATATTTACAAGGCTAATAATATGTATATCTGAAGTTTCTGTAAATAGCCTCTGAAGTCCTCTTCATTCATAAATTATATAAAATCCATGAATTTTATAAATGTTGTATAACTGATAAACTGGAGAGAGAGAGAGAGAGAGAGAGAGAGAGAGAGAGAGAGAGAGAGAGACTCTTTACTGTGTAAGTAATGTGGATCTCTTTACAATTTATTTATTTTTGTGACAATAGCCATTACTTAGATATTTGTTGTTATTGACTTGAATTGCTTAATACTTAGTAATTTTTAAGTGCTGTTACCTTTCATTTGTTGCTCACAATATCATGGAGAGAGTATGGAATTTAAAAGCCAGCATATACAAAGAGAGCTAAAGAACTACGAACTGGCTGCGCAGTGTTTTTCCTGTCTGCATCTTCGGCGCTCGCTGTCATCTGTTGCTATCATAGAAAGGCACGGATGAAACCATACAACATTTTTAAAACTACTTTTAAAGGCTTTACTTATCAACTTTATGAAAGGAGATGCTGAAACTGGCCACCGTCGTCGCCCATACATTTTTGGCACCTCTTTAGGAAACTATCCATCACTCGCTGTAGTTCACGTTGAGAAATGTGGGCAATTTCCTGGTGGATATTTTTTTTAATTCTTCCACAGTGTGTGAGTTTATGTTGTACACTTTGTTTTAAGTTACCACAGAGATAGAAATCGTAGGGGGTTAGGTCGGGAGACTGAGGGGGTCACAAATCACTACTAATAATTCTGTCCTCAAACACACTTTCAATTGTTCTCATCAAAATATTGGCTGTGTAAGTTGTTGCAGAGTCTTGTTGAAAAAAGGCGAAGTCATAGGGCCAATTTTTTTACTTTCTCTACTATGTATAGTAAGTAGAAGTAGTATTGTATTCCACCCGAAAATTCGATACCGAGATTTCACCAGAAATATATGTTTTGAGGCCCCCTGAATCCAAAAAGAGCATTTTTGGAAACATGTGCGTGTGTGTGTCTGTGAACAGCATAACTCAGAAACAAACAGTCGGATAAACACCAAACTTGGTATTTAGGTTCAGTATCTCTGAGAGATGCGACACGAAGGTTTTCAAGAAAATCCCCCCACCTCAGATTACCCTTTACATGGAACATTTTTCGAAAATTTTAAGTTTCTCAAAAATGGCTCTAACGATTTTGATTAAAATATCACATGTTTAAGATATTTTCATGACAAATGAAATGTATATCTCGAATTTTCTGGGAATGCCTCCAAAAGTATTCTTCATTGTGAACGACTTTTGCATAACTGGTAAACCATAAGAGATAGACAAAATTTTACTACACAAACAATGTAGATCGCGTTAAAATACACAATTTATGTTGTATATTTTTTTTTGAGGGAACCATTTTCGAGATATTGCTTGTTATTCCCTTAAATTTTCCAATACTTATACTTTTTCTCAAATGGGAACTCGTTATTCATTTTATTTTGTCCTGGTAATGCAAAGAGAATGGAATACTCCACATAGCAACCAGCTCTTAAAATATTTGACTATCACTTAAAACCTACCAATTCCCCTTGCATCTACAAGAAAATTAGCAATAAGATTAACATCTCAGTATCTCGATTAACATGAAGTAGATGGAGAATAGGTGTTTGTAAAAATAGTTTGTACAAGAGTAGAGAAGGTCATGTGAGTGTAACACAGATTTTTTAGTCAATAGTTGAAGCCCGTACATATGTGAATACAATTTTGCCCCCTGTTTTTAGAGAATTAACAGCCAGGGAGCGTGATTTTGCCTTTTTTCAACAAGACTCTGCAACAGCCCATATAGCGAATATTTCGATGAGAACAATTGAAAGTGTGTTTGAGGACAGAATTATTAGTACAGATGTGTGGCCCCCTCGGTCCCCGACTTAACCCCCTGCGATTTCTATCTCTGGGGTAACTTAAAACAAAGTGTACAAGACAAACCCACACACCCTGGAAGAATTAAAACAAAATATCCACCACGAAATTGCCCACATTTCTCAATGTGAACTACGGCGAGTGATGGATAGTTTCCTAAAGAGGTGCCAAAAATGTATGGACAACGACGGTGGTCAGTTTCAGCATTTATTTTCATAAAGTTGGTAAGTAAAGCCTTTAAAAGTACTTTTAAAAATGTTGTATGGTTTCATCCACGCCTTTCTATGATAGCGGCAGATGGCAACGAGCGCTGAGGGCGCAGACAGGGAAAACACTGCGCAGCCAGTTCATAGTTTTTTGGCTCTCCCTGTATATACCGATACACTTTTTAAAGATTTGTCTGTTGCTTCAGCCTCTTGTATTTTCATTGTGCCTACAATAAAGTGTACAATGAAACTATTTTTGCCAAAGCTTGTCTCAATTAACATGATGTAGATAGAAAAATAAGTTTCTGCAGCAAGGCTAGGGAAAGTCATGTGAATGTAGCATACCAGATTTTTATCTCTTTTGCAAATTATTCTAATAAACACTTTTCTAACTACTTCAAGTTCATTGAGATAAACATTTGCAGAATTGGTTTTATTACACATTTCACTGTAGCTACAAAAAGAATATAGGAGGTTTAAGTGATAGTCAAATGTGTAAAAAGCAGGTCTCTATAAGCTAACTTTGAAATTCCACTCTCTGCATGACCACAAGAGACAACATAATGGTGGCTTAGCACTTAAAAAAATGTATAAAGTATTGGAAGATTAAGAATTGGTTAATGCCACAAAAAATAAATTAAAAAAAGCTCATAACTCTGTGTTTTAACAAGATGCACATTTTTTGCAAAACACGTTTTTGACCATCTCTAATGAATTTACCAGACATACAAAATTACACCACATTACTTCAGAATGAAGAACACTGCATACACTATTGCAGGAAATTAAGATGCTGAATTTAATTATCAAGTTTATAGTGACTTTTTGTTTCCACGTTATGTTTTGCACATATACACACATACTTTTCTAAAATAATTTTTTTTATTTGTGCAATCTCAAAATGTGTGTTTCTGATGAAATCATGATATTGAATTTTTGGGTGGAATGCTATACTAGAGAAAGTAAAAGTTATTCATTTTGGGAAAGGGTTACACAACAATTTGGTTGCCCAGTGCTTGGCAGTAATTTGGTGAAAATGAAAGCTAAAGAGAAAACACCCTAAAATATCTGGAACTTGATTTTTCATTTTTAGTGGAACTGACCAAAATGACAACAAAATGTTTCATAAGAATTAAACAGCTGTGTTCCCCAAGTTACCTAAGAGTTTGTCAGGAATACAGATTAATGCATATGGGTACTTTTCAAAGAAGTATTTGTAACTCTCCTGTAGTTCCTCAATAGTTTGCTGGATTTTTTCTATCTTTAACAGTGCAGTGCTTAGCACTTGGTAATGATAGTTGAGTATCTCTAGGATCTGCAATTTCTGAAACAAGAAAAATGTAGTGTTTATCTTAATCTATACACACATATTTTGAAGAAAGAAATTAAACATTCTACAAACTAAACTGAAATGAAACACTATGAGTAATTCTGTTTGCATTTGAACAAATTCCAAACATTTATTTTTGGTGAAGCCTCGATATCCAATTTTTAGGTGGAATACAATACTTTCTCTACAGACAGATGGTAGATAAAAGTAAAAATCATATGTATTATATTTACATGACCTTCTTTATCCACTTACACTTATTTTTATATGGTTTCTACAAACTATTCTTACAAAACCTTATTTTTCTCTCTACTTCTTTGTATCAAAATAAACACAGGGTTATTAAAAAAGAAAGAATAGATTTTAAATATTCATTTTTAATGATCGAAAATAGATAGCAACACATATGACACATCATTGAATAGAGGAAAGTTCAAAGTTTTAAGCCCCCACCTATTAGTTACCTTCAATGCCTACACTGGCACTAGGTTTGTTAACGAGAAAATGGCAACGCCATAGGAAAAGTCGTTTTGTGTGCTGCAGTATGCAAATATTGAATCCATTGTTTTATTGCAGCACGCTTTCATTGTAAGTTCAACAAAGAGCCACCTCGTCATAAAAAATTTACAATTGATACAGTAAATTTGTAGAAGATGGTTGCGTATGCAAATGGAAAAGCACTGGTCGTCCTTGCATAACACATGGTGCTCATTTTGAACTTTCCTCTATTCAGTGATGTATTGCATGTGTTTCCATCTATTGTCGTTCATTAGAAATAAATATTAAAGTCTGTTCCTTCTTTTTGAATAATCCTATATTTGCAGAGTTAGTTTCATTACACATTTTACTGTAGGTACAAAAAGAAAACCATAGTGACTCATATGTTTAAATGCAGGTCACTCTTTACATATCATCATAAGAAACAGGTGAATTGTAACAGCACTTCAAAAAATGAGAAAGTACTGAAAAATTCAAACCAATAACAACAACATTTATGTGAAATAATTTGTGTGTTTTAAAGAGATCTACATTTTTTGTGTAGTAAGTTTTCGTCTATCACTTATAGTTTATACATAAAATCATACAATATTCATTCCTAATTAAGAGGACTTAATAGGCTATTCCCAGAAAATTCAAGATATACATTTTATTTTTCATGTAAATATCATTAACTTGTGTTATTTTAATCAAAATTGTTAGAGCCATTCTAGGGAACATAGAAAATTTTGAAAAATCTTACATGTAAAGGGTAGTTGGGAGTGGGGGATCTTGAAAATTGTATTCTTGGAAGATGCTGAGCCTAAATACTAAATTTGGTTCCACTTTCTTGAATGGAGATTTATATACAGTGATATATAAACAATTTGATAACATATGTGAGTTAGTTTATTGACACTACATCGCTTATTTTATTTAAAATGGGACAAGCTTCAAGAGCTCAATTGCTGCCATCATCAACGTGATGCAACTGCCGAGCATAGTGACCTTTGCTGGAGGTTGTTGCGCTACTGTCGTCTTCTGGTGGCTTTTCAGGGGATTTCTTGCTGAGGTTGTCACTTGGCAATATTTCAGCATTGAAGACTTGGTCTTTGTTTTTCAAAATGGAAATCTTCTTCCAGACTGTTAGTTGTTTTACGTTTGAAATGCTTTTTAAAAGCACTAATTCCAGATCAATTTCATGGTTTTCTAGCCAAAAGTGAGCTGCTACTACCAATTTCTCTTCGTTTTTATACTTCAGATTCCTTAGATGTTCCTTTGCCTTGTTTTCAATTTCCATTTTGTTTTTCCAATATAGACTTTGTTGCAGTCTTTTAGTTAAATTGGTTTATTTCTGATTTTTCTATGTTGGTATGGTATCCTTTAGTTCTAAATGTAGTAGGTTTTGGGTGGAGTATAGCTAGAAGACCATGAAATTAATCCAGGACTAGTACTATTAAAAAGCATTTCGAATGTAAAACAAATAATAGTCTGGGAGAACATTTTCATTTTGAAAAACAAAACTCAAGTCTTCAATTTTGAGTTACCGCCAACTGACCCCTCAGCAAGAAATTCCTTGTAAGCCCACCAAAGGACAACAATAGCACAACAGTTTCCAGCAAAAACACCAGTCAGCATCAGGTTGATGATGGGAGCAATTGAGCTCTCGAAATATGTCCATTTTAAATAAAAGAAGTATTTCAGTGTCAATAAACCGACTCGCATGTTATCAAACCAAATTTAATATTTAGTGGACATTTCGTTTTTGCATTATGCTGTTCACTGACACACATAGACCTTTTTCTAAAAATCTGATGTGTTGCACTCACATAACTTTCTCTACTCTTGTACAAACTATTTTTACAAACACTTATTCTTCATATGCTTCACGTTAATCGGATATCGAGATGTTAATCTTATTGCTAATTTTCTTGTAGATGCAAGGGGAATTGGTAGGCTTTAAGCGATAGTGAAATATTTTAAGAGCTGGTTGCTATGTGGAGTATTCCATTCTCTTTGCATTACCAGGACAAAAAAAATGAATAACGAGTTCCCATTTGAGAAAAAGCATAAGTATTGGAAAATTTAAGGAAATAACAAACAATATCTCAAAAATGGTTCATTCAACAACAACAAAATGTATATGACATAAATTGTGTATTTTAATGCGATCTACATTTTTGTGTAGTAAAATTTTGTCCATCTCTTATGGTTTAAAATTAAAATTTTCGAAAAATGTTCCATTAAAGGGTGATCTGGGGTGGGGGGATTTTCTTGAAAACCTTTGTGTCACATCTCTGGAAGATACTGAACCTAAATACCAAGTTTGGTGTTTATCCGACTGTTCGTTTCTGAGTTATGCTGTTCGCAGACACACACACGGACATGTTTCCAAAAATGTTTTTTTTTATTCAGGGGTCTCAAAATATGTATTTCTGGTGAAATCTCGGTATCGAATTTTTGGGTGGAATACAATACTTCCCCTACTTACTATACGTAGTAGAGAAAGTAAAAAATAGTTACACGAATAATGAAATGATACATTCGCGTCACAAAAAAAAATCTGATGTGTTACACTCAAATGACTTTCTCTACTCTTGTACAATCTAATTTTACAAACGCTTATTCTCCATATGCTTCATGTTAATCGAGATATCGAGATGTCAATCTTATTGGTAATTTTCTTGTAGATGCAAGGGAAATATGGTAGCTTTATCCGGTATCTCGGTATCGAAGTTTTGGGTGGAATAGAATGCTTCCCCTACTTACTATACGTAGTAGAGAAAGTAAAAAATGATTAATTTGGATTCAAGGAGCCTCAAAAATGCATTTCTGGTGGAATCTCCACATCAAATTTTTGTTCCTCTACTGTAAGTACATACGTAGTAGGTAAAGTGATAAAAAGTTGATGGTTTTTATCAAAATGTCTAATACAGTACTTCAGTCCTCCCTTAATAACAGCCTTGCTATCTATGAAGCCTTGAATATCGTGTGCTGCTGTCACAGAAGCTTCCCACTACATGAACATCTAGCCCTTTGTTAAAACTATATAATTTTAAAAACAGTAGCACTTACTATGATATTATCATTAACTTCATTTTGATCAGCAGATATTTCAGTTAGGTCCTCTAAGGCAAGCTTTGTTTCCATTCTTAGAAAATCAGCAGTCAGTATTTTATTATAGCTGCAAAACAAACACAAAGAAAAGTTTTAGATATGGAATTGTCAAATGTTGACACATAGAATTCTCAGAAATCATACTACAAATTGTTAAACTGACTCTTCTTTAATTAACACTACAGGTTCTTGGCCCTACTGGTTGGAAGTTAGGTATATAAATTCTGAAAGTTACCTTCTAGAGACAGGAAAAATTTAACATAACTATTATTTTGGAACAGTTCCAAGGACTGAATTGTCCCAAAAAATAATCACAGATCCTTCATGCACTTTAAAAATAAAAATCCTCTAACTCTGCAGTAACACAAGTATTTTTATAACCAATTCCAAAATTAACACTCTGATCCTAGAGAGTATGTTATGTTACAGAACAACAGTTACAAGTATGTGTATAGTGTGACACCTTGGAGCTGTCCCTGCAATCACAATTTTCAGGCCAGTCAGATTTAATTATGCTATTGAGCTCTTGCAATGCAGATGCCATTTTAGAACATATCATTGGAAATTGATAACATGTCGATGATGGACCTGAATTGCTTTAGCATGAGTTAAGTGAGCAGCAAATACAATAAGTATTTAGAAGTACTGTTAGCAGTACGTTGCAAATTTGCATGGCTGAATGTAGGAAAGGAAGGGAGCATCATCTGGCTGATCCCTGTCTGATAGGGTTCATAGCGAGCCTAGGTGTGTCTTCCGTGTACATGGCCCTAAAACATA
This sequence comes from Deroplatys truncata, assembly GCA_030765065.1. Taxonomy (NCBI): domain Eukaryota; kingdom Metazoa; phylum Arthropoda; class Insecta; order Mantodea; family Mantidae; genus Deroplatys; species Deroplatys truncata. The sequence continues at coordinate 20,896,897 of CM060977.1, forward strand.
ATGGAAAAATGAGGTATTCAGTAGTTAAGACATTCTATTTTGCCTGATGTCAATATTTCAGAACCAATTCTGGTATGATGGGGAAGGGAGAATATTTGCCACTAGGATCATACTGAAATTTCAGGGTTCCCAGCAAAAATGTAAACCTAACTTCCCTAACCAAAATACTGTATTTCCCTGACCACAATTTTTAACAACCTCCTCCACCCCCTATGTAATGCCTGGCGCTCCATATTACTCAGTTTAAAGTTCTTCTGCACACTTTACAGTAGGTTTCAAGTGGATTGCCCAGTATATCATCAAACCATTCTATACAAGCTGGATTAAGTGTTGAATCCAGCCACTGATAGTTGAAGATTTTTGGGGGGAGGCACCAAAGTCTTATGAGGGAGTAAATCCGAAACTGCAGTCACAAAAACCTTATCTCTATAACATGTGTGAAAGCGTTTATATACTTATCAATTCCTCCACATTTAATTTGAAACTCATCACTTCAAGGGTTAGGAGGGGATTTTAAAGAGCAAGAAATGCTGTAATCCTTCTTAATATGTAGTTTTTCATCAGTATGAAATACCAGACATGTGATAAATTTGAACCAATTTCTCTGACTTTCCCTGCCTCAGACCAACTTTTTAAATACTCCCCTGACTTTTCCTGATCATTTTGTAATTCCCTGACTTTCACTGGGAACCCTGAATTTGACAAAATAGACTTAAGTCTGCTGAACACCTCATTTTTCTGCTTTTGTCTATTGGTGCCTCTGTACCAACCTTTGTTAGGAAGGCTGCATATCTGATGGTGAGATGGCTAGTTTGTTTGTAGTTTATTATATAATATTTCAGGTAACAAAATTACAAATTCTGTTTACTTTTATTTTCATGCTTCTACCTTATTATGTACATACCTGATACCCCACTTTGCATTGCACAGCCATAAGATGGCTAGTTCCATCTTGTCACTTAGCAATATTCGGAACAGACAAAGAATCACAATTTGATATATAAGAACCCAAGTCAGGCAAGTAACAGTGGACAAGAGTATCTTGCTGTTAGATTATTTCAGATATGTAATTACTCTTGGATGTACTTGACCGTTATTTTGGAATAGTTATTGGAAACTATTTTTTGGAACTGCTACTGAAAAATAACTAGATATATCTCCACATCTACCATCTTAAAGCCAGGGTGTAATAAACCACCTCAAAATATGATAAATAAGATGGGAACAAATGCTTTATGGTGCAATTTTTTTCCAAATGTCAAATGAGGCAAGTATTATTTCTGTTAATAATGCTTCTGTATACAGAGTTTAAGCTCAAAAGGTACATGTCATCAAACATCTGCACCTCCAAATTGCTCTTTCATCACTCCACACACAGGATAACAGTTCAATGCTGGACAGGGGTGCGTCTTCATTGATTTGAAAACAGGCACCTGCTTGACATGAACAATGTAAACATCATGTATATACTATTCGATACGTGTTCTCTCAGACTACAGTCCTAAGTAAGCAGTAAGGGAAAGTAAAATCAGGCTTAAAAAGTCAATGCCACAGCCAGGACTAAAACCGTGGATCTTCGGCTCTCCATTATAATCACACGAACGTTTAATGCACATACGGATATCTTACCATGGTAGCTCAAACCTTAAGAGCATTGTCACAGAGAGCCAAAGTCCATGATTCAAGTCCAGGCTGTGGCATTGAATTTTTCAATTCAGAATAAACATTCCATAAAATGCTTACAATTCTTCACAATTCAAAATAGCCCACCTCTGTGGTGTAGGGGTAGCACGTCTGCCTCACATTCAAGAGATCCCAAGTTCGAATCTTGGTTAATGATAAGGTTTTTTTCCGGGGTTTTCCCTTATCCTTAAAAGATGAACACTGGGTAACTTTAAGCTCTATGGACTCTGGGCTCATTGGAGCATCTTTTCACTCATTTCATTCATTGTCCGATATGACTTAACTGATTAAAGGATGCTAAAATAAAAAAAATTCAAAATAGGTACCCACATCTTTTTATTTATTTTTTATATAAGTTTATTCAGATGATGAATATGTGAAAAAGGTGAAAAACACATGAGCTAGTGTGTTTTCAGAGTGTGAAAATGAGCTAGAGCACATTTCTTCTTATGGATTGGAAATTATCTCTGCATGCAAAATGAATTTTACTTTGTATTCAAAATGAAAATAAAATATACATGCACCAAAGAAATTACAATGGACTTTGACTGTCGCTTGCAGATGACTGAACTGCCCATTTTACAATTAACAATATAAACAAAACTGAAAAACACAATAGCAGATTGATAGGCATACAGCCTGCATATGTTTATACTGCACAATGGAAAAAAATATAAAATATTTTCATCTGAACTTAAATATCTAATTTGGTATTTTATAGACTTTTGAGATGAGCTTAAAATTACCCAGAAAAGAATTGTCCAGTTCACTGATACCAACCATTTGAACTCAGGATGTCTTGAAAGTGCAGTAGACATGCTACCCCTCACCACAGAGGTATTCCAGTCTGAATAGTGATTCTGCACAGAGCACCTTACAGTACTACACTTGAAGACAAACCAGCTATCTTACAACACATTACCACATTGATCCAAGTGTGTTTGAACTGTTAAAGCTAAGAATTCCCCTTCTGTGGCAACTACATGTTGCACACATCACAGTTTCTTGACATTTAATTCCAATTAATATGGATCAAAGTAACTATTACCCCATTTCTTTTCTGTATTTATGTAATTACCTCTATCTCCATAAGTAATCATAATAGGCACTGTAACAATCCCTATATATTGAATTTCATTACTGCAATATCCTCTATAGCCTACTGAGCTTCAGAGATAAGCGAAAATGATATTTAAGGTAAACTTAATGTAAAAGGAGAATTGATACATAAGGTAAAATGTTAATGAAAAGATGCTATTTAATCCTCATTCTGTCACATTTGCTATCAGCCCATGGGATATTGCAACTTTACACAGCAATAACAAAGCATACATGCAGCTTTGCTTATTTTGCAGCTCATCTGTTTTCTTAAACACTCATTTCCTGTGACAATCTGTATAAGGACTTCTTAGTTAAGGCCAGCAGTCTGTTTCTCATATGCTGCATCATTCTTTCTTGCAGTTCTGTATGTCTTCTTTCATGAACATCTAAAAAGTCTCACGTTTTTTAGTTTCTGTGCTAAATATTGAATGGAACATTTTTTTAGTCTTTTTCCCAAACACTAAACTGCACAATAAATTATGGCTGGCATGTATTTATGGACTTTGCTTTCCAGTACATGTTGTAATGAGCACCACTTCATATTTTACTGTGTTCATTCACAAGTCACAATTAGGTGTTTAACAATAATATGACCAGAAACTCAGCATGCCTCTGATTAGACTCATGCGTGCACATGCTATACCTAGAAAGACTGTGGTCACCAGCTTCTTTTACAACAAGGCATATAGTGTGAACAAAAGCACCCAGACACTCACCAAAATTGAAGTGCAAGTTTGGAATAATCTCAGCCTCCACTCTTGCAGGCACATTTTCCTAGGGAATGGAAGCTCAATCCTCACAGAGCGAACAAATAAGAAGAGATATCCATTTGGGTCTGTGTAATCTAGCACAAAGTCAGCATTCCAAAATATTGCAGAGATGTACTATCAGATTCCAAATTAAAGCTCTGCATGGGCCATGCCATTAATGGAATGTTGTCGTCAAACCATTCCCCACAAGCCCTGCAATAGGATGGAGCACATGGTCGTCTCAGAACTGATCTCTTACCGTAGGCAACATGAAACTGGTTAAAATGTCAACATAAGCTTTTGCTGTGCTATGGCTTTGTAAGCAGCAAGGAAGCCAAGCCTCCTCTAGGAGAAACATGACTACTTTTAACACTATACAGGCTAGTACATTTCATTTGCCTCACCCATATGCTGTAATTGGGTTGTCACGTTTGTATACTGTGATTCATTTATCCATAAAACAGTTTTATATGCTTTGATGCTCCTTAACCGTACAATGCAGTATTTAGTACTATAATGTGTGGCATATGAGTTGAATTCCTGTATTTGATGGGGATGGATGATGAGCACACCTAATGGTTTCTGCAAGATCAGCCCACACACTTTAGTTGTACATGTTCCTTTACATTTCTACTTCACTATAACATAAAAAATAGTTGTACTAGAGATTTTTTTGAAGGTAGAAATCTTGTAAACAGAACCTCTTGAATTGAATTGTATTTATTGTGCTAAGAGTTTTACAATTTGATTGTCTACTGCACTTTGACCCTGGTCACTCATTCAGTAGACCATCACTACAGTTTATTTACATTTTACAATTTCCCGTCAACGCATTCTGTAGACAATCACTACAGATTATTTACATTTTACAATTTCTTGTCAATAAATTATCTTGCTTTTTTTTTCATGTCCCATTTCCACTTGTTTTTCACTTTTCATTTATTGATTACTTAACCGTCACACATTCACTATAGTTTTCCATTCAAAGTAAGATGCGCTACCTCTTACTTTTCTCTTTCCACTGTCCAAAGCCATTTATTTTTTACTTTACACAAAAACTGTCCAATGCTTCTAGCATCTTTGCATATCATTTCGATCATAAGTGTGTTTCTATCCCCCTTCAACCACTTCTTATTAAAAAATTATTTTCTCCAATTTTCTGTTCCTTGGCACTTAAATACTATGTGTTTAATGTCTTCATTACCACCACATATCGGACATTGGTTCTGAGGAATACCCTGTCTTAACCCTCTTAGCCTCCATGCTCCGGTTCTTACCCATGCAATAGATTCTCTCTCTTCTTTATTTACTATGTCTATATATTATTCCCTACCCCATGTATTTTTCATTGGCCTTTTCGGCAATCTCACTGAACATGATTTGTATTTCTATATCTTCCAGTCTTTTCCTCGCCTTTTTCCAAAAATTTTTCACATTATTTTCTCTCCTTCTCCACATGTCTCCTAAACCATTTTTACACAAAAAGCCTCAACCACCAAAGCATCTTGAAAGTCAAACTGTTTGTTTGATTGTTATACACAAAAGCAGGGGCTGAAAACATCAAGGGCACCTGTAGCATTGCACATTTACAGGCAGCCTCGAAATTATGATTCTATATTCTTAGCATTTGCTTGTGTGTCACTTATGGAGGCAGCTCCATGATGCCATTACCTTGCTCTTCTATAATACACATTTCAGTGATGAAAGAATTATCATGGTTGAGCAGTTGCTGTGTACACAAATGAGTTCTCTCTTTACAACTTTGTAAATTAATAGCATGAATGTTTGAAAATCATATCTTGTTTAGCAAACTGTGTTGACAATGAAGTGAATTCCAAAGGTCTTTTATATTTATTCTGTGAACAATACTATTTATACACAACAGTAATGCAGTAAATATAAATTCTGCTGTACTTAACTATGACACTATAGGAAAGAATAATTATATTGTCAAAAGGTAAGGATTAAAGCTACTCAAATGTAAGTCGGATTATGTAGGACCAAAACTGTTTAACAAACTTCCATTCAGCCTAAAAAATACTGTACTAACTGCTAAGTATAAGTCAAGATTGATCAAAAGTTTGTTAAATAGAGCATATTACGTATTGATGAGTATCTTGAGGACCTTTTTGATGATGTCAAACGACATATTTGTTTTCATGGTATCTGTCGTGTGTGTGTGTTCATCTGAGAGAGAGAACACAGAGTGCACAATGTTCATAAACATGTACAGCCTAAGACAAAATAAATGAGCAACAGCCAAAGAGGGAATTTGATTCGAAAAACGTCAGAAGTGTACACTGCATTTATAATACAGGATTTAATACCATCCTGCATTCATTTCAAAACTATGCAATAAGTAGGAAGATGCCTTTCAGTTTGGTTTTATGCCTGGTAACTGAGTGGCGAAACACAGTGCATTGTAATGGATCAACTTACGTTCAAATCCTTGGCATATGTTTTTTGTTAATAATTATTATTATTATTAAAATTTTAATTTTTTAAATATATGGCAATGCCTACGTTTTCCATGCCTAAGGCATCTATTAATTTTAAGACATTTATGCATAAAAATACAAACAAATTATCTTTTCGTTTTCAAATAAGTGCCATATTAGTAAGAATTCTAAAGTGAAAAACTAAACCAAATGTTTAATTGAGTTAGTATAGGATGTTCAAACTCTGTCTCATCATTCAATTATGAATGGCGCTGGCAATATCATGCACATGCAGCTCATAGCCTTGGAGTTCTGCATGATAAGTTAGCAATCATACTGACTTTTGTATGGCTGAGCGCACATATAAAGATGAAGCTACAAGGAGGACTCCCCATACATTAGTGAATGCTGCTGGATACTCTGTGTTGCAAGCTGCAAGAATGCTTTAGGTGCCTATATCTATGGCTACAATGTGGGTGCGGTTATCCAGGGAAGGGATTGTTCATCATCGACCTGGTTCAGATCGAAAACGTTTTTCCACTCCACAGCAAGACACTACATTCTAGAAGAGGCAGACAGCAATCCCTTCCAGCATGTGTCTAGAATTAGAAGTAATTCCAATTTCCCTTGGTCAAACTGCACAGCCTTGCATCATTTGACTACAGCAGGGCTCTTTGCTCAATCAGCAGCTAAGAAGCAGCATCTTACAGATGATCACAGTCTATGTTGCTTCGCATTTGCAGAAGAAAATGTCAACCATATCTGGAATAGTATTATATTCACAGACGAGGTGACATTTTCATCTACAAATGGGAAAGCAATTGTCTACTGTCCCAGAGGAAACCGTTACGATGCAAAATATGTGACACAAATGGATTGCAAGGTCATGTATCTGTGTCGTGTTAGGGTTGGATGTCACAAGATGGTCTAGGCTTGTTGTTGCAGCTTGATAGCACGTTAAAATATAGCCAACAGTATAAAGACATTCTCGTAAACATCATGGTTCCTTCTGTAAGGACTAGACATCCCAATGGAATATTGAATTCCAGCAGGATAACCACCCTGTCTGCACAAGTCAGCATGTTTAAAACTGGTTCTCACAATGGCAAGATATCACATTTTTTTTTAATTTATTTATGGACGCTGTTTAACTACTATGGTCCTTAGTATCCCATTCTATATTGGGCGTGAAAGACTGGAAATTTTGCTCGGAAGCCTCTTTATCAGGCTTGAGGTTCTTTTACGTGCCGTAAATCTATGACACGGGACCACCAGCTTGACTTCCCTTCCGAAGGAAGCCATGCTAAGGGTTTTTACACCCTAAAAAATCCATCATCCTCCATCGGGTTTGAATCCACAATATCGGGAACTAGACACTAGCATAAGATACCACAGTGATTGACTGGCTTCCTTCCTCATCAGATATGAATTCTATTGAAAATTCTGGGCAGAGGTGAAGAAAGTTTTGGAGTTATATTGGCATGCAAGATAAAAGAGGTTTTGTAGTATAAAATGCAGGATGCTTTGGAGGAAATATCCTGTCATGAAAATTTAACTTGGCATTTGATCATCCATGTCCCATAGAATGAGAGCAGTGATGGAAGTAGGGGGTTTACACACCCGATATTAAGTGAATTTCTATTCTTATTTGTTTTTCATTTAATACTATAATATTTACTTATTTCTGATTTAGTTTGAAAACAAAAAGGAGAACGTTTCAGTTTTTATGTGCAAACATAAATGCCTTGAAATTAAATAAGCCTTAGCAATGGAAATTATAATATGCGTAATAAACATTGCATTTTTCAGAAAAAAATAAAATTAAATTATGCTCAGTATACAGACCTTGGTAGGCTTCATTACTATGTACCTGCTTATAACCGCTCGGCTGTCAGCTCGAATTCAGTAGCTAAAGGCATGCTTTCCGAGACAACATTGTGGACCAACCCGGAAACAATTTGCACTTAAGACAAATATGTATACGCTTTGAGAGACTGCTCATTTTTTTGGTCTTAGGATGTGTACTGCCTTTGCAATTTTTACTTTCTCTACTATGTATAGTAAGTAGGGGAAGTATTGTATTCCAACCAAAAATTTGATACCAAGATTTCACCGGAAATACATGTTTTGAGACCCCCTGAATCCAAAAAAAAGCATTTTTGGAACCATGTCCGTGTGTATGTGTGTCTGTGAACAGCATAACTCAGAAACGAACAGTCAGATAAACACCAAACTTGGTATTTAGGTTCAGTATCTTCCAGAGATGTGACACAAAGGTTTTGAAGAAAATCCCTCCACTCCAGATTACCCTTTACATGGAACATTTTTCTCAAAAATAGCACTAATGATTTTGATTAAAATATCATATGTTTTAAGATATTTTCATGACAAATGAAATGTATATCTCGAATTTTCTGGTAATGTCTCCAAAAGTATTCTTCATTATGAACGACTTTTGCATAACTGGTAAATCGTAAGAGATAGACAAAATTTTACTACACAAAAAATGTAGATCGCATTAAAATACACAATTTATGTCATATACATGTTTTTTGTTGAGTGAACCATTTTCGAGATATTGCTTGTTATTCCCTTAAGTTTTCCAATACTTTTTCTCAAATAGGAATTCATTATTCATTTTTTTTTTTGTCCTGGTAATGCAAAGAGAATGGAATACTGCACATAGCAACCAGCTCTTAAAATATTTGACTATTGCTTAAAGCCTACCAATTCTCCTTGCATCTATAAGAAAATTAGCAATAAAATTAACATCTCGATTAACATGAAGCAAATGGAGAATAAGCATTTCTAAAAATAGTTTGTACAAGAGTAGAGAAAGTCATGTGAGTATAATACATCAGATTATTTTATGTTATAGTGAACAATAAAATTTGAATTATGACATACACAGAGTAAATGGGTATCTATAATACATACAATGAGCCACGTTCATCATCAGGCAGTGTACTGGTGTCCCTTAGATACAGTTCCAATAGTGAGGACAGGCAGTGCTCCATCAATCTCTGTGCATAGTCTATGTACAACAGGTTTCCCTCACACTTCTCTAAAGCTGCAGCAGTTGACTGTGTGAGCACGTTTAGCTCATTCATCTGCACAGTACAGTAGGTTGTTACAACTTGTGGAAACTTAAACTTGGCCTAACGGCCATGTTCACATACAGAATATGCATATGGGATATGTATGAAGGAGACAGACCTACATTAAGTGCAGTCTTTCACACAATGATACAGGCAGGTGACGCGTACGAAATACAGAATGTTAGTCACTTTGGGAAGTTTGGCCACTTGATACTTGTGCTGTATGAAGGCAGCACAACACAAGATCATTCACATATCTTCTCACCATCTTGCCTCAATGGTCAAATACTAGTGAAGAGTTTACATGATGCAATCAGGTGTTTTCAATAACTATTCTTTATCTCTGCAAATGCATCCTGTGTAATGGGATAATATTGACCTCGAATACACAGACAAATTACGTAAATAAAACATTGTGAGTTGTGTTGAAATGCTCTCAAATGTAGGTAATTTTACTTTCTCTACCAAGTGCATAGTAGGTAGAGAAGGTATTGCAATCCACCCAAAAATGTGATACCGTGGTTTCATTTGAAATACATGTTTTGAGACCTCCTGAATTATAAAAAAGCATTTTTAGAAAAAAAATCCATGTGTGTGCATGCATGCCCCACACCAAACTACACCTTACATGGAAGATTTTTGAAATTTTTTTATTTTCTAAAACTAATTCTAATGATTTTGATTAAAATGCCATATATTAAAGTTATTTGCATGACAAATAAAATGTATATCTTGAATTTTCTGCAAATAGCCTTTGAAGTCTTCATTTGGAAGGAATTTTGTATAATCTTGTATAACTGGTAAACGTTAAGCGATAGATGAAAGTGTATTGCATAAAAAATGTAGATCTCTTTAAAACACACAATTTATTTCCAATAACTTTTTTTGTGTCATCAGCCATTTCTAAGATATCCATTATGAATGGTTTGAATTGTTCAATACTTAAGTCATTCCTTTAAAGTCCTGTCAATTTTCAATTGTTTCTCATAGTGTCATAGAAAGAATATGGAATTTCAAGGCGAGCTTATGACGTCCAGTTTTAAAACATTTATTTGATTATTGGTATTCTGTTTGTATCTATAAAGAAATGTGTAATGCAGCTATTTCCGTAAAGGTTTACCTCAGTTAAAATGAAGAAGATGAAAATAAACTTTTGTAAGAATAATTTGTATATCCACTAATAAACAAGAGGGTAGAGAAAGTCATGTGAGTGTAACAAATCAGATATTTTTACTTTCTCTACTATGTATAGTAAGTAGGGGAAGTATTGCATTCCACCCAAAATTACGATACCGAGATTTCACAGGAAATACATGTTTTGAGGTGCACTGAATGCATATAAAGCATTTTTGGAAACATGTCCGTGTGTGTGTATGTCTGTGAACAGCATAACTCAGAAACGAACATTCGGATAAACACCAAACTTGGTATTTAGGTTCAGTATCTTCCAGAAATGCGACACGAAGGTTTTCAAGAAAATCCCCCCACCCCAGATTACCCTTTACATCGAACATTTTTCGAAAATTTTAATTTTCTCAAAAATGGCTCTAATGATTTTGAATAAAATACTATAAGTTTAAGACATTTTTATGGCAAATGAATTGTATATCTCAAATTTTCTGGGAATGTCTCCAAAAGTATTCTTCATTGTGAACGACTTTTGCATAACTGGTAAGCCATAAGAGATAGACAAAATTTTACTACACAAAAAATGTAGACCACGTTAAAATACACAATTTATGTCATATACATTTTTTTTTGTTGAGTGAACCATTTCGAGATATTGCTTGTTATTCCCTTAAATTTCCCAATACTTATACTTTTTCTCAAATGGGAATTTGTTATTCATTTTTTTTTGTCCTGGTAATGCAAAGAGAATGGAATACTTCATATAACAACCATCTCTTAAAATGTTTGACTATCGCTTAAAGCCTACCTATTCCCGTTGCATCTACAAGAAAATTAGCAATAAGATTAACATCTCGATATCTCAATTAACATGAAGCATATGGAGAATAAGCGTTTGTAAAAATAGTTTGTACAAGAGTAGAGAAAGTCATGTGAGTGTAACACATAAGATTTTTTTTATTTTAGATGGAGAACAATATTTTATTGAGAAGATCTTCAGAAGAGTCTGTTAACATACAGAAGTAATTGAAAGTTTCCCTTGATCAAAATTATCATGGAATTCTTTATACAACAATACAAAGGTACCTTTCTTATTGCCACCTATATTAATAGGCTGAACTGACATTTGCCTGTTCTTCAATTTTCCTTTTCTTCGTAGGTATCACAAAGCTTTTGTCCATTTTATGAAGAACATCAATTAATGGTGAAAATGTGAGCTAGGAACTCTGTCTGTGTAAAAGAAGAGGATAAAGTGTGGGGGAATATAGTGTATATCTCATACTGTGTGTCATATGCATACCTCACAGCAATCTTCCTTGTGTGAACAAGGTCTAAGCGTTACTAAATTAGCATAATAGAACCATTCTTAGCATTTGCATGTTTATGTAAATATGTTACCTTTGCATTATTTTGTTCTGTCACTTCAAGAAAGCTGAAGTGTAACAGTCACACAACTTTCTCTACTCATTACAATTTCACATATATTCCTTGTATATTAATATTAGACGTCTTTCCCATCATTTCATAGGTGCCTTTTTTAAAACTTGTATGATGATTTAATTAATTTGTTTACCTTCCCTGTGTTCCTTATGAAATTATGTAAAGTGATCTAGAAGATTTTATACCTGCTATTTCATAAGCTATGATTTCATACTTGCTATGATATACTAATAACAGACAAAACATCCCCAGATATTCCTAATATTGGTGGGTGTTGTATTTCTGATTTCCTTAACCTTCCCTGACACTTCCAATTTCTAAAAATTGTTGTATGGCTTGTAATTTTTAGTAGTGAAAGAGATATCAGAACATTTAAGTAATTTTTAATAAATCACAGCAGATTAAGTTTTAAACTTGTGTGCCTCCTCTTTAATAGCACAAAGGCTCCACAGTTTTTACATGATGCAAAAACCCTGTATGTCAATATTCACTGAAGGTGAAACTAGTGAAAATTAAGATTCCTCACTCCCTGCCCAACAGTTTCAGCAGTTTAGTAATGGCACACAGTTTGCAACCACTGACAAAAATAATCTCCTCGGCTTTTAATTATAAATATCCGTAGAGTAGTTTCTGATATTGCACTGGAACAATTTTCTATCTTTATACAATTATTTACCATACACAGTAAATACATTAAGACTTTCTTACACTTAAAACATAAGGGTTATTAATTATGGTTTTGGCATCTAGAAACTTCATTATAGGTATATGTCTGTAGTATTAGAATAGCATTTACTCAGATGTTTTAAATCTGTATTGCACAAATGAAATGCTAATTAAGGAAATAAATATTGCATATGTGTATTGTATCAAATAACCAGAATCCAACTGTCTTCTGTTTTCTTGGCCTGATGATCATTGATGTATATTGCATGAAATGAAAACACTATGTGTGTATGTGTGATTGTGCGCGCGTATGCATGCATGAGAAAAAAAACAGCATTTGGATAAATACGAAACTTTGTATTTATGTTCAGCATCTTCCAAGATGCAACACAAAGATTTACGAGAAAATTCTACCTACCTCAAACTACCCTTTACATGAGAAAAAAAATTGTTATTTTTCATTTTCTCTAAAATGCCTCTAACAACTTTGACTAACATACCATATATTTAGATATTTTTATGACAAATAAATAATATATCTTGAATTTTCGTGAATAGCAAGGGAAATCCTCTTCATTCTGAATGAATTTTGTGCAATGCTTTTTCCTGTTTATTTTACATTGGTTTAATTAACTACATGGTCATATTGCAATAGATCTGTTAGGAGATACCTCATGGATCAGTGTATGGCAGATAGTTAGCCTTCTAGGTCCCATCCCTTTACCATACCATCTTGCTTCGACACATGTCCACAGAGGCATGTGCATAGCAATTGTACCTCTGCTTCTGTGTTAGGCAGATGGCAGCTTAGACATATATCCACACAAACCTTAGTGCATAGTAATTGTATCTCTGCTTCTACATATGCCAGGTAGATGACATTAGGGTGCCGTCAATTCATTGGCTTTCACAAGCTTTCATTATTTCTGGATAGATGGCACAGCATTCACTATTACCATTTATTTTTCATATTAACCAGTGTTTTAGACTTAAGGTGGGACTTTGGGTCATGGTATTAAATATCCAATCCGGTATTTACCTTGGCAACCAAGGGAAACCATGAAAAAAACCGAGTCAGATTGGTTGGCTCACAGAATATGAATGTATAATCTTGTATTAATTTTAAACCATACAAAATAGACAAAAAGTTATTACACAAAAAGTGTAGATCTCATTAAAACACACAGTTTATGTCAGATACATTTTTTTGGTGCATTTACCATTTCCAAGATATTTGTTGTTATTGGTTTAAATTTTAAAATACTTTGTAATTTCTTTTTTTTTTCAGTTGCCAAGTCACTAATCTTTTTTTTTTTTTTTAATGGCCATGCAAAGAATCTAATTTCAAAGCCACTGCATAGCAATCCACTTTCTAAAAATTTGGCTATCTCTTAAACCTCCTGTATCCTACTTGTACGTATAGTGCAATGTGTAATAAAGGCATTTCTGTAAACATTTATTCCATTCAACAAGAAGTAGGTAGAAGAATAAGCTATTGCAAGAATAGCTTTTAGAAGAGTGAATAGAGAAAGTCATGTGAATTTAATGGTAACATATCAGATTTTGTAACATACATAGTATTTTCAGCAAAAAATAAAGCCCTCTTCACAACATGTTCCTTTATGTTTCCAACATGTTTGTATTCCATTATACATGCCTTGTAAATCCTCTTTAGTCATTTAGGAATTGAAATTAGAAGCTCTCTTATAGAATATGTCCATCAGGAAAAACAGAGCTTTTCAGTGACAATAGAATTATCAAAATTGGTTTCTGGTATTAATGTGCTAACCCAGCTTTTTTCTCTTCATAATATTGGTATAGATTATTGTTCTGTTCCCTTTATGTTATTCATGATAAAGGCTTGGCTAGAAATTATTGCAAAATAAGCAGTATCTAAATACAGCAAATGAATTCAAATTACACACCTGTGGAAATGACGACATTCAGATCCTCATATAAGCTGTAATAATGAGCAACTGTGAAAGAAAAGAAGAATTGCAGATTTTCAAACAGGTTTTGTTTAGATATGTGCTAACAGTTGGTTAAATGTAAACATACAACATGGAGTATTTAGAAAGTGGTAGCTCTGTGAAAAGAGCACACACAGGACTTTCTTTGCTCACTACAAGGAATTCTTACAAAACCTTGTTCTTCTCTCTACTTCTTGTTATTAAGATTAAATTGTCATTACACGTTTCATTGTAGGTATAAGAAGACTGCAGTAAACTAAAGTGATAGTCAAATCCTTTAAAATCCTTAAAAAAACCATCGCTATATGATGGTTTTGAAATTCAGTTCTCTTTGAATGACCAAGAAAAAAACATGAATAGTGATTTGCAGTTGAAGAAAGTAGGTATAAAGCATTTAAAATTTCAAACCAATAATAAATATCTCAGGAATGGTTAACACTACAAAAAATGTTATTTGACATAAACTGTGTGCTTTAACGAGATCTGCATTTCTTGTGTAGTAATTCTGTCTATCTTTTACGTTTACCAGTAATACAACTCATTCAGAATGAAAAGGACTTCACAGGTTATTCCCAAAATTCAAGATATATACAGTAGACCCTCGCTAATTCGAAATCGGATAAACCGAAAACTCGGTTAATCCGTAGTAGCTGCTCGATCCCTGCCGAATTACATGGAAAAATCTACCGCTTAAACCGTATTTTGGATAATTCGTACTACGAAAACTAAAATTTGGTCCCCTCATTACATATTCCATATGTTATTCTTTGTTTAAACCGAATATGTATGTTGTGCATGCACTATGATATTTTCCGTTACGCATTTCACATAATCTTTCTCAATTTTCTTTTTCACTGTCCGGCCCCATGCTTCGAAAGAAGGCCTGGAAAATCCCCAAGAGAGAAGGAATTTCTGGTTTTGTGTCCTCTGAGGGATAGCTATGTTGTTTTCAGAAGAGGCATAAAATCAGTGCTGTCAGTGTCTGTGGGGAGGCACATAGAGTAAACAAGGAAGATGCCAATGAGTGGGCGCGGGAGTTTGAATCTAAGCTCTCTCATCATCACATAAGAAATGTGTTTAATATGGGTGAAGCAAGCGTTTTCTATAACTTGATGCCTGAAAAAACACTACGTGCCAAGGGTGGAAAATGCCATGGAGCAAAATGCAGCAAGGAGAGATTGGCGATGGTCCTGTGTTGTAATTCAGATGGTTCTGAGAAGCTCAAATCATTAGTGATTGGAAAATACAAAAATCCACATTGTTTTAAAAAGGTCAACCTATTCAATCTGTCAAGTCAGTACGAGAATAACAAAACTTGAATGACCAAATCTCTTGAAGATTCAACAACAAATGGCTGCGAGAAAAATGAACATCTTGCTAACTTTGGACCACTGCTCGGCACATCAGTTCGATGACCTGGAACTTTCAAACATAGAAGTTGTCTTCTTACCAGCTGACACTACAAGCTATCTGCAACCATTGTATCAAGGAATAATCACCTCAATGAAGCATAATTACAGATGCTGATTGGTTAAGGCTGCCATCAGTGCAATAGAACTATAAGAAACAGTTCCACATTGGAATGTACTGCAAGTTAATCCGCAACTTATCTGCTGCTTGGGATGAGGTTACAACAGACACCATAACTAACTGTTTTAAGAAGACCTGGACAGCAACTGATAATGCTGCTGAAACTGAACAGGAAACCAATGATCCACATCTGAACTTATAATGTGGATACAATTGGAATTCTAATAATGCTCTTCTACATGCTTACACCCGGTTGGTGCCCTCTTATACCATCAATATGGAAGAATGGGCATAGGTAGACAGCATCTGTGCTGCTGAAGAACCAGTCATTGCTGATGATGCAGAAATGAATGATAATTCTTTACCGTCATCTTCTTCTGAGGAGGAACATGAAGATACGACACTGCAACCCTGTGCTGAAGTTACAGCTACAATTTCTGTTCTTGAGAGAATTGCTGCCACTTCTGATATCTCCATGGCATTTCAGGCTGCCCTGGATGAGGTATCTTCAGAGAATGCCATAAAATTATGACCGACGGTCCGCCATCAACAATTAATGATTTTTTAAAATTATAGAACTAAAATGTGTAATGGATAAGAGTTTTAACTAAAGCATGTATTCCGATTAAAACTTGTTAAAAGAACGGTATATTTAAAGTGTTTTTTAAGGTTATTGTTTGTCGTATTATACGACTCACTAATTAAATGAGTACAATATTATTCCAAATAGTACTGTTTTAAAAAACATTATGACAAGCATTTGACAGTATACTTTCTCAATCAAACAAATGCCACATATACCATATACAGTAGTTATTTTTACTTTTTCTGAGAAGTGGAACACCCTCATTCGTTGGTACGCATAACAAGAGAGAAAGTGAACTCAACAGTCGTAAGTTCAAACTTCGTTAAACCAAATTGACTATTTTTCGGTCCCTTGGAATTCGGTTAAACGAGGACCTACTGTACTTTATTTGTCATGCAATATCTTAAACATATGGTATTTTAGTCAAAATTGTTAGAGCCATTTTTGAGAAAACCAAAAGTAAAGAAAATCTACCAATAAAGGTAGTTAAGGGTGGAGAGATCTTGTTGAAAAGCTTTGTGTCACATCCTTGGAAGATGCTGAACTTAAATACCAATTTAAGTTTTTGAATTATGCTATTCACACACACACATGGATTTTTTCTAAAACTGTTTTTTTTTTTTTTTTAAGATTTAAATAGGCTCAAAATGTGTATTTTCAGTGAAATGTCGGTATCAAATTTTTTGTTAGAATGCAATGCTTATCTGTTATTACAGATAACCAAGACGGATGGCTCAGGTGGCAATGTCTATAGTATGCATTTAGGAGTCCCGGATTCGAACCCCGGCGACCGCCCACTCTGACCCATGGAATTTTTCCAGGTCATCAAGCAACAGATGCTGTTGGTTTCTGGAGAGGTTTCTTCCAGCTCCTGAATTTCCTGTCCCTCAATTTCCTTCCATTCATCCTTCATCCCATAGGTCTCTTTCAGGATCGGAAGCATCAGCGATGGTGTTTTGGTGTAGCGTCGCAGATGAAAAGGATGCTCTGTGTGAACTCTCTCCATTCCTCGCCTTTCAGTTGGCTGCCGGGTATCCGAACCCCCTGTGTGAGGTAAGGTCCCCAGTCTGCTGGAGTGCCTACTTCTGGAAACTTAGGGACTCTGTTATTGCTGTACCATTGCTCCTGGATCTGGCCGTCCAGTGTCTCCTCTTGCCTCATCCTTCCTACCAGGGATGCCCCCTCGTGGAGCATAGGTACAAATATCCTCTCTGGATCGGTGCCAAGTCCCCCCATTAAGGAAGATAAGATAAGACACTACAGGTGTTAAAGAAAGTAAAAATTATGGTACACAAATTGTTTCTTTCAGTGATTCCCAAACTTTGCCATTGTTGCTCCACTTTATAGGCTCTGCAGCTCTGCCCTCTTCAGTTACACTATTTTTTTTCCATAAACATTCAGACAGTTTATTAGTATAGACTATATGAGAAGGTTTCAAAATTCACAGTACTATAATAAGTAATTTTAGCTAAAATTAGACAATGTGTGGCTGAAACAAAAATGTAAGTTGAATGTGTATAAAATAATGATACATCATCTACACTTATCTTAAGCAATTATTTTTACTTTCTCTACTACATATAGTAAGTAGGGGAAGTATTGTATTCCACCCAAAAATTCGATACCGAGATTTCACCGGAAATATATGTTTTGAGACCCCCTGAATCCAAAAAAACATTTTTGGAAACATATCCATGTGTGTGCATGCGTGCAGCAGCATAACTCAGAAACGAACAGTCGGATAAACACCAAACTTGCTATTTAGGTTCAGTATCTTCCAGAGATGCGACACGAAGTTTTTCAAGAAAATCCCCCCACCCCAGATTACCGTTTACATGGAACATTTTTCGAAAACTTTAATTTTCTCAAAAATGGCTCTAACCATTTTGATTAAAATAGCATATTTTTAAGATATTTTTATGACAAATAAAATGTATATCTTGAATATCCTGGGAATGTCTCCAAAAGTATTCTTCATTGTGAATGACTTTTGCATAACTGGTAAACCATAAGAGATAGACAAAATTTTATTACACAAAAAATGTAGATCGTGTTAAAATACACAATTTATGTCATATACATTTTTTTTGTTGAGTGAACCATTTTCGAGATATTGCTTGTTATTCCCTTAAATTTTTCAATACTTATTTTTTCAAATGGGAATTCATTATTCATTTTTTTTGTCTTGGATATGCAAAGAGTATTAATCTGTGGCAAAGAGAATGGTGCTGCACATAGCAACCAGCTATTAATAGATATGTCTATGCTTAAAGGCTACTGTATTTCTATATTGCCCTTGCAAATACAAAACAAGGGGAACATAGTACGCCTTAAGCGATAGTCAAATATTTTTAGAACTAGTCGCTATGTGTAAAATGTAATTCTCTTTGCATGTCAAAAGATCGTTTCTGCAAATATTTATCTTGATTAACATGAAGCATATAGAGAATAAGCGTTTGTAAAAATAGTTTGTACAAGAGTAGAGAAAGTCATGTGAGTGTAACATATCAGATTTTTTCCATATGGGATCATTGATTACAAAAGTTGACTTACAATACGTGAACAGTTGAGATTTGTTTTCTGTATCATACATGCAGTCAAGTACATGCTGCTTAATTTGGGAATTATTTCTTATAAAAAACTTATCATGAATTATGTAACATGAATAGAAGAACAACTTTTTATATGAATACAATAGTATATAAGGGAATGCGTGAGGTTGTAATTGGTAGAAAAAAATCATGCAAGTGTGCTGCATCAGACAATGATATTAATGTTGTTGTTGTTACTAATCAGATCACATGTTTACTTTTCCCTCTGAACAAGCTGTATGTGTCCTCTTGTAAATCTCTCACACCTACTCACTTCAGTTTTGTCTATTAAAAATGAGAATTTTCTCTCCATTAATTTGGCTCCTAGAATTCTTCAAACTGTATACAAATACTTTTGTCTGCCTCTACACATATTACCCTTCATGTCAATATTTCAAGTATATAATATTTTAAACAAATTTGTTAAACATTTTTGGAAAAGTAAAATAAATAAATAAATTCCCTCTTGAATTTGTTAGTTTAAGAAACAATTCTAAAGGTGGGAATTTTGTAAAAATATGCGTGCTGTATGCTTGAAAGATTCTGGATGCATGATATTCATTAAACATTTTGTGTTATGCTGTTGACACTCATGCAGACCTTCTATCTAAAAACAATATTTTTGGGTTCATAGGACCTCAAAATGTATATTTCCAGTGATCCTTATGCAATGTGGTACATACTTCCTCTACTTACCATATGTAAGTGTTAAAAGAAAATTAATGTATTACATCACAAATAGTTTTACTTTCTCTGTCATTTACTAGCTGGAAGAAATTTTGCAACTGTCCCAAAAATTTGATATAATTATTTCATTATAAATATACATTTTGAGACATTCTGCATATAGTGTGTAAGTGCATGTGTGCATGGTTGCTGTTCTTTTGAAAATATGCTAATATTACAAGTGTTTGTGAGAAATGCAGAATTTGAAAACCTTGATTTAGGAAAGAGCTATATTTTAAGTTACCTTTTCTTTTTGTTCCATGAGTACAAAATCCCTTCTGAGCATTTCTTTAGCCAGATTAATAAATAATTTTTCAGTTTCTTCAGTTTCACAAAACATTATGTTCATAAGTTCATCCAAATTGTGGAAAGTAGTGAAGTGTGGAGGTTTCATCTTTGGTTCATCTCTGTAACAAATAGCTTTTTGTTATTTAAATTCTGATGGAATTCAAGAGGTAAGAGAGCTTCCTTTCACTTTCAGTGCTCACTATTTGTTATTTTGTCTGCTAAAAAAGCTTAAAAGCTGATGTTTGTCATGGTGAAATTTGTATACCTTTCGGTCCCTTCTGGAATTGCCTGTGTTTGCATACAATGGGTATGTACACTCACTTCCATTTATGCTGTCACTGCAGCTTTGGTAGGCATTCTGCTGGCCTTCACAGGTGGAGTACGTATCTACAGCAAGGAGGTGTGTGTATCTGTTCACCTTTTCATGCTTGCAATGGTATCCTGTTCTATGTGCACAATTCTAGATTATTCACATATGAATATATTGAGCAATAGCTCTACTCATCATCACTTATAATAACCATGTTTATAAATATGTAACTAAATAAAACCCTGTTTTGCACAGTACCTCCACGAAAAAATGTTTTAATGGCAACATAATGTAAAAGTGATGTACATTATACTTTGTACTGACACATTTACTATATATTATTTTAATAATCTGCCTAGGTACTGACTGAATCACTTAGGTGTTGGAGGAACTCTGGCTCTAAATGCAAATGTTCCCACATTTCACGACTGTTCCCTAAAGGTGATGAGTGATTCAGTGCCTAGGCTGTTAAATCAGGTATGGGACAAGAATGGAGATTGGACAGATTATTAAAATAATATCTAGCAAATGTGTCCTCTTTGAGATTAAAAAGTGTAATTTACTTCAGTTTTACATTATAATAAATTATTGTGTAAGGGAGTAAGTCAGCAATTGGTGAATATTCTTAAAGCACTGTATTTTGAGAACACCTTCTGTGTAAGGGTGGAGACAGGCTGTGTAACAAAAGAAATTCCACAAAAGAAAGGCCTTAGGCAAGGATGTAAGTTAAGCCCAGTTTTATTTAATTTATACATAGATGATGTCTTACTAAAAATTGGAAGGAATAATAACTGTGCACCAGTAATTAACAACATCCAAATTCCAGGACTTCTTTTTGCAGATGACCTAGTGGTAGGATCTATTACAGTAAGTGGTTTAAAGCAATCATTACAAGCAATTGATGTATATTGTAAAGAATGGAGGTTAAAAGTGAATCAAGAGAAAACACAGATTGTGGTTTTCAAAAAGGGGGGAAAATTAGGCAAATATGAAAAGTGGAAGGGAGAGAATAAAGATTACAGGGTAGTGCGTGACTGTATCTATTTAGGAGTAAAAATAGATGGAGGTAATAAATGGGAGAAACAAAAGAAGTTTGCATTGGCAAAAGGTAAAGGGGCGATGGCAGCAATTAGAAGCTACAAATATAAACTACCTAATATAAATGTTAAATGGCTGGAAAAAGTTTATGAGATGGTTGTGGAGGCAAAAATGATGTATGGTATAGAAAGATGGGGATTAGATAGAGGATGGGAAAGTATAGATGTGGTGCACAGGATGTTTTGTAGAGAAATACTAGGGCTACCGAAGTCAATTGTAAGACAGGTAGCACAATTAAAGAAGGGCAGGGTGCCAACTAAGGGGAAGATAATGGAAAGAGCTTTGAAATTTTGGTTCAGAATTTTAAATCTAGGAAAAAGTAATGTGTTAAGACAATTTATTGAATACCAAGAGAATAGCTTAATGAATGATGGATGGGTAAGTAAATTACAAAATATTTTGGAGAAAAATGGGTTAGGAGATATATGGAGAAGGAGAGAAAATAACGTAAAACATTTTTGGAAAAAGGCAAGGAAAAGACTGGAAGATATAGAAATACAAATCATGTTCAGTGAGATTGCCGAAAAGAGCTCATTAGTTTATTATAGGCCAATGAAAAATACATGGGGTAGGGAAAAATATATAGACATAGTAAATAAAGAAGAGAGAGAATCTATTGCATGGTTAAGAACCGGAGCATGGAGGCTAAAAGGGCTAAGACAGGGTATTCCTCAGAACCAATGTCCGATATGTGGTGGTAATGAAGACATTGAACACATAGTATTTAAGTGCCAAGGAACAGAAAATTGGAGAAAAGAATTTTTCAATAAGAAGTGGTTGAAGGGGGATAGAAATACCCTTATAATTGAAATGATATGCAAGGACGCTAGAAGCATTGGACAGTTTTTGTGTAAAGTAAAAAATAAATGGCTTTGGACAGTGGAAAGAGAAAAGTAAGAGGTAGTGCATCTTACTTTGAATGGAAAACTATAGTGAATGTGTGATGGTTAAGTAATCAATAAATGAAAAGTGAAAAAAAAAAAGTGGAAATGGGACATGAAAAAAAAAACTGAAAAAAAGAGCAAGATAATTTAGTGACAAGTAATTGTAAAATGTAAATAAACTGTAGTGATTGTCTACTGAATAAGTGACCAGGGTCAAAATGCAGTAGACAATCAAATTTGTAAAACTCTTAGCACAATAAAATACTATACTATACTACCATTATAATGTCATCAAAAATACTTTTTAATGGAGAAATTGTACAAAACAGTGTTTTATTTAGATTGCACATATGATTCCAATAATGTCTAGTAAATGTGTCCCCTTTGAGAGTAGATAGATATTTATTTCCTTTCGATAATTACATTCACAAATACAATTTCAATAACACTTAAATTCTCTTCCTACATGCTACCCTTTACATATATTTTTCCTCACTACACTAAGCTGCTGCATTTCTAAGGACTCATAACATCCAACACCATGGTTACCGAGCTATTGGGTCCTATTCACTTCTTTCCTTTCTCATTCTGCATTTTGTTCCTATTCCTTATTTCTAATTTTCTTCAGCCATCCATTTCTCACTGCACCTAAATATTTTCCTATCTCTATTAAACTTTCCTTTGATTTAACTCTTAACATCCTTATACCTATAATTTCATTTGGTAAACTGGACCTTTTGATTTTTTGCAATTTTTCTCTCTTGCTCATTGTTCCTTCACATTCTAAGATTAAATGCCAATAATTGTTAAAATTCCTATTACACAATGGGCATTTTCCTTGATTTTCTCCTTCTCATAACCCTTTTAACCTCACCACCCCTGTCCTTGCCCATGCAAAACCCTCTCTTGCTGATTTGTTACAAACATCAACATAATTTTCCCTTTCCCATGTCCTTTTAAGCTCTGTATATATACACAATGAACTTTTGGAGTTGAAACTACCAATTATTTCCTGTCCTATGTCTTCAATTCTTAATCTAACTCTTTTCCAACACCCTTTCTCCTGTACCTGGCTATCCCTCCAAATATCTCCACATCCTATTTCATTTAGAATTCCTTCTAGACGCTTATATCAAGTATCCTCTTTATTAAGCTTTCGCTGAACCTCCAAGCATTGCTTTGAGATATTATCATTTCCTAATTCCTTAACCCTGAACCAGTATTTCACTACTCTTTCCATAATTTTTGCTTTACTACCGAATCTCCCTAGCTCCACCCTTTGAGAGTAAAAAGTATAATGTATTTCAATTTTACATTATGTTGTCATTAACATATTTTCTCTTGGAGATATTGTGCAGAACAAGTTTTATTTAGTTATATATTTAAACATGCTTATTATAAGTGTTGAGTAAAGCTATTGCTCATAGTTATGATTCATACATGAATGGTCTAGAATTGTGCATGTAAAACAGGATGCCACTACATGCCAGACACACACCTCCTCCTTGCTATAGATACACACGCCATCTGTGAAGACCAGTAGAATGCCTCCCAAAACTGTGGTGATGGCATAAGTGGAAGCGAGTGTACTATGTCTTTGCATTAGCCAGTAAAGCTCTGCAGCGTTCCTACTGTTTTCCTATGTTCACAGGAAGGGACAAACAGCATATGCATTACACAGCCCAGTTGTTTGGTACACAGTCTGTTAGCGTTCAACAGAACTTATTTGTATGTAAACAAGACAAGTCATTTGTAGACAGAAAGGGGGATAGGGGTCTGGGTTTGCTGCCATAAAATTCTGCTCCCCGATCTTGTCCTGTATTAACATTCTCAAAATCTGATAACTTTATCTTGAAAAACCTGCAGTGCTGATAGGAAATTTGTGCTTGCCAGAAAATGAAAGAAGTGCTTACCCAAGTTAAACAGCTGATATGACAGCAATGATCTGCTTATTCGCTCAGCAAAGATATCTAAATAGTTGACTTAATTCATCCCATTGTAGGAAAACTAATAGTTACGTTTATTTAACGACGCTAGCAACTATCAGCGTCGCCGATGTGCCAAAAGTTCATGGCAGAGGAATTCCTTTACCTGCCCCCACTTAAGTGGTATCACCTTTGGCCGAGTGCGAACGCGCAGCTTCTTGCAGAAAGAGACAACAATTAGCAATCTGCACCAGCCAAGTCATATCAAGAAGTAATAACTGTTTTTATTCATGATGTAAGTATTGCATTAAAGTTGAGGATAAGACAGTGGTGCTCTATTATAATGTCCATTTGAGCATCATTTCAACCATTTCGTTCATTCACCGTCCGATGTGACCTACGCGGTTAAAGGACGTAAATTAATCATTAAAAAAAAGTACAGCACTTCCCTGTGCAGGAGAGTCCCAGTTATGTTGAAACTGACTAGTCATACTCTCACCTGCTCTCCTGAATCTGTTGCAACTGTTCTAAAGCACAAGTGGAAGTTGCTGCATCTTGGAGACTCGGAACAGCTGATGTAGCCGCACTTTGTGTGCCACGGACATCGCTTTCAGATTTCTTGCATTTACAGCACGTGCCCATTGCAACAGAATTATGTGATTCCTTGGCAGGGCCGGAGTCTTCGTTCATAATGGTAGAAATATAAGTAGCAGCATCAGCGCTTGCGCCTCGCCGAACGCAAGAAACAGACAAATATTCAACGTTCAAGGAGGATCTAGAACCAAACATGCAATAATAAAGCTTCATAAGTTTAATCCAAATGATCTGCCCTACGAAAACTTCAATACTTACCTTGTTTGATTACAGAGCCTTGTACTTAGCTAATAACCATTATGTCAGTTCCCTATCCCCTTTAATCATAAAGTTTTTCATTTCCAGCCGTTTTCAATTATTTGTGTACGAGCACTAAAATATAACAATGTAATAGCACATAGGTAATAATCTGAATCTTGGTACCATGGCCAACTGGAATAACAGTCATTGGCGGCTGATCAGAGAAGGCAAATGAGACCGGGCCTCCTCTCTTTTTTGTCGAAACAGCAGCAGTAGTAATTAGTTTTAAAACTGTGGCAGTATTTTATATCACAACAATGTAAATGCCAGAGTGATTGTAGTGTAAATAAGCATTATTGTATGACATTGATTTGAGATGTTTGTTGATTATAAGCATTGTTAGGAAATAAGTTTACACGGCCTCACTGAAACTGACAATAAGAGCGGGTAACAATGAGCGAGGGGGTGAGTTGTTTATTAATTATAAGAGGCAAGCAAATGACGTCAGAGTAGCGCGCTTTTCTGTAGAAATGGAGGGAATTTCTTCCCTTGAGCATATGCGTTCGTAATGTTGATTGGATATAAAAAAAATAGACGCTAATGTTGGCGCGTTTTATTAACCAATAGCAGCTCGATTATAATCTTTAGGCATATCGGGTGAGGGAGTATAAAAAGCTAAAGTCAGAGACAGGGTTAGCTGCTTCGCCGACACCGCTGACCGGGCGCAGCTACGCTTCTGCTGCTGCTTCGCCCGGTCGCAGCATTGCAACGCCGGAACCTGTTGCCTCCGGCCCTGTTTCCCAGGGCTGCACGACGCCACCGACTACCGCCGGCTTACCACCCTTGGTGAGCCCGATGTCACCGCCGACGCACCCTCCGGCAGATGGCCGCCACAGTGTGGTCATCTGTGGAGTACCGAGGGACCTGCCAGTACACTTCGTGCTGGATGCCGCAAGACACCACTTGCGCTCGGCAATTCGGGCATCCCGAATTTCCTCAAAACGAGGGCCAACACCGCTGGTTCGCCTCCACCTGGGTTCCGCCTCGGACACTCAGGCGGCCTTGGGGTCAAGCCTGCCTCTGCTGGGGCAGCGCTTGCGCATCGAGGCCAGCAGGAGCCAACGCCCGGTACCCTGCCGACGCTGTTGTGTCTTCGGGCACACAGCGGAGGCATGCGTCGCTGCACCGCCCACGACCTTCGCCGACGTCGCCGATTCTGCGCCACCTGCTCCGGGCATACGCACTTCACAGGGCAGGCCCAGTGCCCCCTGTACCCCCGGAGCAGCCAATTGACTGAGACTACTACGTTACGGACGACCACCGAACTGCCCCCGCCGACGACGCCCCGTGTATGGGCAAAACACCAAGCAACAGAAGAACTTCAAGACACGTTGTCTGCCATGCAGGCAACACTACAGGACATCACCACTCGCCTGACTGAGTTACGCCGTGCAACCAACACGCGCCTTGCGGCCGTGGAGGCCAAGCAGCGGACCTCGACCAGAGCGACCAGCGCCCTCTCAAGGCAGATCACGCAACTACAGCAAGACGACGGGATGCTCGCATCGGCTCACCGTAAGCTGGAACGCATCGAGGAACATCTCGTCGAACCGGACGACGACGCCGATTATGGGAGCGACGACCGACCCACGCGACTTGGAACCATTCAGGCTTCAATAGCTGGGCTTCGAGAGCTCCAGACAGAAGCCAAACACTACTCCAAACCAGATGTTCAGGACGCCCTGTCAAGACGAGAATTCAATAGTCACATGCTCACTCTCACCGTGGCTATACGAGACATCGTCAAAGATGAACTCCGCTTCTTTAGGAAGCTTCAGCAAGCAGACGCCGACCCACCGGACTGGCCTGACGCATCTCCCAGAGGTCGCGTTAGGCACCCCAGACGGTACTAAACAGCATCGCACTCAACTACAGCGGCGGCATCCTGGGAACTTGCCAGCCAACACACTATCTCTCCTTACTTTCCTTTACCTCTCGCCCTGAATTCCCAAGGGCGCAAGTAGGGCCTCGGTCATGCTTGCGTCCTGGCACCATACCTTCACCTGGCTTAGGCCCTAGTGGCCGGCCAACATATCCGTACCTTTGACTGCGCTGGTGCAATATGTGGTACAGCCACAGTTTCACACCTTACTTCCTTCTTTTTCCTTCTTCCATTTTCCGTCCGGTGGAGGAGTTTTTAGTGGGTATGCCGACTATTGGTGAGTCCCACACTCTCAGTCTCGACTCCCATCGGGGCTGGGGTAAGTGATTAAATCATTTTCTCCTCCACTCGGAAAAAAAAAACAGGTTTCGTTCAGTCCAACAGAAGGATTCGCGGGTAACACGTCGCTCAGTCCAAAATATCATACAACGGGTTACACGCCGCATAGTTCAACGGAAGCATACATAAAGTACACGTTACGCAATTCTACAGAATCTCTCGCGTTGTAAAGTTAGTTATAAATGTGAAATACGCGAATTAATAATTTGCAGCAAATAAGTGATATTAGAAAATATAACAGTTTCAGTCTGGTGTGTATCAAGAATAATTATATAAAATGAATAAAGTGTGACGGCAATAAAAGTGTAAAAACAAATTCTTTTATCAGTGTTATCTTTCAGTAACAACTCCTTTCCGTTTACACACCCTGTTCAAGAGTTATGCTCGACCGAGAAATAATAGCTAGCCTGAGGACAAAGAAACCAAATTTAAAAATAGTAATACAATAATAGGTGCTCAGCAAATAGATAACACGAAGTGACCGCGACAAATTGGCTCCCATACTTGGTGCAGATAAACATGAAGCATCTTCCAACTACCAACAAATATTCTACTTCAAAACAAACCTTAAAGGAATTTTATCACTAAGCGCGAAATAATAGCTTTTGTTATTTCGGATAAACCACTACCATTACTCTCTTGGAACGCTAGAGAGGATGTCAAAGAGCGAATGCGGAACGGAGGCCAGATCATATCGGGCCGCTTGCAAGCTCCCAATTGCCATGGTAACCATTACCACACTGCTATGTAGAAGCAAAGGGTGTAAGGTGGGAAGCCGTGGTGTTCTGCGCTGTGAGTGACCAGTTACTGCAGTGCCGCCTCTAGATTTCTTGTAGTTGTCCCGTGTGCATACATATGGATGAAGCCCGACCTGGTACAGGTACTGATATAACGCTTCCAAGTGAGGACATCATTACTTTTTGCATGAGGCTTCGTTTTCAAGATGGTGTAAAACTGAACGAGATGAAATTTTAAAGAAAGGACATCCCTACTTTCTTCCACCGGTCTTCCAAACACACTGTAATCCTTGACAGTATTGTTGGTAAGCTCATTCCTTCAAATAGTGAAACCAGATGGAATTGCAACGCCAGAATAATATCTGTCATTTATGAAAACCTAGCGGGTTTAATTGAGGTTCTAGATGAAATAATTGACTGTGCAGACTCTAGTAGAGAAGCCTGTGATTTCAAAAGTGTTCTCCTAGAGTTTGATTTTTTTTTTGTTCCTTCTGTTTTTCATAGCATAATCTTAAAGAGTGAATTGCTTTCAACATTCTTCAGGAAACAAAAAACAACAACAATAGAAGCAATAACGCATAATTTTGCAGCAATGCTGCCTCAGAATGTGTAACTTTAAATAAGAAACTTAATAAGTTGATTGAGTTTTTTAAGACCAAGAAGAGCTTCATTAATTCGCAACCTGGAGCTTCCATGAATAGACTTAAACTGATTAAGTACATTGGCAATCCATTGATGTCAAAATACAAATTAAATTGAATTTTATTTTTGGACGCTCTTTAACTGCTGTGGTCCTTAGCGCCCCATTCTATACTGCGTGAAAGACTGGAAATTTTGCTCAGAGGCCTCTTTATCAGGCTTGAGGTTCTTTTACGTGCCGTAAATCTACGACACGGGACCACCGCTTTACTTCCCTTCCGAAGGAAGCCATGCTAAGGATTTTTACGTCCGAAAAAATCCATCGCCCTCCATCGAGTTTGAACCCGCGACCTCGGGAGCTAGCGGTTAGCATGGTAACGACTACACCACGGAGGATGACATAGCTCCCGGTTCTTAAGCATTTGGCAGTCGTTAAGGATACAGTGTAACGGTATATGCTTACGTAATTTGTGTTTTTTTTGTATGTTCCACGTTGTGGAGCCAATTTGCGACGGAAGATGCTTGTTTACGTAGTATGTTTTTGTATTTGTTAGCCCCACGTTGTGGAAGCCAATTTGCTAGAGAAATTGCTTTACGTAATGTTGTTTACATCAGTGTTGAAGCCATCTTGTGACGTCATTCATTGGTTTGGTTTGTAGCTCCATCTGGCGTAGCAATTTGCATCAGTTTTGAAATAATTCACTTTAAATGTCCTCCAGCTAGCTATTTGGGTCGAACATGTATCTCTTTGCAGGTCGTGAAATGGAAAGGAATCTTTTATCCAGAAATTATACTGATGAAGAAAATTTGTTTTATAATTTTTATTGCCGAACACGTTCACTAACACTTTTACATATTGATTTAGATACTCGCCAAACTGAAACTGTTTGTAATAACTTCTTACTTATCACTTTTAACTCGCGTACTTCAACTTTGTGTATATTTAACTGTATAATATTTTAGATCTTTAATGATTTTTGCTGCGCGTAACTTGACGAAATGAAGGACTGACTGACGACGTGTAGTGTACACGAAATTTTGATGAACTGAGGGGACCTACGTGTAAGGTATAGAGAATTTTGTTGAACTGGGGGCGATCTACCACGGACTCGACTTTATATACTCCCACTCCTCGACATGCCTAAAGATTATAAATGAACTGCTATTGGCTAATAAAACGCGCCAACATTAGCGTCTATTTTAATATCCAATGAAAACCACGAATACATATTGCTTTTAGGGAAACATTCTAGAAGGTTCTACCGAAAACGCGCCAAACATTACATAACTTCCTTGTTCCCAATAATGATAAACAGCTCATCCCCCTCGCTGCATTATTGCT
Source organism: Deroplatys truncata (assembly GCA_030765065.1). Taxonomy (NCBI): domain Eukaryota; kingdom Metazoa; phylum Arthropoda; class Insecta; order Mantodea; family Mantidae; genus Deroplatys; species Deroplatys truncata. Next base: position 20,926,941 of record CM060977.1, read on the forward strand.
ATTATTGACAGTTTCAGTAAAGCCGTATATTATTATTTACCAATAATAATTACAATTAATAAACATCTGAAATCAATGTCACATAAAAATACATATTCATATTACAATCATTATTTACATTTAAGTAATTTGTGATACAAATTACCGTATCAACAGACGACAGCTATTGCAGCTATTTCTGCAAAGGTTTATCTCAATTAAAATGAAGTATATAGAAAAATAAACTTTCGTAAGAATAATTTGTATACCCACTAATAAACAATAGTAGAGGGTAGAGAAATCATGTGAATGTAACACACCAGATTTTGTACTTTCTCTACAACGTACTTACGGCAAGTAGAGAGAGTATTGTATTCCACCGAACAATTTGATGTGGAGATTTCGCTGGAAATACATGTTTTGAGGCCACCTGAACCCAAGAAAGCATTTCTAGAACAAGGTCCGCGCACGCGTGTGTCTGTGAACAGTATAACTCAAAAATGAAAAGTCGGTTAAATAGGAAACTTGGTATTTAAGTTTAGGATCTTCCAAGGATGCGACGCGAAGATTTTAAAGACAATCCCCCCATCCCAAACTACCCTATACATGGGAAATGTTGCGTTATTTTTTATTTTCTCAAAGCATATGCCTCAAACGATTTTGATTAGAATACTACTTGGTTAAGCTATTTTCATGAAAAATAAAATGTATATCTTGAATTTTATGTCGTAGATTTACGGCACGTAAAAGAACCTCAAGCCTGATAAAGAGGCCTCTGAGCAAAATTCCTGGTCTTTCACGCCCAGTATAGAATTGGACGCTAAGGACCACAGCAGTTAAAGAGCGTCCATAAATACAACTCAATTTAATTTGAATTTTCTGGGAATATCTCCAGAAGTCCTCTTCATTCAGAATGGCTTTTGCATAACTGGTAAACGTAAGAAATAGACAAAATCTGTGTACATAGAAAATGTAGAGCTCGTTAAAACACGCAGTTTATTCATACCCTTTTTTTTTTTTTTTTTTTTTGAGAGAGAGAGAGTGAGAGTGAACGAACCATTTCCGAGGTATTCCTTATTATTTGCTTGAATTTTCCAGTGTTTATACTTTTTCTCAAATGGAAATTCGTTATTCTTTTTTGCTTTTAATGTCCTGGTCATACAGTGAGAATCAAAGGCTCCACATAGCAACCACCTCTTAAAAGATTTGACTATCGCTGAAAATTTCCCTTGTTCATAAAAGAAAATTAGCAATAAGATTATCATCTCATATCTCGATTAAAATGAAGTAGATGGAGAATAAGCGTTTGTAAAAATAGTTTGTACAAGAGTAAAGAAAGTCATGTGAGTGAAACACATCAGATTTTTTTTTCCTTTTCTTTTTCGTGTTCATGTGAAGAGAACAGAATTTCAAAGCCGTCACATAGCGACCGACTTTGAATAGAGTTGACTATCGCTTTAACTTACCGCATTCTTCTTATAGCTATAACGAAATGTGTGAGTAATGAAGGTTTGTCGCTATATAACAAAATAGAAGAATAAGCTTTCGTAAGAATAGTTTAGGAGTGAGTAGAGAAAGTCATGTGAATGCAACACATCGCATTTTTCTTCTTTGTTTCTCCGAGTTTCTCACTCCTCTTCCTTACCTCTATGTGCAACTTACACGTCATGTAGTGTTTTCAAAACCGGCAGTAAAATACTTGTTCTGGAGTGTTAATTAAAATTGAAGCATAAGTAAATGGTTTAATACTGCATAAACCTGTACCTGTTGCTTATGCTTCTTAAGCGATCATAATTATCTCGGTAATCAGTTTACATACCCGAATGACACAACAAAAATCTGACAGTTACTTTCACATGACCTTTTATACCCTCTATCTTTATTAGTTGTTGCACAAACTATTTTTTACGGAAGTTTATTACTTTCTCTATTAAGTAGCGCAAATTCCCCCCAAAAATACGACACCGAGATTTCATTGCAAGTATACGTTTTGAGGTGTCCTGAACCCAAACAAAACATTTTTGGAAACATGTCCGTGTGTATGTCTGTCAATCTGTGAACAGCATAACTCAAAAACGAAAATGCAGATTAATACCAAACTTGGTATTTGAGTTTAGTATGTTCCAAGAGTGCTAACACGAAGATTTTCAAGACAATTTCCCCACCCCAGGCTACCCTTTACATGGAACATTTTTCGAAAATGTTTATTTTCTCAAGAATGTCCATAACGATTTTGATTAAAATATCATATGTTTGCATGTCCGGACATAAAAAAACCAATAACGAATTCCCATTTTAGAAAAAGTTTAAGTATCTATTGGAAAATTCAAACAAATAACAAAGGAGATCTCGGAAATGGTTCACTGGACAAAAAAAATAATGTATCTAATATAACTTGTGTGCTTTAACGAGATCTACATTTTTTTTGCGTAGTAAAATTTTGTCTTATCTCTGATGGTTTACAATAATGCGAAAGTCATTCAGAATGAAGAGCGCTTTTGGGGACATTCCCAGCAAATTCAAGGTATACATTTCATTTACCATGAAATATCTTAAACATACGATATTTTAATCAAAATCGTTATAGCCATTTTTGAGAAAAGCAAAATTTTCGAAAAAAATGTTCCATGTAAAGGGTAGTCTCGGGTGGGGAGATTTTCTTGAAAATCTTTGTGTCGCATCTCTGGAAGATATTGACTAAAAGAAGACTTTTTCTCAAATTCGTTATTCATTTTTTTATGTCCTGGACTTGCAAAGAGAATGGAATGCGCCGCATAGCAACCAGCGTTAAAATATTTGACCATCGCTTAAAAGCTACCATATTCCCCTTGCATCTACAAGAAAATTAGCAATAAGATTGAAATCTTGATATCTCGATTAACATAAAGCATATGGAGAATAGGCGTTTGTAAAAATAGATTGTACAAGAGTAGAGAAAGTCATGTGAGTGTAACACATCAGATTTTTTACTTTCTCTACTACGTAGAGTAAGTAGGGGAAGTATTGCATTCCACCCAAGAATTCGATACCGAGATTTCACCGGAAATACATGTTTTGAGACCTCCTGAATCCAAAAAAAGCATTTTTGGAAACATGTCCGTGTGTGTGTGTGTCTGTGTGTGTGTGTGTGTGTGTGTGTGTGTGTGTGTGTGTGTGTGTGTGTGTCTGTGTGTGTCTGTATGTCTGTGAACAGCATAACTCAAAAACGAACAGTCGGATAAGCACTAAACTTGGTATTTAGGTTCAGTATCTTCCAGAGATGCGACACGAAGGTTTTCAAGAAAATCCCCCCACCCCAGACTACCCTTTTCATGGAAGATTTTTCGAAAATTTTAATTTTCTCAAAAATGGCTCTAACGATTTTGATTAAAATATCATATGTTTAAGATAATGTCATGAGCAATGAAATTTATATCTCGAATTTTCTGGGAATGTCTCCAAAAGTATTCTTCATTGTGAACGACTTTTGCATAACTGGTAAACCATAAGAGATAGACAAAATTTTACTACACAAAAAATGTAGATCGCGTTAAAATACACAACTTATGTCATATACATTTCTTTTGTTGAGTGAACCGTTTTCGAGATATTGCTTGTTATTTCCTTAAATTTTCCAATACTTATACTTTTTCTCAAATGCGTTATTCATTTTTTTATGTCCTGGACATGCAAAGAGAATGGAATCCGCCACATAGCAACCAGCGCTTAAAGGAATGACTATTGCTTAAAACCTACCGTATTCCCCTTGCATCTACAAGAAAATTAGCAATAAGATTGACATATCGATATCTCGATTAACATGAAGCATATGGAGAATAAGCGTTTGTAAAAATAGTTTGTACAAGAGTAGAGAAAGTCATGTGAGTGTAACACAGATTTTTTATGTTCTGGACATGCAAAGAGAATGGAATGCTCCACATAGCAACCAGCTCTTAAAACATTTGACTATCGCTTAAAGCCTACCATATTCCCCTTGCACCTACAAGAAAATTAACAATAACATAGTTTCTGTAAATGTTTATCTCCATTAACATGAAGTAGATGGAGAATAAGCGTTTGTAAAAATAGTTTGTACAAGAGTAGAGAAAGCCATGTGAGTGCAACATATCAGACTGTTTTTACTTTCTCTACTACGCATAGTATATGTAGGAGAAGTATTGCATTTCACCCAAAAATTCGATACCGAGATTTCACCGAAAATACATGTTTTGAGACCCCTGAATCCAAGAAAGGCACTTTTAGAAAAAGGTCCGTGTGTATGTGTCTGTGAACAGGATAACTCAAAAACGAAAAGTCGGATAAATACCAAACTTGGTATTTAAATTCAGTATCTTTCAAAGATGCGACACGAAGATTTTCAAGAAAATCCCCCACTCCGGACTACCCTTTACATGGAACCTTTTTTTTTTCTTCGAAATGCCTCTAACAACTTTGATTATACTATCTATGTTTAAGATATTATCATGGGAAATGAAATGTATATCTTGAATTTTCTGGGAATGACTCCAAAAGTCCTCATTCTGAAAGACTTTTGCATAATTCGTAAACCGTAAGAAATGGACAAAGTTTTATTACACAAAAACTGTAGATTTCGTTAAAACATACAATTTGTGGTATATACATTTATTTTGTCAAGTGAACCATTTCCGAAATATTCCTTTTTATTTTTTTTTAATTTTCCAGTATTCTCAAGTGAACCATTTCCGAAATATTCCTTTTTATTTTTTTTTAATTTTCCAGTATTCTCAAATGGGAATTCGTTATTCTTTTTTTGTCCCGGATGTGCAAAGAGAATGGAATGCTCCACATAGCGACCAGCTCTTAAAAGATTTGACTATCGCTTAAAGCCTATTGAGTTCACATATCCCCTTGCAACTACAAGAAAATTAGCAATAAGATAATTCATGCAAACGTTTATCCCGTTTAACATGAAGTAGATGAAGAATAAGCGTTTGTAAAAATAGTTTGTGCAAGATTAGAGAAAGTCATGTGAGTGCAACACATCAAATTTGTTTTAATGTGTTGTAGTCCAAAAGGCGAAGTTTTGCCCAATCTGGCAACCCTGCGTATCCATCTTGTCTGTTACCCTCTTGCCTCATTGCCCCACCTCTCAATGCCTAAATCATCTTGGCAATGAAAGCAACCACTCTTTCTACAATCTTAAAGTTCGTTTTTCTACTTGCTGTTAATCATTATAAATACTCATCAGAAATGGTTTCATTACGCATCGTGTTGCTGGCACACAGTAAAAGCTTAATTATTTAAATGGCAAGTCGATATTAAGCTAGCTTTGACATTATATAGTTTTTACTTGAGCTCATAATAACTTAACATGCCTAAAACTTAACTTTAGCTAATAATATAACTTAAGCTACTGAGCAATGTAAAATAACAGCAACTGTTATGAAAATAGTTAAGGTACAAAATTTTTAATTGACCTAAATTATATAATTTACATTATATATGTATGCCTTTTAACGAATTCCACGCTTCCTGTAACAAGTTAGATACTGACATATTTGTTTTGGTTTTCTAGCTATCAAAAATTCAGTGAGAATGAAAAGCGTTTATACATTTAGATAAGTTTCAACTTATGGTTTTGTTAGTCATGCCAATATTTCAAACGAGTTAATATTTTAAAAAATCTAGCAGCCAAATTAATGGAGGGAAACATTCAATTTATTTTGTACATAAGGATCAAATGGTAAAACAGTTCACGCGTTTTGGTGGTTTTTCATATCGTTCATTTTACCAAGTTTATAATTTTTTGAAAAATATGCCAAAATTGCAACTTTTTTGCACAAGGTGTTTTCAAAATTATCCTCCATGCATTGCGTAGAACATTTTTTTTTTTGCATACACGCACACACTTTCATCGACATATGACTTAAACCGGTGGAGAAATAAATTCGTGAAGTCCTAAAAAGTGAGCCGAAAATGAGGAATTAAGGCAAAAACGTTGGAAATTCCCAACGTTGACATATTCCTCCGTCAAATCAAATCCTATTGACACCGAGAAATCAAGTAATACACACACACAAAAAAAAATTGCTTCACTCACTGCATGTAAGATAATTTTGAAAAGATTACGTATAAAAAAGCTGAAATTTTTGCATGTTTTTCAAAAATTTATAAAGCTGATAAAATGAACGATCTGAATAATCGCCAAAACACGTAAAGTGTATTACCAATTTTTATATTTATATAAAAAAAAATTCCCTCCATTAATTTGGCTGCTAGAATTTTTTAAAGTACAGACGAAAACTGTCTTGAGGGAGTGTATGTAGTAATGCAAATCGCACAGCCTTTTTTGAGAAAATAAAAACTAAGGAAATGTTTTCCATGCAAAGGGCAGTTTTTGGAGGAAGATTGAGGGGATCACTTAAAACTCACTTTGCATTCCTAAAGGGTGTCAGAATCGAAGTTTTCTTTTGTTCTCTCTGGGTTTTTTTACGTTCCCTTGTTTATCATTAATGTTTCGTTACATCTTATTAATTACACATACAACACAAACACCGATGCCCATGGCGGGACTCGAACCCGCGACCCTCAGCTTGGGGAGCGCCGAAGCTATACACTCCAGCGACCACCGCTATGAGGGCCGGCTATTTTAGTCAGTATAGGATTTTTGCAGATAATCTGACACATGGATAGACATAGGATAGATTTTTTTTTTTAAACTGCTTCTGTTTATAATTAGAAGACCTCAAAATGTGTATTTCCAGCAAAATATTTATCGCATATTTGGATAAAATGTTGTATTTCCCTATCTTAAGCAGCAAAGAAAAACATTTCTTAAAGTATGTTATCTGTATGATTAGTGGTTAGCATGGTAGCTTCTGAATTGAGAAGTTTGATTCCGGCAATAAGTAGATATTTTTCTTTAATTGTGATTGTTTCCTGGCACTCCCCCTTGCTTGCATGCTTGAGGAGCAATGCAACCTGATACTCGGATCTCAACAAGCAGACGGGTTCTCTGCCATTGCAAACACACCTAAATGACTAAAGATATAGCGTAATCTACAATAGGTCTAAATTCAGTCGAGTGGAAGTGTTCAGAATTAATAAGGGAAACATCGCTTTGTTTATCCATCCATCTCTACCCAAGAACCTGAAATTGTACATAGAGTTTGAATAAAATTGGTTCACGCATCCGATATTTAGTTATATCCAAATAAAATTAGGAATAGTTTATATGGACAGTTAGTTACCCAGAATGTTACGCTTTTAGGCTAACGGTTGCATACGCGGAATTCAAATATTTTTCATGAGAGTTTGAGGAACATGCTGTCAAAGTATTTCAGATTTGTTGCAGTCTGTGCAAGTATGCAAAATTAAGAGTAATTTATATTTCCCAAAATATTAAAACAATACATGTTATCAATTGTAATCGCCACAAAACGAAAATACGTGAAATTTAAGGCTATCTATTTTTTATATTTAACATTATGTTGTCTTCAGTCAGTGTTTTCTGTTAGTGGAGTTTTCTTCTTTCTTTCCTTGGTAGCTAATTCGTCCTCATTATACACTTCCGGTTCCGGCATCAAGATCGATCCATGCAGTGGCGTCCCTAATGTGGTATGTAAAGATAGGGCATTAATTTAATCAGAAGCTCATCTATCTTATTACTTCATGAATAATTCAAAATTACACTGAAGTTTTCAATAGGGATTTTGAAGTTAAGTTCTTCATTAAACCAACCTAAAGTTTGCTTTTACAACTATTAATGTACGCCACTGAAACGGATACTTGGATAATGATTCATTCAAGTTCAATGCGTCTGCGCATTGGGACAATCACGTGATAGAACTAACCAATAGACTGGTGTTTTTCAAAAGGAACCAATGGAACGGTAGCTCTAAACAGTTTACCCATAGTACCGTGCACCCAAGCGTTCTCTTGAAGGGAACTCGCCATATTGGTCGGAAGGCAGCGTTTCGGACAAAGAGAGAAATCTTACCATTGTTAGTTTTGGGTGCAGATATATTTTGAATTTAAGTGAACGCGATCATGTCTGGCGCAAATACGGAGATGAAGGCTGAAAATGAAGCTAATGGAGCTCAAGAAAGTCAGCCACAACACAATCATAGTATGGGTCGTGGTGGAGGACGTGGCGGCGGCGGTGGTGGACGAAGTAGATTTAGCGGAGGGCCAGGAGGTCGCCAAAGAGATGACCAAAGAGGTGGAATGAGGTCAGATGTAAGTATTGAGAATATTTATTACTATTGCTACGTTTGAATTTGCCTATTCCATCGATTGTAGGTGTGCATAATTTGCGACGTCACAAAGGCAGCGCCCTACCCATGAGCTAAATGGCTTTAAAATATTGTTGATTGCTATTCTCCAATCATAAAATAATAGCATTTCTACGTTAACTAGTGTGATAATTATATTTCCGGCTGTAAATTTCATGAAAGTCGTTAAATTCTGTTAAGATGTGTATATTGCGTCTCCCCCCACCCTTGGATTAGCAATTTGCATTCATTAAAAGTCAAGCATAACTACTTCACTATCAAGGACATCACAAGTTGTACTTGATAATGAACTAACGAGATTAAAATAGTTTTTAATCTTTTAATGAGCACGTGGGCGTAAGGTAATGAGCGTTTTGTTTCAATCACAGAATCAACATGCGGGAAATTTCTTCTCATTTTTGTAGTAATATTTTCAGAATGTTTTAGAAATGGATTAGAGCATTTTATTGAATTTTACAAAACTTTGCGATATTGATACTGTTGGCCAAGGGTTCTCTACGATGACTATTTACTATGGCGACCACGCGCAGCGCCATATTGATGAACTAACAACTGTATATGTTGCATGCCAGCCGCTACCACCACAATTAACATAGCTAAACAAGCATGAAACACACTCGGGTATATTACGTTGAAACGCGCGTTTGAATAAGAGAACAAGCTGGAAAACCCATGGATGTCAATGCGATGAATACAGACCAAAATATATATATATTTTTTTTTGTTTTGTTTAAGGGCGCCTCTCAGCTATTTGTCATTAGCGCGCGCTTAAAATAAGTAATTTTTTTCTTTAAGGGGAAATAAGTGAAATGTATATAAAGATGGGTATAAAGGCTGGTTCACAACCAACGAGAACGGTAACCAGAATCAGAAAGTTGAAATACATGTATTCAAATGGGAATCTTTGCAACTGACAGGAAGCCTTCCTGGACCCCGGGAACGGGAAAGAAGAGTTGCCCAACTTTAACTTATTCGTTCTCGGGCATGATATATCCGATCCCTATTATGCATATTAGACTCTTCACTCTAGAGGTTGTTTTAGGCGGCCGTAACATGAAACGGCCATTAGTGCTCTATAGTCGCAAGCTGGAAACATGAAAGTGGAAGGAATTGGTAGTAAATGTGCTTCTTAACCTCATCCCGACACTGCAAATCTAATCAGCGTTGGTTCCTCTGGTGAAGGGATCATTTGTAGTTTGTTTATATGCAACTCAAAACTGGCTATTACCTAAAAAACACTGGCAAAAGCTACAAAGAACTAGAATTGGTGGAAATGAAAAAAGAAACAATTTTAATGTATGCCATTAAATAATGGAATGAAAGCTTGGCATAAGCAGAGGGATAGTAAAATGTAATGGATATACATTTAGATAATGTTTACTGTATTGAATTTTGACGTTGGCTTGGCTAAATTGGAACTAGGTGAAAAAATGTCATTGGTCAGTTAAAAACAAATGAAATCCCAATGCGCAAAATCGACTTTCACTTTGTGATCGATATGCATTCCCGTTCTCGTTTCTGTTCTGATTACCATTCTTGGGCGGTTGTGAACCAACCTTAACTCTCACAAATATGGGAATTCTTTGCGAAAACAAAAATGAAAAGCAAAAACACAGTAAAACAAAACGTGTAGATCAAGCCATTTCTCTAGATACCATGCAAATAGTAGCTAGAGGAGTTATGAATAAATTTTGATATTGGATTATGGCCGGTATCACTTTACACATATCACATATACTGTGCAACTGTTATCGGTTTCAAAACAACATTGCATGGGACATTATTCCGTATGCGGGTAGGACGCATGAAATGTTAAGAAACTCACAGAATTGGAGTTTTTAATATGCAGAGTTGATTGTGCAGTATCCTGGGTGTTCATTCGAGTTAAGACGTGCAGATCCTACAGCTACACACTGTTGTCGCTCCGCAGCTGCTGCCAATGCTCCACTCCTCTTATGAAAAAATCCCTCGACTATGCTTTGAGGCTGAGGGCCCTCAATCCCTCGGCTACGCCTTGCAACTTAGGACACTTGATGTTACAGTGTTGAAATCCCGATTCCGTAAGTTTCGTAACATTTCATACCTCATACTCTGCATACGGAATAATGTCCATTGCATATAATAAACAACAAATAACATGGTGCTTTAGTTATTTTCATGAATATATGCCATACGAGGGTGGTCTGAAAAGTTTCCCACCTAATAAGATACAAGACATTTTTTCAGATTTTTTTTTATTATTTTTATATTATAAAGCAACTTCTTTAATACGACAATTGTCATCGCTGTGTGGGGCATTGGGATTGTGCGGGCCACAACTAGAGCATAATGTCGTTATTTTTCAACATAGTCTCCTTGTAACTCTACACACTTCTCCCAGCGATGCTCCCATCTCTGTAACCCGTCCAAATAGTACTCGGCATTTTTCTCTGCAAAATAATTGTTCACGATGGTGATTGCCTCTTCATTTGACTAAAATCTGTCCTCCGAGTGCAATTTTCAGATGAGGGAACAAAAAGAAGTCGCTTGGGGCTAGATCTAGTGAGTAAGGCGGATGGTCAAGCAGTTGTCTTGGTGAAACAGGATTTTTGTTTTCTGCAAATGTGGCCATTTTTCCGCAAGTTCTGCCTTCAGCTTGTCAAGTAGTGATGCGTAGTATGCTCCTGTAATGGTTTTTCCTTTTTGAAGATAATCGATTAAAATAACTCCATGACTACCCTTAAAAAGTCACCAGCACTTTCCCAGCCGAAAAAACAGTGCACCTTGCCCGTGGCGTCATGGGAATGTTGGTTGCATTGTTCTTCTGCTGCCGACATTTGAAATCCTAACAGCTGAAAACATGATTGAGGGCCCTCAGCCTCAAAGCGTAGCCAAGGGATGTTTTTTAGAATGGGAGGAGTGGAGCCAAAAGCGACAACAGGGCAGAGCTGAGGGACCTGCACATCTAAAACATGAATGCTTCACATTGGCAGCAATTCCTTCCAAAAGTCACCAAAAACGACTACATGAGAACGGCCGCATTAGAAGGTGGGTGGCTAATATATTATCCCTGGAGCAACTTGACTACCAAAAAAAAAGCCCCAATTTCATAAGTTAAAACTTCTATTTTCACCATAATCCAATATCAAAGTAGTACTGAGGAGTTATTGCATTCCACAAAAAAAAAGACGTACCTAACGGGTAGAGAAGGTACGTGATAAATCAAGTGAGGATGCTTGTTTGGATTCAGGGGCTCAAAACATGTGTTTGTGTTGAAATCTAGATATCAAATTTTTGGATGGAATGCAATACCTTCTCTGCCTACTATATCCCCGCCGCTGTAACGTTGCACTTGACAGCTCGCGTTTAAGTTGGTACACTCGTAAAAAAACAGATGAAAAGCTTTCACTGTTTGACCTTCTAAGCCAATCACAAGGCAGCATTCCGGATGGTCGATGACAAAGCGGAACGGGAGCTGGAAGCGGCTCTGTTGCCGGATGTAGCTATCCCCAACCACGTGCTTCAGTTTCTGAATCTCTAGCACAAGCGTCGAGTTGTTTTTTGCAAGCTACATATTGTTCTTGTTATTTGTATTTGTGGTTATTGTTTTATAGTTTAGTTATTATTTGTAATATATATATACATATATATTTATACATTTATCTGTTTTATATACATTTAAGTCATTTATTTATACAAGATTTAAGTGCGACAGTGTCTGAAAAACGATGTCGATCGCAGAGTGATGATTCACGAAGTGTAAATCCTTTGCGCCACTTAATAGTCAGGCATTGGAACTATTAAGGAGCACCCGAGAATTCTTTGAACAGGAAAAGGAGTATGTGAAGCTTCATGGCCATCCCTCTATTCCTGCTGATAAAGCCGTACACTTGTCACTTCAACCCTATCAAATTAGTGTGGAGCGACATTAAGGCTTATGTGAGGGAGAACAATAAGTCATTTACCATTACCGAGGTGGAAAGGCTTTTGTGGGAAGGTGTGGCGACGGTGGACGCGGCTTCGTGGAAGAAGAAAGTAGGTCATGTGAATAAGCTAAGACGAAAAACACAAGAAATAGACAGAATTATTAGTGAGTGTGAACCATTAATGATATGCTTTGGTGAAGATAATGATGACGGGGATTTGGATGGAATTGAGCCATTGCAGTTTTAAATCATGAATGAAAATAACTTTTGTTATCACGTGGTTATAATTTGTTTTATTTCTCCTCAATGTGGCAGGCAAATTTGCAGTGTTCTGTTTCTATATTTTCAAAAGTGCGTAATTTATTCTACATATGCTGCAATGTTTATGCAAAGTTATTTTCAATTAACAATAATAATACAAAATAGTTATTATACATTGACGTTCGCTACTACGTACACTTATGTATGCGGCTTAGACACGATAGAAAGAACTATCAGCTGTTGTTGTTTACTAGCCACTTTGGCAACGTCGCAACCACAATGTAGCCAACTTTACGTGAAGCCACATGAACTGTCAAGTGCAAAGATTCAGCGGCGGGGGTATAGGTACACGGTAGAGAAAGTAAAAATGTTCTTTTTGGATTCAGGGGGATCAAAGCATTTCTGGTGAAATCTCCACATGTAAATTTTGGGTGGAATGAAGTACCTTTTCTACTTAGGTATGTGGTAGAATAAGTAAAATTGGTAATGTTGCTCCAGAGGTCGATGAGTCATGGCAGACGATGTAAATGCGCAATGTCAGGTACTAACTGTTAAACGTACAAAACACTGTTGCGTTCGTAAAACCGGATATAGTTTAGTATTGTGAACTGTTATACACTGTCGTAATAGAAAAGCATGAAATAGTGAATAAATGCAGTAAAAAATATTGCTATTGTCTAATGCGTGGTGTTTAGTAATCACCATTGGAGCTCGTGCACTACTAAATAAAAGTAAAGAACCTCAAGCCTGATAAACAGACCTCTGAGCAAAATTAACTGTCTTTCATGCCCAATATAGAATGGGACACTAAGGACCACAGCAGTTTAATAAAATTCAATTTAATGTTTCAACTGAATGATTACCATGCAACAGTAAGCAAATGTAATATAACTAAATAATTACTGTGTAGCAGTAAACGAATGTAATAGAACTAAATAATTACAGCGATGCAATAAGCAAATGTAATACAACTAAATAATAATGAATGCTACTATAATTATGTCCAAGGACATATCTGCTCTTTCACGATGTAATTGTTAGCCTTAATAAAGGCTGTTTTGCATTGATGCATATAAGACAATGAAGAAATATAAAATTTTGAATGAAAAGGAGGTTCTGAGGGAGAAGATGAACCAAAAGAGAGCTGCGAAGATGTTATGTCACAGGATAATTCTTGGAGAGTGTCACAAGAAAATTCTGAAACACTCCGAATGCGACAGCTGTTCCTGTACATGAACTTGTGTAAGTACGAGTTGAAGAGCTCCTGAGAAGTGCCGAACTGCCTCTTAAGCTTGCTAACTCTTCTGCAAGTTGTTCTATATCCCAATTTTTTTATTAGGACAGCATCATTATTTAAGATCTCATTCTCCGCAACGATACACAAGTTGTCCATGTTGACTATTGACAAAGTCATGCCATAATACATTACCAATTCAATAAATTGCGACAATACATAACCGGAAGTGCTTAAACCACTTTGGGGCATTTAAAGAGCCAAATGCCACACATGCACAAAATTTTAGCAATGTTTCTACATGGTAGCCTGTGTGACGTTGCACCATGACACGTCGGCCTCTGGAACATCACCGTAAAATTGTTTTTTATTCAGCGGGTCTCAAAACATGTATTTCCGGTGAAATCTTGGTATCAAATTTTTGTGTGGAATGCAGTACCTCTACCTCTGTGCATGGTAGAGAAAGTAAAAATGAATGAAAAAGAATTGAAAATCTTTTATATTTCTTGCCAAACTTAATACATTGTGCTTTCCCAATAATTTTGTACATATTGTATAGTTAACATATGCTTTGCTTTAAACACTATTTGTTTTGACTTGATCTGTGTGCTTTGTTTTACAGTGTTATTGATTTTCATTTTATTGTTTTTGACCACAATCCATTCATATTTTTGTGCATTGTATCCATCTTTATGAGCATTTCACTTTTATTTCCCTGTATAGAGAACACGCATTATTTTATGCATGTATTCATTGCGTTGACATCCATTGGTTTTACAGCTTGTTCTCTTATTTGTAATGCGTATTTCAACATATTTGTGTGTTCCACGCTTGTTTAGCGTCTAGCAATGTTAAATATTTTGGTGGTAGCTGCTGGCATGCCGCAAATACACAGGTGTGATGTTGGTACTTCAATAAGGTGCTGCGTGCAGTTGCATAGTAAATAAAGTCGTCGCACAGAATTAGGTTGAAGCATATTGCATGTGCTTCTCTGTACTGAGAAATGCTTGACTGGATTAATGTTTCGGAATTGTAATTATTGCCTGGGACATCTGAGAGGAAATTTTGATGCTTAAAGCTTATGATGCAAGATTTCTTTACTGAGTCTGAAGTACCTAATTAAGAGCAATTATGCTCTTATAAGTTTGAAGTACAGTGTGTGTTTGTCTTAAGAATTGCTGGTGGCAAAGTCCTGCATGAAAATTTCGTATATAATTATGCATTTATTGTTTCTGTATAGTAAACATTGATCTGGAGAGCATTTCTTAACGTAACTTAGGTTTGTAATTAACATACTGTGCATGCAGCCATATTGAAGGATGCAAAGCAGTCCAGTAAAATTATACCAATTACTCATTTAAACCAATGCAGCCAACAGTGTTGTCACCAAATTACAGTAGCTATATCCCCGCCGCTGTATCTTTGCACTTGACAGTTTGTGTGGCTTTGTGTAAAGTTGGCTACATTGTGGTCTCGATGTTGCCAGAGTGGCTAGTAAACAACAGCTGATTGTTCTCCTTTCAATCGTGTCTAAGCCGCATACAAAAAAGTGTATGTAAGTAGTGAACGTCAATGAATAACTATTTCATATTATTATTGTTAATTGAAAATAAGCGACATAAGCAGCTTTGGTTTGGTCGGATACTCCTGTCTATGATAATAGGCATAAATGTGCCTATGTATGGCATCTAATTGGAAAGCATCAAGATTTGTGACTGGACGAGGCTGCTTTCTTTTCTTCCCTGGAGTTGATAGAAATACCTGTTGCATTCCAGATGGTTAAGGAGTTTTGTCCTCTTTCTCTTGGAGTTTCACTCCCTTTGAATAACAGTTCTCGTGCTTAGTCCAAGAGCTGCTGCAGTTCATTGTACGGCTTTATTAGCAGGAAAAGAGGGTTGCCATGAAGCTTCACTTACTCCCTTTCCTGTTCAAAGAATTCCTGGGTTCATCTTTAATAGTTCCAATGCCTGACTTTCACTTTGTGAATCATCACTTGCCGATCGGCGTCGTTTTTCAGACATTGTCGCACTTAAGTTTTGTTTAAATAATTAATATGAATGAAATATATATAAAATAGATAAATATAAATAAATATATATGTATAAACGAACAATAACAAAACTATCAAAACAATAACTACAAATATAAATAACAATGAACAATATGTAGCTTGCAAAGAACAACTCAACTCTCGTGCTAGAGATTCACAAACTGAAGCACGTGGTTGGGAATAGTAACATCCGGCAACAGAGCCTATTGTAGTTTCAGTTCCGCTTTGTCGTCGACCATCCGGAATGCTGCCTCGTGATTGGCTTAGGAAGTCAAACGGTTGAAGCTTTTCATCTGTTTTTTTTTTTTTTTTTTTTGCGAGAATACCAACTTATACTCTAGCTGTCAAGTGCAACATTACAGGGGTGGGGGTATAATTACGCTAAGCTCATTAGACAACTACTGTGCTTGAATTAACGTAACTTACAATTGCTCTCCTGCCATGTGCGTTTCAGCTATGCCACGCGTAAAACATGCAGTGTTTTCGGCTCGTCCGTCCGCCAGTCGTGTCGAGTGAAAGAGGAGAGGAGCTAAACAAAGATAAAAGTTCTTCGTTGTGCCTGACGAAATGATGTAATTTTGAAATAATATACTACATTAAGCATCTCTATACACTTCTAAGGATACAGTGTACATCACGTCTCAACTATTCCATTATGTTAGTGTTCATTTTCGTGCTATGTGAAAAGCGCATATTAAATATGAATAGTTTTAATACCTTTTCACCCTGTATTGTTTTATTCTAGAGCTTGTCTTCCATTTTGTATCTTTTAAATTCCTTTGCGTGATGCTTTAAATGCCCTATGCAATATTATAATATAGAACAGAGCTTTAAAGCTGATCTTTCCACTTTCATTATATTTCTAAAATTCCAAAATGCGTTACTCGACAAATGTTTTTAATATTATTGCGAAACTTACAGATAGCAGATTATTCAAGTTAGTACCATATTTACTCTGAAGTTCTTGTTTTTACTGTTATGTTTATTTTAACTCTCAATTAGATAAGAAAAACTTTGCATTTAAAAGTGTGAAGTAATTGTGTTCTTTCGTAATAACTATACATATGGCGACGAATAGCATCTACTTGGAAGGGACCTAGATCTAATAAGTTTTGACGATGTCAGGTTTTTCCTGGGATTTCAAATATTACTTCTGAACATCCAGACTGCAATTTCTCTGCTTATTCTTTTTCTTTCTTGTTCTTTCCCTATATTGATAATAGCTGTCCTATCTATGACTTCATTTACATCAATCATTGGTTCACTGTTTTCTCTTCCCAGTTCTAAATATGCCCTTAAAGCACATACTAACTCACGAGCTTGGCCGCGAATAGCTATACCTTGTCTAAGCTTAGCACATTTTTTTCTTTGGGGAATGAGTTCGTGGTTCTTCCCCTATGCTTTTGCTCGGGATCAGACATTGTCAATCACACAGAAATTTTAGCACAGGTTATATGTTTTAAAATATTATAATCACCACAATAATGGTCATTCGCTATACTACAGCTACACGTTTAGGACTTGAAAAATAACGTTAATATGCAATTGCACACTTCACTGATTTAAATAGTTGTATGCTTAAACTTTAAAATATCGCACTACACTATGATACACAAATAACACAAGTATCTGATAAATCAAACAAAATGTTTGCCATGTGGCAACATTTCCTCTTAAGCTCTGGTGAAGGGTGTGGAGGGGCTTGAAGGCGATTGGCTACTTCAAGGTCAACCCCTGGTTGTCATGACAACAGACCCACATACATGTGTGGAAAACACACTGAGCTAGCTGTCAGAATTGAGAAGTTATGTTAATTCAAGTATAACTTAAACTTTAAGTAAATCTAATCACTATATGGTCATCGCAGCCTTCGGATCCCCAAGCGGCGACCTTTGTGCAGTAGCCAAACACTTGTTCCCTACCCTCCCTAACCGCAAGCACCATAAAATCTGAACAACGCTTTGCTTTGGTGGAGCTGGAGAAAGGACCACGTGTTGTGTTTAAGGGATGGGAAGACCCTACTAATCGTTTACTGATGGGTTTATGGTCAGGCTTCAAAGCTTTCCATTCGCTTTGAAGCCGGTTGGGGAAAGGATGCCCGCGACTAGTTTACAGGATGCATTCGCACTCCTAACACCTGTGTTCTCAGTGGATCCTCAAGGCAGACATCTGTATCACTGTAGTAAAGTGAGAGATCAATTTAACAAGTGGAAGAAAGCCTGGGAATGGATCCACACACAAAGAATGCACATATCACTCCACACTTGATATCTTGTGAAAGCATGAAGCTTTCTACACCTCCCCACCCAGCTGTCTAGGGAGCTCAAACTGCATTCTTATCTCTAAGTTTGGTATATTAACATTACTTATTAACCATGTGTATCTTTCACTATGCCAGCACAAGGTTGCACAAATATGGTAATTAAACAATGGACAAGGAAATGTTATGAAATAAATTATTACTATTAATGGCAGAAGACACTAACGTAGGGGCTCATTGTTTAAGGAAAAAACTACATCCTGAAGCATGTGACACTTTTCACAAAGTTGTCCACTTTACTTAAAACACTGCAGATCAATTACTTTTCTTTTTTAGAGTTTCCATAGCTTCCATTTGCTGCATTTCCTCACATTGGAAACAGCATTCACATACAGACCAGTTGCTTTCAATGTTAATTTAATGATGTCCTTGACTGCACAGGTATAATAATGCTAAAACATATAGTTGAATACAAATAAAACTACTGTTTTACTTCAGGTCTCTGCTACTTGTGTTTACACTGCTTAGACCCATTATGCACTCTGCTGCGATTGAGACAAAAAGAATATTGATTAGCATGACTTACTTTGCTCCGTGAACAACATGGCCATGATAGAAATAGAAGCTAATTATTTGTTACATTTAAATGAAACGATTATTAAAATACTATGCTTAATTCACCATCTTTATTATTTGAGGTACAGAAGGGATGATATCTAGTTTAGTATCTTCTTTAGCTTGAAAGGTGTGCTGCGGCAAAGAGACACATTGGTTTACATTTGGACCTTTTCATGGGCTGGATTGGGTATAGAAATTTTAAATACTGCAAGAAAACATGACATTTTTTTTTTCTCATACTGCAATAAATTCTGCTGGACTCGAAGCTTGCATGTGTAAAACAACAAAACCTGAGAGGAAACATGGGCAGCAGTTTACAAAAATGACTGGCCTCTAATTGCATGTCTGGGGGGAACTTTTGCAATAGTTAGCTGTGTGTGTGTGTGTGCATATTGCCTGCAATATGAGAAGTGATATGGTTAGCCACTGGCATGCTTGTTCATGTGCATATTTGAACCTTCAGACTTAGAAATAATTCTTGCATCATACATTTGAAAGGTTTTCCAGTGTTGGAAATGCTGGAAAAGCTTCTCCAAAGTTTTTAATACACACACCTTTTGGATCATATATAAGGTTGCCAGCATGACTTGTAAGGAGGTTGCATATCTCATGATGAAGGGAACTGGGCTGCTTAATAACTGAATAGCAACACTTTTATCTTCAAGGCAACAAGAATCATAGGTGCTTTTGGTTATTTCAGACAGTAGTCCTGAGTTAGTCAGCACCCCTGGCTAGCACGCAGAAGGACTGTGTTAGGGGAGTTTTCTTTCCCCCTCCTTTTCTTTCTAGTTTTGTAAGAACTCCCTATCCTTTCAAACTAGTTGTGCCTTAACTTTTATTCCATACTGCGAAATAACATTGCACTTGTCCAGTGTGGAATATGTAACATACTTCCCATGACAGTAAAAATATTTTACTCTAGTGGAATCAAGGCTTAACTGTAGTGCACAATTGTTTGGGACTGGAAACTTGAGAAAGATAAAACACTTAATTTTAAATAAAAGCATGAACAATGAATAGGAAGCTTTCAGGAGCCTAGGGATGAAAGTAGGAAGGTTTGTCAAGATACACATTCCATTTCTATATCATAGTATAGTGTATGTTCGATGCACGTGTGTGTTCATTTTAGAATAGGCAGAGGCCATGGGTTCACAACATTGCTGGAGCTCTCTAGTAGCTACCTTGGAAATGCACTATGTAAGAGTAAGCTCTACTTCTGTAGTAAACTATTAAAAGTCAACACTTGCAACTATTTCCAAAGTATTTTACTCTGTTTAGATACTCACATGCTCGCACATAGAACTTTTTCTAAGCTTTTGATTTTATTTATTCAGGGGATCTCAAAACATGTATTCCCGGTGAAATCTCTGTATCAAATTTTTTGATGGAATGCAAATGTACCTTCTCATGCGGAGTAAACTACTACAGAAGTAAATGTTGGAGAGCATTGTCATAATATGTTACTACCAAAGTAAACACAAATATATGGTCGAGTTTACTCTTGTGACTTAATTGGAGTAACTCACTTGTCAATTGAAATACAAAACCGTATCATATTTGGAGGAAGATGTTCATGGATTGCATTGATGTTCTCGAAAACATGAATGCAATAGTGGATACAGTAAGGTAAAGGCGAGAACCATATGATACTTATCTGTAGTATGTTCAAGGAATTTTTGGTATTAAAATCATTTACATTCCTTTCGAACTTACTTGGAGAACATCTACAATAAAGTTCAGGCAGGAATTCAGCTGTATCACCTGCAGTTGTTATACGCCCTGCAAGTATTTTGTACCAGAATATTTCAGATAGTTGCAGGTGATCTTATAAATGTGCACAGTATGGCTGCTGATCATATCTTTGTGCTTTTGGAGCGCCTTTGAGATTAATAGCAAGATAAATAAATGTGTCCGCAAATGATGAGAGTTCAGAAAATAAAATGTGATTGTTTGCCTTCGCAAGCTTCCCACACATTATGGGTGTGTTTAAACACATTTTCCTATTTTGTGTCATCCGGTGAACTTTTCCAAAATTAGCACGGATATTTCTCCATCAGCATGCAAGGATGTGTGAAGCAAATATGAAGATCAGGGCTTTGTATCCAAGTAATTTTAAGCTGCCCGTCAATTATGAAAAATGCATACATAGCCATCACCAAGAATAACTATTTATTTTTTCCTTCCTATCTTCCTAAGAAGAAAATTTGTAAACCTTCGTCATTTCAAGAGTAAGCTTCTCAACATGTATTACATAAGCACAAGAATAAGTAGGTGTAAATCTCCATCACATGCAATCTGCTATTGAATATTTATCTATTACATGACATATTAAAATATCTTCCATGTGTTGGGTATGGGTATATAAGACAGACTAAAACTTTCTTGAAGATTTTGTTGTTTAGGATTGGCTAATAGTTTTAAGTAACATGGAAGTTTATTATAAATTTTTATTGCAGAATAGTAACATGCTTTTTGGAACACAGTTTTAATCTATTTGCTGCTCTATGCAAAGTGCCTGCTGTCTCATATTGTCGTGCACAGCAAGGTGTAACTATCGTTACGTAGCTCAAGGGAGAATATATGTTTTGACAAGCAAGGATAAGGGTATTTTCTGGTTTTAAATTGCCTAAAGGAGTAAAAAGAGCCACTGCCAAATGTGAGTGCTTTTTTGGGTGGTGGTGATATAAATGTTTGCTATGTGCCAAATTACTCCAGAGGATTATTGCATATTGCAACAGGGAGCAAAAGTAGGTAAAATAAGTTTCTTAAGGCAAAGCAAGCAGAGCTAGGTTTTTGGTAGCATGATTTTTATTTTTCTCCAGCAAAGTTCATCTACTTGAAGCCCAAGAAATTTTGTATCATACTTTATGGTGTACAGCTCGTGTAATACGTTGTGACAGTCCCCCACTCCTGAGACAGATGCGCAATAACACTGACCAGCCCACTTGCATAATAAGAGAGGTGGGGGTCAGTGTTCCACCTGCTGTGAGCGTGATAATTACTTGCAGAGCAATTTCGATTGCAGTTTATTAGCACATATCCAGAGCAATTCTTATCACTGTTTTAGCGCATATCCTTTCTTTCCTTGTATTGCATAAGATATGTTGCCCATTCAGAGTAAACGTAGTGGCAAAGTGCTACATTCCCAAAGCAGGGAAATTGTAAGTAATGTGTACACAAAGTAGCCAAAGTAATGTCAATGCTCTACCACGCAATAATGTAGTGCAGCTAAGCTGCAGGTGTTTCAGTAAGTAGTGTATGGCGAATTGTTAAGGATAAGAAAACAATTGATTCCTGTGTTGTAACGGTATTACTTATAATGTTATTACTTGTGATGTTTGTGTATGTGTGTTTACTTCATGTGAAGCCATCTTGTGACGTCATTCATTTGTTCGGTTTGTAGCTCCATCTGGTGTTAGCAATTTGCGGCAGTATTAGTGTTCGAAAGAATGCGACTTATTTGATTTAATTTTTGTTTACTGTCCTCCGGCTAGCTATTATTTCTCGGTCGAACATGTCTCTTGATCAAGGTGTGTAAACGGAAAGGAATCTTTTATCCAAATATAACACTGATGAAGAAAATTGTTTTACACATTTATTGTTGAACACGTTAACTATCACATTTATACAATCTTAACACTCGCCAAACTGAAACTGTTATAACAACTTCTTACTGATAATTCTTTTAATCCACGTACTTCAATCTTTTGTATAATTAACTTTACCATACTTTAGATCTTTCATAATTCTGATCCGATGTATGCCGTACTAATACTTTCCACGAACTGACTGACTGAAGACGACGTGTAGTGTACACAGATTTTTGATGAACTGAGCGACTTTACTTCTAACCTACTACCTTTATACCCATATACTCCGATATGCCTAAAGATTATAACTGAACTGCAATTGGCTAATAAAACGCGCCAACATTAGCGTCTATTTTAATATCCAATGAAAATTATGAATACATATGCTCTAGGGAAACGTTCCAGAATATTCTCAAGGAAAAAACGCCCCAACATTACGTAACTTCGTTTCCAATAATGATAAACAGCTCACCCCCTCGCTGCATTATTGCGCGCTATTATTGACAGTTTCAGTAAGGCATTAAAAACTTACTTCTCAACAATAATTACAGTCAAGAAACATCTCAAATCAATGTCACATAAAAATGCATATTCATATTACAATCATTATTTACATTTAAGTAATTTGTGATACAAATTACTGCATCAGTGTCCACCTTATTTTCCACCCCTCATAAAGAAAGGCCAAGGAAATCAAGAATATCAGCTTTGGACAGCTTTAATGAGGCGGTAGTCCACAGAACCGTGAACGACTTTTATGTAACAGAGAAGAAGAGGCCTTCTTTAAGAAAAGTGCATGCAACGTTCCGAAATTTAATCGATTTCAAAGGATCCATGTTAACATTGCGCAAAATCTTGATTGAGCGTCATGACATGAGACATGCGTATAAATTATCTAAGGCAGATCACTAAATTTCGCAGCGAGGGCCGACCCATTATACATGGATGAAGCCTACATTCATTCCTCACATACTACCCCACATTCCTGGAGCGACGATTCCTTAGGTTTATTTTCCCAGTCTAAAGAGGTCAAAGGCTAATAATCCATGCTGATGGAGAGCAGGGTTTTATCCCTAACGCTTATGTCCGTTTTAAGTCCCACCAAAGTACAGGAGACTACCATAGTGAAATGAACTCCATTAACTATGAGAAATGGCTAAAAGAGATTAATACCCAATCTACCTCTAAATTCAGTTCTGGTAATTGATAATGCTCCCTACCATAACGTGCAATTAAATAAGGCTCTTTCATCTAATTCAAAGAGACACTATGATTTCCTGGTTACAGGCTCACCTTCCAGAAGATTTCCTTAACACAGATTTCTCTTCCCTCTGCAAACCTGAAATAGACAATCTCATAAAACCTCTAAAAACCAAACATCGTAGATATAAGATAGTCTGTTGGAAGAGTGCAACCACAGTGTATTCAGACTTCCCCCATACCACCATCCAATTGAGCTTATCTGGGCTACTGTAAAGAATTGGGTTGCGGACAAAAACGTTACATTCAAAATGGATGATGTGGGACTGACCGAAAAAACAAGACTGTTGCAGGCATGTAAGAGATATTGAACAGAAATATATGGAAAATGAGGGACTCTTGGATTAAGGACAAGAAAAAATTATTCATTTGGCTAACGATAGTGATGGTGAGGAAAGTAAAAAATCCGGTGGTGGCGACGAATCTGATTACAAAGATGAAGCTGTGCAACACACACTGCAATTATTCTCGGATATTTCTGGAGTGTCCCCATTGCCCTTGGATGAGGGTGATAAATGCAGAGTTCAATTGCAGGTAAGCTTACACAGTTGTTTACAATGCGTTGTGTATGTCTGCGACTGCCTACGAGTTCTGATATCACTTGTAGCCTCTTGCTCCCCCACCATTCTCATCACTTGCTCATATGGAGTGTCATGACGTATTACATGAGCTGTAATTGTTGTACCTGATTGTTAAATCATATACTTGTTTATCATTGTTTTAAATTCAATAAAATCATAGTTCAATGAAAGCTTATTAGTTTCAAGCCAAATATTGAGTTCAACACTTCAATCTCTTAATTGTTGATGTGACCAGATATAAGTACACTATCAGCTAAAAGAACAGCTATTACTCTATAGCAGGTCATTTATAAATATTAAAAATAACAAAGGGCTGAATATAGAACCTTGTGGGACACCTTAGTAATAACATCTGGTTCAGAATCACAACATTGATTCTGGTTTTATGGATTCAAGTAATATCTGAACTGATTTATAGAGATCAAAATCAAGAAACAAGACAATACTCCGGAAGTGATGAGTAATTGTAGTTGAGCACTCCAATGTTACTTCCAGAATAAATTACTTTCAAAGTAGCATACTTACATAGTATGGACTTACTAAATGTTACTTCCAAAGTAATTTACTCTTAATATGGTGCACGCTGCCCTATGAATCCCAGCATCATCAATTTTATATAGTTTCAAGAATAACAAATGGTTACAAAGTGTTCCCATATTGAATTTCAAAGTTTGCAAACCACCTTTCACTAAAAAATCTTATTCATCAGCTGAAGAGCAAGTCCGTACTGAAGACAATTTTCATTTTATTCTGATTCCTATTCTTGATTTATAGCAAAATTACTTAGAAATTGATACAGGGTGAGCCAAAAAACTAAACCCCCTACGCAGTGGTTTTTCCTGTTGCCATCTACTGCCATCATAGAAAAGTGCGGATGAAACCATACAGCATTTTTAAAACTACTTTCAAAGGCTTTACTTACCAACTTAATGAAAGGAAATGCTGAAACTGGCCACCATTGTTTCCATTGATGGATAGTTTCCTAAAGAGGTGCCAAAAATGTATGGACGATAGTGGCCGTTTCAGCATTTTAATTGCTTGTTTGAAGCAGATTGCTGTATTTCCTCATATGGACCCCCAGCAGAGGAAAATCCTTTTGATGAGAGGAAAAAAAAAGAATTGTACCGTTGTCGTACAGTGAAATCTGTTACATATGAAAGTGGCACAATGCTAAACTTTTTCCGGTTTAGTCGAGGTTTCTGTATTCAGATGTTCCGGATATTTTTTCTTGTGCACATCCAGCAATCCAGA
Organism: Deroplatys truncata; assembly: GCA_030765065.1. NCBI lineage: Eukaryota > Metazoa > Arthropoda > Insecta > Mantodea > Mantidae > Deroplatys > Deroplatys truncata. The sequence goes on from CM060977.1 coordinate 20,952,185, forward strand.
ACAGGTCGCCACAGTACCTAGCCGCAAATGCAGCTTTACCTGTGTGATAAAGAAAAGGTACACAAGCTTTTGTTATTTGTCTTGGGCGGAGTTTAGCTTTCTGCACTACCATTGGCTGGGTCTTGGTGATCCCACCTGGGTGGACTGGTGACCATGTGGTGACCAAGCCCAATACTGCTTAACTTGGGCGACCACTTGTGTGGTCGTCAAGACAAGCAGGATGGGAAAATTAAGTAATGGTATGGGGGGAATCCAAGTTGGCAGCAGGATGGGTCACTCATCCAGCTAGTGACCAAGCTTAACTTGGGGGAACTTGAGAAGTGAAGGATTGGCAGATCTCAGCCTCGGGGGCCCAAGCCGTCCTTCAGCAACCGGTAACTCTTTCTTTGTCTTGGCGCCTTATGGTCATAGCGGCCCAAAGAGTGTACCACCTGGTTAGTGAGTGAGTTTTGTATACATGGTACGGGTTCTCTCCCACACCATGTCGTGTGGAGGCCAGAATGGGTGTGTAGGATGTGTCTTGTGAAAACTGCTCTCATCTTGGTACATGTGCACTTTTATCTCTACTGCATAATCTAGTACATATGTGTAAATAAGGTATTTCAGTCCTTTAACCAACACATTCATCACAACACTTGAGATATTTTATACTACACATTTGAGTCCATTTGTCCTTGCACTAATGCATACATCACAAGGAATCTGAGAAAGCACACATTTTAACATGGCATCCTTTTATTAAAATGCAGTTTTCTCAATACACTTCTCCAAGCAACAGACAACACTGAAGGAGAAACACACATTTGCATCAGTAACCCCCTTTCTTTTGTTTGTAAATGTCTCCTCTCAGCTATGTACATTTACAAAGAAATCTCATTTACCTTAATGACCTGCATTTGCAGTGTTCTTGGAGGTACAAATGTATCTTAATTATGCATATTTATGTTTTAAGAAATTGCATATGGTTTGTTTCCTATTATTCAGGAAAAATTGCACAAAGTGTATGATTTCTACTGGAACCAAAACTTTTCCAGAATAAAACAGAATTGCGGCTTCAGGTTTTGCTATGTTTCACTATTTCCAAATTTCTATGCCCCAAAATTTGAACAAAGGCAAAATTCTCCTTCACTCAGATAGTTGGCATAACCAATCCCCAAACCCTGCTCAGTACCCCCATATACCCCCTCATTTCTACAAGTTCAGTGTTTATTTTTTTATGTGCTTTGGTTTTGCTGGCGTTCTGTACTGTTCAGCTTCTCTTTCACTTTACTACTGAGCTATGATGCAATCTAACAAAACACTGCTATCCTCGTGGCATTCCAAAGGATTAGGCACAAAAAAATTGCATCGTGAATTCTGTGAGCTTGCTCTCAGTACTGTTCTCTATGCTATGGGATGCTTTTATTTTCCCCCTACTACTGGATACATACTATATCCATTCCAAACAGATATCGGGTGAAATTCTACTACAGAATAAATACAGGTTCACACAGACCTGGATGGCTAGGGAAATTAAAATTTCTCGGGGAAAGCCGGGCAAATTTTTTTTATAGTATAAAAGTCAGGAAAATTGATTCCCATTGGTATAAAAGTTCGACATTTTTACTATACTCTAAAAATTTATGCAACTGTGAATATGAATTAGTGTTTTAATAGTTTCCCATAGTCATTATGAATGGTATAGTGTATTGTCCTTTAATACTTAAAAAGGGGGTCCCTCTGTTCAAACAAGAATTGTGTGTTCCCATTTTATTTAGAAGCTTTATGTACCACTGTGATTACGATGGTGAAAGCATTTGTTACTCTTGTTACTCATAGTTTGTCCAATATCAGACTTTAAAAATGTATACGAGGTTCCTCAACAAATGCATGAAACAATAGACACATTTGGCAAAAGCAATACCTGGACAATCCTCAGAATCGCATTCTTGAATTGAGCAACATGTGCAGCAGTATTGTACCCAGCCACTTGCCAGGAATACTGAAGCATAGGCTGATAACACCGGAGCGGACAACTGGTTATGAATAATAAGGTATTTTCTTATGAAAATTCTATTTCCTAATTTAGTATCGAAGTCACTGCAGAGAGTCCTTATATAGTCTGTTATCCTTCTTGCATACATTTTATACTGCCGGAAGAAATATGCATTCAATATCTTTACCCACAACTGATTCACATACCATTGTGTCCTTGTGAGCTCTCCAAGAATCACATAGTAATATACACTTCTGGTTAATTTGTGACATTGCCACAAAGGACATTCAAGAAAAAGGATTTTAAATGTTCTTTTGACTTTTTCCCACTTGTGGTAGTCTCCAAGTGTGTGTGTGGTGGGAGATTGTCTTCAATATCCTTTTTAACTTTTGGCCCAAAGATTTTTTGCTGAAGACAAATTTTTTTGATAGGTGTCCACTCATTGAAAGTCCAACATCTGTTGTATAGCTATGAGTTGTATTGTGTGCAGAGTGAACCAAGGCAACTGTTGATTCCCCCCCTTTTTTTTTAAAGATAATATTGCACCAGAAGATCATAATTAAATTCCACTTTGATCAGTGTTCGAAATGCAGTGTGGCTGTATTTGGTCAGTGTTCGAAATGCAGTGTGGCTGTATTTGGAAACTTGCAGTATTCTGGCTTCTTTGACAAAATGGTGCCAGACTGGTAAAATATCCTGGTCTTCTTGTATATCTCTGGTTGTCATGAAAGCAGTGATGTGTATGGCATATTCTGTATTCATGCTATGAAAGCTGCAGAACATTTAAACTTTGTGTGCTCAGTTTCTCTTGCTTTTTGCATTGCCCAAATTTTCAGGTGTCAGTAGTGAACACATTTTCCTTCACTCCTTGCCATGTCAAATTGGGATAGAATGTTTTGTTTTATTGCCAGTTCTTTGATTGCCTTGTTCCCTCAAAATTGATGTTTATTACATCTTTTTTCTCCACATAATCAAACATTACTTTGATGTTTGGTGTGCTTTTTATAGATGGATGTCTCTTCACTAATGAGCTGTAGGTCAAAACTTTACGTGCAGATTTATGATAGTTAAAATACTAATAGTATTGGATTTCTTTTCTGATGAAGGTTCATTGTCACTAGAACTGTTAGCTTCTCTTTGAGGAGTACTATTTCTGCCACTGTCACTAGCACTACAAACTTTAACACTGCTAATTGTGTTACAGTCTACAAAGACTTTCTTTGTCCACTATCTTATCCAGTGTAATTTCAGTTGATCAAATGAATTTTCATGTTTTTGAATAATCAAATCCACCAAAAACATTGCAAAAACGTAATCTCCTGTCCTACACAGCTTCCATTGGGTAATGCCTTTTTAACTTGGATGTCACAACGTTTAAAACGTTCCAAATATTAAAATGGTTCCATTTGTTTTTGCTCTATTTGTATGAAAATGCTGACATGTATAGTAAACGTGTCAACTACTTGCTGAGAATGACTATGTTTCAACTTCTCCAAGACTGCAAGCACTGTCATGTACAAGCCAGGCAATACACAATCAAATGCCTTTGCAGGTTTGCTTAGAATAATTTTAAAGTGGGTCTGTGTATAATTTTTTTAAAAAATTTCTGTTGAGCTGAGAGACATACTTTGTTAATGGCTAGAAAAAAATGCCTTAAAGGGCAACATTCTAATTTTTCTATTTCACTAATTTGACCATTCACACCTTTATCTTTCAATTTTATTTTTATTAACTGAGTCAGGGAAATGGATAGAATATATAAATTTCTGTGCAAACCCGAATTGGTATGCACTGTAAAACATGTGCTACAAAACTGGCTCTCTTACCCTGAAATTAGTGAAATATTTTCGTAGATCCAGAAATTGGGCTTGTGCACAATCTGCAAAGACAATGATTGTAAAACTATGCTGCACTAAGAATGATCAGCACACAGCACGTTATAGAGTAACAATACCCATTGTAGAAAGTGACTAATTGCTGACAAGTTATGAAGTACAGGTGGTAACAGACCCTTTATTGGGTAGGTGTGTTAAAACATGTTAGTGTTTCCAATTTCACATGTGAATGTATCCACCAACAGTAATAAAATTTGTCGGCTGTTTTACAATTTATTATTTGGCTGTTGGGTATGTGGATTGAGGTATATTCTTGCTTTGAAATTGACATTTCAGCTTTCCTTGAATTTGTATTGGGGATTTTTTTTTCTTTAAGCATAGTGATCTTTTATTGTATCACTATCAGACATCCTTTTTCCAGTCTCCGAAGGAGATCGGGAATAATTTCCTAAATACATTACTCATCTCTTGGTGATAATCGCCACCACTTTTTGATTGAAAAACCAACCTGCCCTTTCTGTGAAACCATATTTGGCCTATGCGATCCTTTATTGGGATCTTTATACCACCACTTTGTTTAGAAATTTGCCAGGTAAAACTTTTAGCATGGTTTTGGTTTACCCAAGTTGTTGGTGTGAATAATAGTAGGAGGGTGGTGGTCTTTATCACGCATTGTTCTTAAAAATGAGGCCCTCGCAATATCTTTTCTCTCCATTAAAAACAGTCGTCCATTGTACATTTTCTATATCGAAAGCAAAGTTTTGTCAAAATGTTGTGTAAAGATGTAACATTTCCTGTATAGTCCTATTTTGTTTTTAAAAGAACTTTTAAACTAAGAAGTGTGTGATATTCACCATGATCCTAAAACTGATGTACTGAGCGACTGATTGTGTTTTTGTAAATCATCTAACACTGACAAGAGTTTTGACATGTAGTGCTTTTTCCTTGGGGAGAGAAAAAGTAGGCCCTGTAGCCTGTACATTTCAATTACACTTTTCTGGACTTACTCATATATACATTGCACAGTTCTTATAGACACTTAACATGCTTCTACAGTTATTTTTTGTATATATCTAGATGGATTTATTGTAGAATTTGTTCTACCGTTTGGTTTACAACACATACAACGTATATTCGTATATCATTTTACCCCTACATTTATTGTACAATTTGTCTGGTGCTTGTTTTGGCCACTCAGATTGCTTGTCTCCCTGGCAGTTTCCCTCCCTGAGCAACCCTTGTTTCTCTTACTTTTCTATATGGTTTGTTTTTTCTTTCTTTACCTTTATGTATGTATATATATTTCATCACCTAATGGAGAGCAGCAAAGTTTGATGCAGTAATTTGTATCACAAATTACTTAAATGTACATAATGATTGTAATATGAATATGCATTTTTATGTGACATTGATTTGAGATGTTTCTTGACTGTAATTATTGTTGAGAAGTAAGTTTTTAATTCCTTACTGAAACTGTCAATAATAGCGCAATAATGCAGCGAGGGGGTGAGCTGTTTATCATTATTGGAAACGAGGAAGTTACGTAATGTTGGCGCGTTTTTCCGTTGAGAACCTTCTGGAATGTTTCCCTAGAGCATATGTATTCATAATTTTCATTGTATATTAAAATAGACGCTAATGTTGGCGCGTTTTATTAGCCAATAGTAACTCAGTTATAATCTTTAGGCATATCGGAGTGTATGGGTATAAAAGCCAAGTCAGAGGTAGATCGCGGTCAGTTCATCGAAAATTTCAATACATTACACGTCGCCTTCAGTCGTTCAGTTCATCTAAATTCTTAGTACATTACACGTCGTCTTCAGTCAGTCAATTCGTCAAAAGTATTTGTACGGCAAACGTCGGGTATCGATTCACAAGTTACGCGCAGCAGAATTATGAATAATCTAAAGTGTTGTAAGGTTAATTATACAAAAAGTTGAAGTACGCAAATTAAGAATTATCAGTAAGAAGTTATTATAACAGTTTCAGTTTGGCGAGTGTTAAGATCAATGTATAAATGTGATAGTTAACGTGTTCGACAATAAATGTGTAAAACAAATTTCTTCATCAGTGTTATATTTGGATAAAAGATTCCTTTCCGTTTACACACTCTGATCAAGAGACATGTTCGACCGAGAAATAATAGCTAGCCGGAGGACAGTAAACAAAACTTGAAAATTCTTTCAAACGCTAATACTACCACAAATTGCTAACACTAGATGGAGCTACAAACCGAACAAATGAATGACGTCCCAAGATGGCTTCACATGAAGTAAACACACATACACAAACATCATAAGCATCAACATTATAAGTAATACACTCGCATGTTGGAGTTGGGAAGAGTAGGTAGCAAGGGCATGATAATAGAAAGGATACTTTATTGGCATAGATTGAAATCATTGGACAAGCATATCTTGAGGCAATGTTTAGTAATACAGTGATGGGATGAATTGGGCTCAAGGAATAAAGAGGATCCTACAGGAAATAGGAATGTGTAACTTACGGGAGGAGAGAGAGAGGTTTGTTAAAGGTTTCTGGAAAGAAGGAACAGAGTAGAAGATATAGAGAAACAAGAATTATTTCAAAGTTTGGAACTGTATACACAATTAAAGCTGGCCTGGGGAAGGGATGTATGTGGATGTAGGTGATATGTTAGTGAGAGAAGGATGGGCCTGGTCCAGATTAAGCACACATAGGCTAAGGGGAGATAGGAAGGGAGCAAATTTGCATAGATGTCCTCTTTGTGGAGAGGTAGATAATGATTTGCATTATATAATTGAGTGTGAAGAAACTTAAGTTGTGGAGAGATCAGTTTTTACCTAAAGAATGGGAGAATGTTAACAAAGAAGTATTAAAAGTTAGGATACTGAAAATACAAAAGGAGAGGGATATAAAAAGAATAGAATATATGGGGAGAGTAAGAGAAGAATTGTTTAGAAAAATAAAGCAATATGAATTTATGACCCACCGTGCATAAATAACCATGGTGTTAAAATGCATGATGGATTAAAGAAAGAAAAAATAGCAACTCAAAGTAATGTATTAAAATTGTAAGAATTTTGTATAGCATTATGGAAATAAATATATACATACCTTCCTTAAGATTCTCCCATGTCCTCGATTTGTATATATCTAAAAGGATTACAAACCCTTTTCTTGGCAGTTTTCCGGAGTTTCAAAAAAGTTGCACACTGTACAGTCTTTTGACTCATCTAATACCACTCAAATTTGATATTGTGGTTAAGTAAAACATGCTCAAATTCACGCAAAATTTAGAAAAAACCCTTATCGACTGTTGCTAAGGGAGAGGTCAAATGATGTGCGGAGCGTGGGATGAATTGTCTTTGAGCTGCCTGGTCAGTGTAGTACTGTAACGTATCTTTTGCTCCAATCAGAGGGTGTTGGGGCTTATAAACATAAAGATTCTTACATGCATTGGGTGTCATGTGTCTGAAGCTATTATTTGCTAATGCACCTGAAATGTAACCCTATGTATACCTCTAAAATTTGTTCTTTAAGAAATTATTTCTGAAAACTGTTCTTTCCTGCTTTTCTCTCTCATGGTAATGAAGGGAATGTTATCAGAAAATAAAAGTAGGTTAGACGAATATGGGCGTTTTCAAGTATAACTGTCATAACCACTATGGCAAAGAACTGAAAAAGCAGATACAGTAACAAAGTAATAAATTTTTGGCTGTATCAAACATGTACAATATTGCAAACTGAATGAATTGTGCATTGAAATGTAACATTTTCATCAGCACAATCCAAAATGTAAAGGTGCTACAAGATTTTGTAGGAAGAGTTAATGTTTTTCTTTGCAGTGGTAAATTTGCACAGTTGCTCTTCTTTTACCCTGAGCAAATCAAGATTGATACATATTGAAATCTTTTGAATCTTATGCTGTGTGTCTGAAACTAGAAAGTGATGGACAGTTGCAAGACAACTATACCCCTGCCGCTGTAACGTTGCACTTGACAGCTAGCATTTAAGTTGGTACACTCGCGAAAAAAATAGATAAAAAGCTTCAACCGTTTGACTTCTAAACCAATCACAAGGCAGCATTCTGGATGTAACTATTCCCAACCATGTGTTTCAGTTTGCGAGTCTAGCATGAGCGTCGAGTTCTTTGCAAGCTACATATTCATTGTTATTTATACTTGTGGTTATAGTTTGATGGTTTTGTTATTGTTCATTTATACATATATATTTATTTTATATATATTTCATTCATTTTATTTATTTAAACGAAACTTAAGTGCGACAATGTCTGAAAAACAACACCAATCGCCAAGTGATGATTCACGAAGTGAAAATCCTTTGCGCTGAGGTGTGCCACATAATGATCAGACATTCGAACTATTAAGGAGAACCCGGGAATTCTTTGAACAGGAAAATGAGTACGTTAAGCTTCATGGCAAACGTCTATTCCTGCTGATAAAGCCGTACAATGAACTGCAACAGCTCTTGGACTAAGCACGAGAACTGTTATTTACAAATGAGTGAAACTCCAAGGGAAAGAGGACAAAATTCCTGAACCATCTGGAATGCAACTGGTATTTCTATCAACTCCCGGGAAGAAAAGAAAGCAGCCTCGTCCAGTCACAAATTTTGATGCTTTCCAATTAGATGCTATACGTAGACAAATATATGCCTATTATCATAGAAAGAAGTATCCGACCATATCAAAGCTGCTTATATCGCTTATTTTCAATTAACAATAATACAAAATAGTTATTCATTGACGTTTACTTCCGTACACTTTTTGTATGCAGCTTTGACACGATAGAAAGGCGAACAAGAGCTGTTGTTTACTAGCCACTCTGGCAACGTCGCAACCACAATGTAGCCAACCTTATGCGAAGCCACACGAACTGTCAAGTGCAAAGATACAGCGGTGGGGGTATAGCACGAAGGGAATCAGTTCAGTTGATAGGGTTATTTTCTTTAATTTTTTTTCTTCAACAAACAACTGGGATAGAATTTCTCTCAAATCTGTATAATAGCTGCCACAGCCATTATACTGTAGCTCTTATTGCATAATATTGTTCACCTCTTTTAAAATGGTTAGCAAAACAGATATTGTCTTTGAAACTTGGTGCAGTGTTATCCAGAGGGATTGTAGTGAGAATGTCATGTGCAACTGGAACAGTCTTGACATCAATCACATAATTGGAGGTTATGGGTATCTAAGATTACACTGAATAAATTGGGAATGGAAACTAGAAGCAAAAGACTTAGGCATTCAGGACCTTTAATTCAGCCAAACTGAAGATGGAGGTGGAAAGCATCTGCAACTTGCACATTCAGATATATTTTGTTTAGAACTGACCAGTGACTTTCCATTTGAATGCAGTTCTGCCAACGAAGAAGTTGTATATGGAAAAGCAGACATCATTACATTTATGTTCATTAAACTTCTCGACCATAGAAGCAACATGCAGCTGTGGAGAGTCATCTTGGTTTTATTTGTCCAACAAAAGTGTTCCCGATTGTGCATGCTTACATTTAAAAATAAGTCTGATTGTCGCTTCTGTTCCTATATGTGGCAATTGAGCCTTGCCTATGGTGTAATGTGGTTACCATTACAAAAGAACTGTGTAATGATTGCAAATGAACAATAAATTGCATTGTGCTTAAGATAAAACAAAAATGTGTGCTAAATTACTTGTTAGCAGAAATGGAGGGTTGCCCATGTGTTTTACATATTCCTTCTCATGCTCTTATGTCTGGCTTTTGAGTATCGTTTACGGTTCAGGTATTTCCATACTACCATTAACTATGAATATAACAAGATAAACCAGAACAAAACCACAACTGTATGCATGAGATAAACTCACCAGCAGAATCATATGGTGGAAATAGCTAAAACCAACAATAGTGCTACTTCTGTTCCATGATCAACAGGCTAAAACACAACATTCTAATTTGTTACTTTGCAGGTGGAGCTATCAAGTGCAATCACTGTTCAGGTGCTAGAAAATGTTTGCTATTGGTTACCAATTTAAATGTGAAGTAATTTATGCAGTTTTAATCCAAGAGTATTTCCACTTGGACATTTCTTTTAAAAGGTGCACACACTTAATACCATTTTATATGTTTTGCTTGCATAATGGCTTTACTTTTGAAACATGAAGCTCTGCATTATCACTATGGTATTTGATAGCGCATAAAGAATCTCCATAAACCAAAGTTCATAAAACTAGATAAAAAAATAGTATATATATTTTCCCCCCAATTTTAACTGTCTTTAAATATACTTTATTTGGATCATCACAAACTGGGATTTAATAACCACAGTTAATGGAATGTTTTGTTCACTGGACTTCAAATTAATGGGAGTTAGAATGCTTTGTGCCCCAAAAATTGGAAGTCCGTTGAAAGGAGCTCTGAAAGTTAACCTTTGTATGAGTTTGAGCCAAGTTTGTGTGCATATAGCTATCAGCATCATAGGTAGCCTTTTGAACATATATGATAGATCTCTGCGATTAAAAGGTAATTATGTGGAATTTGGGCTGTTGAAAGTTAACTGCCATGATTATCTTTTTTTTATATTATTATTATTATTATTATTATAGTTCATAGATACACTAAACCTAAGACTAACCTTGGCTTATATTTAAAAAGCCCAGGACTCCATGGTTTCATTGGGTCCCTATGACCTGAAAGACTTCTGTTCTAATGTAATTTGAACAATAAGTAAAAGTTCTTAATGCCAAGTAAAACTAATTGTCTAAATCCACAATTTCTGCCAAACAAAATTGGTAAAAATGTAATAAAATAGAGTACAGGTAACACCACAATCCTACTTCTGCTTAGTTTCCTTAAAACTGCCAACTTTAAATGTTTTCTTTGTTGGTTCTATGAAATTGTATTTTGTGAAACTTGCATTATAGGTGAAAATGGAAAATAATATGGAGGGTGAAGATGCCAATGGGCAGGGAGGTGCAGGCAGAGGGCCTTCTGGTGGTGGTGGAGGAGGAGGCGGTGGTGGCGGCGGCCGAGGTGGCAGAGGAAACCGTTTCCGTGGTGGCACAGGGGGTCGTGGTGCTGAAGATTGGGGCATGCGCAATCAGGATGTAAGGACTTCTTTTTATTATAGTTGGCATGCCTTTCATTTAATGTCAGATTTTGAGAATTTCTTTTACAGAATCTATTGGAGCTTTCTTACCTTTGGGTTAATGGTTTATTATGTAGCTTTATGTAGCACTAATCAAGTTGGGATTGTATAATATTCACCCCAGTATTTGCATGCTGTTTATTTTTCTTACCATGTAGCATTTCTCTTATCACTTGTGTATGTGAAGCATGTTGCTGTTTAAACTAGAAAATGTTTAAATTTTTCCTTTTTCTTCCAGAAATTCCATTAAAGGTAGGGAAAAATGTAACTTTATTTTGGAATGGTTCAGAGAAGGGAACTGCAGTTTTTCCAGTTTATTTATATATATAAAGAAAACAAGTTACACATTTCCAAAACTAGTCATCTTTGCATAATATCATCACCTTTATTTTCTAATGTTTTGAAGAATGTAAATGTTTAGGTCACATAGGTCACATGCTTTTTGGAAAAAGTCCAACCTTGCACTGACTCATTAATTCAAATGCTTTTATTAACCAATTTTAAAAGCAACACTGAGGGTATGAGAGCTGAGGGAGAGTTATATTGTGAAATCTTACAAGGTGTGTTCAGAAAAAGACTGCACTTTTGCTATAACATTTGTATTGCTCATTTACAAACAATTTAAGTCATCCCTCACAAAGTTGTCCTCTCTACTGGCAAAGCAGTTCTTCCTGTTTTTAAAATGCACTTTCTGCATTTTCCCGTTCTGGGATGGCTTGCAGGTCTCTTTTTGCATTGTCCTGGATCTCCTCTATGGTTTGGAAATGGCTTCCTTTTAAAGCGGTTTTAAGTTTGGAAAATAGGTAAAAGCCTGCCAGGCCTAGGTCCAGAGATCAGACAATGGGAGTCTGATGTTTTACCAGATAGCTGCAGGGAGGAGCAATGCACGAGTCATCGTGCTCCATCCAAGTCTGCTTTTTTCACAATTCAGCCCACTTCGTGTACGAAGGCAGTTGGGTTGTGTCTGTATTGTAGGCCAGGTATTTATATTCGAACATAAAGACAATTATAAAATGATGACTCCACATGCAAAGGATAGAACATGAAGGAATATATGTAAAGATCTGCATTAACAAGAGAGATACCTGGTAAATGTTGATATGTATTCTAATGGGAAAATGCTGCTGATTCTCTCCCAGAGCATGTTATTTCCCACACTTGTCCTTGGAGATACCTTTAACAAATTAGTTTTATTTAGTTAACGAGTAAGCTCGGTTTTTAGTTTGGCTTGCTGTCTTTGTCACTATTTTTTGGACATAGTTAAATATCCATTAACAGTGTTAACACAATTACAAATGCTCTCAATACATGCACAGGATACACGGACTCAAACACACACAAACACAAAGCAAATAGCTGTACAAATAGGGTGAAGCAAAGTAACTGTCACTACACAGGCAATCTCTAAACTGATGCAAATACATTGCAAGCTGTGGTTAAAGGAAGCATTGTTTATAACTCCAGCGACAGCAGATGATAAAACGTGCAGTTCATGTTTTTGCAATGGTAGCTCGCCAGGTATGTCATGCTAATCACCTGTTACAATATTGCCAACAAGGTTTTTGCGTCTATTGTTGCTATGGAAACATCTGAGTTCTAATTGGTTTTTCTAATCGTTGCTATGATGTATCCATACCCTCCCATTTATTTAAAGCTTTCTGCCACATGACTAGTCCCTTTCTTGATTGGCGCTTACTATAATAATAATTCTAGATATCAGCAGAGAGATTGAATAATACAGTACTGACACCTTTATCTAAGACCTATTGTGTTTGGTATGTTTGAGCTTACCTAATACTAGAAGTCTTCATTATCAGTGTAGGTATTTTGCAATGCCTTTTAAAAATATATCACTCCTTTCCTACTAAATGTAGTCCATAGTGCTTTACAATTGTATCAAACCCACTGTTCACCTATTTTTGTAATTCCTTATTGAAATTCTGATAATTTTCTTTTTCTCAGATTTTTAAAGCCTTTCTGCCAATATTCCAGCACAGATCTTCTCTAACACGCACAGTAAGCCGATTCCTCAATTATTTACTGTTGTATTTATATTGCTTTTTCCCTTAAACATTGGTACCATAATTTCTATCCTCCAATCTTCGGAAACCTTATGCTCTTCATATATATATATATATATATATATATATATATATATATATATATATATATATTAAATATCCAAACTGACAGACTCTGAAATCTAAATAGAAGCTGATGTAAGATTTGAATTGCTGCTATTTTGTAATTGTGAGAAAGTTCAGCTATATGTTCACTTGGGACCAGACCTTTTCATTTGGCATGTGCTGTCATATTGTCTTTTAATTCATTCTGCTAAACCCAATTTCTTGTGACCTTGCCCCTCAGACATGTATTTTTGTGTGCTGCATTTCCTTCTTTCTGCTGGTTGGCTAATGGACGTCTTCAAACGAGCCATGTGCAGTGCAAGGATAGTGATAAAAGTGATATAAACACATTGTCATGATAGATGCACACACTTCTGTCGTTATGAGAGGGAGTTTAAACCAAAAGTCCTCCCGTCTATTTGTCACAAATTTACGTGCATTCCAGATGCATTAACTAGGTTATGTAATATATTTAATTTGTGTTATTATGAAGTTGTAAATTTGGCAGTTTTCAAATATATTAAGGTAAGTGGTCCTGTTATATAAGCAACTGTTTTGTAGTGCATAGCCTATTCCTCGACAGCAGCCAATGAGAGTTGACTAGAGCACGTAACAGTTACAGGGCAAAGTTATATGGAGCAGACCTTAAGTATGTTGGATAAAAACTCTATAATCCAGAGTGCATTTGGGTAATAGTGCCTTGGTTCTTCAGTTTTACAGACAGACGTCAGTGCTTAGCCCCTGTTGCCTACAATATCTGTAATATTTTCATGCCCTCCGATCTTATCACTGTGTGTGAAAGTTATGACTTGCTTTATTAGCCTTTGCTCTCATCCTGCTTTTGATGCAGATAATTCTGAATTCTGGTTTATCTTCATTGCTTAGCCAAGGATGGATCAGTTAAATGCTATAATGTTGTGTAATGTAGGGTAGGCTTATTAATTAAGGGATTGGGAATTTGGTATTTGCAGGGTGACATAGCAGTGGCAGAACTCATTTGGCTACCATTTTAGATATAAACATTCTCCCACAAAGCTCGCATTGTGTTGTGCATGGTGATGTGTATATTTGCATGCTGGTTTCATAATAAAAATTTAACACTAGGATTGTAATTGCCATTTTGTGGTAATTTTTTTAATGGCTTAATGTTAACTTGCTGTGTTCTGTGACAAATTTGAAGCTTCCTGAAAAGCTGCAGAACCAATTCCTACAGTACAATGTTTGACTTTATGTAAAACATTCTGGCTGGGGCAGCCTGAGTAAACCATTACTTGTTTGGACTGTGGTACCATATTGCATATTCTCTTAAGGAAGTAACCTGCCAGTATTTTGTATACATGCCAGCAGTAGAATTAGTTGGAACATATAAGAGGGCTACTAGATAAATATTGAGTCACAGAATATTGACCACCTCTAGGGAAAGGATTGTTGCTGGGTCGAAATAACTGACTCATTGGTATTGCAATGGTAACAATTAGAGCTCTGTTGCATAATTCATTTTCCCTCATTGTATGTTTTAAGCCTGCAAAGGGTGAGCATTCTTGTAGGTGCATGGAGATTCATAGAGAACATTTTTGTGCAGTCTTGTATGATTTCAAATGTGGCTAAAATAAGTCGCTTGAGCATTTGAGAGGGCTTTTGGGAACTGTTCTTCACAATTCAAGAGGGGTGCAGCCATCTCTTAAAAAGAAAGACAGTGGCAGGCCAACAACAGTAGTGATTAAGAAAAACACTGTGGAAACTGATTAGGAAAGAACCAAGACTAACCTACAAGCACATTGAGCTGATGTTAGCAATTAGTTCACTGAATGTTTCAGCCATCCTACACGAGCACCTTAGTGTAAAAAAAAAAAGATTTCAAGATGGGTGCCTCATAATTTGTGTGAAGCACAGAAGTTCTACAGGATTGATTGGTGTTAAGATTTAAGGCTGGTTCACAACCACCCGGTAACGGTAACCAGAATGGAAACGATAATGGGAAACCAGAAATTTTGATTGTCAACAGCCCGGTAACGAGAACGGGAATGCATATCGATCACCAAGTGAGTCGATTTTATGTATTGGGATTTCATTTGTTTTTAACTGACCAATGACATTTTTTCACCTACTTCCAATTTAACCAAGCCAACGTCAAAATTTGATAGAGTAAACATCTAAATGCATGTTCATTACATTTCCGATCCCTCTACTTATGCCAAACTTTCATTCCTTTATTTAATAGCATACATTAAAATTGTTTATTCTTTTTTCATTTCCACCGGTTTTAGCTGTTCATTGTAGCTTTTGCCATTGTTTTTTAGGTAATAGCCAGTTTTTAGTTGCATATAAACAAACTACAAATGATCCTTTCACCAGAGGAACCAACACTGATTAGATTTGCGGTTGTCGGGATGAGGTTAGGAAGCACATTTACTACTAATTCCTTCAGTTTCATGTTTCCAGCTTGCGACTATAGAGAGCACTGGTGGCTGTTTCATGTCATGGCCGCTTAGAATAACCTCTAGAATGAAGAGTCTAATATGCCGTGCCCGAGAACGAGAAAGTTAAAAGTTGGGCAACTCTTCGTTCCCGGGGCCCGGGAAGGCTTCCCGTCGGTTGTGAACATTCCCATTTGAATACATGTATTTGAACTTTCTCGTTCTGGTTACCGTTTTTGTTTGGTTGTGAACCAGCCTTTAAACTGTTGGAAGTCTCACCATGTTCAGATATTGTTATGGATGACAAAACATGGGTATATTAGTTTAACCCAGAACCAAACCTGGTCCATTTGGGTGTTCCCAGATCAACTACCTGTCAGTGTCAAGAGAGCAAGAAGTCTGGGAAAGAAAACCATTGTTTCTTTCTTCTCCACAAGTGGTCACGTGGCAGCAAGTTTACTCGAAAATCCGAAAACTGTTACTGGTACAAAATGGTACACAAAAGTTTGCCTTGTGACAGTGTTTCAGAAAAAAGTATCCAGACAGGACTAAGGCTCACACTGCTAATGTAACTTCTGTAATGAACTGAGGTGAAACTATTGTGGTCCCAACCTGGCACCATGTGATTTCTTCCTGTTTCCTACAGTGAAGAATCAACTTAGGGTCACCGATTTTCTAGCCCCAGAGGAGGAGTTTCAGCATATGAAGAAGAGTTATCTGTATTCTGGAAACAGAGTGGTGTGGATGCTTCTGGAAGTGCTCAGAGGATAGAATGCTACATACAGTGCCAGGGAGAATATTTTGAGAAATTGGGATAAACAAAACGTTTCTATTAATATTCAGCAGTTAAAGAGTGTCCATAAATAAAACTCAATTTAATTGTCTACTTACCTAGTGACCCTCGTATAGCCACAAAGTGCAACCTAAAACAAAGTAAGAAAAAGAGTAACAGTTACTCAGATTCATGTTGACTTTATAGGATTTAATAACATATGTTAATTTTTAAGACTGGCAATAAATAGCAATGCATGTGCATGGTCCTGTTACTTAATGGCTGAGCAGCCACACATTAAATCTAGGTTCGAATCTTCTTTACACTTCAGCTCTCTTTCTCCCCTCCTAAAGCAAGATTAATGTTGAATGTACGGCACAGCTATGTATGTTTAATGGGATAGATATATTTGAATTATAAGGCATTCTGTTTAACTACAAAATTGTAATCATCTCCATTTTATTTCTACATTAAGGTATGTTTTTTATTTGGGTTTTCATTTAAGAATATTTATGATCTTGATATTTATTGTGGAAGCAAAGAACAGTTATTTAGTTTTGTGTGGGCTTAAATATGTTACGGTCAAATAATCTGTTGCACTTGAATGTAAATTTGGGCTTGCCTGAGCATAGAAGTTGGAGTATGGGATTTGAACCTCAGTACTCAATGCTGCATATTTGCTTATTACAACTTTGTTGGACATAAACTTGATATTAAGCTTTTATACTACTATAAACAGAAGGCTTTTAAGTAGACATTCATTTGACACTCAAGTGTATGGAACACATTTACACTTCAGGATTCCCCACTCTTCCAAAAGGGTGTAAGAGTTATTTGTTCTCTTCGCAGATGATAGTACATGAACACCAAGTTTAGACTACAGTTGTATATTACAAGTTGGAAGCAATTACGTATATTTGCTAAAAAGAAAAAAATTACTATGAAATAAAATTTAGTTTTAAACCATACTTAGTGTAGTATTTGAAAATGAAGCAAATAATACTGTAGCAGTCAATATGACAAATTGGTTAACTCCCAGTCTTCCTAGCATTTGCAGAAGGCAGGTATTGGTTTCAAAGCTGTATGCTCCTGTCGAATGGGTACTAATGTTTACTGTTATTGATTTTATTAGGACCGTTTGAATGAGAGGTTAGCAGGCTTGTCTGCTCCAACACATGACCTTCCGCCACAAGATGTGCGGGAAAAGAAGTTCACAGGAAGATGCAGATTGTATATTGGTAACCTCACAAGTGATGTCACAGAAGAGGAAATGCAGCAGCTGTTCCAGCCATACGGTGAGACTGCCGAGCTGTTCGTTAACAAAGAAAAGAACTTCGCTTTCATCCGAATGGTAAGCATGCATTTAGGCATTCCTTATTCTGTTTGGATTTATTATAAAACTTGTACTGTAACACATGCTTTTAATTACAGGACTACAGAGCTAATGCAGAGAAGGCCAAGAGAGAGCTAGATGGGCAGATGAGAAAAGGTAGAGCTCTAAAGGTGCGCTTTGCCCCACACAGTGCAGCAGTTAAAGTGAAGAATCTTACCCCATGGGTGAGCAATGAGCTGTTGGAGAAGGCCTTTTCTGTTTTTGGAGAGGTGAGTTACTACATGCACACTGGAAATATATGTTAAGGCACATATTCTAAGCTGCTGTTTCTGAAGAACTTGTGCTGAAATATTGCATACCCAAGAAATGAGCAAGTTGTGCAGTCCAAGCCGCCTGATATTTCACAAGAACCAGTACAGTGCAACCACATAGTTGGCAATATTCAGTTTGCTTTGGCAGAATTTTGCACATTTTTGGTAAATGCCGTAACTTTATAGATGCTAGAATATAACCTTTACTGAAAAAACTGCAGAGTAGTATTACACCGAAGTTAACTCAAAATTGAGGTGTCTAAAATGGTTCACTACTAAATTTGGTTTTTGTTTTCGTCCACCAGACAACGCACGGTCATAGACCTTTTCTACCTGATGTTCTCTATATCCTCTTTTACCTGTTAAAGGATGGCTTCATGCAAAGCTATGTTTCTTGAACTGGAAACATGAATGAAATAGCTTTAGCAATTTCAAACGTATCTTGGAGAGCAGGGGTTGGGTTTTTTGACCAATTGACAAAATTTTGAGGGAAAAAAATTCTATTGTTATAAAATCTGTTCAAACATCATGAAAGATAACTAATCTGTATTCACTCTTAGGTTGATCCGCGTCAAAACATTCCAAGTGACCAGTGCACCGCTATAATGTATCCTTCCGCTATTCACACTAGAAATACTGTTACACTTTCAGACCATGTGGCGAGTACAAGCGGCACGTAGTGCAAAAAAGAACAGTCCTTATTTCGACAACTGAAACTGCGACTAGCATATTCTGTTAAGGGTTAAAGGTGATAAGATTGATAGTTGCAACAAAATAAACGTTTGCACATATAATAGTTAATTCTAAAATACATGAGCCAAAAATAAAGTAACAGGTACACAATAACCTAATTTATTCGCTCTCTGGAAGCGCCACTTTATTAACTGTTGGCGGCTCATTTTAAAAAAGAAATTGTGCACTGCATTCTTCTTAAAATCGCTACATTCTTGCATCGCGTATTTCATATGGTTTTTTTTTTCTTCTTCTTTCTTTTTTTTTTTTCTTCTTTCTTTCTTTATTTCTTTCCCCGGGGGTAACCACATTTCTTGCTTCAGATTTTTCTGCACAAGCACTGTTTATACTTGTACTCGAAACACCGGTGAACTCAGAAGTTAATTTCACCATTTCTTTCGCGGAAAGTGTTGAATATTTCTCACATAACTTGTAATAAATATTCAACACTATTGTTTTTCACTAATAGTCAATGGTTTGCGCGACTAATGCTTTACGTAAATCGACGAAAACACAAGTACAAATTCACCGTCTGCCATGATACTAAACACAACTGCTGGTTTCTGGCTGTATAAACAATATTCTGCGCCTAGCCGGATGTCGGGCGACCCATACGAATTGCGTTATGGGATTTGTAGCTCTGTTTTACGGTATAAATTGCGTTAAATAAAATCTTAGGTATTTGTATAGAATATTATACTATTTAAGAATAAATTCATTCTAAAATTCAGAGATTAGCATGGGACTACTTTCCTGGGCACATTGTTACCGTGTTGCACCATGGTGCACTGACCACGTGGGTTTGTTTTGCCGCGGATCAACCTAAGAGTGAATACAGAATATGAAGTTCGAACCACTGTACTTGTTCAGGTAGTCACATTTCATCCCAACTAGTTGCTTTACTATAATATGAAATGTGCATGCACTCGCATAATGCATTAGTTTTACAAGTGGCAAGCTGTACTGTCTGTATGAGGCAAACGTCAGATGGTTTGGACTTGATAATAGTCTTTAACATAATGTTATTTATGTGGGTTGTGCACTTTAACACTTTGTTTTAGATTGAGCGAGCAGTTGTTACTGTTGATGAGCGTGGCAAAACTACTGGAGAAGGAATTGTGGAATTTGCCAGAAAGCCTGGTGCTCAGATGGCACTGCGCCGCTGTAGTGATGGCTGCTTTTTCCTTACTGCGTGAGTATACATTTTGCTTATGTAACTTTGATATCTTTGCTCGTGTTGCTTAGGATGATGCAAGAACATGGCTTTGTTTGCAGGTCATTGCGTCCTGTTGTCTTGGAGCCTTTTGAACAAGTTGACGAAATTGATGGCTATGCTGAAAAGAATTTGCCAAAGAAGAACCCAGAGTATTACAAAGCCAGAGAGGTAATCTGTCTATTGGCTCTATTTGTGTACAGTTAGGAATTTTCTTGTAATATCCCATTATACATTAATGTAACTGAGTTACGCTGTTAATGTTAGGTTCTAAAAGTTTGGTATTATGGTGGTTAATTATCTTCAGGAGTATCCTGTAGGAGCTAGAAGTTAGCCATGCCTGTGGAACTTAATGGTACCTACATGTGAAATCCTGCGTTTTAACTTAAAAATTTTGTCACATTCCATTTTACCATGATAGGCATGTTTTAAATTCCATGCAGATGTATTTAATATATTTTGAGGTACAAAGAGGATGGCAGTTTAAGGTCATGGACTGAACATTTTAAAATAGGTGGGGAATCTACATAGTTATGTCAAGTTTACTTAAAACACCTTTAAATTTCCTGGCTGGAACACACAAGTCTAAGAAATTGAATATTTTGTTCATGCCTTTAATTAGGAGCACTACGTAATGGCAAAGTAGTACCACTTTATTTTCTTATATTGGTAATCTTTTGTTCTCTCAGGTTCTTTTGAAAATGTGAAAATTGGAGTAAAAATCTGATCTTGTGTGACATTTTAGGAGTACTTATCAGATATGAAAAGTGAGTGTTAGCAGAAAATCTTCTGATGCAACCCTTTAAATGAGGATAAACATTCACATGTAACCAAAAATTTAAGGCCTGCTCAAAAGTGGATGTAGAGGAGCCTTATTATGCTACTGAAATTGGTAACATTTGTCCAGTGTCACGTTAAGCTATGTGCATTGAGCAACTCAATAAAAGCCTTCAAGTTGCAGGGCAATCACCCATTAAGAAGAAAAGAAATATGTTGGGAAGATGAAAGTAGTGAAGGAAAAGGTATTACAGGTTAAAGCATCAGATAGTTCAGATTTTGGAATTATAGCATAGTTAAAAAAATTATTTTTTAGTACCAGCAATAGGAGTGAAAAAATACAGATATTGACCATATTACCTAAAAGCTGGAGTATCAGAATTGTACAGGGATTTGAGAGCTACAATTAAATGGCTAAGACAAGTTAAGGAACTGGTAAAAAAGTTTTATGATGTAAGCAGATGTATGCCAGGCAAAAATTTTTTATCAGTAAGGGAACTTGGAAGGTTCATTAATAAAAGTGATTGCTGTTATGCAATCTAAATGAGGCTTATGGACTAAAGATCACAATCCAAACATCACAAGTAGGAATTTCTAAAGTTTGTGATTTGACGGAATGTAGCGGCAGCAAGATCATCGTGCACTCATTCTATATGTGTGTGTGTAGCCTGCATCAAAGTAAAATTGATATCAGGAGGCATGGTCAAAAATTATCTGTGTGGATCTAAGTTGAGCAGTTATAAGCACTATCTAGCTCAAATGATGTGCAATCCCCCATTGCCAGAATGCCATATGGGTACTTGTCAATACTGTCCAGATGATCATAAATTGAAAGAAATGCCATCACATAAGTTTGAAGTCAGTTCTGTGGTAGAAGTAACATTTATATATTAGGTACAGACTGATATCAATGCTGCAAACAGTAACTCAACAGATGACTTTTTAGATACTTTGTTTGAAAAGCTAACAATTGTATCAAACCATTCATTCATCACAGATCAACATTCTTACTTCCAAACTTACTTAAAATCATTGCTTGTCTTAAATGAATACTTAATTGTGTGTGATTTTGCAGAAAATTCTTTTATTGTGCAAGACAAAATTCAGGCATTTCATTGGAATAATGTTCAATCTACAATCCAGCCATTTCTAATTTACTTTACAAATAAAGATAACTTTGAATCATATAACTTATGTTGTAATATTTGATTGTCTTAACCATGGCACAGTAGCTGTGTGTTTCAGAAATATTTGATGAAATTTATGATTACTGCATACCTAAACATTATTTCTCAGATGGTTCTTCTGCCCAATACAAGAACAAAAAGAATTTCATCGATCTGCCTCCACGAGAAAACGTTTGGTTCTGCAGAATGACATTTTTATGATGAACCTTTTCCATGTGATGGAGTAGCTGGTACAGAAGCATAGGCAAGTTTGCAAAGACCTTACAACAACCATATTTTGACTCATCTGCAATTATATAGTGGTGCAAAGACATCAAAGCAATTAATTTTGAATATGTGACTAGTTCACAATATAGCGAAGAACTTCACCTTCTCCAGGAGAGATTTTTTAACATGAAGGTGATATCTGGATCACAGAAACTGCATGCTTTCATACCCACTGAAAATAATACAATTAGAACAACATTTTATTCACTGAAAAGTATAAAGATGAAAGCCTTCTTCTCATGGATGTAGAAGTTGTCAATGACTAATTAGGATTTGTTGCTTGTATATGTGATTCTAAATGATTGGCTGTATATTACTTAATGAAGAATTTGAAGATAGTCAAGATTATGTGCCTCCACCCACCTGGGCCATCACTATCATTTGTGTACCCCTAAAAACCTGATATCAGGATAGACAATGTGTTTTAATGAAGTGGATTTATGCACAGCAACAAGAACAACTTACAACCTGCATGCTGAAGAAACTGAAAAAGTCAATAGAAAATATAATTTGGTTCTATATTATGGTTTATGTTAATGTTTGAAGGGATTTTTTTAGTTCCTGCTGTTTTGAAGAAATGTAACTTAACTATTCACATTATACTAGTTAGATCTAAATTCTCATACCCTTCATTGATACAAATCATTTATATCTCCCTAGGAAATGTGTGTTCCAATATCAAAGTAACAGGGCAGATTTATCATAAGCAGACTGTCAACATGTAATTTTTAGATTTTTTAAAAATGTAGGTTTTTAAATTTTGAATATAAATTTTTTGATGTAAATTTTATATAGTTGGAACAATGCTGATAAATTTTAAAATAAGCCCCTTGAATAAGTTTTAAAATGAGACCATGGCCATTCTATCTTTATTAGTTCCTTAGCAAAGTCAAACTTTAATCTCAAACAAGGCACATTTTGAACTTTATCTCAAAGTTCATTACCTCGTAACTTGCAAAAATGTTAGCATTAATTGTTTATACTCGGTATGTATTCATTTTACGGAAAAAATCACTTACTTTTTTAAATCGGTCAGGTTAAAAATGACTCCAAGGGAGTTGACTTCACCTGGAACGACTCAAAGTTCATTCTATCCAAGTTTCTGATATAAACTTGAATGAGATTGGTTACAAACATGTGTGGAGCGTTTTTAATGTGCAAACATGAAATATAAGTAAAAAGTCGAATAAATGGCATTGGAAGTAACATAGGCCGTTATGCTGTGTGATTTAAGTTTTGCAGCGTTGAATTTTATGCTAGAAAAGGAAAAGTGTCGAGGCTTCACATTATTGCTTTGCACATGTCCCCCGAGTTGCTGACTATAGTTCATGATTGACCTTGGCTGAATTTCCTGTGGGCGAATGAATGCAACATTCCACAGACAATTGTGTCTAAATGAAAGCATGCAAAACAATGGGGGAAGGAGTAGAGTTATTCGTGTAACGTGCAGTGCTAAATGAGTTGTGAATGCAGCTGATGCACAAATAGCATTACTTGGTGACTCAACCATATCATTTATCTAATCTGGTGACCAAAATCTATGGATCCAGCAGAAACAGATCAGAACTTAATACATGAGATAATACAGTACATGGATATATTTGTTCTATCCATCTGTTCGTGTTTATGCAAGTCAAACTCGGGTTACAAGTCTGCTGTATGACTAATTTCCATATTATCGATAGAAAATCCTTTAAAAGAAAGTCATTTGAAAATTGAAGGAAAGAAAGTTTATTTGCCTTGTCTAGCAAGGAGATATATAACCTTTGGCATTGTTGCCATTTGGAGAATGTCAAAGGGGAGCAGTTTCGAATTAGCTTACAATACAAAATTGGTTACATGTGTTTATACGCAGAAAACTACCAATAAGAACATTATTCAGTAAACAAGCTATCACCCTTCCAGTATTTTATAAAGTGAATATTGAGTATTGTTGCTCAAAAATCATCGTTATCGAGAAACAGTGGTATCGTCCCATCACTAGTTTATAGTAATGAAGCTTCCAGAATTTTCCCATTGATAACTATTGTTGGAGGAAGAAACTTGCTTATAGGTTTGTGTTAAATTAGAGGTAAAAAATGAAAAAAATGGCGTTACTTTTAAACAGAGCTTGTATACATCATTTTCAATTTGTTGCGAGTTAGGAAATTAGTATTAAGTGTAAATGTTTCTTCCGGTTTCAGATTGGGCCAAGATTTGCAGCTCCTGGTAGCTTTGAGTATGAATATGGCACACGCTGGAAACAGTTGCATGAGTTGTACAAACAGAAGGAAGAGGCTTTGCAACGAGAAATGAAAATGGAGGAAGAAAAGTTGGAGGCTCAGATGGAATATGCTCGTTATGAGCACGAAACAGAGATCCTCAGAGAGCGTAAGTTGATAATAAGGAAAATATTGTAATAGAACAGCAATGATGAGTGGAATTACCGTCTGAAACATTTGATGTTATAATTTAGCGGCTAATTTTTGTCTGAGCAATTCTATTTAATTATATTTTTAAAAGGAAAGGAAAGGAAGATGTGCTTTTCCTTTAATTTAGTTGATGTATTTCAGAACTCCGCCAGAGAGAGCTGGACAGAGAGCGTCAGAAGAGAGAATGGGAGATGAAGGAACGTCAGGCTGAAGAGCAGCGTCTTGCAGATGAGGAACGAATGCGGAGACAGCAGGAAGAGATGCAGCTACGCATGCATCATCAGGAAGAGGAGCTACGTCGTAGGCAGCAAGAAAACACGCTTTTCATGCAGGTACTTGCGGGTTTTCAATCATTTTGGCAACCAGAAACCATAGGAATTTGAATGAAAGTATGTTTTATTTGGGGAAGTTTACTGTAAGTATTTCAATCAAAACGTGTGCGGCGGTTAATACTAGCCACAGAATATTTTGGGAGCTCTTCACACAACTGTTGAATTCATACTGTTCAGTGGTAGGCCGTTTTATTCTATTTGGCTCTGATCAGTTATTACAGATGGTCAAGATATTAGGAAATATATTACAACAAATTAATACTGTTTCAAAAACTCAATGTAGGGATTTCATTTGGAACTGGCTGGGGACGAGGGTTGAAACTCGCATTGCAATTAACCGTGGTTTTAAACTTCCTCTCACTGAAATAACAAAGTGTAGACAGGGAAGGTCTGAACAAAAGCACGTGGAAGCAATACGGGTCTGTGAAAATGGTTTTATTTTTTAGGATAATTCATTTTAAAATATCTGGGATTTTGATCTTATTGTGATTTTGGCAGGGTTATTTTTTAAAGGTACTAGTAGCTAATCATGCTCAACCACAAATTAAGGACAAGTTATTGAAAGTCAAAATGTATTTATCAAGAATGATCACATACTTGATTGCACAGAACTTAAAACATATTGTGAGTAAATTTCCACTCTACAGTAGAATTTTCATTTTTAATAGTATTACGGTCTAACGGACTTGTTTCACTTTAACAAATACTTTGTACAATCATTTATATTCTGGCTCTTGCTGTTGAATCCCTTAGCACTATATCATGCTGCTGTGGACGTCCTCTTAAATGTTGACTGATAAATAAACACAATGTATATATAAGGTAAACCACCTCATCTAATATAACCCGAACAGATCAAAATATTTCTGTATTTATTCAAATCTAATACTTGGGCCAAACTTGAAACTTTGAGTAATAAGAGTGGAGTTGGTTGGTGAATGTAATGCACATTGATGATAGGATAAGTTAATAGAAATTTTGTTCTTTCTTTCTCTCTTTCTGGATACATTTTATAACGATACTGTGATCAATGAATCAGGGTATATAAACACTTTCTTCTGTTTGACTGCAACAAATATAGGTAGTTATGAACTTACACCAGCCAATTTGGGGAAAAAATCCATTCAGTTTTACTAAGTGTTCTGCTGTGTTCTACCAAGTTATATTTGGAAACATTTGGTCGCTTGAAGCTTCTGTTTCAAATTTACCTCCAGACATTGTGAATTTTTGTATTAACTTGTATATCCAATATTCATTGTGAAGGGCCCTTGAGAACATGGTATTATAAAATGACCAAAAACAATTCCCTCAAGTGTAGTTTAAGAAAATCTATTCATTTATAGCGTTAAGCTATTTTGAGGCATTTTAACTGGGTTTTGAGCATGGAGCACATCCCCACCATCCTTTTAATTCAAGTTGTGACTTGCCCTCTTGATTTTTGAAGGCTGTCTGAGATAGAAACTGTAAATTTTATTTATAATGGGACAATGACAAATGTTAAGTGTCTGTATAGTCTGATGCATAGGAAAATGCAATGCTTTTTGGATGTTAAACCTCCCACCACCACCACCACCACCACCACCACCACCACCACCACCACCACCAGAGTTCAGCGATTACACTGGCTTTTTAAACTGAAATTGAATATGACTAAGAGGAGGATTGTCCAGATTCAGGAATTATGATCCTGCAGTATATTGAGGCTTGTCTCAGTAGGTTTAAACATAGAAGTTAATTTTCAAACACACTTTCCTCGGAAGTGCATTTTTAGATACTTAGGAATCATTTTCTCAAAGTATTCAAGCCAGAAAGTTTAAATTTTGCATACTTAATATAGACATACTAATAACCATTTTGTGCTACTTTCATAAAGTTATAACGCAAATAGATTTTATAGCCATAAAAACCTCTTGAAAATTAAACTTCTTAAAGGTTGATATGGAAATAAATTTTCCCAGTGAAAAATGGTTAACTTGTTGATTTTAGCATTGAATATTAAGTATATTTATATTGTGCATAAATTCTGAAACAGAAAAGTTTCAGAGAAAAATGTACATAAATATCACTCATGTTAAACACCTTTTTCCAAATTTGATTTTTTTTTTTTTTTTTTTTTTTTTTTTTTTTATAAAATTGATCAAATAGAGTACAAATATCAACTATAACTGCAAGCCAAAATGCTCTCCTAAATTTTATTCCTGTTCAGGAAATTTTATTTGGTAGTTAATGAGATACATAAAATATGCTTCACTGCTGTATAGCATTCATATGCTCCCTTAAATATGTCAATCAAACATCTCAGGCTGGCTGGTACATTCTGCTCCAAAAGCACCAGCAATGACATATGACAATTTGGCATTGCCTTTTAGCTATAACACATTTTAATAGATGCCATTGCAGAATTAATTAACTGGAAGAGAAGAAGATTTGTGTAGTTTTGATTTCCTGTGCAATCCCGTTGAAATGTTTTGCAGTTTTGTTTTGGTGAAGGGGTTGTTTAAAGAGTATCACTGGTAAACATATTTGTTTCCACAGGCACATCAATTGAGCAGTTTACTGGATCAACAGGAGCAGGCTTTAAGACAGACCCCAGCAGGATATGACTCTCCTGGAGCTGATCCTGTTATCCGTGATTATGATACTGTTGCAGGTAAGAGTTGCTTGTCGAAGTGACATTCTAGAGATTTTGACTTAATTCGTTTCACAGTTGCATGTTATGACTTCACAAGCTGGGTGCGAGTTGGCCGTTTGTATATCATGTGCTAGTAATCAAATACATTTTAAATATGTTCTGGCGAGTTTATGCAGTTATACACAGTTTAAAAGCAGTGGCTTGGTGCTTGTAAGGAGGTACTGTTTAGGAATGAAGGTTATGTACGTTTTTAAGTTAAATGTAACAATTTGATATTTAGTGGATTTATTGGTGTCAGCAGTTTTAATTCCATTCCTCAGAATCTTTAAAAATTATTATTCGTGTAAATAGCTATTATGTGTTTATTTGTTATGGTGTAATTATTACATTGTTAAGATTGTTTTACTGTAATGAAAACCTGTCATTTTCAAGATAAAATTTGTATTAACGTCTGTTTATAGGCTTTACTATACAAAATAGGGCGAACGTGTAGTGTGTCAGTAACAAGGAAGAACACATTAGAACATTGTTTCCTTCTGACAAGGAGGGATGAGAAAAGTGTTTAAAAGCTAATGATCCCCAAGCTGCGCAATATACTGTATTTGCATTCTGTATGAAGCAATTTCCTCTCGCGCTTACTTACTTCCCGTCATCCTCTACGTGGTGCTGCCATGTGCTCGGCAGAGTGATACATTTAAGTTTTGTTTACTTTTCCTTTCGGCTTATAGTGAAAAGGGTATAGAGCTATTTATTTCATTTTGCTGTCAAAAGGCCATGTTGATACAAAGTACAAATTATGAATGCGAGATATTTTAGATATGAGTGCCCTCGGTGTGACGTCAGAAATCCTTGTGCCAGGCCTCATTTTTCCAGATGCCAAGGTTGGATTGTGTTCTGATTTTTGATGCAGGGCAAATTACAGTTTGTTTTTCTCTTTGTTGCAGGTGGCGGACCTGGAACTATCCCGCCGGTAATGTACTGAGTTTTGTTTTTCATTTCCTAGTTGTAGTTAATTAGGGCATAGACTCAAGTCTTCCATCATTTGCAAAAGATGCATTCTTTTTAATGCATCATTACTTATAGATGCTGGTATAAAAAAGAACTTCAATTTTACATATGAATGGCATTATTTTATAAATACTGACTCCTGAGGTATTTTACACCTGTAGTTGGCTGCATCTGCACTAATGAATTCACAGAAAGTAAAGGAATTACGCGAATCCTGTTGTCTTCAGTCATTTTCATGTGTACTCAGAGCAAATATTACTGTTTGAAGAGAAGAAAATTACAATTAAATCATTGCAAGGTTTAAAGTAATTTTGAAATGTGGATATTGAATAGCATGTCGCTTTACCTCTATGAGCTCTTAAATGTTTATAAATCTGGTCATGAGAAGGGAAGACTTGAGGCACTATCTTGGTCGAGTTGAATGTCTACAGGACCTTTCTTATAATGCGCAGTTTGACCTTGTTATAACAAAAGAACCCAACGCATTTCTACCATGCTTCTAAGTACAGTTTTGCTCTCCTACTTATCTACAAGAAAAAAGTGAAGCATTGTGGGTTGAAGTTCCTAGAGGCAACTGTCCTTGCTGTAAACTAAATTTCAATAATGATATCTTAGCAGCTGGAGGCTTGATTCTAGGCACCTAAGTAAGTAATGTTTTACACAGATGCAAAGTTAAAGACATACACAAATTAGATATCATTCTCTGATATTATGTCAGTCTAAAATGATACTGTATGGATGCGAATCAGAATTTGACCTCGGTCCATCTTCCAATAAAAGTTTGATATGCTTGCAGTGTCAATGCTGCAAACCATCTTTAGTTTTATAAGTTGTAAAAGCTGAAGCTTTAAGAGATTCCAGCATCACAGTGCTATTTATTGTCTTAATATACCTCCAGATGACAAAATTTGTAGGTAGATTCTGGATTATATCAGGTATGCATGCCATCCTAAGCTGATGCGTACAATTTACTGTACCCAAACATTTTAATTTATACTGCCTTATCTATTTTACTCCCAGATTCGTATGTTACACTTTTTCCTCATTCTTTTATTGGAAGAATTGGCTAATTTTCTTGCATGTGTTACTGGAGAATCTTGGTAATAAAAGAAAGTTTTATGTTAAGAATTAGGCTGTTACATTTGTTTCTAATAGGGGAGCATGCTAAGTCAAATGCGTACCAATTCAGAATGTTTTTAAATTATACATAATTGATATCTCTATCTGAAATATGTCTCTTTATTGTGAGAAATAGGTTTTTCTGAACCTCTCTCAGTGAAATTCTTATATACTTCATTGAAAGAATGTGAACATAGTGAGTAAGGATTTCATTGAACCTCTGTTATGCATGACATTGCTGTCTACGAAATTAGAAGTGTTGGTGTTTAATATATGGATGGTTAGCAGTTGATAACAGCTATTTAAAAATGAAACTACAACATAAAATGTGGGGGAAATTCTTAATTTTCTAACCTAGTGAACAAATGCTAAAATACTTTTGGTGACCGTTATTCTGTTTGTTATGCAACTAAGAACTTCAATGCAATTTGTAGTATTTTCATTATTTTAAATAAGGTTGCTGTTTTAGGTGTAATTTTCGAGGTGCCATACAACCATCAATGTGTGATTTTCAAGCTTAATGAATTGGGGAGGGGGGATTACATACTTGGTATATAACAGCTTTTAATTCCCTAGAACCGTGTTCAACTGGTTTTAGACATGCAGTTGGAGAATTGAAGGGCTTTGCATCGTATGTACACAATAGATGATAGCACCACAGCGTAAAGAAAAGTAGAACAATGACTTAATCAAGCTTCAGAAGTAAAATTACAATGAAAGAATTTTGATGAAATGCTGCTTGTTAATTTACGAATGATTTTTTTTTGTATCGACGGTATTCATTTTGTAGTCTTTCTTGCGAGCTGTTCGCAGGGAGCCTGCCTTATTGATATTTGCTGGCAGTACTATGCACACATTTTTAGGATTATATTATGTACGACATTTTAAATCTGCCATGGAGAAAGAATGTATAGGATGCTTTGGAGAGGTTTTACTACATCCTTGCTCTATGCACATAACAGCAATTTCTTTGCTGTTTAAAACTGGTAACTGGTATGTATTCCTTATGATGCAACTATATAACTGGGGCATAGCAGAGATGTTCAATGTCAGACTTATTAGAAGAGTGCAAAGACTGCTAAATGTCTGTTTATGCAGCCCTTTTAAGGCAAATACAGCACTACATGACGTCAAGTGGATGGAACAACTATTGCATCATGGATTACCATTTCCCAATGAAAACAAAGTTTTTCTTCCAATGTGTTGCACCAATATGGTGGTCAATTTGTTCCAGGCAATTATTGCATGAAGTGGCTGGAAAATCTTCAAGGCAATGATTAAAGAATATTTTTGTCTACTGTAGTGGAAATGTGAATGGGGTGTGTTTTTAAGATGAAATCTATACAAGATTTTAAATGATGGGTTTATAACACAGGTCTTGTAATTCAAGATATGGAATAACCCATAATGGCTTAAGGTGAGACTGTTGTGAAATAATCGTCATTTTGGTCATAAACTTATTTTATTCTCAAGTTTTTCTTAACCTGCTAAAATGCTTAACACTGAGACAAAATGTTAACAGCTTAGAGGCTATGCTTCTAGATTTTTATTGTAATTTTTTCTAATTCACTGTGTAATTACATAATGCCATACATTTAATTTTCTGTCTCCAACATAAATACTCCCCCCCCCCCCCACTCTGCATGTCTGAAGGGATCTGTGATCTCAGGTGATGTCATGCATTGCTGTCCGTATATCTTATCTGTATTGCAGGCACATGGTTGTGCATTTTGTAAGAGAGATGGATTCAGGTGTAGCGAAACTCTGTGATATAATTGTATTTGCTCATACCACTTTCAGAGGCGTTTTTTAAGCAGTGGAGCACATTAAGTTATGTGGTATTAAAATTCTCTAGTTAAGGAGGTTTGTAGTCACGGAGTGCAAAAATTAAGCAAATATGTATATATGCTGTATAATTCTTTCAGATGATGATGCCGTAACTGATTTGGTGTAGAGGTTTTTCGTTATACAAAGTGGGATTTATGAGTACTGAGCATGAACTTTTACTTCTATTGAACAATTGCACTTTCAACTCATTACTCAGTAAAGTTGGGATATTTTGCATTTCTCAAGAAACACCTCTTGAGTTAATTGGTCATAGCATCACGGAAGGCTTTTGATCTGGTAATGCACATGAATCTTACGAGTCAGATAACTAGACTATTGAGATACACACTTTTGTTCCTTTAGTGCATCTTTCTGTTAATGTAGCAAATCCTAATTTTTCAGATTGAAGCGTGTATACTGTGAAATCTGTAATTATTTAGTATATTTGAGTTGGTTTGTGTGAACAATTCACGTACATTTACTAAAATTCTGACATGTTTTTATAGCCATTGCTTTTATCTTCACCTGAAAGTAAAATATTGCCTTAAGCCAACTCGGTTATTACCAAAATTGGCTTGCATTAAACCGCAACTGGCAGCCCAATCACTATGTTCTGCATATTTTATTAAGTTTGGAGCCAGCTGTCTCCATGGTTTACTTTATAACAGTAAGCATTATTACCAAACTAACAAAATTTACTGAACCAAGTGCTTCATCAGTAAAATAAAATTGACTCCATATTTAATACATATTGGACAGATTTCAAAGTCTGGTGTGTAAACCTTGACGATTAAGTTCTTATAATCAGGAAAGTTATTCTTGTAATCAATGTGCTTTTGTTTCAAGGCGAGTTAAAGTGAGCAGTAATTGTAACAAGTACAGTAGAATCTCGTTAGTTATGTTTTTGAAGAGATCCAAGGATTTGAGCCTCATAGATGGGAAAACATAACGAAAATACAAAATCTGCAATTTAAGAACATAATTATGTAATAAAATCTAATAATACATCTTACCTCCCAAACAGATGTGAAATATGGAAACTATATGCACTGATTTGAAATATCTATGGTTGGTTGGTTACAGTTTAATGTCCATCTTGTTTAGTAAAGTCATTACATCATCAACTTTTAAACTACACACATCGCTTTACTATGTCCATTGCCTCCATCGTTTTCAACACTGTAGGAATTGGTTCAGGATCTGGCTCATCACTTTATCTCCCACTGACACTTCTTTCATTTGTTCTATCACTGTTTCAAACACTGGAATTTCATTGTCATTTCTTACATGTGTTGCAAAAGATACCTGTGTAGTCTATTTGGTGCCATTCTTCACTCTTGGAAAAAACTTCCAGCATGTCATCAAGAACCTGGCAAAAGCCAGCTTTATTAAAGTAGTTCCTAATGGTATCTTGCATCACAGAATCCCAGGCAGTCCTAATGAAATGCATGGCATCTAAGACTTGATTTTTCTCGTCAATTTCAGTGCAGCCAACATTCTCTGTACGAACCTCTTTTGATACGTTTGCTTCACGAACTGAATTATGCCTTGATCTAAAGGTTTATAGCTTAATCGTGCAGTTTGATGGGAGGAAAATTATCTTTGTTTTTTAAATTTGAAACCGTTGGTGGATGAATGGCACACTGATCAATGAAGAGTGCAGTTTTCCTGCTGCTTATGCCCAGTCTTAAATCTCATGCTCATGAGAAATTTTCAAATACTGCAGAAGTTATCCAGGCTTTTGTGTTGGAAGTGTAATAACATGGAAAAGATCGCACATTCTTGAATCACCATGGACTGCATGCTTTTTCAATAACCAGCATTACCAATTTCTCCATTTTGCTTTCATTACACAGCACAACAAAGCTGTGATCCTCTTGTTAAGTTTCTCTCTGTGGCACTTATTGCCCTTGAATTCCAGGGTTTTGTCTGGATAAAGGTGGAAAAATAGTCGCATTTCATCTGTATTAAAAACATCGCCAGGGTTATTGTCCTTCAAAATTGATGGGAGTATTGTATTTTTCCACATTTCTACATTTTCACAGTGTGGCATCATCTAGGGTGGTAGCCTCACCTCATACGCGTCTGTAAACTAAGCCATGTTGATTCTTGAATCAATCCAGCCATTGGACGCTTTAAAATCATCCAGTCCCATCTTCTGTGCTAAATGTGCTGCCTGAGCTCGAATCATAGTACCATCTATTGGCAGATTTGGAGCTCTTGCTTGTGTAAACCAGAACATTTTCTAATTCTGGAAACTGGTCAGGGCGATTGCGCTTTCTTTTAGAATTTTTTCCTTCTTCAAAGGCAGTTTCAATTAGTTACGTTTGCTAACAAATGTGCTTAAGGTTGGTGGAGGAATGTTCAACTTCCGCCCAATGTCCACACATTTCATATTTGGATTTCCATCTTCGAGGATTTTCAATTTTTCATTGTTGGTTATTTGTTGCACTTTCTTTTTCTCCATTGCAAAGGAGAGGTTATCTGTATGTTGGTCGACACTCAATGTACTAACTATTGTTGACAAATGTAAACAGAAGTGAGAAAACGTGCAAAACAAACATTATTTATATTTGGTGCTGGAACTTATAATTCAACATAATATACAGGAAAACGTGTTAATGAGGAATGTGCTAATGAGATTCCACTGTATTCACATATAAATGCCTTGTGTTGTACATAGCACATCACAAATTTGTCTGAGCTAGGTTGAATGTTTGGAGAACGGGAGGGGATCACCCACAGCTATGGGTTCATTGGCCGTCCAAAATTAAAAGACACAAATTTATATATGCAGGGATATTTCTTTTCCTTGTAATTCAGATATATGTTGTGGGATATATGAAAATATGATCTATGTGCGAAAAGACATTCAGGATTCTGTAATTTTCTGGCTAAGAAGATTGTTACCCTTCTTAGATCAAGCAGCACTAAAAGTGCATCCATTTTCAGCCGGTAATATTGCTAGTGCAAACTGCATAGTTTCACCTTTTGGTATTGTTAACCTTAATTTTCTTCCTGTCAAGATGTTGCAGAATACCAAATAGCATATAGCAACTTGTTAAAGCATAGCCAGATTTTATTTTGTGTGTGTTAAGCTTTAAGATGGTTAAGGCAAAATTCGGTATTTAAGCATTAGGAGTCAGGACGTTTACTTTGCTTCTTAATTTATACAGAGGCAGAAATAAATTACAGGGTAAGTGAAACAAATGTGTCCCAAATTCAACCCCTAATGCTTAAATACATAACGAGATGTTACAGAATAGGTGTGATTGTTTTCTATTCAGAGAAGTGCTGTCAGACACCAAGCAACTCCCTTCTAAAACAGCAGACTCAGTGTGATGCATTCACTTAAGACCTGCTTAGAAAGTTCTTACTTTCATCTTCGTTTTGACACTGGCAGTGTCTTCATGTGTGCAGCTAGTACATAATGTGATGAACTTGGATGTCAGGTAGCGGAAGTTCAAAATTTGACTCAGTGTTCTTGTCCAAATGGGAGAAGCTTTTTCCCAACACGTACCTTCCCCTGTAATCCTTTAGTTTCCATATTCCCAATCTCAAGTATGTTATACCTCTTTGAACTTTTTTACAGTTCTGCTTTCCATCATTCCAAAATCCTGTAGAATTTGTGAAAACCTGTTTTTTTGCTATTGTCTATCCCTATATTCTAGTTGACGTCTGTTTTCCTAATAATACCGTTCATGCTGTTTATTAAAAGTTGATGCCTATGAGTCTTTCAAAATATGCGCTTGTGGTAATTCAGGGGTTCACTGTAAGGAGCTATACCATTTCAGCCAGGAAAGAAAAAAAAATAAAACTTTATGAAATGAATCATACCAAAAATAATTATAAACGTGCTATTACTAGCTCAGGGATAATTGTTCTTTCACAGAGAGTTGGATGGGGAATTCAATGGCATATCAGCATGTTGCCATTGTAACTTGGTTGGTTAGAACAGCAGCAGATCCGTGGTTTAAATTCCAGCTATGGCAATGAATTTTTCAGTATGATTCTAACTTTCCAATTATGCCAATATTAGTTTGATTCAAAGAAAATATACAAATCTATTATGAAAAAAAAAAACTGCCCTTAATAGTCAAAACTTCCGCATTTTCCTCAAATCACTGTTGTACACTACTCGCTCAGAAATAGTATCTAAAAGTATTCTTTCAAATAATTTCTGTTAAGCTTGGCTTGAGGTGCTCATTACACGATGCACTGTTGGAATGTATGGTAGCATGGACATAGTCCTTAGGTTTGCAGAAGTCAAAGTATGTCCATTAGGTTAAAGTGCAGAAAGGTATTGGGGACAGGTGTATTAAATTATTGGTTGTGCCTGTTCTTAGGTTGACATCCTGACATGGCAGGTTCAAGATCAGAATATGTATTTTACAAAATTAAACAATTGGAATGTGATCAGTAGTTTCAAGGTTTGTGTAAAATGAACTGCAGTGACTGCTCTATCTTGCAGCGAAAAACTTGAGAGATTAGGTCTCGATTCTAATTAACCATTTCGATGGGTGCTGAATTCTTGCAACATGCCTTCCTCCATGGTAAAGGCTAAGCATTCACCAACCACCTTAATTGCTGCTCTCCTTTTGCCTTAGCTGTTTTTTTATTTTCCTCAACCTCTGTGCTATCAAGTCTTGTAACTGAATATGTAAGATCCTTAGACCTCTTTTTTTCTTTTTTATATACAATAGTTTAGTTTTAACATTAGGACCTATTTCTTGCAGTACCCCTGTCTCATTTATTGAGCTTCTTAAACCTACCACCGAGAATGAGCTATCATACGCGTATAACTGTCTTGGTATTTGGACATTATTTAACCGATAATCCTATAAGTTTACTGTCAAGAGAAATGTCGTTTCCAAGAAAACACAATTTGTCAAATATGTAACTATTTTAATGGATTAAATATTTTGCTAATTGCTACAATTTGTAAAATATTTTAGCCACCACTATGAAATGTTTGTCTGTACTTTTGTTTCTCATTAGCTTTGCAAAGTGTGGATATGTCGATCCAAGTTCAGATCAATTGTGTTTTAGTGGTTGACCATTTCAGCCATTTCTATTTGTGTCTGCATACTGCAAAATGGGTATTGAGATATATTATTGTACAGTTACAAAATGTATGAACAATTTATAGAATGACTACAAAAACAAGAATGAGTGTCGTGATGCTTTCCATTGATTTTTGTAGTTAGCTTACATTTATTGCTTATGTCTCATACCAAATTTGGAATTTTAAAACAAGTTTTTCTAATTGTTGCAGCAGTGTTCAGTTAGAGTAGTTGGTTGCTGATGCTTATCTGATCAACTTGAAATATTAGAGCATTTTTGTAATGGGTTTATACCCATGTACAGTAGAATCAAAGGGAATTTATAAATTGTTTCTGGAAATGTTTTGATACTGTTAAAGTACAGCTCATATGTTTGTGATTGGTTCTACCATCTGCACAAAATGAGAAGCATGATACCGAAAAGTGTAAACATGGTTGTCTATGGCTCTTCGAAAATATAGTTGCATAACAGATAGAAACATTAATTTTGGGCAATAGGCCTTTCTGAGTGTGTGTGCGATGTTGTAAAAGGTTATGATGGGAAAATCTGGAAATACAGAATGTTTGCCAGATTATCACATCCATGTGTTAAGTTAAGGTTTTGATATTGAAATATGTTCATTGAAAGTGCAGCTGACAGATGTAAGCTCTTTCAGTGAGCATGATTTGTATTTTTTTGTCTTGTGTATCATAGTGGACCAGGAAATATCAGATTTCAGGAATGTCACATTTCATATGGAAACTTAATTTTATATGTTGAGGAAACTTAGTGCAATAACAGGTTGCAAGTGAGAACAGCAAATCACAATGCATTATACAAAATGAAATTTATACTTAGCTGAAACCCGTGTAGAAACTAACCTGGTTTGTATAAAGCAGCAGTAGCTAGATTCACTTTGTCTTTAACAGCATTTGCGTACACAGCTGAGGTGTTTCATAGTTGAATTTATAACTATTGAAATCACCTTTCTAACACTTATTTGTAAAATGCTTGATCTTTGAAACAAATGTGGAAAAGGTACATCATTCTTCAGAACTGTATTCCCAAATTCTTCACATTCCAGTAATTGACCTTTATAATAATTGTGCCTGTAGAACTAAAATAATCTGTTAGAAAACATCGTGAAAGATGCTCTTAACACTTATGGTAAAGTACATGTTGGCATACATACATTAAAGAATTAAGTCATTTTATAGACAGTGTGCTTACTCTAAATTGTTCAGCTCTTTTTGGATAGGTTAATGAGTTGCTCAGGTTATACAGAGTCGTCTGCCAGGTCTTCATGTACGAGCGTTTAGAAAGCAAGAGCTGAACAGGTTTAAAAAGCAAAATTTGTTCTTAACCTTTTATTTTCGTTGAATTCTACAGATATTAAACTAGGTACGTTTCTACATAGTTTTCACCATTGTTCAAGCATTTGCCATATCATGGTACCTGTTTTTCTATCCCATCATAGAACGTGATGAAAGCCATACTTGCATTGCTGCTTTGAAATGTTGCCTAGCAAGAAACTTTTGGATGGAGAAAGAATGGAAGTCACTTCATGCCAAGTCAGGACTGTACGGCAGATGATAAAATTGTTTGGTTGAACAACTTCTTCAAATTTTATGTTGGTTGAGCTCAGTGGCAAAGCGTGACTTTCAAAGTGAGGGAAGCTCCAAGTAATAATTTTCATTAAAATAGGAGAAAACCATGAATGATGTATCTATATTTTTTCTTAATCTCGGTAAAAAAGGAACTAAAAATAGATTTAAATTTTAAAAATGTGTCCAGAACAAATAAAGTGTTTGTTCGCGTGAATTTTATTTGCTTTCTTCTTTTTAAATTCTTGGAGAAGCGGCGCTTCCACCGCTTCCATGCACGCTTTGCCACTGGTTGGGCTATATGTGGAGGAGCATTATCTTGAAGCAACACATTGCCAAGCATCGTTTTTGCTCTCTGGCCAGAAATTCAACCTGCAAAACCCTCTCCCAGGACTCTGTGCTTACGATTTTGATGGTTGAAATTGATTTACCTGAATTTCTTCTTGACTTACAATGCTGTATGCCTCCATTCCATTCACTGCTGCATAAATTGGGGTGTCATGTGGGACATGTCTAAACACCAGTGAAATTGTCACTTTTTCTGCTTGTTGTGAGATTAGCACACTTGCAATGTTTTGAGTTCCTTGAGAGGTACTTTGGTACCCACTTTGAACACAATTTTTGCATCAATAGCATATACCAAATCTCAGTCACAACAGATGTCAAATGCTCCCTTTTTCATCATGAACATTCACAACGTCCTTTATACATTTGGATACATTTCTTTGCCGTCACTTCACTCATTGCACCATCTCCATGAACCTAGCACAGCTGATGCTGGATGTCTATCAGTTTCATATATTCAGAAAATATTAAACAGACCTAAACTTAAGTCAGTGGTTTTATATATTTAAAACCTTTAGAAAATTAGAATAGAGCATTACTTGCTCCCAGAGAGTGCCTGTGGCCTTCTTAAGGATGAAAGATGTCAAAAGAACTCTACAAAGTGGCCGTATTTGCAGACTGTACTTACTTTCCGAATACACCTTATACTTTGTCTTGCTGCAGTAGTCTGATGCATGAGTAGTTTTGATCCTCTCTACCTGTGCTATTTACCTTTAGGCCTGCACAACAATCAGATAAATTTTTAAAATTATCCAGCTCTTTGTATATCTCGGCTACATTGTCTTAGCATGTATTCAATCCAGTAGAATACTGTCTATACACAGCTAATCGAAAGATTGAGCAGTACAGTAGAATCTCGTTAGTACGTTTTGGCAGGGACCCAAGGATTTGAATGTCATAGATAGGAAAATGTGTTAACAAAAATACAAAATCTGCAATTTAAGAACCTTGTTATGTAATAAAATCTAAGAATACATCTTAACTCCCAAACGGATGTGGCATATGGACACTATTTATACTGGTTTGAAATACATATTCTATGGCCGATTGCTTTGTTGGTTTAATGCCAACATTGGCAAAGTCATTACATTGTCATCAACTTCAAAACTATACACATCACTTCACTATGTCCATTGCTTCTGACCCAGGAAATGGCTCATCACTTTTGTCTCCCACTGACACTTCATCAATTTCATGTATTGTCACTGTTTCATACACTGGAATTTCATTGTCAATGTTTACATAGGTTTCAAGACATCCCAGCGCTGTCTGGTATTTGGCATGATTCTTCACTCTTGGAAAACTCATCTTACAGTGTGATGTCATCGCCCAAGAACCTGACGAAAGCCAGCTTTATTAAAGCTGCTGCTAATGGTATCTTGCATCACAGAATCGCAGGCAGTCCTAATGAAGTGCATGGTATCTAAGATGGCAATTTTTCTTACCAATTTCAGTGCAGCCAACCTTTTCTGTACCAGCCTCTTCTGATACATTTGCTTCATGCACAGAATTATGCCTTGATCTTAAAGGTTGTAGCTTACTCGTGCAATTTGTGAGAGGAAAATTGTCTTTGTTTCTTAAATTTGTAACAGTTGGTGGATGAGCGGCACACTAGTCAATGAAAAGTGCAATTTTCCTACTTTTGCCCAGTCTCAAGTCCCATGCTCATGAGACATTTTCAAATACTGCAAAAGTTATTCAGGCTTTTGTGTTGGAGGTGTACTTCCATGGAAAACATACCACAATCTTGAAGTATTGCAGACTACGTGCTTTTCCAATAACCAGCGGTATCAATTTCTCCATTTCGTTTTTGTTACAGCACAACAAAGCTGTAATCCTCTCGTTTAGGTTTTCTGCCGTGACACTTAGTGCCCTTAAAATCCAAGTTTTATCTGGTAAAAGATTAAAAAATAGTCCTATTTCACCTGGCTTATAAACATAGTCAGGACTATAGTCTTTCAAAGTAGATGGGAGCATTGTATTTTTCCACATATCTATATTTTCACACGGTGTAGCATTATCTATGGCAGCAGCCTCACCTCTCACACACCTGTAAACTAAGCCATGTTGATTCTTGAATATTTCAATCCAGCCACTGGACACTTCGAAATCATCCAGTTCCATCTTCTATGCTAAATGTGTCACCTGAGCTCAAACTACAGTACTGTCTATTGGCACTTTTGCTCTTGCTCGTGTAAACCACTTTAGAACATTTTCCAATTCTGAAAACCGGCCAGGGAGAGTACATTTTCTTGTAGCATTTTTCCCTTCTTCAAAGGCAGTTTTGTTGCATTTGCTAACAAAATTTGTTAGAGGAATGTTTTAACTTCTGCGTTATATCCACACACTTTGTTTACATTGCAATCTACTTCAAGGATTTTCAGTTTTTCACAGTTGGTTACTTGCTGCACTTTCTTTTTCTCCATTGCAAGAGAAACGTTAAAGTACTATCTACATATGTTTGGCCGACACTCAACAGTAGAAGTTATCATCAGTGTTTACCACGTCAAGGTAAAGCATTCCCTATCCTGTCCCCACAAAATATGTATATACATGCATGACATTGGCTGCTGATCTCTGCCCCCAACTGGACTGACCAAGGATTGACCAAAGCGGCAAATGAGGACCTCAAACTTCGAACATAGTAAGCGCCTACTCCTACTGGACCGACCAAGAATTGGCTAAAATAGTGAATGAAGATACCAAACTTCGAACATAGTAAGCAGTAGCTAGAAAACATACTATGCAAACATTATTTACTGCATTTGATGCCGAAACTTCTATAATATGTCATACATGGGTAAACGTGCTAATGAGATTCCACTGTATGTACCAGGTGATAAAAGCAAAAAATGTTCATATTGGATCTGGAACATACGAGCTCTACCAAAAAGATTTTTGAGTGCATCAATTATCTTTCAAGAAATTCAATGTACACCTTATGTGGTCGAGTTTTGTTTAGACAAGCTATGTGGGATATGAACATTTAATCAGGATGGATGACAGTGTCAGGTTCCTCGCTCGCTTCGAAAATTTTCATGGCTTTATTTCCCCTTTAAGTATGCACTAAATATTACAGAACTATTAAGATTGATCTGTAGCTGAATTACTTAAAGTGGATACTAAATAAAATGGAGCATATGTGGTGGGTGCAGTTCTTAATTCAGTGGTTAAAATCAGTGCTACTGCACTCGTGATCTAAGAAATGGAATGTTTTCATATTGATCTCTTGCACATTAGCACAGAGTGTTACTCTTCTTACTTACCCTGATACATAATTTATTTCCTATATGTTCTTGTCATTCAAAATATCTTTGTGCAAGTGCAAACCATTTTGGAACAAGCTTCATTAACTTGTGCAATTTAGGATCTTTGTTAGCGACACCTAATGTCTTCTGCATATTCCCCAAGACTTCAGACATTTGCTTTGAGCCAACTGTTCATAATGCCAGCAAGTGGATAGTTTAGTATTTGTCATGCTACTAATGAAATAATCTTGTTTGGCATTGAAACAACAGAGTAATTAAAAGTATAGAATTGCCACTCTTGCTCTCTAATATGATGAGCAAGGTTGAACAATGCAAATAACATAGTGCACACGACTGCAAAAGTTTGTGTTCCATTTGAGATGCATTTATCCAACTACCAGCACCAGCCTTGGAAACAAATTTAAAAGTAGTATCGGAAGCAATCTGCAAAAGGCAAATGGCTTCCAGGCCATAAGCATTTGTGTGATATAATGGGGGTTCAGATTTATTTGGCCTTTACTGTCAGTTGGTTTAAATTGACGTCGTTATTAGTTCTGCAAGCCCCAACATGTTGAAGTACCCCGGTGGTTCAGAACTGTTTTTGACTAGGATGCTTTGTGCCTTCATTGCGCACAAGACGGAAGTGACTACTGATCACAGAATTTCAATTAGTCCCGAGACACATAATAATAAAAAAGACAAGTTTTTTATTAGCAAAAAAAAAATTAAAAATATTTGTAAATGTTACTTTTTTTAATTATTAAAAATCTTAGTGTTGTGCCATTAAAGTTGAGACACTCTACACTACAAAAACTGCAGTTGAGTTGCCTATCAGCGTACATGCTGAGATTGCAAGATTATGAGATGCGAAAGAAGTTCCAAATGTAAATACTGGAAATATGTGATATAAGTCCCTTTTCATTAAAGTGACATTGAAAATGTGAGCATTCAGCCTACTGTTGGCAACAGCCAATAAATCTGACGACTCTGTATATCTAATTAGCTCTGCTTGCAGGTTTTCAAATTACTGCTACTTGAAAACTAGCTTTTTCTCCAGTGCAGAATGCAGCAGCCAGACCTGGTCAGTATCTCACTTCCTTCATCCTGAAATTACATGCTCTTGTCAAGATTCTGTATCTTGGCCTTTACATTCCCTCTCTTTTAAATGTCCCATGTGTTACACTTCTTGCAGCATGTTTTTTTAATACAGCTTCCTCGTTTTCTATAACCATATTTCCCTGAATTTTTTGAAGGATATTGCAAGAAAAAATTACCTAAATTATGCATTTTGTTTCTCCTGCACAAATTTGAGTGACAAATGTATCAGTTTCATAAAATTTCCTTGTCTTTGGTCTTCTAAATGTTCTCCTTGACCTGGCAAAATTTATAAACGTTTTGTCATCTTTCTACCACTATACTTGGAGGTGCCGAACTTCATAAAAGCCTGTAAGTTATAATTAGAGGATCATATAACTTCTTTTCTCCTCTATTCAACAGATACGCCAAAGGCTCGTTTCTGCACTACCTGCCATGGATGGCATGTGACAAAACCAAATGCATTAACGCAATGGTGCCAAGCCAATCAACAATCTCTCTGGCGACAATAGATCATGTCAAAAGCATTGGCTTGAGCAATTCCTGTTTTATCATGAAAGCTTAGCTCTGATGTGTGCATTTGACTCCAGCTGCTCAAACTAGTACAGTCCTCCATAAAAAAAAGACTGTTTAAATATAGGCTGCAGATATGACTAAGGTTCTTAAAAGCACATTTTAAGCTTTTAAAAAGGATTATTATATTTGGGCCAATATGGTAATTTCCACAATTTTAACAATAACTTACGGGAAAAAATTGACATGTTTTACTATATACTGAGTGCAGGCCGAAATTGTTGCTATACATTCCAAGTTCAGACTGCTAGTAGCATGCTGAGGTTTTGCAGGTATGAGACGGCATCTTTTGTGTGTTGTATAACCTGTAGCTTGTCAGTACATCACTTGTATTATCTGAATTTGGGGGCTTGTAAAATGGAACTTATCATTCTGCTTAGACAGAATAACCACTAGAGATGCAGCAGCCTATATGCGTTTTAAAAAATTAACTGTGCCGTTTTTAAGCCTGGTTAATCACATTCAATTGTGGTGTGGAAGTATTTCTTGTTCAACTATGGTACAGTACGGGAACTGTTATGTCATTTGAAGATTCTATAATTCTTTGCTATCACTTTTCTCTTTGTGCACGAGCAAGTCTATACCATATAAAGGGCATCTTCTACTTGGCATATTTCTCTTCCTTGCTTTGTCTTGGTGGCATGTATAACTATTTAAAATGAAATGCAGTATATGCTCATGCTAGATTCCTGTAACAAGAAGTAATTTGCTTTGCTGCATGCATGTGGGAACTTGTGTATGACTGCATTAAGTGAAAATAGAAAACACTAGTGCAGGAATCACTACAAGTTTTAATTGTACTAAAATGTAGAGATTTATTGATGCACTTGCGTTCATGTAAGCATGTTCAACATTATACGTACATATGAAACCCATCTCTTGTACTGTCATTCAGGAAATTTCAAAAGGAGTTTTATTTGGGGAGGGAATGAGGTGAGTGATTGAATATTCCAGTATTGATTTTTACCCTTAATGTAAAATATTTATATGTAGGCCTATGACTGAATCTTAACATATGTTTTGTGACATTCTAGCATTTGACAATTTCATGGTCTGTATCTTGAAGCTGCTAAAGCTCATGTTATAGCTGATTTCAGCTTAAGCATGAGGCTACATGTATGAAAATATCTGAAACAGCTTTATTGCTGTATAATTTCAATATTTCTAACAGGAGTTTTTTTTTCCATTTCTTTCTATGTTTTATTGATGCTGCTGGATTCATCGTTCGTGAACTGAACAATGTGCTTGTTGCACGAACTGTACTTAATGTGCTACTACTTAATGTGCTACA
This sequence comes from Deroplatys truncata, assembly GCA_030765065.1. Lineage (NCBI taxonomy): Eukaryota > Metazoa > Arthropoda > Insecta > Mantodea > Mantidae > Deroplatys > Deroplatys truncata. The sequence continues at coordinate 20,996,781 of CM060977.1, forward strand.
TGGTTGATAATGAAATGATAGGATCCAAAGTCATTCTTGGATGCTTACGACCGTGGCACAAGGGGTTATGAGGCTGGTGGTCGAGGCGACATGCGGGAAGACATGGGGGGTCCAAACAGTGGTGGGCCTCGGGGCTCCATGGGAGGAAATCCCAGAGGGCGGTGGGGTCAAACTGACCGCAGAGGTGATGATTACCCCACGAAAAGGCGGCGTTACTAAGTTAGAGAGGCTTGTACCCCTTACAATGCCATTCTTTCAAGTTCTACAAACTTTTCTTAGCAATTGATGTGCAACAGTCTCGTTACTGTTATAGTACTTGCCCAATACCTTTGTTGGGAGATGTCATTTTGAATATTTTAATGGCGGATGATGTCAACAGAAGGTTGGCAGAGAACTCAACAAGGAATGTGCAGACATAGTTGCCCTCTGACCATGAGACATTCCTACAATTCAGGATGTGACAGAATTCTTTGTTTCACAACATAATTGTCCATTATTAAACCTAAATGTGTCTTTAACGCTACAAATTTAAAAAAAACGTAAGCATGTAGAATTTGTGTGAAATGTGAATTTATTTCATTGTGCAGTATAAGAAAATATTATGTATAAAATATGTTGGACTATAGTTTATGTTGTTTACACATTGATTTGCTTCAAATGCTCAGAGCTAATACAAGATAATTGAGCCCACATATTCTAGAACGGTAGACATATAGTCAAATGTATTGCAATCTTGTCCAACTTAATTTTTTTATTCAATAAATGTAAATGTAAGTAATGCATTTTCTAAATTAGTATTCCTTTTAAATAATCACATTCTATACCCTTTTACCTGTCCTTCCTTTAAAATACTTATTGGAAAGGTGATTAATTTGAGTTGTGCTAAAAGAGCATAAATGGATCTAAGTGAAGGCAAGGATCTAATGCCTAAGAGGATAGAAAGGACCATCCATTAAAATTGAGTGCCCAGACCTGGAAGAAGCTGTTTTGTGAATTACAGAAACACAACGGATGTTAGAATCTGCCATTCTGATTATGAATCTTACATTTGCTATGTTTGCACAAGATGAGAGATCTGATATTGGGCAGCATCTGTCAGATGTATGAAATGTAAATCCAGATTTTGGACTAATGAATTTTCATTGTATCAAGTTTATACTTTGCATTGCCACATACTATTATAATTTAAGATTGCTCATATACCAGCTTGGAAGTAATGAAATGGGGGTTACTTTCACAAATGATGCTAATATAACAAAATGCCATATGTATTTCTGCTGTCAAATTGTTTGTCGCAGGACTCACACCAAATAAATCACCTGCTTTATCAGGGATTTGATGCATCTATTGTTCAGTTATGTCAAAGAAATTGCAAAAATACTTCAGAAATAATTATAATTTCAGAATTGCTTTAGAGATGAATTTGGATGCTTGTTCTGTTCTCTTGGATGATATATTTCAAGGCAGATTAAAATTTGTGGCAGATATGTACATGTCTACAACGCAGTGTTGAACTTAAATTCACATGGATTAGAGAAGTTTTGGCAGTGTGTTGACATTTAACTAATCAACTGTAGCAGCATTTTAGTCTTATGATATACAGAGAAGTAATAATGATATTGAGCAAGCAGACATGAAATTGTCAGCCTGAGGACAATGAAATAACAATGATAATGAAGAGTGCATAAAATAGAAATTAAATAAGAGTAAAACTGTTTTAACAACTGTAAGTCGTAATTCCAATTATATTGAATCTGAAGTGGCCATCGTGATTTGGACATTGACAAGTCGGAATTTAACTGCAGAAGTCATATAAAAAAATCAGTTGCGGAGATTTAAGCAACTTTGAAGTGCATCCCCCTGAAAGTTTACATGTTTATTTTATTCTTTGATACTTAAAGAATGATAGTCCTTGGAATCTGGACTGTCTAATACTATCTGGACTATCCTGAGGAACAAGCATATGTGGAAGATCAAATTGTTGCATGCTGCCGACATCTTCTGTTATGAGAGACATTGAATTTTTTTTTTTTTTTTTTAATTTTATTTTATTTACCAAAAAAGTTAAAGCCACTGCCGTGTGTGATTGTTACAGGCCATAAAGCAGCTTTCACATCACACAATTGCTTTAGAGCTAACACCATAGCCTATGGATACTAATATTAAAACCAGTTTATGATATTTAAACATTTGAAAGTTATATATAATTAAATGATTTTACCTTCCAAAGGAACCACCCTTTATTTAATTTTGAAATGGAACATTTTGAGGCTGTAATAAAAATTATGGTGGTCTACATTTAAGGCAGCCCTATGATAAGGTTCTGGCTAAAAATTTGACAAGTATTTTTGTTTTCTTGCCATTTGTGGCAGCCCATTGTCATTGAATTATATTGCATTAAGTGTGAAATTCAGTAAGCAAAATATAACTTTTGTTACATACCTGGATGTTTTAGGAATAGTATTGTGTTAATAGAATAACGGCAATTTTTAAACTTTAAGAAAAAAAAATGCCAACCGAGCCTCTAAAAATATAATTCAGGTTGCTTATACGAATCCATATAATTGAACACATGGCACATTTTTTGTAATGAAATAAACTAATTACTAGCTCCTAGCTGTTTCCAATGGCAAAATGAAAATTTGTTTACCATTATGTGAATAACTTTCCTAGCATGTGCTTAGAATTTAAGAGCAATCACTAATAATATAAATTAGAAATTTCACCTAGTGCGGCCTTAATTAACTTTCTGGGTCACAAGATGAGAAAAAATTTATCCTTTTAAGGTGAATTTCCACATAGCCTACTGCGCACTGGTCATATGCTATGTTTAGGAACTGCTAAAGAGCACCTTCCATATAATTAACGAAGAGACCCTTTTTTTATTTTCACATGGCCTACCGTGTTTCTGTATCATCCCTACTGTGCACCAACCATGCTGTAGGCGATCAGTTATTGATGTTATGAAAATGACATTTGTGACACAGTAGGCCATGTGGAAATGACCAAGCAGAGACCTGCTGGTCACCGTTTGGCAACCTCTTATACTTTGGCTGTTTCTGGCATTTTCTGCAATGATCCAAATACATTCCACATGGTTTGTTCAGGGAAGACATTTGCTGGTTCAGCTGTATTTGAAGCCATACGATCTGTTGCATAAAGATTGACAACACTGATTAAACACATCTGGAAGGTTACAGGCGAAAGGTGGAAAATGTCTTTCTCTTCGTAAAATCAAATAAGCACCACAGAGTATAAAAATATTTCCTTGGTCAATTGCTTATTGAAACAGATGACAAAACAATCAGATGAAATCAGGATTTCTTTAGAGAGGTGCTAACATATTTTGAAAGATACCTTACCAATGAGTAAAATGGTCAGTAATGGAGAATTTTAATGTTTAAACTTTCAAACATCATATGAATGATCCACAAATTATTCTTTGAATGCAAGGTTTAATTTAAATGTTGAGAAAACTATATTCAATAAAGATGCCTTTTTAAACGTAACATTTAAGTAGTTATTAAGTTTTGCTGCAAGTTGTCCTCATTATGAGACCATCTTATTCAGAAGGTAAAGCATATTTGATTCAGTCTGTGTGTTTCTTTTGTTAGTGAACATCTTTTGAGATATAGTCCACCAATATGATAAATTCACTTATTGACGTCATCTGGCTTAAATAAATTTAATAGAAATAAAAGTGTTAATTTTGGCTTTACCAAAGCAACACAATTTGTGTGGGGTGTTTTTTATGTAATCAAGAGGTATGCCTATAGACCCTCGTAGCCCTTCCCTGGATCCATCTAAGGATTGAATCAGGCATGAAAATGGCAGGTGCATAGTCGGTGCACAGTAATCTATATGGAGATCAAAATGACAATATGTTAGGGACACAGAACACGGTAGGTTACGTGGAAATACACCTTTAGACTGTTAATCAGCGGGCTGCATGCCATATAAGTGTCTCCACCAGCACCAGTAAAATGTACTCAACCAAGGTGAGTGGAATTCTGCACACAATAGCTCAATTGCTGATAATACAGTTAAAACTGCTTTTCCCCCAGCTTTTGACATTTTGTGCAACCACAAGAGGCAGTGTTGCCAATCCTTGTTCACTATGGTGAACATGTGTGTAAAGGTGCCATTTGTCACACTTTCAAAGTGGTTTTGCCCACCTTCAGTACATCTCAAACTCTTGCCTTTCTCCTTTACCAAGTACTTGTATCACTTGAATATAAATTCAAACTTTGGCTTTGATAAGGCCTGATTTTTTCTTCGATTCTGATAACCATTAACCATATTGCATAGCAACCACCAAAACTACAATAATAACACAGTAAATTGCATTCAGATGAAAGAACAACTTCTGGAAAAAAACGGCAACTAATGTCAATGCTCTGTTTACAAGAGCAAGAATCAACAAGCCCAAAATGCAGTGGTCACACGTGGAGCAAAGGCTGTGATTGATGCTAACAGAAAACTTCCAGCCTTTGTTGTGCAAAACGACAGTAAACTATTTTTTTTTAAATGCTACAAGAAATGAAATGTTTTAATGCATCAGTTGAAAATAACCAGACTAGCCTTGTTTACTGTGGAAGTTAATAGCACCATTCTTGCTAAAGTTGACCTACTGATATATCTTTCTGTACAAGGGCCAGAAATACAGAAGTATTAACCAATTGCACCAGGCCATATGGTCTTCGCTTACTTGTGCATGTATATTGCTAATTCACATTCCTTCAGAACCTGGGTCCTTGATAAAAAAAAAATCAATGTAGGAACAGGAATTTGGTGTGACAAACGTAGCTTGCGATCTGAAAGCTCTTAAGTGCAGTTCAGTAAATTTTTTTGTGCATGAACTAGACTGGTATTCACCCTAGAAAAAGAGGTACCTATAGTCTTGTTTACTCCCCTACCTGCACATGGTAGGTGGTGCTGAGACTGTAAAAAGTCTCTTAATGCTCTTGTGTGGAGGTGGTTAAGTTTTTGCAGAAGTGGATGCTATCTTTTATTATTTGTTTGGTTTTGTTTTAATGGGTTTTTGGGAGGGGCCTGCTGCATTATTACAGATTTTCACCATGGATTTGACAAACAAATTTCTATTGCATTGTAATTTTCTTACAATAGTAATATGAGACATAACTTAGTCCAAATGTACTGCATTCAGGCTTGATTCAATTTTGGCATGTAAAGTTGCTCTTCTCCTATTGAGGTATAAAGCACAGAATAAGCCAATGCTTATCTTGTGTAATCAGCACCACAACTCGTTATTCACATTAAACATTTTACTTTTATTACATTTACCCGTATAATGTAACTAGAACCTGTATCTCAATAGCTGCTATGTGGTCTGCGTGATGGACTAGTATTTCAATCATGAAGGCAGTGGCAGGGGAACTACCAACTTGACACACGTTTATACAGAACTGTCTAGCAAGCTGGATTTCATTTGGTTAAAAGTTGCAAAAATAGCTTTTGTTGACAGTGTATTACTGGGTGTAATAATATATGGAGTATCTTAGTGTGAAAGAATGGAGGATACATATATTGGAATAGATTAGGAAGGCAATTCTGTTTTCCATTAAAAGCTTATGTGGCCAGGAAGTATACAGCATTTATGGAATGCTGCGTATAAACATATTAAATAGGATTAAGATATTAAGAGACTTCAGTTAGGTTAGAGGTATTAAACCTAAGTGATTAAAGTAAAAGAATATTTTGCAAAGCTTACATTGCCTTTTGGAGTGTTATCAAATCTGGTGCTTTGGAATAAAGCCAGAAGGCACTTTCCAATCTGTCTTGTTGATACATCATTTGTACCAAATTTTAGAGTGAGATTCATTATGTTGATTTCTTACACCAAAAGTTAGTCACCAAAAATATGTATTTGGTTTTGGCTTTATCACTTAAGTTATAAACCAAAGTCTTGTTGTGTGGAGCAAGCATTAAGTAAATATTTTTTTGCAGTTTTAGTGCAATATTTTCCAAAATTCTATTGGTAACTGCACATAATCAGGTTTTAGTATTGGATGTAGCACAAAAGCAGATTGATTGTTCTTTTAAAGCTGTCAGTATTAATAAGCTTGCTCTAGAAAGGCAAGGATGCATCATAGGTGTTAGTAATTTACTGGGTTTTTAACCAAGGATGCTTTGTGGAATTATTTGTGTGTTCTCTAAGAATTAAGTTTAAAATGCGTTTTGATACCCAAACTTATAAAAAGCCACTGCATGAGTAATTAAGACTTATGCAGATCTTGTTTTGCTCAAAATTTCTCTTAATATCACCTTTGAACTGTGGTCTACAATATTTGCACCACAAAAGGCATTGTTGCCAAAAAAAAAAGGGAGGGAGTTAAAATAGTAAAGCATCTGTCTATATTTAGCCATTCAACTTGTACTTTCTCGAGGAATTTGTCATGTTTCTAAAGAGATACTGCAGAATACTGAAATGTGTATATTTGTCAAACTGCAGTTGATTAATAAGAATTGTGGCGCTTAGAACTGATAGTGGACTGCAGAGTTATTTGTGATAAGTCTTACTGTGTTTTTACTTACCAGCTTCTGGACTGTTAGCATTATTAATAGTGTTGGAGAAGGTTAGGGACCCTTGTTTGTGTGGCTGTACGGATACTATGGAACAAGTTCAGGGTCAAGCAAAAGAAAATCATTGGGACTGCAATTGCAAGCCCTGAATTTTAGCACTGCAATGTTGGTTGGAATCTGCTGGTAGTGCCCATCTTCTGTGCTGGGGAAAAGGATGAATAAAAAATGTTCAACATATCACTTGCACATTGTAAGTTGCACTTCTCCATTATTTTCCTAATGGAAGGATGAAATTGTACTCCACAAGATGAACCTATTGAGAACAGTGAGCAACCAGGGATATGCTGAACGTCAATCTGGAACATCTAAGGGATATGTAGGTAAATTTCTGTAAGTATGTATTAGGCGGGACATCACAAAGCATAAGGAAATCTGTTTAACTATTCTTTATATTTAAAACTCACATAGTAAAACGAACCATTATAAGAAAAGAGTAGATGCTGGGAAAATTAACTGAAAAATAAACCTTTTTCTGTTTATGTAGTGTTTGTAGTTTTTTTCTAAAAATATTTTCCAATTTCTACTGAAATATTCATATTTTTTGTAAATCGTTAAATTTTTGGCTAACTTAGCTCTTTCACTGATGAAAGAAATTAAGAACCACTACTATGAGAGTTGAAGCTAACAGCTCTGCAGTGAAGGAGTTAAGGTTTTTTTTTTAAAAGAAAGAAAATTGTCTCTGGCATGTGAGACAGTTGATGGCAGGAAAAAGCATGATACTGCTTAAGTTTTTATGTTCATTCACTCTTACTATAAATATACAGATAACTATAATCCAGAAAATTTGTTAAATTAGGTCAGCTTTTTAGTTAATGTTCATAGTCCTTTACTTTTTTGAGGTTTTAACCCTTTTTGTGATTAACATATCTTGCATAATTGCAATGTCATCTGTTAACTGTCAAATTTGTTAATATACCGTATTTATGCGAATCCAATGCACATCCCCCCATATTTGAAACTTAAAATTATGAGGAAAAAAAGTTAGTATCGAATGTAAAGCGCATCAATGACAGAAAATAGGTATTTAATTTAATACAAGAATAGATTTATGTATATATAAACCATCAGATTATAGAATTGAAAGTGCCCTATTGTTAAAGAAGAAAATTAGTGTACATGAAATAAGGAAAGTACACATTCAAAATGAATTTATTAATACAATACCTGAATTAGAAGGGTGAATCACCATTATTCACTGATGCTTTCATCACTGGAATCCTCAGAAGTGTCCACATCAGAAACATGTTCATTTCCCCTCTCCCCATCATCCTCGTCGTTCCAGAATATATCATCGCTGCCATTCAAAGCATTTGAAATGCAGCATTTCTTGAATGACTAGTTCTAGTAGCAAATGTCAATTTCTGTTTTTGTCACAAGCGAACGTTGCTCTGATACATTGTACTCCCTTCCTCTCATTCTAAAGGTTTACTTTATGCTTTAAAGAAGCATCATAACACATTCTTCTCTGTTTGCCCTTGCCCTCCATATCATAACTAAAAATGCTCAATAATAGGCCAATGATAAATGAGCAGCTAGCTTGTTGCCAGTTTCCAGATGCATGTTAACTCCAGCAATCCATTGTGATGTAATAAATGAAAAAATTTAATCAAGTTACTGGCCTTCTACGAAACAGATTTGCACTCCACGGTTTTGAGTACTACATTTGGTCAAAAAGGTATGCATGGGATTCACGTAAATACGGTAGTTTTAATTAAAAACGGCATTGGCAGCATGCTTAAAACTAGTATATGATGCACATGTAGCCTCTTGGGTCAATTTCAAATAGCTGCCCCCATTTGGTTATCGTATGTAACAGTCAAAAGTTAGTGTAGTCATTTCACATTAGAAACTGAAATGTAAAGAAATCTTCAGATATAATGATACATACAAATGAAGCAGTTTTTAGAGCTTAATATTTTAAAGCAGTTTATGGAGAATGAACATAATTTGAGAGTGAGATGGTGCATGCACTGCATGAAATGTGAACAAAACACTTGGCAAGTAATACGTGTTTTAAATTGATGAGTGATTCCAGTCATTTTTGGGGGTTCTGTGAGTTATTTACCTTCAGGCCCTGAACTGACCAAACTGAAAGTAAGACTAATGGATAAGGAGGTTGGCACCTTGACTGGTTTTTGAAACTATAGTTAACCTGTAAAGCTGCAACTTAACAAATCTTATTCTGTTTTTGGAATAATAGTTACCTGTTCCTTGTCTAGATATCTTAAATGCTTTAGTTCATCTGAAATCCAAAACATGGTACAAACAGTGGAATTAAACCAATGAACTGATTGAAAACTTAATTGTGCAAAAGTTGTACCAAATTCCAAATAACAGTTAAAAAGTGATGCAATATATACCTGAAGGTACTAGATAAGTGTGTATAAATGCTCAGATAGTGAGGAACATTCCAATTTTTCTGCAGTTAGCTATAGGTCAGATAACTGCCATGTAAGATGCAATTACGATGTGCCCACCTGCCATGTACTGTTTCCCTAATGGCTGATTTCACCACAAGCGAAAACGGCAACCAAAATGAGAACGACAAAGTTAATATACATGTATTCTAATGGGAGTGTTCACAATTGATGGGAAGCTTCCCAGATCCCAGGAATGGGAAAGAAGACTTGCCCAAGTTTTAATGAAATTTGATGAAATTTCCCAGACAGCATATTGCATCCATATTGTGCATATTAGACTTTGCAGTATAGAGGTTATTCTAGACAGCTGTGACATGAAACGACTGCTAGTACTCTCTGGTCTCAAGCTGGAAACATGAAACTAGAAGAAATTAGTAGCATATGTGCTTTCTAAACTCATTTCCTGTCACCCACATATCCATTGAGTGATGGTTCTTCTAGTGAAAGTGTCATTAGTTTATATTCAAGCCAAAACTGGCTATTACCTCAAAAACAATAGCAAAAGCTACAGAGAACAGCAAAAGCTGATAAAAATGAACAAACAACAATAAACAACTTTAATGTATCCCATTAAATAAAAGAATGGAAGCTTGGTTTGACTAAAGGAATTCGGAATGTAATGGTTCTGCATTTACTCCATTGAATTTTGATGCTGGCTAACCTGCATTATATTGGCTAAACTGGAAGCAGGTGAAAAAAATATAATTGGTCAGTTCAAACAAATGAAGTCCCAATGCACAAAATAGACTTTCCACTTTGTGATTGATATGTACTCCTGTTCTCATTACTGAGCTGTTGTGAACTAAATTCTTGTAAGCTGCATTGCATCTTGCTTCTGTTGCGGTTACCATTCTTGTGCTATAGTGAACCAGCCTTAATCTTTTTTAATTTTAATGACTATGAAAACTCAATTTTTTTATTCATGTAAGTGTTCTGGATTCCGAATAGCTAAATTCAGTGTTGTAATAGCGTTATTTTCAGATTAGTAAACCAGAAGTAGAAAATGCATGTCTCTATGTTGGTTGTGAAAAGCTCCACATTTTTGTAAGTCAAAATTTGTCTCTTACAAGTGGAAAGGGAGTGCCCAGTGAGGTTTCATATCACTTACGGTTTGGTCAATTCAAAGCCTGAAAATAATGCAGTAGATTTTGCTTAACCCCCTCCAAGTGGGAGTTACCGAGTGAATGTTGTAGCAGCAGTAAACTATTGGTGTTGGTGATTCATGTATACACTAGTACTGAAAACAGCTTGATAAAGGGTTACTGTTATGTGTTTTCTAGTGTAATGAAATTAATATATTTTGCTCATCAATGTAAGATGCACGATTTTTAATGAAAGAAAAAAAATTAATTTTTATGCTAATCTGTGACCAAAATTCTAACAAAAACAAACCTTTTTAAAAGAGCAGCAAAAGCTTTTAACAATTGCTAGTGTAAAAGGGCAGGTGTAATGAATTCAAATTTAAAATCTCTGAAGGAAGGGGCATCACTTGTGACATGTGTAATTTGAGTATTGTTTGTACATTATAACTAAATTCCTACCATAAAGAAACACATCTTTGCACAAAAGTTAAATGCATATTAATGGAAGTAGAACTGCCCTAAAAAGAATTGAAGTTTTAAACATGTGAGAATGTATTAATGGAACATGAAGATATTTCTTGCAGAACCACTTACCTCAGAGCTAGTACTAGCTTATTTTTAATTTGTAAAATCCTCTGACCTGTCCTAACATAAGTCCTTGAGCACCTATCACACCATTACTGCCTGTCTTGCACACATCGGCCAGATCAGCAGTCAAGAAAAATGGAATGCATAAAGGGTTTTCTGCTTCCAGAACTTGGTAGACATTTAAATGAAACTGGAATTGTTGTTGCAAAGTGAGAATTGATTTGCAGAATCCAGTAATTTGGTACATAGTTAAGAATTGAGAGCTGAAGCCATTGGGAATCCGAGTTCTTGACAAGAAATGCAAGGCATGCAGAGGCCAGTGTTGCAACATGATTAAAGTCAACTGTTAAAATACTCTTGAAATTGATAATGGTCAGCTTGGGTTATTTTATGTAATATTTTTTGTTGCATAGTTGATGTCAGAAAATGAAAATACATAGTTTATTATTCTTGCTATTCTGCTAGAATATTGTGTTTGTTATACATAGTTGAGCAAGAAGCACTCTCTCTCCAGTAGATACTTGCTTGTGAAGAAAGTTGGGTTCACTGCTAAATTCAAGAAACAGAGCCAGCTTATTCCTGGTGAAGCAAAATATGGCATTGTTGAGAATTATGCTGTCTTGTGTTTGCAGGGAATACTTACTAACTGTACAGAAAAGCAAGCCTCTTGTACAGGAAAGCTTTGTATTATGACTTGATATATGATGTATTATGAGGTGAGCTTAGAGCATCCTAATGCTTCAAAAAGTCTTAAGCAATTGAGAAACATCTGTGCCAATACTGGAAGCAGTTTACCTGGCAAAATGAAGGTTTTTCTAAAGACTGGTTAAATCTTCAGAGAAAACTGAGAGCGCAAACCTTTATTCTCCGGATTAAATGGATTCTACAACCAAATAAGCTAACCGAAAATGGAAACCAGCCCTTAAATCTGATGTTTCTATACAGAGAAAGTCTTGCAATTGAAGCAATGAGATTGGAACTTTTGACAATGAGTCGGTCCAGCTTTGGAAAAACTCATGATGAAATGACATGCTTGTGCAATTATCTGGCTCATTGGCATATGTCAATTGAACCAAATCTAGGCAAATGAAAACTGAGGTTTTAGGAGTATGCAGAATTGTGACTTTGCTCCACTGAAGTTCTAAGCCTAAAGGTTGGAGCAAGGTGAAGTATTACAAATTTTAGCCATCAAAACTAGCAAAAATTAAAGCAGTTTTGTTCAAGGGTTTCTGAACCTGTTTATTTAATTAGAATATTTTTTCAAGGGTGGATGGCTTAAACATAATTTGAATGGCTATCATTTGTTGGTGAATTTAAAAGGAAGGTTGAGTATTAAAATATTTTACAAATGCAACTGTTTAAAATTCTTAGTGCTTGTACTCCATGGCCATCTTCTTCCTGAACTGTTTTGTTTGATATGATTGGATAGGTTGACTCCTACAGATTTTACCAGCAGCAAATAAGGTCAATCTTTATAAAATACCCCACCACAACGGAAATGGTTCCTTCAAAATGTAAGGCGCACACAAGCTATGATATTTTGAAATATAGTGTTCTAACTTAAAATATTTTATTGACATGATAGAAATCTGATTTTGTACAGAGCCAGAGGACATTATCTCTGAAGTACAAGAAGAAAAAAATGGGCATGACTATCTGCATTATCTGAGTGCCCAATATCTTAATGAGTGGATAGAAACCCTTTAAATGACGCTTTTAAGATTATATTGAAAAATTATAGATCCAAATGTGTGTTCACCTAAGATTTTGTGCTTAAACCTGACACTGCTGGAGTACCAATCAACCATGATTATGCCTAAGTATGAGAAAATGCAATTACCACTTCTGTTCAGGAGTGTCTCAATTCACTGGCAGATAAGGTTATGTTTATAAATTGCATTGGCTATCAGTTCGTAAAAACATTGTTTACAGGAGAAATTTCCTATCAAAATGAGCACTCAAAGCGCAGTAGAGGTAGTACCGCCTGTTGGTCCAATGGTTTTGGGTTTACAATATACTTCAAAATTAGCAAGCAAATACAGAAAAACTGTTAATATTAAATGGTAGTGTTGATCTGCAGGCAATATGGCCATCATACATTGAGCACCAGTCCAACACACTATAGGTTGAGCTGAGGATTGTATAGGCTTCAAAACAATTAAAAAGTGTAAATATGAGGATTATCTGGCAAACTACATCTGAGAAGATTCTGTTTGAAATAAAGGGAGAAGAAAAAGGATCCGTTACAGAAACAAAGTATGTTGACTACAATATTTTTTTATTTACTTTCCTATTCACATCTCCCTGGTCACAGACTGCAGGTGATGTTATTTTTCCTTGGGCTGATGTGAAGGAAGCTTGCCTTCAAAACTGCAGCCTGAGTTCATATTCCAGTTTTTCCCTGATTTATTCATCCTAACAGAATATCAGATAAATCTCAACAAGGACCCAAGATTCATAAACATTTGTTATGTATTCCACTCATTGCCTTAACAATACAGACAATACACAAAGAAAGGAAGAAAACTTTTGTTTTCCTGCTTCGTTCAGCTGTCATGTGATATTGACTTCAAAATATTATAGAATGTATTAGGAGTAGTTTTTTTGTTACAGTTCAGATTGATGACACTCCATGTGTGGAATTTAAATTCTGCTATAGAGATAAGGATATTGCATTAATTTGCACAATGCATGTGGATGGTAAGTATAATTGGTATTGCCACTGAGTGCCTATGCATTTAGTAGCCCATATTGCTCTCCTACGTAATTGTAAAATGAAGGAATCAACATTGTGTAATACTTGAATATCTGTGCAGGCAAAACTAAGGGTAAAAGCTAATCTTTTGTTAGAAATTGTTTCCTTTTCATGCTTGTGCATTGTCTGTTGTTGCAATGCAAAAGGTAGAAAAGCAGAAAGTTTCTTTTCTAATAAAAAGACAAATTTATTCCATTATTTTCAGAGAGCTCTTTTTGTAAAACACTTGTAATGAAATACTGAAGATTCATCCATATTTGGAACATAGTTGGTATGAAGGAGCAGCAAAATGAAATTCAGAAAATTAGTGATGGTGTGTGGGCTAGGTGAATTATTTTTGCTTACGCACATGCTTTATGTAACTTGAGTTTTGTGGAGTTGATTATAGGCTGACCAAAGTGCGACGACTTGCAGAGGATGCAGCAGTATACATACTTGCAGTGGAGCTTTTTTTTTATTAGTTATATATGTATAGAGGTCATGTGTTTGGTATTTGCAGCAGGGAGACAACCCTTCATTGGGTAGGAATTGAAGGCCGTTCAAGCCCACATAGTGGTCTTGTATAATACAATGAGACTACAAAATATGCACAGAATAGCAATATTTTAACAGGGAAAAAAATGAAAACTTGCACACCTTAAAACATTGAAATTATTTACCAAAAAGGATTGCGAGTTTATGTGAACTATCCCATAACAATCCATCATTGTGTTAGTTATTTAGAGGTCTGAACAAATTAAAATATCAAATATATTACTTGGGTGGTTAAGAATCACCATTTGATTGATAAAACCTCCTGCAGTATTTACGTCTTCTGGTGGACAGTATTCTATTAAAATTTTAATCATAGTACTTTAGATTATCGCTATATGTGCATAAATCGTGTACAGCCACGTGTTGCAAATTAACTGAGGTGGTCTATGGATTGTCTCTTCCCACCTCTGCTCTGAGAAGTAGAAACGTTTGTTTCCAATTTATGAAGCTAAGAGAGCTTCTTGTTCCCAAATGTTACCATTATACAATACTTGCTTCGCAAGCAAATAGTTACATGTTAGTAGATCTTCGTTTATGGCTGACCTAATACATAACAAATCTTATTATGCAAACCATAGCCCACACATGCATGTTCGTCATTCCTGTGCCATGCATTGACTTCAGATGAGAATATCCTCTTAAGTAGGAATCAAAACTACTTATTCCCAGTTAGAATATTGGCCTCAACTAGTGGTATAGTTTCTAAATTAATCGTTTAGGAAGTATTGGAGCTTTTGAAGTTGGTAGTGATTTGCATATTTACGGAGAGTTTTCCAGTTTTGAACCTGGTGTTGATGCAGCCACTAGTGAAGATGTACTACTGGCAGAGACAGGGTTATGTAGTTCACAGTACAACCTATGATGTACTATCAACTGCATTTTTTGGAAAATACATGTCAAATAACAGGTTTATGTCCATACTGTGGTTTCTTGCCAGACATCTATATACATACATATCTGGAAAGAGGTTTAAAAGGTTATTTTAATTTAGCAGCAGCTTCATTTTTAAACAATTTTTATAATCCAGCTCTTATTCTACTCTCAGGAAGAAGAAAATCAGGCCTCAGTGAACAAGTCGGCTCCCTCGCACAAATGACTAATTTGTTTATTATCTATGATTGCAGGACGTTTCATATTTTTGTTTTCTCTACCACGTACATAGTAGGTAGAGAAGGTATTGCATTCTACCCCCAAAAAAATTACCGGAAATACATGTTTTGCGTCACCTTGAATCCAGTAAAACAAATTTTTAGAAAAAGGATGAGAGAACAGCATAACTCAAAAAACAAAAAGTCAGATAAGTACCAAACTTGGTATTTAGGTTCAGTACCTTCCAAAGATGGGACACACAGATTTTAAAGAAAATCCCCCATCCCAAACTACTTTTTATGTGAAACATTTTTCGAAATTTTTGAATTGATTAAAATCTGATTAGAAAACTATTATTAAACATATTTACATGACAAATAAAACGTTTATCTTGAATTTTATCGGAATAGCCTGTGAAGTCCTCTTCATTTGGAAGGAATTTTGTATAATCTAGTATAACAGGTAAACGTTAAGCAATAGATGAAAACTTACTGCAAAAAAAATTTAGATCTCCTTAAAATGCACAACTGTTTTTGTGTCTTCAACCATTTCCAAGATATCCATTATTAATGCTACAATTTATTCAATATTTAAGTTCCGTTGATTTTCAGTTGCTTCTCGTGATTGTATGGAAACGGTATAGAATTTTAAGGGTAGCATATAGCGTCCAGTTCTTAAACATTTGAGTGTCACTGTTCTTGTATCCAAATGAAATGTGTAATGTGGCTATTTCCGCAAAGGTTTATCTCAATTAAAATGAAGTAGGTAGAAAAGTAAACCTTAATAGTAGAGTAGAGGTGTAAAATAGTCTAGACATCTGTATAAGCTAGGAAGTGCTGTTCTATGGTTAACTGTGGTACCAGGAAGAAGCAGTAATGTCAGGTCTTCCAAGGATTCTTAAGAAATGGAATACTTTGTATTTTAAAACATCATAAGGGGCTAAAATTTGAATTCCGATCACTTCATTGGAAATAGGTGAAGATGTCAGGATTAAGAAGAAAAGGATTATTTTGGCAGCTTAGCCAAGGCTACACCTATTGCATACGCTAAACCTCCAGGAGGAAGGGAAAAGGCGAGAGAGTACAAAGAGTGGTGCAGTGTGGTCCCTGTCATTTCCAGATAAGCGCACCCTTGGATGCCCCTTCAACACCCCCCTAACCAGTTGAATGGGCAAGACAGCTCCGGGCAGAAGGTTCTGTGTTGGAAATGAAACCATTCTTCCCTAAGGGAATATAAGCTTTAATGGTTTCAATTTAAATAATATAGCCGATATGAGTAGAAAAAGACATGGAGGCAGAATACATGATAATGTATAGTGATTTTCTGAAAGAGGGTGAGGGGATTTAACATTGACAATTTCATGAAGGACCTTATTAATGTGTGTTTGTTCCTTCTTCCAGTAGACGAAAAAGAAAAGGTACTTTTGATCAAGTGCACAAGAATTGTGCGGCGTTGGCAAATGAAATGGTCATTGTTTGGGTTCAAGTGGCTTGGTCAGAAATTGGTGCAATATTAAGAGGAAATGCCCTTTTTGTATGACATGTTTTGGAAGGGATAATATTGGGAGGCAAAGGTCAAAACTCTACTAGGAGAGTCTAGTAAATCTTGGTATTAGGGATAATGAAATGCAGACTATATGTACAGTTTGAAATGCAAGTATTATGAACTTGAGATTGAGATAAAAGCACTCCCTCTAATTTAAACCATATATCACATAAATGGGGGGGGGGAAATCCTTACTGTATTTTTTAAAATGCATAATGGAAAAAAAATTTAATGCTTTAAACCTCCAAATAAAAGGGCAAATATTGTGTATCGGGGGCTTTGAATTGAGTAACAAAGACTGATTATTTTAATAACCCTTTGACTGTAGGATTTATCAAAAGTATTTTCTAGTGAGATGTTTTATGAAAAGATGGTTTTCAAGGATATATCAAAAAATAAGAATGTGCTTAACTTCACTGTTAATATTTTTGGGGAATTTATAAGATGTATAGATAATAAAAAAAATCTGCATGAAGCAATTAACACAGTTAACCCACGAAATTTTGTAAACCGTGGTAAAAGAGGTTGAAAATTGCTGAACAGCCAGCCTAATGCAGTATCTGACACACCATTTTTGTCAAAGCACTTCCTCTTTGTTGGAGGTTTAGAAGATTCTGTTCCAGAAGTCCCAGGTTGAGTAGGACCCATTTGGGTGGATGTGCATCACATGGTCGAGCTAAATCTGCATTAGCTGTATTGTAATTCCCCAATGCTAAATCTGCAATTACAGATCCAGAAAAGTCAAGTTACAAGGGTTAACCCAGAGGTATCCAATCTGACAAGAAAACACACAAATTTTGGGAAAAAAATCTTTATTTCTCTACATAGTCTCCTTTCAGTTCAATACACTTTTCCCAACAATATTCAAGAGCTTCGAAGCCCTGTTTGTAGTGAGAATCGTCGAGTTCCACAAAACAGCCATCAACTGCAGACTCCGCCTCTTCATTGTTGGCAAATCTTTTACCACCAAGCCATTTCTTCAACATTGGAAACAGAAAATAATCAGTTGGGTTTAAAGCTGGCAACTAGGGTGCATGAGGAAACAATTTGAACTTGTCATTGATTTTGGCCATGGCAGTAATGGATGTGTGATCTGGTGCATTGTCTTGGTGAAACAAAACTTTCTTTTTCGCTAAATGAGGCCATGTTTGCTTGATTTCGACATGCAATAGGTTTGCATAATATTTGCCATTGGTTGCTTTTTATTTTTGAAGATTATGAAAATTATCCCACGTGCATCCAAGAACTAATGCCATGGCCTTTCCTGCAGTTGGAATTGTCTTTACCTTCTTTGGAGCCAATTCTCCCCTTTCAGTCCAGTTTTCGCTGATCCTTCATCTCAGGTGTGAAGGATCCATGGTTATGAATCAGTACAAAAGCTCGGCTTTATTGCAGCGAAACATTGCCAAACACTCAACTGAAATATCCTCTTGATGCTGTTCTTGTTTCATTGTGATTAAACACGGCACCCATCTTTCTCATGTCCAAATTTTCACTCAGATGTGATGTATAGCACTTTTTAAAATGCCTAGATGTTTGCTAGCTTGCGCACACATTTACGTGTATGCATCTATAATAGTGTCAACTTATGTCTTTCATTATACTCCACACTCCTCAATCTTTTGTCCCTGATATGTGTTTTAAGGGTTTCTTCTGTGTATCCAGGAAGTTATTTGTATAAGTATTCTTCTTTAATTTGTTAGTGGAATTTTATTTTCTAATTAGTATTACCTAAGAGGATGCGCTATTACTTAAATTCTTGCAATAATTTTTCCACAAACTCACCATGTCTTTTATGTTGACCTGAATAACTGTTATTGTGGAACACTTTTGGCAGTGGTTGAAATACATATATGTGAGCTTGTTTAGCTGTATTAACCCTGGGCTCATTTGACCTGCCATTAGGGGTCGTTTGCTTAATAATTAATTCTGATTGCCTCAGAAGTTTGAGTAGGTAGGAACGTTCTTATCTGAAAATAAATTTTGTAATGTACAGAAATGACTAAAATAGTCATTTAAAAAGACCAATGACCTTGGCTGTGCAGTGTCTGTAATGTCCACTAGAAATCTTCGGGCCAATCAAATTTAATTCTATAGTTCAATTTGTGTGATTCAGTTGTCCTCATCTGGCATATTTTAAAATGCTCTTTTTGCCGCTCACGTCTTTATTTTGTCTACTGCATATAGTCAGTAGGGCAAGTATTGCATTCCACCCAAAATTTCGATATTGAGATTTCACCTGAAATACATGTGCAAATCCAAATAAACAATTTTTGGAAACATGTCCATGTGCGCGCGCATGTGTGTCAGAAAATTTTGATTTTTGCAAAAATGGCTCTTAACGATTTTGATCAAAATGTTTTCATGGCGAATGAAATGTATATCTTGAATTTTCTGGAAATGCCGCCAAAAGTCCTCTTCATTCTCAATGACTTTAGCATAACTGGTAAACCGTAAGAGAGAGAAAATCTTACTACACAAAGACGTAGATTCTCGTTAAAACATACAATTTTGCATTTTGTTTTGTGGAGTGAAGCATTTCCTGGACATTCCTTGTAGTTTTTGTTTTTATTATTTGTTATTTAAGGTTTTCCTCAGTCCTCATTACTGGCAAATACCGGTGGGGGGTACCTAATACTTTGGTCTGGGATATTTCTTTTTCAGCTATTTAATTTCATGTGTTATGTTTACTTTTTCTAAAACAGCTTCATTGTTCTTGACCACTTGGCACGCTACAGGATAAAAGTGCCTTGTACCTCATTAGAATCAATATTATTTTGCCTTGTTAATTTTTTTCTTACTATTGACTGTAAAAGAAGAGCCCTGTTCATGATTCAAACATTGTGCATAGAATCTTATTTATATTCATACATTCTCATGTTCAATAAGGACTGGATTTTGTTTCTCAAGCATAACATGGCTGCATTTTTCTTCTCGATCCTCCATAAATAATCACACAGCAAGATCAGCTGTGCTTTTACATGCAGTACAAATTGATTTGAGGAAGAAGAAACAAGTGTTTCCAGATATTTTGCATTATTTAACATTGCACAGTTCATAAGGATCTGGCGACACCAGAGGAAGAGTGGTGTAACAACCTAGAGTTCCCATGTCATTGGAGAAGACATTGCATAGTTATTCAGTACTTCAGTTGTGTAGATAAGTTGCCCAGAGATACCTCTTATTCTTTTTATGATTCTTGCAGGAAGAGGCATTGCATTTCTCTGACAGCTGTGATTTTCATAAACATGTATTAGATTCATCTATTTCAGATTGCATTGGAGATATATTTGGAAAGACCATGGCAGTAAAAATAGGTGGCACATGATGCACTTTGGCTGCAAGACTGGACACTCAAATTTTGACATTTTCAGAAGAGAAAATAATTAGTGTGCTGATTTTGATGCTGCTAAAGTCTGGAAAATCATAAGCATAACTAAGTTGCCGGGTTTTACTTGATATAGCACATTTTTCAGGGCTATTCTGTAATGTTTAAAGCTCAACAGATTGTTGAAGTTGCTAATTGTTATGTGCTATTCAGCATTTTGTAAACTTCCTAATAAAACAAGAATTTATGAAGAATTAAGATTTGGTGGTTGAATGCAACAAACTCTTGCTAATACATTTGTTGCACAACAGTTGGGACAAATTTTAAGAGTAAAATGTGTAATTTCGTATCACAATAAAAAGTAAGTTATTAATTCCAGAATTTTGGTTTCAAATGGTTTGTTTTCTTCCTTTGCATAGTTCATAAATATATTTGCTTCATTTTAAGGTTAAGAGTAGGAACTGAGTACTTTTGAGGGTTGTAAGGTATAGCGATCTGTTTTCATTTCCAGAGTCAGTTTTAAGATAATTTCCAATCTGTAAAAAGAAGTGGCAGCAGAAAACTATTAACCAACCTCCCATTATCATAGAAAGTGGAATTTGTAGTGATACAGCTGGAAAAGGAAGAGTGTGACAGAAGATAGTTTGGTTTAAAGTGATAATTTATGCTAAATAACTTTGCGTGTGAAAAATAATGTGAAATAAAATACTTGAAGCAACATTCCCTGAAACTAACCTTTCTTTTCACTATGATCTTCCACTTAATGTATACCTAAAATAATATGGACATTTTCAGAGACCAATTATGAAAACAATTTAATGATTGTTAAGATGCCAGTTCATCTCTACAGCGTTGAGCTAAAGCTGAACATTACCAAATCATGGAGGAAAGAAGGGAAAAAAAAATCCTTGATGGCACCAAGTACTAAAATTTCAGACAAATCTGCATGACAACTGCTATCTAAAGTGTCTCAATAAAAGCCAAAAACCTTGTAGGATATTAAGCAATAATTGTGGGTTGATAAAAATTAGTGAAACGTGTACATATGAAACTCCAATTCTCTGCTGTAGTTCTTTTCTGTCATTTTAATCCTAAAGTTTAAACTCATTTTACAGGGCCACTGCCACAGCTGTTCAGTAGTTGAGCGAGTTTTCCTCATAAAAAAGCTATTATTCTTTGAGGTCAAATAAGAAGCAAGTCTTCCTGTTCTAAGCAATTGGTGTGAATTTAAAAAAATCCACATTTTTTATGGAAAGTTTTCACAGCTCGCTTCCTCTCCTTGGCAAGGCAGAGTAACAAAAGCATTCAGTTGTTTGTATTCTGCAATGGTATTGCAGAACACACAAATTTTCAATTAGTTGCTCCAGTTGGCTAACAATCCGTGTGGAAATAAATGTTGCAATAACAAATTACTGAATGCCAAATAGCGGTATACTAAACTTGTTAAGAGCAGTTTTTAAGCTTAATTAAATTGTAACTGCCTTAACAACGAAGTTACAGAATAGCCTAAATAAGTCGGTTTTGTAGCGTTTCTTTTGTGCAAATAAGAACCTTGCTCTTTCAATTGGAAATCGAGGTCATTCTTATGTCATGATTTACTATATAGGTTAAGAAAAAAAATAGAGCAAATGTGTTGGTACCCAATAGGTGCTTGTGAATACCAAGCAGTGTTGCCAACTACTTTGTTCTGGTTCCTAATGTCATTACCTTAAATTAAAAATCCCAATGGGGGTTTAAAGTTCAAATGTTGGCAGGGAGTTGATAGAGTATATGTGATGCCACAATGGTGCGACAATTTTAAGCCATTTACTTCACTTGCTTCTGATATCGTTATCTCGTTCTGTTGTGTGCCAGCTGCTCCAGTGGTTGGCTATGAGATCTTTCTCTCAGGGTATGCATGGGCGTATTGTTACAGGTTTAAATCGACTGAGAAATTCAATGCAATCCACTTCTTGAGCTTTCGAGGCGAGTTGCCGACTGAAGATAAAGAATGAAACTGATTATGAATTGTAGCACTTGAAACTGTAATAATTGAATTATTATACATACTAACTTCTGCAGTATCAATTTTATGGTTTGAAAGTGTTTCCACAATAAAAAAAAAATAAGAGTAACTTTGAGTGAGTCACTAAAATGTTTACTGAAAAAATCCCTTGCAATAGCCCTAAAGCTCACACCAGTGCATCATTTGGCAATTAAAATAACGCACAAGTAAAACACATAATTAACTGAGAGAGTGTCTGCACAAACGAATGTATATCTGAGAATTGCATGCCTATTTGTTAACTTGAGCCCCACATACTTGACTACTCTCACCAATGTCTCTAATTCCGCAGGTCAATACTAAAACTATAAAGTACGCATATGACACTCCTACTTTAGGGGCCTGGTTAAGCTCTCAGAATTTTATTCGCTTTCTCTTTTCCAGATTTCTGGTATGCATGACTGTTCAAACATATTGGATTCCCCCCCCCCCCCTAACTGCGCTCCAAGAATCTTTATGCCTACTACCTTTGCTCCTCGATGCTAATTACCTTCTTTCCAGACAAATCTTTCAACTCAAGCTTGTTACATTATACATTGATTTAATATTTGAAAATTATTTGTTGTAATTATTTCACTATCTTACTATTATTTCTTGTAAATAATTATGGTATCAGAGTCCATACTGAATATACATATGCCCTTCCATTACAAATTTTGTTATTTCTACAACTTGTTATATGGGGTAGTATTAAAAAGGATTGTCTGGAACAGATACAAACAGATCACTTCATCTTCCAACCAAGACTACTCAAGGTTTTGGTTTTTTATAGCAGTTTTAACTTTGGCCAGCATTTGCCTGTATTCTGTTTGATGTAGATATTGCCATTCTTGTCTCATGGCTTATATAGTGATTGACACCTCAAAATATACATTTTTTTCTGTACACTAGTTTCAGAAAAGTATTGCTATTTGGTTTTTTTATCTCTGCATATTTTTTAGATTAAAAGTCCATATGGCTTCGAGTGGTTCATTGCAAGACATAAGACTATGCCACAAGACATGAAAAAATTGTTTAGCATTTCAGACAGCTCCTGCCATCTAGTGTGAATTACTTGATTGAGGCATAGCTCTGTCCAGTAGCGATGGGCACTGGAATGTTTTTGACAATGGAATATATTACAGTATTTTTTTTTTTTTTTTTTTTTGTTTTAAATTCGTGTTTAAAGGCTGTTTATTTTTGCAACATCTATGAGCATAGACAACTTACGAACTAGGTTACAATCAAATTTAAAAATATGCTGTAATCGGCATTCTACCTCTGGAGTAATATAAATATGACTGTAGTGCACATTATATATTAGGTATAATAAAATGCTCACAAAATTGTTTGCAGTTATTCTCTTGTAATTAGAGTGAAAATTAATTCCATTAGTATTGGATTGTGAAAGTAACCCATTTCTCAGACTAGCACACAACTCTGTGACGGAAGTAGTATTTTTTAAATAAAGATTTAAAAGAACTATATTTACATTTTAAGGTTTAGGTTTAATGGTTGAGATTGTGGTATAGGTCTGCAGGTTATATCGCATTTATTATTTCAAGGCTAAAATGAATGAGCCAAAGTAGGTTACATCTCAATATAGCGATGCCCTGATTTAGTGATCAGTTCTTATTCTGCAATTGCAGTGCTTGGTCTTAAATTTTGTTAACTGGGGAATGTAAAGCATAGCTAATATGGTAACAACATTCTAAGCTTCATGTGCTCCATTTTAATATCCTAGAACTAAAACAGTTTTTGTGGCTGTTACTGGAGCTAGGAAAAAAATTAAATTGTTTTATTTATGGATGCTCATTAACTACTATGGTTCTTAGCATCCTATTGGAGCAAGGAAGCCTAAAGCAGCAACATTACCACAACTTACATGTCTATGCAAAAAACAGTTTAAGAGGTTGTGTTAAGGTTTGGAATTAAAATTATTTATTTAGAAGTGCAACACCAAGTTACAACAAATTGTATGCCCTGGCCCAACAGCACATTTATATTGTTTGGTAGCATCCTTTGGTGTAGCCAATTATAATTGGCGCAACAGTTCTGGGCATGTGAAAATCTTAATGACAGCTATGAAGCGAGTTACCAGATCAAGAGGTGAGCTGTCATCTGCATGCTGCAGGAGTGTGTGGGACAGTCGTCAAATATCTGCACACCGGTTATGCACTGCACTACACTGATAGTTATAGTTATATATAGTATATTTAAATCCACCGCTTAAAAAGCCCTTGATATAAAAACACTGTCAACCATCTGCCTCCAGTTCTTCCATACCTGACAGCCCTTTCTGTTCTGCAGAATTACTCACATCATTGCCACCATTACTGCTGTTGCTACTTTCTGCACCGTTATCCTGCATGATAATTTTTTCTATTTGATTTTCTGCAACTCCATATTTTTTTAAATAATTATTCTCAATTTATTCAACATGTCAACATACGATTTGTCTTTCTGGCCTTCCAATTTCTGCAAATTGCTGGCGACATCACTGCTCTACATCTTTTAGTTTAAAAGTGATATTTCTGCTGCCCACCCATTTTTACTTTCTCTACTACGTATAGTAAGTAGGGAAAGTATTGCATTCCACCCAAAAATTCGATACCGAGATTTCACCGGAAATACACGTTTTGAGACCTCCTGAATCCAAAAAAAGCATTTTTAGAAACATGTCTGTGTGTGTGTGAACAGCATAACTCAAAAACGAACAATCGGATAAGCACCAAACTTGGTATTTAGGTTCAGTATCTTCCAGAGATGCGACACGAAGGTTTTCAAGAAAATCCCCCCACCCCAGACTACCCTTTACATGGAAGATTTTTCGAAAATTTTAATTTTCTCAAAAATGGCTCTAACGATTTTGATTAAAATATCATATGTTTAAGATATTTTCATGACAAATAAAATGTATATCTTGAATTTCCTGGGAATGTCTCCAAAAGTATTCTTCATTGTGAACGACTTTTGCATACATAAGAGATAGACAAAATTTTTCTACACAAAAAATGTAGATCGCGTTAAAATACACAACTTATGTCATATACATTTCTTTTGTTGAGTGAACCGTTTTCGAGATATTGCTTGTTATTTCCTTAAATTTTCCAATACTTGTACTTTTTCTCAAATTCGTTATTCATTTTTTTTTTATGTTCTGGACATGCAAAGAGAATGGAATGCGCCACATAGCAACCACCGTTAAAATATTTGACTATCGCTTAAAAGCTACCATATTTCCCTTGCATCTAAAAGAAAATTACCAATAAGATTGACATCTCGATATCTCGATTAACATGAAGCATATGGAGAATAAGCGTTTGTAAAATTAGATTGTACAAGAGTAGAGAAAGTCATGTGAGTGTAACACATCAGATTTTTTGACATCAATCCAGATTAATTTGATTGTGTTTAGATCTGGGTGATACAGTGGCAGTGTAAGTACATAATGGCAATGATGTATTAATATTTGGCCAAGTATTATGACTTCTGAAGGGGTTTGTTGGCTTTAACTAAGTTATATTTGTTTTACTCATGCTTTCATCAAAAGCTATATTATGTCTAAGTAACCAGGCTCTCATTTCTTCTTTCAAGGAATTTGAAGCAGGTGGTTTGTCAATTTGAGTGTTGATGCATTGTGAAGCATTGTCGATAACCAGAACAGACCCAGCAGGCATATTAGGTATCAACATGGTGTTGATTCACTTATGTAATTTTCTGTTATTCATTTCTTGATGAAAATCTTGTGTTTATTTTTGCGACTTGTAAAAAGGATGACATTTGGAACGTAGCCAATCTTTCCAACAGCATGAACCATAATAAGTATTTGCCCTTTAGCAACAGGTACCTGCAAACCTAATTCGCTATTGTCACTCCAACGTTTAGATGTTGTATGACATCTTCATACACTATAGTTTGACCCTTTTAATTTGTACCTCTGATTAAGGTACTCTTCCAGCTGAGATTGTATGTCGTGCTTTTCTATTGGAGCTCTTCTATTTGATTTTGTTTTCTTCCACTATAACCTTAATCTTCTATAATTATTCTGAGATTTGTAGCACCACCTTGAAAATTTAGCTGATATAAGTACACATGGAATTATAGTCATTTGGAAAGGTTGAATCAGACTGAAAAATTCAATGCCATAGCTCGAATTTGAACCACAGATCTTAGGCTTTCGATGTCATTGCTGTAATCGACTAAGCTATCATGGCAGCATTTTTTTGCTTTTCTATTAGAACTCTTCTATTTGATTTCAGTTTCTTCCACTTGAACCCTAAATCTCTTATAATTTTTCTGAGACTTGTAGCACCACCTTGAACATTTATTGCCATCTTTCAGCTTGATGAGCAATCTGCTTATTGTTGGCACAGTTCTTCTTCCACATAGAAATTATGAATCGTGCGCCGTTTAATGCAATTGTCGAAATCTATTTCTGTAATACGTTTAGGGACCTTTTCTTTACAGGTCTGTCAAATATTACTCTTTCATCCATATGGTTTCTCTTATCTTTGAGAACTCCAGAAACGGAAACTAAGTGAAACACCAGTTGCTTTGGCTACTCTTTCTTTCACTCTCTTAAGGCTTTTGTGGAACTCGGGTGTACGTATATTTTCTTCCTTCATCTCTGCTTCTTGTTCCATGAAGTTGACATTTGCAATTATTTCCCTGCTTTGACTATGCAATATTATTACCACTTAACTTTGAAAACGTAGGAGCCATGGTTATAAATATAACAAATATAAAATAAGTACTATTTAGGTACTGCTCTCTTTGAAATTACAAGATGCAGACACTTTCTATGATGACTGTATGTGTTACGCACTGTGAGTAAGCAAAGGTATATCACCTTTGTTGATTAAGCTAAACATAAACCATTCCTAGGCTCAGCAGCTGGAGTGGCAATCAAGGTCATGATTCCAGAAGTTTTGCGCCAGCTATACCAAAAATGTTACACTAAGAAAATAGAAGAGTAGCTACTTTATGCGCTCTGGAATGGCATTTGCATCATATCTGCATTGGTTCCTCAATTAAAGCAACTTAAAAAGTGATTAGGGTTATCAGCCACCAAGCAACCATTAAAATAGTAACATAACCCAGGCAGCACCAAAAGATATTTTTAAAACTGAATACTTGTCAGCAATTGGATAAAATGATAGGTGATTATCAAATAATTCCATAGTTTCCATTCAATAGTGCCCATCACTACTATCCAGTGTTGAGAGTAGTTGAGAAAATATAAGTCTGACGTTTTTTAGTGTGAGATGGATCAGTTCTGCTGAAATTTACTTATGCCAACCTTGAAATTTGTGCAGACCTTTGATTACCACTCTTTCTTTTGTTTTTTATTATTATTATTATTATTATTATTATTATTATTATTATTATTAATAGTAGTGTAGGTATATACACAATGTTTTAAATCA
Organism: Deroplatys truncata; assembly: GCA_030765065.1. Lineage (NCBI taxonomy): Eukaryota > Metazoa > Arthropoda > Insecta > Mantodea > Mantidae > Deroplatys > Deroplatys truncata. The sequence goes on from CM060977.1 coordinate 21,024,177, forward strand.
AATAAACTAATAAAGGCATGTTTAAAATTTTATGGTGTAACATTTCATGAAAGTCTTATTTTTCTTCTTTCATAGTTCAAGTGGCATAGCTCCTCTTGAAGTGGACCCCTCAAATCTGTCCTCTGTCTCTACAGTTATCAAAGAATAATTATCCCTATAGTTGCAACACTTTTACAAATTAACAAAATTTTAATTTCCTAAACAGCAGTGCACATAAAAGATTGTGCATTCAAGTAACCAACAATAAATTTGCCATTATCTTTAAAACTTGGTTAATATAATTACTCTTAATAGCGCTAACCAGCACAACATTATTATTGCACGGTTAAATACATCAAGATTAGTAGAGAAGATTTATGTATGCACATTTTCAAGAATGGTATTGGCACATATGAATAAATTGTACACATACCCACTTTTCTGCATAACATTTAAAAACAGACTTTCCAATCTGTGATTGCGGCAACTATGGTAACTTCAATCATCACTTTGGATGTGTCAAACATAATACTCAAAATCTTCAATTATTACAATCATTGTAAAAAAATGGCTTTCCTGGTCCTGTCAAAATTAGCCGTGTTACTAAGTATGAGCCAGCTAAGTCTTCAAAATTATATTACAGCATGTAAGAAAGTGTAAAATGAGAATTTAAGTGTCAGTTTATTTCTTCCTGAGTACTTGTTTAAACCACTAAAACTAGAAATCAGACACTAATTGAACTTTTGGTTGCAAGATCTTTAAACAAACAACTTTAAACTTCCATACTCATCAAATCAAAGTCAGATTCTCATAGAACAACACACACCATAAAGGATTAGTTAAGAGAAGAAAAAAATCTGTAATAAGATTACTAAAAGAGCTTGAGAGTATACCCATACAGAGGAAGCATAGGTAATATTGGACAACACACAGAACCATCTTCTCAGAAGTAATAATGTAGGTAAGTAACATAAAATATCAATTTTTCTGTGAACACATTGTGCTGAAGTTACTTAAGAGTTTTGAAATGATCAGAGAAAGGCCATTAATTGAAGCTTGCTGTTATACCAAGAAAGATGTTTTGTAAAGAAATCTTGCCTCGGTTGATTGTATGCTTTACTGAAAAAGTTTTAGTACTAAGAAACGTGCAGTAATAATAGCTAGCCTCTATCACACTATTGCAGTTAATGAATTGAGGGGATGAATTATCCTTTAAGGGGGAGACACACCTTAAACTTAAATAAATTAATACAACTTAATATTATAAACCAGCTGCCGTGAGTGCTAAACTGTTTACCTTTAAACATCACAAAAAATTACAAGAGATTGGTTGATAGATTATTGGGAAGCTACAGGATGAACCTCATAATAGGTTTCCTTTTTTTTGTTTTCTATTTATTTTGGGATCTTTTTACCAAAGGTTTTAATATTTCCTTTAAGAAAAAGAGCAAAGTCCATTCTATAAAGAATAAAATATTGAAAAATGCCATTTTTTGACCACTTAAGCTGTACCTATTCCCTAAGTGAAGTAAAAGCTTAAAAGTAATGTCTTTGTTTTAAAAAAAAAAATACTTGATTTAAAAATGGTGTGTAATTATGTATGTCAAATCTTTATGGAGTTTTATTCCTTTCACAGTTTGACAAAGTTAATATTTATTTGTTCATAAAAACATGTTTGTTAGATATTTTATGTGAAAAAGCAATTATTAAATGACCAACTTATAACTGTACTTGAGTCTTTAGAGATGGTCTCAATACATGAGAGGTTAGCATTTCTGGTTACAAACTTGGAAATCCAGTTTCATCTCTTCTAATTTGTATTCACTTTTATTTTCTTGTTTGAGGTATTATTTAAATGATTCTGTGACAATGTATAAATTAACAGGGAAGAAGAAAATGTTAAATGCTTATGAGTACAACAGAAAGCAAAATGGGAAAGAAGTTGGTTATCTCAAAGGAAATAGTCCAGCTAATTGGAATAGGCGAGGCAATCAGCAGATAATTAATACTCAAAAATATTGGAAGGAAAGTGAAATTAAGGATTGATGTTGCGGAAAAGCAGGCAGTAGAGTAGTCTAGGACAGGTTTTGCCAAACCTGACCCATGAGATTCTTTTGTTTGAGCTGCCTAAAAGATTAAAAGAAGCAGTATGCCTGTATTAGATAAGTTTATTTAGGAATTTCAAACAATGGAATAAAATTGTGTTAGGTTTTTAGTTGATGCATACTGCAATAACCTCTGAAGATCAAATACAAGAAAGTTGATTTGGTTGATTTTTACAACTCTGCTGATTCACACATTTCCTCAGACTAAATAAGGTCTTATCAGTGTATATCTATGAAAGGATATGCAGCACAAAATTAGAATCACACATGTCTGCAATTAAAGCACAGAAAATTTATTTTCATTCTTATTGAATATGAACTGCTGTTAATGTATAAATATTTCTTGTAACAGGTGTGCGTACACACACAATATGAACACATTAGTTCAATAAAACTGTTTGAAAACTAATCTGATCCTGTGCCCCTTGTGCCTGTGAGTTTATTGTTCCCCTCTTAAACTTGTGCCTTTGCCCACAATCCATTTCCTGACAATGTGACCCCTGGTTATGGAAAGTTTGGCAAACCCTGGCCTAGGTGGAGCACTTTGTAACATAGAATGCTTAAGAAAGGATGAGGACGAAAAAAAAATTCATGGATGCTTGCAATAAAAGTGGATGGGAAGGGTTTGTATGGTGCAATGCAGTTAATGTGGTTAAGTGTCCTAAAAGTGACAAGTACATCCATTGTGTGAAGATATAAATATCTTCCATTATATAGCATATTGTCCAGAAACTAAAATATGGGGAGAGGAAGTGTGGAACAAGAAGTGGAGATAATTTACAGACAAATTTTGGAATAAGTAAAAAGTAAATTTTTGGAACAATTTGGCAACTATGTAGGGAAAGCAAACGTGTTGGAAGAAAGTGTTAAAGAGAAGAATTAATGGTAGATAATGAAATACGATCTTTTATAGAAAAGCCAAATATGTATTGTCCACTGTAATGTATAGTTAGAGTGAAGCAGGATCCATCCTACATGAAAATCGGGTGTTGTATGGGATTAAAAAATAACGTGCACACACCCCAAAAGCAGTGAAATATATTTAAATGCATAGGGAGCCAAACAGGATGGCTCAGGCAGTAACATCTGTGGTCTGCATTTGGGAGGTCGTGGGTTCAAATATCATGGGTCGACCAATCTGACTGAGGTTTTTTCGTGGTTTCCCTCAGCCGTTACGGTAAATAGTGGATTGGATGTTTAATACCATGACCCAAAGTTCCACCTTAAGTGTAAAACAATAGTAAAAATGAAAAATAGATGGTACTAGTGAATGCTGTGCCATCTATCGACAGATAATGAAAGCAGGTATACTGGATGGCACAAAGCAGAAGATCCGGCTGATATGCTCTAGGGTCTCGTGGACACGTGACGAAGCAAGATGGCATGGTTCAGGGATGAAACCTAAAATGCTGTCTGCCACACCTTGATCTAAGAGTTATTCACTAATGCAGTATCACTCTGTAGTTAAAGCGATGTAAAATAGAGTAATAATAATAAATGCATAGGGAAAAAATCCTTTATTCATACATATAAATTAACAAAAGTTGACTAAAGCCCAAACAAAAAATTCTTAACTTGGATTCACATGGAGTGTTTCCCCTTAAAATGGATTCTCCCAAACTTATGAAATGCATTTTTAACTTGCAGTTATTCAAACTTATTTTAGGTAGGCAAATGCTGAAAGAAAAGATGCCAGAAGATGCAGGAAATTGCATTGCTTTCATTCCATGTAACCTGGGACCTATTAATAGTCATAGTTGACGTATCTGAAGTGCAGTGGAAAAGTAATCGGATCATTTTCCTAATAAGGTACTGTTTATGATCAGCATTGAATTAAGGAGTGAAAATGCCATGAACCAGAATCTTTTGAATAAATCAAAATAATATAGTTAATAAGCAATAATGTAATTAAGGTAGTTATTCCACACTAGTATTAAAATTTCTTTGTGGACGCTACATACACCATTTTGTAAATGACCAGTATGTGTGTTAAGTTTTCTTCAAACATGTATTTCATTGAACAGTAAATCTGCAGAAACGTATGTCTAAGTGTCTTGCTGTTCATGTTTAAACAAGCTAGTGCCATTCTGATCACCTCGCGTTACTACTGTAGTGGTTGTGTCCATATACTTGCAAATCTGAATCCATATCCTTAAGAAACCAATGGATCATGGCACCAAAGTCTCGGTGTGGGGGGAGTCTTATGAACCCTCAAACTTGATTAAACTTTTACATTTACATGAATTTCGTTGACTGCAGTTTTGCTTCCAAAGATCCTCCCTCCCTTCGTTTCTTTCTTTTAAATCCTCTATTGCATGTTTGTAAGTGGCCTTAATTCTCACTAGTATGAAAGCTGTTACAACCTCTAAAAACCTTTAGCAATCACATTTGGTGTTGTTCCTTAATTTTTTCCTTCCATATAGGTATGTAGCCCACCAGGACAAGTAAAGCCATGTTAAAATGAGCAGTATACAGGAACAAATGAAGTGAAACTGCTTTGTTGAAGAGTCAACTTCACATACTACTGGACCTGGAATGTAAATTCTGTTTTCTTCTTATTCATTTCCTTTGAACTTAGTGTCACAAATGTTATTTAATGTTTGCAAAAATTGAAAGACAATGTCTGAGTTTGTACTATAGTTCACATAAACCAAATGGAGTTCACTTTCATTGTTTCAAATCAGGCTGTTTTAATTATGGGCCTTTGGGTAAAAAGATATTGATAATGCAGTAATAGTGTTAATACCTCAACATTTGGGTTCTCTTGGTTCAGATTGTCCCATGATGTACATTATTCTGTGTACTGGGCTTATTTAAGCTGAGCATCTCTTCTCATGATGATATTGCAGTTGAAGTAAAGCATTGGGAATACCATAAGTAAGACATTTGAAAATTATGGAGGACCCATTTTACAGGCTTGGAAGAAAGCATTTCAAAATGGTGTGTTTGGCTCCTAAATAAAGCACGAGTCGTGTGTAATACAGAGTGAGCCAAAAGACTCCGACCAGCTGGTGCGATGTTTTCCCTGTCTGCGTCCTTGGCGCTTGTGCCGTCTGCTGCTATCATAGGAAGGTGCGGATGAAACCATACAACATTTTTAAAACTACTTTTAAAGGCTATACTTGCCAACTTTATGAAAGGAAATGCTGAAACTGGCCACCACCGTCCATACATTTTTGACACCTTTTTAGGAAACTATCCATCATGCAATTTTTGGGAGGAAGTTTCCAAACGATGACCGGTGCCTTCTTTTAGATTTCTTAGCCTGAACACTTCCTGTGGCCTGAAATTTATTATAAAGTTCATGGATTGTTGTATGGCCTGGAACTTTTATACATGCAAATCGTAGTTTCACTTGGCGAGCTGACCGAGTTAATTCATACAAATCATAAATAAATACATGCTGTGCAGTTCAAAACATATACTGAGCCATAATATACTTTGTGACTAAGTACAGGACAAAATAATAAATAACTCGTAACTGAACTACATCACATCACTGTCAACTCAAAACTGCACTTCACACTGCACATCAAAATCACAACAGCTGGACTTTGTTTATAGCAGCAGTGCATTATCATGTTTTTATCATTTCCACATGCCCACTGGAAAAAACACCGCACAGCCGGTAATATTAATAAAAATATCCCTCCGGGGTAACTTAAAACTTACAATTTTAAAAGATAAACCCACACATCCTGGAAGAATTAAAACAAAATATCTGCCAGGAAATTTCTCAACGTGAACTACGGTGAGTGGTGGATAGTTTCCTAAAGAGGTGTCAAAAATGTGTGGACGACGGTGGTCAGTTTCAGCATCTCCTTTCGTAAAGTTGGTAAGTAAAGCCTTTAAAAGTAGTTTTAAAAATGCTGTATGGTTTCATCCGTGCCTTTCCATGATAACGGCAGACGGCAACAAGCACTGAGGATGCAGACAGGAAAAACACCGCGCAGGCGGTTCGGAGTCTTTTGGTTCACTCTGTCAGATGCTGTTGACTAATGGGTCTGTAATAAAATGTTTGTTAAAATATTAATATCGAACTTTTTGTACTCGTGCAATAATGTTTGAGGTCCATTATAATTTTATACTTACATGAATTGCTCTTGGGAAATGTATAATAAACTTAGCAGTTGGCTTACTGAAATTCATTATCCAAGCAACAATGTCGGAGTAGTAGAAAAAGAAAATATTTGCAAGATACAAGATTAGGAGAAGACTAATTGAAGAATAAGGAAAAAACCGGAACAATGAATTCTTTAGGAGGACTGCCAAGTTCAGTATATTTTTTGGGGGTTAAACTGTGGAGTACCTGAAACAATTTCCGAGTCTTAGGAATGCAATACTGAACTTGCTCTGCATTAACCGTTACACACAAAAATTAATCAAATGGCTAAATATGCATGCTCAAAGCTTTCTTCAGGGTGTGCATATTATGGCATACTTGGACAACAAATGCTTTTTCAGAATTTTTTCTCACATAGTACTTTTGATCGTTTCAGAAAGAAGGAAAAAGAAAAAACAGCTTAATTTTTCAAAGAAAAACCTTTCACATGATTATTTGTAAAATGTGGAATAATTAAGGTTATGTATACCATATGACATCAAATTCAAGTCTTATGGCATCTTTTAATGTTATTAGTTAATCATTTTAATTTGGGGATATTTTACACAGCCTAATTCTTTATTTTCCCAGCAGAATATAAAGTAATCAGATTTGGTTTTATTTTAAGCTGTGAGTTTAGTTCAATATGATGGTGTTCGGGGATGGGGGGGGGGCTTTGTTTAAAATCATTAGTGCCAAAAAATAAAATGCTTTTGGGAAATTGTATAAGATAGTGCTAACGTACATTGTGTTCGTATTTACTTGTAGAATAAAAAAAGTCGTTATTTTATGGACAAAAATATTTCACTTAAATTTTCATTATTAACATAAAAAGTTCCCTACTCTTGCTATCTGCAGCTGTATTATCTCTGCTGAGTTTCTGTGTTCAGCAATCAGCGCATGGGAGCAACTTAAGTTTGTTAATAGCATCAATATAATGTATTTTAAAATATATTAATATATTTCATATTCACTCTGTTAATTTGGATATTTCTCATGCAAAAAAAAAAAAATGTAGTACATGTATAAAATTTGTATAATTCATATTACTGCAGTAGAAATTAAGATTACTGAAGATTGTGTTCAACATACGTTTCCTTGTGATTGATACTTTCATTGAACAGATCATCAAGTAATTGTATTTGAAATGATCAAGTCCTTCTGTTGTGGAAATTGTTTGTACTTATACCTTTCTTTGGCTGCAATAAACCACAGCATCTCTCTGATCTTGTCTGCCAATGCTGGAAATGCTCTTAGTGTTTCTACAGTCATTTGAGGAGTTAAGATCATTAAATTTAGTCTAGTCCGTAGTTCTAGAATGCTTGTAGAAAAGCAACAATTTGTATACGGGGCTAATGCTGCATTTTTAGAGCTCTCATAGTCCTGTTGTATGACTGGTAAATTTGGAATCCTGTAGATGTGCACCCTTGCTGGAAACCAAGCTGCTGCTTCAGCACAGCAGTTGGTGAACCAATGGATTGACACAAAGGGTGAAAATAGCATAGCCTGGACTCAGAGATTAAGCAGTGTCTAACCACTACAAAAGGAAGGCAAACATATTTATTGGGCAGGACATCATGGCTTCATCTTGGCAGTACAACCTGCTACAAATGTTTTGCTTAAAGCACATTTCTTGCCAATACTTTGAATTCCTCATTTTATCTTCTGGAAATAAGTAGTAGACTTCTTGCTGATAAGTGATTGACCCTGTTTGATGATTTTAGTGTTAGAAAATAAATGGGTTCGACTAAATAAAAGAGGACAGTGGTACAATACAGTTCGTATTTATTGGCAGACTTGTTATAATTTCAGTTTTAAAAAAGGCTTAGCTGAATTTCTATTCACTTGTTGCAAGGGTAATGTAAATGTAAATTGAAAGCCTGAAAAGGTGCCAGGTATCATACTATAAGAAGTGATTTGAAGGAAGTTGATGTCAAGATGTTGACTGATTCATGCAGAAATGATAACCATCATGGTATTGTTTTATACCTGTTGGTTAAAATGATTTGTTTGTTGTGGGTCTTGATGTTTTAGTGTATGTTTTGTAATGTTGGAGTTCAATTTTCTTTCATTCAGCACAAGAACACTATACTTCAGTTCTGTCTACATTAATCAGGTATACTTTTGTTTGGTGTTGTAGGGCTAACAGAATCCCCCCCTCCATTCATTCATTGTACTTAATGACTTTTTTTTTTTACTGCCTCCCTTATCGGCACTTTTATTCAACAAACATGAACAACGATCTCTCCTGCAAGCGCTGGTATTTCCAGAAAACCAAGTTAAAGCAGCATTGATCCAGTATGTTTTCAATTTGATGCATACTTATTCCATGTTCTCCGAAATGCCCTTTCCCCCATAATACACTACTTGGAAGTATAAATTGTCCATCTCGAATTGTGTGCAGAGTTAAAGCAATTGTAATGTGATAATGGGTTTAAAGTGTGTGAGTGTGTATGTGAAGTGGAAGGCACGAGTATGGAAGATCAGTTTCTACAAGCAATAATGTTGGAGCAGAACAACAGATGACTCGTGAACCAATCAACATGGTACAGCCATGCTGGTAACAACTTTTAAAAGTGTAAGATAAGTACCAGTAAAGATAGAACTTCAGTTGTCAGTGTATTAAAATGTTAAATTATTAGATCATAAACTGTCTATATTACAAATGCACAAAAATATTTTAACTACCATGCATCTACAATGTGGTTGCCCCAGCTAAGCTCAGATGATTGAATTGTTCTCCCACCCCTGTTGTTGATCCAAATGTAAAGTTTGTTATTGCATCAGTTCGCTGTGTCTGCTGGTGCAGTCTGGAACAAAATATACTCTAATGGCTTCTAGAGTTGCTGATTTGTGGCAGCTGTCATTGTTGGACTATTCAATGATAGTAGAAAAGTGTTACCATAAGTGGTGTGTTGGCCATATAACACAGCTGCACAAAAATGCATTCCAACCTGAGGCCCAATCTGCAAAAGAACTTAACAAGGAAAAGGGTGCAACCAAAATGACCCAAAGCTTAGTAGTCAAGGTGAGAACGTCAGTGATACAAGAAAACCAATGAAAAGAAGCATTGCAACCACATTGGAATTCCTAAAGGGACTGTTTACAGAATAATCCACAAAATTTGGATGTAGAATGGCAGCATAAAGCACGAGGGCACATGATGAAAGAGCAGCACATTCAGAGAATGCTTCACCAACGCAACCACCTGGCAGATGAAAAGTGACAATGGAGATGAAGCATGGATTTATCTAGAGGACACAAACAAGCCCCGTGCCATTTATTACCTTTAAGTGGGCCAAAAGGGGCGCTCCAACTTCATCCTGGAGAATAAGAAAAAGTTTTCCAAGGGGTTCCTGGGGCTGTCAGGCCAAATTCAGCATTCACAGAGTTGCCAAAAATGTAAAAATGAATGCAGCCGACTACCAAAGGAATGTCATGAACCCAATGTTTGATGGAGAGATGCCTGAAATGTTAGGATCCATGTGGATAAATCATCTAGCCATACTTCTAGATCTTCCCGGGATTACTACCATTGGAAAGTTGAGGAAACATGTGTAAATGTGATACCATTTAAAAGGATCCCTGTGAAGTTGCAAGAGCCTCACTAAAGGATTTTTGCAGATTTGGTTTGCTGAAACAGTGCCTTCTCGACGCACTTCAATTGAGTGTCTTTGGAAAGTCTGGCAGGAGGAGTGGTTTAACATCCCCCTTTCTGTTCTATGGCACAATCTTCTACATTGGAAATTGTGCTGCAGAGCCATAGTTCCAGCCCGTGGACATCACATTGAACATAACAGGTGGTGGCAAAAGGAAATATTACCATGAAAAAAATGTAAGTAAAAACGTCCGAGCTTAATTGGGGCAACCCTCCATAGTTAAGTAATTCTGAACAGCAACTTTTAAAACATGAGGTAGTATTTGCACATTAATAATATTGTAAAAGCTGGTTTTTGCTGATGCAGTAACCCTTTCAGTACTGATTTATTTTCAAATAAGTCGCTTCCTCCAAAATGCAACTACTTGTATAGTAACAAAGTGTTAGTACCTATTCTTGAGTGTGTATCTCAGTAGGCTGAAGTATTTACCATAACTGTCCAGAACTTCAGTGTAAGAGGTTGAGGATTCACATCCTTACTTCCATGCTATCAAGTCTGGCATCAAATGGCATGCATGGACATTAATTGGATACACCTGTTTGGCTTTGAACCTATTTATAAAAATTCAGTGTTCTTATATTTGTTTCCTTCATTCATATTTTATTCAACCGGAAATATGGTTGTAGAAAGAAATGAAGTATTTGAAGTTAAAAGTTTCTTGCAGTTGTATTTGGATTTGCAGCAAACTGATAGGTTAATGTACTGTGTATCATGCACAGAAGCTGAAAGGGTTAATTGCTTAACTCTTTAACACACAACTAAACACCATGAATTGGCTTGTAAGCAGTTTAATTACTGACAGGTGATCATACTAACAAAATGAGTTGCATTTTTGACAGTATCTTGATAAGTAGGCTCATTAAATAAACTCAACTGGATCACATTGTTTTAATTTTTGCAGTGATAAATTGAAGGCCTTTGGAATAAGGGTCTAAGGTACATTTTTGTGCTTTTCGAGCAAGGACAATACTCACTGCCAAAGAAAAAAGGGATTGACATTTCGCGGAGAGAGAGAGAGAGGCGATGTTGCCGCTTATCGCGACCACGTGGAGAGTGTGTTAGAATTGTGTACGAAGGTGACTGGGTTGCATCTGCATTGTAGGGCGCATATTATTTATATTCGTATATGAAGACAATTATCAAAGTAATGAATGGGATAGAACATGCAAAAATATAACAGTGTAAAGTTGTGCATTAACATAGATATACCTGTGAAATATTGATACTTACTGTAATGGGAAAATGCTGCTGATTCTCTCACGAGCATATTATTTCCTGTGCTTGTCCTTCAATTGGGATACCTTTTACCAAATTATTTTATTGGGTTATCGAGTATGCTCAGTTTTTTGTTTTGCTCACTGTCTTCGTCACTATTTTTTGGAGAATGTTAAATATCCCTTAAAAGTGTTAACACAATTACAAATGTCACAACCCATGCACAGATACTTAGACTCCAACACACAAAAGAACCTTAAGCCTGATAAGCCTGATAAAGAGGCCTCTGAACAAAATTACCGATCTTTCATGCCCAACATAGAATAGGACGCTAAGGACCATAGTAGTTAAAGAACGTCCATAAATAAAACTCAAAAGCAAATAACCATACATATAGGATGATGCAAAATAACTTCAGTACACAGGCAATCTCTAAACTGATGTAAATACGTTAAGCTGTAGCTAGAAGAAGCGTTGTTTGTAACTGCAGTGACAGCAGAAGATAAGATGTGCAGTTCGTGTTGCAATGGTCTCTCGCTAGGTACATCATGCTAATCACGTGTTACAATATCGGCAGCAAGGTTTTTGCGTCTGTCGTAGCTATGGAAACGTCTTAGTTGTAATTGGTTCTTTTAATCGTTGCTATGACAACCGCTATGACATAGCCATCCTCTCTCATTCATTTAAGGCTTACCACCACATGGTTAGTAACTGTCAATCACCTTCTTGATTGGTGCCGACTATAGTACATAAGAGTAACTTGTACACAGGTTGTTTAACAAAACGTCCTTTATATGAAAAGTTTCTAGTCTGGAAGAAGGGCCTTTGGAAACTTAGGATGATGCCACTTTCATGACCTATAAAGATATAAATAATGTAGAAAAAACATAAATGTAAATAATTGGAAGGATAGTGAACAAAATGGGGTTGAAGGGTACACAAGAAGAAAGTTATGAGAGTAGTAGAAATAATGTCCCCACCAACAGATGGAATAAATTTTCTGGAAATGGCCCCAATCAGCCTAAGGAAGCATGTTATTTCAATTTGCATGTCCAAAGATCAAGTAGGCAATAGCAAATGTTATTACCCCAAAAGTTAATATAAAAATCTGCCACAACATTTTGGAAATGTGCTTTAGACCTTTATTCCATGTTTAAAAAATAAAAATCTTGGTTTCGATTTTTGTCAGTTAATAAGTTGCAAAACTATAATAATATTTAGTTCCCCCCCCCATTAGTCTAATTTATTGTTTTTATTGTTTTGTGTTATTTTACTGAAAAATTAATTATAGCTTGGTGCCTTATTTCCAGGGGACCTTAGGAGGTTGGAAAATACAGGAAGTCTATTTTTTTTAAGTTGAATTAAAATGGAATACCGCCAATCATTAATTTGTTTTCAGATTTTTAAAATTTCTATTGAGTATAGAATTTTATGTATTCTTTAGTCTCTTTGTGTTCCTGTTTGCTGTCACCCTAGCTACTTATCATAATTGCATATTTATGTACCAAAAAGTAAGAAATAGTGGAATGTGCATCCTTAAAGTTTGATACAAATAGCAATTAAAAGTATCAAACGTAGATTTGAAGCAAGCTTGACCTCAATATGTGTGATGATTATTATTATTGTTATTATTACTACTACTGATTTTTCTGCAGCATCATGCTTTCAGCTTGAACTATATTAGGGTGATCTGGAAAGTTCTTGGCCAACAAACCAACAAAGAAAGAAAAAAAATATCTTTTTAAAATATTCTTATTTCAGTATCTGCCTTAAGGCTAATACATTTATTCCATCAGTGTTTTAAAGTCATTATCTTGTCAACATAAGATGTGAAAATAAAATCCTCTAGAAATGCAGTTCTCTTATGATTTGAAAAAAGCCATTGTCAAGCACATAGAGGCATTTTTGGGAAAAGGGTACAGGGGAATAGGATGAGCAAAACCTTGTACTGCAAATTTCTCCCATTCCCAAAGCGCTGTACCTTCAGTAAATCATGTCTTCTCTTTAGTTTTTCCATGTGATTAGAACATACAGTATGTTATTGTACCATCTTTTTTAAAAATGTCAATAAATAGTATTCCAGAGTATTTATGCTGTGACATTATTTACCATTTTATGGAATCAAAAGCTTGCTTTCTTGGCAATGAGCAGCTGGCTTCTTTGCAGTGTTTTGAGTGCAGGACAGGCTCCAGGGCTTTTTCCACCTTGTGCGATGTTTGCAAGTGCTGCTCCTGCCCTCAATTTTAAACATAACTTAATTTTTATCCGCAATGTCAGTCCTCCATGTCTACTTATTCTCACATAATGTGTATATTTGCATGGCTAATCAATAAATAAAACTCAGGAAGAGAGACATGTGTGAAACAACAAGATTGCCCTGAGCAAAAGTCGCAAAACAAAAATTTTCAGATTTACCCCTTCATCAGGAGATTTAAAGATTAAAAATGTGCACCAAATGAAAATACACTCAACAATCAACTACACTAGTTAATCATGTGTATAATAGGGTATACAATGGAGGGAGATACCTCGCAGACTGGAGCTATAACCCCTCCAGAATCAGTTTTGTTGTGGTTAAAACACGCAAAGGAATGTAGAAAGATTTTCATGTGAATGCATTTTTGAACTTCTGTGAGCAAGTGAAGCATTCAGCTTGCACACAGTTTTTTCATGCAATGTGTAACTTCATCTAATGCCTTGAAATTTTCATAAAACCTAACCTGCCAGCTAGATTATGAATCATTCTTGTTGAATGGTGTTTGATGTTGCATTCTCCTGGATAGTCTTCTAGACTTGAAGTAAACAATATAATACTCAGTTTTGTCCATTTTAAGATTTACCTCCATGTTGGGATAGTGATTCAGTATTGCAATCTCATGAGTATTTTGCCAGGATTTGTTCTTACTGAAGAGTATTGCTAGCTTTAATTTTCATGGATCTTGGGTTTATCTTAGCACCATTTCATTCATTCACCGTCTGGTATATGACTATCTAGTTAAAGGAGAAAAATTGTATTACTACTACTGGTTAGATGTATAAAATAAACTACTTAACAGAACGCTAAATAAATTTAAAGTCTTAATAGACGCTTGTAATGTATACCAACTTAGCTGATAATGTTGCCTTACATGTTTGCAGTTGAGAACTTAACAGACCACCCATGTACTTCATGTCACAGTTTAGTAAGTTTTACTTAAGAAAAATAAAATGGTGCTACTTTTGGGGTCTTTATTTTGTTGTCATATTTATGTTTGTATATATATGAGGTCCATGTAAGAAAGCATTAATTTTAAGTTGTTACATTTTGGAAGCCTTGGCACACTGTACACTGCATTGTAAAGGTGTAGAATCCTATCAACTATGTGCAGAGGGAGATAATTGTTTCTCACCTTGAGACTCATGATATCTGAAAACATTTGGTAGTTATAGGAACTGATGATTAAGGTAAAATCCATAAGCAGTTGCACTCGAAGAGAAATGCAGTTTATTTTTTATTTTTTTGTATTTATTAAAATGTTAAGAGAGATGCAAAAATATATAATTATTATGTTGAATTGTATATGCTAAAACTATCAAACTGAACTACCAAATTTGTTAGCCATTCAGAGCTTATGCATTTTACTAACATGATCTGTATTGACCTATCTCCATTTTGTACATGAAATATTTTTTGTATAAAGTGAAAGGAGGTGTAATTTGGGAAACATCTCATTCAAATTTTAGTTCATTAGAACCCGAATTATGTTTCAAAACGCATAAAAATAGGTTGATTATGCAACTTTCTTAGAATGAAATACATACTATTGAATGTAGTGATAGAACTTCAGTTAAAACAGACGAAGTGGGATGCTTTGTAGAGCTGCTGATGAAGGATCACTAGCTATATATTAAATTTTGAGGCATGTTACAAGCCTATGTGTTGCCATTGCATACTTGCCAACTTTTATGATTTGCCAATAAAAGGGGTAGAAGTGGCCTTTTTATGGCTTTGTGGGCAGATTCAGTGTATTAACAATTTTCACGGACATGACAAAGCATTAAATTTATTGCATTATATTGCAGCTTGTAGACTGAATATAGTATGCTAATTGGTATACAGTGCTACAATAGGCCAGAGCTTATCAGTGTTTTTAACCTTCATTACAGCCATGATCCCCCCATAGCATGTAGATTTGAAATTTTATTGCACCACCTAAGTGACCTCTAGTAACCAATGAGCAGTGAACGGCCATGAATATTCAATGAACAACATTAATTGTAAAGCTAACTCCCTCAAGTAAGTTGTTTTAATCTTCTGTTCTATGGCTGTGGGAAGTAATTCCCCCCCCCCTTTTATTATTATATAGTTCATGTTATGAAACTTAGCCTAGGAAGGGTTCTTTCATACATGTTTATTGTGGTACCAGAAAGAATTTCAGCATGTGTGACAGAAGACGTACTAACAGGTCTTCAAGGATTCTTATAAAACAGAATTCTCATTTACTTTACACATAATTAATTTTTATGTTTAGTGCACTGAACATTTTGCATCTAGATTTCACGTTGTTGCAAAATTATCTCTCTTGCTGGACAAGGGAAGTTTTATGGGTTTGAGTTTCAGGAAGTTGGCAAGTATGTTATTTGTCCACCACACATGGATACTCTAGAGAATTGCTTTTCTTTGAGAAATGCAATGGGGTGGGAGCCAACCTATTAGTAAGATTGAAGTTGGGAAGATCAGATATCCTTAAGATTTAAATTGGAAATGAACATTTTATAGTTGTGGGGGAGTGATCTAAAAATATGAAAAAGTGTTACTTTTGAGTAAACTGGTCATGTTACTTGTGTATTAGTTGATACAGATTGCATAATATTTAATACTGCGAGATCTCATATAAGAATCTGTATTTGTTTTTCAATTAACAACTTGTGTTCTGTTACAGGTTTTCTCACTGTATTGGGTTTGATTTCACTGTTGCTGTACAGAAATTCTAAAATGAATTCGCTTTGATGCCAAAGTTGCCCAGCATTGCTATTTTGCCCTGCAATCTGTATTACAAATGTTTTTGTGAAGCAACCTCCGTTTTCCATTCTGTTGCATTAAGCCAAAGTACTGCTGCGTGTTGGTGGTTTTAAGTTATTCAAGATAATATTAGAAAAATTAGTCCAGTACACACACTTCAACGTTAGTAACATCTCTGTTAGGAAAGATTAGTTGAATACACCAACTACCCTAGTTATATGTTTGCAAGCTATGTCTTATGAAAGCAAACTGAATGATTTCACCTAAGTGTGACCTTATTTATAACCCAGCTTTTTTTCAGAGCCAGCTTTGAATATGGTTTCTAACCAAGAAGTTTTTCCCAGGATATGTTTGTGGGCTAGTGGAATACCATGCTGAAGTGCGATGGATAGAGCTGTTGTATTTGCAAGTAGTTGCTAATTTTTGTGCATTTTCATATTCTGTCCAAAGGCAAGTCTTATCACTGCAAATTGAACCTCCTTCATTCTTCCTTTTCTATTATCTTTGTCTCATATTAACATCTTAATGTAGCCTCAGCCAAGTTCTGTTGCAGCACAGTTCTTCCTTTGTTCACTCAAGAGCCTCTTTAGCATTTCACAAGCATCAGTTTTCAAATGCTTCAAATTTTTTTTCCACTTTGTTGCATCGTCCAAGTTTCCAAATGTACTAGCCACGCCACAACGCACTTCACTAATGTTTTCCTTAGTCTGCTTTTCTACTGAAAGCATCTCTTGCCAGCACTATTCCAGTTCAGTAAAACAGTTTATGGTCCATTTGCTCATCAAGATTCATTAGTCACGTGCATTTCATGTGCCTTTCTTTTAATATTGTAGTGTCTCAGTTTTTGCTCTTTTTCAGTATTGTCATTCATCTCCTTTAGGATAATTTCTTCTTCTGCTGGCAGTGATATACAAACAAATATTAGCATCGTCCTATAGCTCTTCGCTTATTTAAAGTTTTTATGCTTCAAATAAATGTGGAAAAGTATGAATGACAATGGATATGTCACATCTCTTCTACTTCCCCCTTACCTATCTGACATCGGTTTATTGTTGATAAATCCCAGACCAATTGTACTTCCACCAAGGTGAAGTGTTGCATAAAACACTGATATTTCCCAAACTAGGTCTACTTATGAATAATAATATTGAATGAGGAAATTGCACAACAGAAGCAGCTAGAATTGAAGCTACAGTTTGTATTTGGTTTCCATATCTTAGCATTTGGATATTGGAATTGTGATTGCATTACATCAGAGGAAGGACAACAAAGACTACCTGTCACATTTGAAGTGAACAAAATGAGTGTAAGATATGGAAACAAATAATGAAGAAATAGCTTGGATGATTTCTTGGAATTTTTTTATGAAAATGTAAACTAGCAACATATTATTTATCTATGTGTGCAGTAATTCAATGATATACCACAGTTGGGATTGATGAATACTGCATCAAGACCTAGTATTTGGGAAACAGTTACCAGTAAAATATGCATGTTTTATAAAACATGGACTTTGGACATTTAAGTACATACAGCAAGTGTATTTTCAAGACTGGTTCTTCAAAATGTTTAACAGTGTTTTATTTTTATTCATGAAACATTCATAATACCAAGCCTGAATTAATTGTGCAGCACATCTGGAATGTTGATCTTCGTTAATTTATTAATGATTAAACATTGAGTTACAAATTTTTTTGCAGCTTTGCTTTTCCAAAGTAGGGTGGTACTGCCAGCATTCCTGAGAATAAAATTTGAATCTGAACACACTCTGTAATGGGGGTTAGAAGGTGTGATGATGGACTGCAAATCTCCCCCCCCCCCACCCCCAATCATGCTGCAAGAAAGTTTTGCAAGTCCCCTTAGCACCAAATTCATTGGAAACATCAACTGGGAAGAGTAAACAAACAATGTACATACGTTCAAGACTCTGTAAATGGGAAAATCTTGGTGAAATTCCATTATATATGGCCAGCAAATTGACCATTGCAATAGAATGAGAACAAAATGTCATTTCATTGATATATAAATTTTGTATCGCATACAAAAATTTCGTTGAGTAAGTTATGCATTTTTGTTCAGTCTTAAAGGTTAAAACCCCTTTACAAGTCCATAAAAGTGTATCTTTGCAATCCTCTCAGTCCTCATTAATTGTAATTCATTTTAGTTTTGTGGGCCATAGAAGCAATGGTTAAATGACAGTTTCTGAATGTGCAGTAGAAAAATTCCCTGTCCACAACTCCATCCGGCATTCTTTCATTTTCTTTACTTTCAACTTTTTCACTTTCTGATAAATATATTTCTAATAATCAATGCTTGAAGATTAAGATGTGAAGACAATGAAGAAACAAATTTATTGAACAAAGTTGCAAGTAAATTTATGAAAATATCTGTGCAAAAATACATAACAAAATAGCAGAATGGATTATTTCCAGGCTTGAAGACTGTGGGGTACTGCAGCAACTCTTCTTACTTCCAGACAATTCATTTCTAGCTGCGATGAACATCTTAGGTAATATTGCCGCAGTGATTCTAAGGAATCTCTGCAGTAGTTTCAGGACCTGCCAATAATGTGCTGTTTATATACTCTGGTGTTTTTGTCAGCGCTTGCTCCTCATTGGTGCATACCAGTATCTCCTACTCCTGATTAGCCTGGAAGTGGAGTCATGTCGGAACTGCACTTAATGACTACGTTAACTGAGCTGTCACTCTGTTGCCAGTCTCATTTAATGCATAAAAAGTGTGAAGAAAAAAGTTGCTTCTCAGCCATTTGTTAGATAATACCATATGCATCAGTTATATTTCAAGATATTAAATTACACGAAACTGAATGTAAACTCCACAATGTAATCCAAAATCCTGCAGCTGAAAGTTTGTAGAAGTGATTTCACCTAAAATATGCCCTAGTTCGTATCTAAATTTCTGTAGGATTTCATTGCAGTAAAATGTGAAATATTATGCAAAGGGGCAACAAGAGTATTAACGATAAAATTTAATTGTACTTCAAACAGCGCAACCAAAGATTTCTTTTTGTTCAATATATGTATGTAAATTTAGTGACAGTGGAAGGCGCACTTCAGCGAATCATTTTATTCCAGCAGCAATAGATCTTGCATATGAAGTTCGAGTATTCTAACAACTAAAGCAGGGACCAAATACATAAATATGGGAACCTGGAGAGAGGATATGTAATTTAAAATGGTGCTGAGTACAGTCAAGAAATAAATGAAGTATTCTCAAATATGTTTAATAACTTTGTCTTAATCCATAGACAGTTCATCTGCAGAAATGAGTTATTGGCTGCTTTGGAAAAGTGAAGCAAATGGGAAAGCAAAATAGTAGACAACCTTGTCATACTGTGATAGTTCTCACTAATGCCATTTGTCAACTGTATAATCAAATCCAATGTTCATTGACATCGTTAGGTAAATGTATTATAACTTACATATGGAAGGAAACCAGGAGATATCCAGCTATATCATTGCATTGTTGAGGTGAGTATGAATATATATCTCTAAAATGATGTAAATATCTGTATTAGTGAAAATCAAAATATTAAATTTGCAATGGTTAAGATAGGTTTTTTTAAGCTTAGGTATCTTTTGAAGTGGTCCACAAAGTAGATTGTTTTTCCTGAAAACTGAGTTGCTAAATCATATATGTTATTGAATCGGCAGAATCTGTTGCCAGTCCATGTCTTAAAGGACATATTTGGAAAGTAATACCTCTATTTTGCTAAGTACAAAAGTGGTAGTTTAAGGAGCTTTTGTTAACAAAGTTTGTTCAATATATAGAGAAAGCTGTTATTGAGTCATTCATCCATTATATTCAGTCATTGTAAGCAGAAAGTTGAAGCAAATAGAAGGAACATGCACATAAAAATACTTGTTACAACAAAGTTGTTTCCAAGAATTGTGCTTTAAATTCATTCACATTTGCCAATCTACATAGTAAGGTGATTATAGCAGTGGTTCCCAAACTTGGGATGCACTCCACCTGTAATTAACAAACAGGTTAACAGTGTATCCATGGAATATAAAGGATTGTTCAATATATGGTCTTTCACTTGTGTAAAATTGTCTTCTTGGTTAGGTTAAGTCTATTTTGGCCATTGATTGTAAACACTATTAACATAAGGCTACGGTTGATCAGTTGTACAGATATTTGTATTCCTTTGGAGATTTACAAGCAAGCTAAAATTTTGTTTTAAGCTGTGCACAACATTTGGAATCCATTACAGAAGTATTTAATTGCTATGATTGTGGTATCCCATTTTTTCCCAGCACACTGAAAACTTTAAAATGGTTTAACCAGTAGGTCATATTGAATGGTGAATGAAATGATGCTCAAAGAAGCCCAGAATCCATAGAGCTGAGAGTTTCCTAACATTCATCTGCATGGGTTAAAGGAAATTCCAGCACAACATAAAAGGAGAAGCTATCCTCGTGTGCCACAGAGGAGAGCAAACAATTTTATCCTTCAGTTGGGGATGTCAAAATGTTTTGAAAGTATAATTTGAAGAAATATAATTGGAAATTTTTAATATTGACAGAGCTGTCTTTCGAAATCCTCCTATTCAACTTTTAATTTCTTATTAATGGACAAGAATAATTGTTGCATGATGTGTACATGTAGTGGTCTTGTTTGTTTCTGTATATGTTCATAAAGCCACTTTTTCATTTATGTATATACATAAAATAATATATACAAGTATTGTCTGAAAAACTTTAAGGAAGCCTTATAAGCACATTTTATTCCACTTAAATGCAGATTATAGGAAGTGTATTTCATATGGCATCCAGCAGTTGTGTCAGATTGCTTCATTCAACATTAAATACATCTGTCCTACTGATACTCTGTTGTGATATTTCAAACCTCATTTACTGTAAATTCTCAAGCTTTCTTTATGAGAAATACCATCTGCAGGGTTAACTTCCAAAGGTGATGCCAGACAAAGTTTGGGAACCACTGCATTACAATAATGCATTGAGAGTAATGCTGAGTTCATTCCAGCTATATTACAAAATAAATTGTAGAGAAACTGATCAATCTGTCATCAGGCAATTTTGTTGTGACCTCTGCTATTGACGTGGCAGTTTTCAACACTTCAAAAATAGGAATATGGTTCTCTGATCAAATCTTATATTACTTTAAAATATTAAAATAAATATTCAATTACTATAGTTAAATAGACTTATTTGCAAGTGCAAATAGAACACATGAATTGTGGAGTAGAAGGATTTAAGTTTTGCAAGAGATGAATTTGCATTAAGAGCCAAGATAATGAAGTGTAGTACAAACAATGAATTTATTGAGACATTAAAAATCAAAAGCACAAATAATTGCATCATGAAAGCAGATTACAAGTAGCAGAATCTGAATTGGTATTTTAAAGTTAACATCTATTGGAAAGAGATTTCAAACTGTCATTGCTTTTTGTACAAAATTGTTGATAAAAGCAAGATCGCTTCTCATTTTAAAGGAAACCTTTTTTTAAGACTTTTTTCTCTCCTGACCCATAGACTATGTACCATGATAACTATAATAATCAGTTAATAACCAGATATGAAATTAAATGTCATAAACAATATTTCACCCTTGGCTATAAATGAATTTCTGTTGCTGTCATAATGGTAAGAAGTTTAAAATCAGACTATTGGCATCAACACATTGTACATTATAAATTAACATTAAATAAAACCAGTTGGTGTAAGTTAAAGCAGTTGCTAATTTTATATTGGTGTTAAAAGAATCATAATTAGAACATGTGCTACTTGTGTGTTGTGTTTCATGAAATTTTAGGTTCTGTCTTTACCTTCATACTCTTAACTTCAGCATTAGATATTTCTGAAACATTTCTTTAAAAAGAGAGCTAAAACTGATTTTCACTATTTTTGTGAGCACAGAGGCTTTATTAGCTAGATGCAAAGTAAGTCCACAATTAAAAAGGTAAAGATATCCATGGATCAGCAGAGCAGATATTTGGAGTCCATCATCTTAGATCAGGTATTTGAACTGTTCTTGTTTAACCAGCAGGAGATCTGGAAATTAGGAAAAACTGGCTGTGCTGGTTTCTTGGTGATTGGAATATCAAGTCATTACATGATATCTTGGCCATTGTATGAGGTTGCCAAATGAGGCAAAAATGGCCAGTTATTTTTTCCTAATGTTCCAGATTTCATTAATTATAACAGTCAGTGAAAGCAGTTGTTTTCCATATATATTCTAAAGCTCGGAGAAGGCACAATTTCAATCACTGAAATATATCTTGACAAAAGTTCACAGGTACTTCAATTTTGTAAACTAAATTTTTATGGTTATTTTAATAACCCATGCTGCATGAAGCAGTTTTACAAAATTTAGGTTTTCTAGCAAAACGTTAACATAGACATGCCAATCTCTTCATTACAGATGAGATTCGTTATGTTTTGCTTATTCCTGAGTTTCACATCTCACTGCTGAGTAAGTGAATTTCAATTTTTTTAAGACTTTCTGAGTTAGTGTCTTGTGTAAAGTCATTGGGTAATAAACTTTGACTTCAAAATTTGTGCTGCAGGGTAAATTCTTGGAGCAAAAATTCAGTTCAGAGTTTTGGAAGAGAGGAAAAATAGCTACAGCGTTGAATGAGCACTAGAGTTGCTTGGTATTCCGCCAACTAAGAAATGAATTGTTAATCTTAAACTTCCAGTGTTTATTGGTTACGGTACTTACTCAGATCTAATTGGCAGTGGCATGTCTTGTGCCAAAGGTTAAATTGTAGTTGTTACTTCTGAAGATTGGCATGTTTGTACATAGCAATAACTTTAGCGGAGAGAAGCTGAAATATTCTATATTGGTAAGAATATTCTGGTTTGATTTTAAGAGCATTTAGCTCTCTTTCAACCTTTAGCAATGTAAAATAAGCCCACGTGAGCTACTGTAGCATTATGGGCATATAGACATAAACTAAAAGAAAAGGTTCTTGAATACCTTCATAGCCCTTGGAGAGAGATTGTAAAGACAGATTAAGATGATGGGCTTGGTTTTATTGAACTGGCTATACATGAATTTTGCTTTGAGAGCTTGTTTTTATATAGTAAATGATGAAGGCTGCAAAATGCTGAAATGACCTTATCAGTATGGGAATGCTCTTAATGTTGTACAATGTGGGTTTTTTAGGACATTCTATTTGGGGGTAATGAATCAACAAGTCCAGCTTCGAAAAAAATACAAAGGAAATTATTTAAACTCCTAAAATGTTAAAAGAATTTTTAGACATTTAGGCTTCTGTTGCAGTACATTTGCAGTGGACTAGAATGAAGTGCAAGAAGATTTATTTGTATGAATTGGAATAACAAATTTTGTATACTTTCACATTTGCTATTTGATTCTATTAAGCATTCAATACCAGTATGAACGCTGTAGAAGATTCTGTTATACTGAACATGGCAAACGTACTGTCATGAAAAATGGTTGAGCTTGACATTTACAACTGTCTCATCGAGAATTTGTAATTGAAGATGAAGGAAGTGGTTGCTGCAATAGCAACAAATTAATCAGCATAGCATTGTGCTCCTGCAATCTTACAAGCATATCACTTTAATTCAGCAATCCTTTTTTCTGTTTCTAAAACTGTATATAACTCAGCTGCATGTTGGAAAAATCAAACTTATGCCATTGAGTCTTTCAAATCCTGTTTTAAATTATATGATTTTTGGACACACATTGCTGCTTCACTGTATCTTTTGTGTCCTCTTTACATTTTCAATCATTTTAAATTGGGAAACAATTTGTACACGGTTGGTTATAAACTAATATTTGTATGCTGAGTTCACTGACATTGTTGATTTTCATATACATTTATTAATTTTAAATTCCAATCAATTGCAACTCGGGCATAACGTGGAGTGCAACATGTTCCGCATTGGATAGTGAACTTTCAGGGTTACACATATGTAAATAGGCAGAAATGTTGATACTGTATAAAGACGCTAATGTATAATTTTTTTTGTTTTTGCAGAACGCTGTCTGTGTATCGGCAGGCTGAGCAGCACTCCTACAACTTATTTCAGGTAATTGATAACACTAGACAAGTAAACACTTAATCTTGCATAATTTTTGCCATGGAGCATATCGCATCAACACTTAGCAAAATAATGCAGTAAACCTGTAAAGTTATTTTAGAGTATGATTTGATGGTGAAAGTGCTATTAGTCACATGAAGTACATTATGAACTACACACACCTGATAGAAAAAGCTAAAAACTTTTCTCCTTTCCATCATATGCTCAGACCATCACCCGCTAGTATGCCTTATCAGTTTTGCCAATTTTCTGTTTCCTTATGGAGGATACGTTATTGCAAGAATTTGCTATTGTGGCTGCCAGGATCGCTTTTACCAATGGTACCCTTTTCCCACTCTCGAGTCCACTACCATATGCCTATAATACTCGCGTGTTGTTACACGTATTTACTTCAATTTAATGGTGAGAGTGAATGTGAAGGTCTATTTTTTGTAATTAGTTAATGATTGTGGAGAACCATTTGTTCTGAAAGCTAAATAGGTCATAATATAAGTGAAATGTTATTAAGAAAACTGTTAATGAATAAATATTTAAAGTTTTCAATTGTATAACATTTATTAAATAAAACTTATTCAATTGGGATTTCTAACAACGATAAATATCATGGTTTACTTATGCGTGTTATTTAATTGCAGAGCCTAATCGTTGTGTACCATTTTGTGCAAATGAAAGGGGACAATCCAAGGGGTAAACTTTTATGAATTCCCCATAGATGATTTAAAAAACAAATGGTTGAAAGCAATTTCCTGAGAGAATTTCGAACCTACCCAAATTCAAATTCATCATTGGTCTGTAGCTAACACTTCACAGTACAAGATTACGTACCAAATTTGAAAAGAAGAATTTTAAAACGTAATAGTGTGCCAAGTAACTTCCAAGTTCCTGTGAGTAATTACAAAACGATGCTGAAACATTGTAAGACACACTTTGCTAGAAAACAAAACTAAAAAATGCAAAAAGTACCAGCCCACAAGTTGAATGTTGCATAACCGTTTTAATACTTAAATAGAAGTTCAGACAGATGAGGATATTGTTGCTAAATTGAATGGTCTAGAAAAAGAAAATGAAACAAAGCTTTGGCATTTAATAGTAAACTTATTTGAGCCCAGAACACAGCAAAGAAGTTATCACTAAGTAGAGTACTATGGAAAAAAAAATGAGAATCACAGAAATCTTGAAAATATATTGTCAGAAGAAAACTATTCCAATAAAATGCATTTAGTATTAGATGAAATATTAAATTTTAACAAAAAGAAGCCACGTTGTAACAAAAAAGTAGTAAATGTGTTATCCGGCAATACTGCTTGCTTAAGGGCTACAAATATGCAAGAAATTACATGTTCTTCCTAGTACACGTACTCTTCCACATTTTGTTAAGAGAAGTGTAACCCCATTAATGAAAGCTGGGCTGAGTGCAGAAGCTAGTAACGTGAACAAGGCTGGGTTGCTATGCAGTTTAGTTGTGGATGAAATGTCAATAAAGCATCAACTTCAGTATGGCACAAAATTAGAACGTGATCATCTTCACATTGAAAGTGAAAAAGCAAATTATCAAAATTATGAAAAGGGGAAATTACCTGTCCTTGCTAATTCCCTGTTGTGCTTTATGATTTGTGGTGTGTCTACAAAGTACAGATTACCTGCAGGCTACTTTTTTACTAAATGGCTTACTGGTTACCAGTTGCACATACTGACTTCATCTGTTATTCATCACATGGAGTGTGGCTTCATTGTTCTTCGTTTGGTGACAGTCACAAAAGAACATTTCAGCTATGAAATTATCTGCTAAAAAGACATTAGTAACAGACATACCTGCATTCCATAAGACCCAAAATCTTCTCTTTTCCTAATATTTAATCAGTACCATATTCTAAAGATATTAATCTGTTTTCTTGGAAAGAATAGTGTTTGATGGAAATAAGATTATTTCAGTGTAGTATGTAAAAAAAATTGTAGGAAATTCAGGAGCTATAAATAATTACACCAGTGCCCCCACACCCCGTTTTTTTCCCTGGAGAAATCCTGTAGACCTAACAAATTTAAAAAAAAAAAATGAATGTAAAACAAACGAAAGATCTTGGCAATGAACTGATTTCAGTGTTAAAATTCTTGAAAGATAACCCACAACTGCCTTTTTCATTTTCTGGCTCAACAATAACATACATGTAAAATATATCATGATGGTTTGCTCTCCATGATATTACATCACAGTTGCACAAGAAATCCAGACAGAAGGCCCTTTTTGTCTATTGATTATGAACGACTTGGCTGGTTAGATAACATGTTCCCTGGATATATAGAAGACATAAAAAAGAGTTTCAATTCTGAAAAGTATTTTCTGAGTAAGGAAACTTAGGAAGCACTGATTCTAACAACGGTTTTCACCAGATTATTTAATGTGACCCAATAGAAATGTTCTTCAGTGGTTTGCATCCGACAGCTGGAGCCAACGATATGCTAGATTGTAGAGCAGTGACATTTAGCAGGAACAACATTTTGAAAACGAACTTAATTGCCATTACATCCTCTCTCAATGTTGAGGTGCAGAATGAGTCACTGTGTGTATGGAATTTTGGAAATGTTTCTCAGATCATGTTGCAGCGATCCTTACCAGATTACCAAAAATCCAGTGTAAGTTTTTTTTTTCCCCTCCATGTATGTATTTAATTACAATTTGTAATGCATTGTCGTCTTTTATCATTGTATTTTAATATAAGAATCTATTCTATAAAAGTAAAATTCAAATTAATTGTTATAACTCAACTTTCACTTAAAAAGGCTAAAAAAAATGGGTTTATATTTTTGCATCAGGCTTTCCCATAGCCTACATTAAAGGGTATATAAGAAAATGCTTCATTGCTGCAATTCAGTACTAATGGATTTAATATACAAGTGTGATGTCAGTGGGGGTAGTTTGTATTATCCATAGCTTCATTTGTACAAATGTTAGGTGGTGTTTTAGACTTTGTTGAAAGTGCCATGAAACATTTACCATCCTGTGGTGTGAGTAAGCAACTGGAAGTGCTTACAAACAGTTTTTTGTTGCTGCATGTAAACAGTTCTACTGTCAGGATCATCCAAAACCTTTAGCAAGAGGTGTGTGTAAATATTATTTGCCCAGCACAATAAAAAAAAAAGCAGATGTTTTAATGCAAAACCTTTTGGTCACAAGATGTTGCATTTGTAGCCATATGCTGAGCAGAGGAAATGAAGTGGTAACTACATGTGATAACAAAGAGAGGTAAGAATTGCGGAAACTGACAGAGCATACTAGCAGGCGATGCCCAGACCAATAACTGCTCATCTATAATTGCCATATAATATTCAAAGTAGCTTGGTAGCCCCATACCCTGGAACATAGTATTAGGTGGGGGGAAAGGAAAACATTTAATAAAAGCCAAATACTGAGAAATCTCTGTGATTGAAAATGAGAGTTTAGTTATTTTTTTATGGGAGAAATACAAATGCTTCTGTGATATTTACTTATGTTGGATCTATAAACAAAATTAAACATGGCAATGAAGCTGTAAGCGCTCTTGCTTTCGTGCGTGCGTGTGTGTGTGTGTGTGTGTGTGTGTCCCTCTCCATCTCTCGTGCTCTCTTTCGTAGTTCTTAATATAAGTTTTAGCTTTGAAAATGATCGTTTGCCGAAGAGACAGTAACCGGAAAAGTTAGAAATATAACATGCTGTGCATAAGTCTGCAACACTAGCAGCCACGATTGGATTTTTTATTACTAATAGATTAGTTAGTCTGCTACATAGGTTAATGAAGCTATTTCTTTTTTCAGAGCATTTCTGAAACTGATTACCTGGTTGTGGAATTACCTAGATAAATCTTCCTCATATTCGTTTTGAAGAACTGCTGCATTGGAATCTCTTTGTTGGAAGCAGCATTTAGAAATTTTTGGAAATTTGAAGAAATGGTTGACATTGTACATACCTTCAAATCTGTTTTTTAATTGGGCTGCAATGATATCCAAACAGCCATTATAAACAGTGGTTCTGAAATATGTCTTTGGGTCTGCTAGTCGTTTGCCCTGACACAATTCATCAAAATGTTTTTTCACTTTTCAAATTCTTTTATTTTCAAGTTGTGGTAGTGGTATCTCGAAGACCAACTGTTGGGCAAAGTTTTTTTAAGGTGTAAAATGATACCAAATGTTCCCATCTTGTAATACTACAGCTGAAGAGAAAATAATTTCCACTGTGTCATATAAGGACCTAACTTTTTGAATTCCACGTGCAGCAGAGTACTAGATTTAATTATGCGCAGCACAATGTACATATTTTGCAGTTCTTTATCTTTGTTCAATTCTCATTCTGACACCATTGTATACACATCACTTATGGCACAACCGTCATACCCCTACCGCGGCAATTATTTAATAAGTCCCTTTTCTCTATTGCACTGAGTATTTCCTTCTCTATTCCTAATGCACATTGATCTTTAATTTTGTGAAAACCTAAGAGGCTTTCATTTATCTTTCTGTCACAAGGCTTTCCAGTTAGATCATGTGAAACTAACATATCTAAATATATAGCTTAGTTCTTGTTTTGTCATGTCCTGTGTTGTATCTGTAATTATTGAAAAAAATGGGGCAGCCTTAATGTCATTAATTTCTTTTTCACCTGCATGGGATAAAATGTCTGAATGTCTCATTCTGAATAGAAGGGCTTAGGTACTTTTGTGTGTATTTTGGTTTATTTACGACACCACGTAATACAGGGTCGTACTTTGCGAAAAGTTCAATGGTTGCTAAAAAGCTTCCACTGTTTGTTTGGTTTACCAGTTTGTTCTCTATTTCCCCAAAAAGCTAGATTATTGCATGCCAGTGTTAGCATTACATTCACAATACGCTCAAAATTTCCATATATTTTCACTTACCTTTAGTTCTGAAATCATACCTGCATCAACTGTGTTTTTCTTGCGTGACGAATTTAAAATGCACAAATGTGTGTAACCAGTTTCGTGTTGCACTATACTTGTGGTTAACCACCCCCAATCTCGGACCCTTGCTCTCAAGCTGAAGATGAACTTCTGCTCTCCAGAGGCAACACAGTGCACAATAGTAATTTTTTATTGAACAACTCCACCATTCTCTTGTAATTCTTTGCCATGTCAAAGTGAACTTATCGTATTCTTTTTCACTAACACATTCGTAATTGCTGTCTCTAAACATCTATTTCCGTATCACTTTTTACTTCAGATGTGCACTCACTTGTGGCAATGCAAACATCTGCGACTGATGAGCTAGCACTACTAGCATTATTGCTAGGACCAGGAAGAGAAAAAACGTACCAATGCAGAATCAGAAGTTTTGGCAGGGGGGGGAAAAAAAAAGATGGAATAGTAAAAATGGAAACTCAGATATGTAGAGTCATCATGATGGTAATCACGATATTGCTGATAATAGGATTGGAACAGAACTCAGGACCAGCGGAAATGAACAAGTTAATGGAAGAAATAGGGGAGATGGGAAAGCAACTAGGAAAAGGGTTGGATAATAATACAAGAGAGTTGAAAGATGCAATGAAAATACAGAGAAGAAATGGAGAAACAGATGTCAGAATGTAGAGAAAGAGTAGATGGGATAGAAGAAAGATACAGAATGGATAAGAAGAAAAAATACTGTCATATTTGGGGTGAGAGAGGACAGAAGAAATCTGGAAGACACAGTATATGAAATCATAGATGTGCTGGGAATACGGATGTATGGCTGGGAATTTGAAGATATGTTTAGGATAGGCAAAAAAGGAAGAAGGCCAAGACATATTATTTTGAAATTGACAACAATGAGAGATTATAAGACAAGAAGACTATAAGGGGGACAAAAGTATTTATAGAACGGGACTATGCGAAAGAGGAAACAAGACCTAAGGAAAGAATTGAAAGAATGAAGGAAGCCAGGGCGGATGGAAAAAAAAGAATTCTTAAGAGGCCTACAGTTAATAGTAGGTGAAAAATGGAAAATGGATATTAAAAGAAACAAAGCCAGAGGAATGTACGCACTGCAGCAAAATATAGAACGGCTGGAAAAAACAGAACAAAGACCTGAACAGAGAATGGGATTGTCAGCAGGATTTCAGCAGTCAAACATGGGCAAGAAGAGGCCATCAACATGAGAGAACCATGAGACATATGACAGCAGGAGAAGTGGGAGAAGCAGCTTTGGAGAGAGAAAAGGGAGATACATCAACAAGAGAGAATAAGGGGAAGGCAGGAAGAAGAGTTGGTAGTGGTAGGGGATGGCAAAAGAGCAACATTAAAGAGGGTGGTGCCAGAAGAAAGAAGGGGGAGGCAACAGGAGTTGCGAGGAGTGATGGAAAGGAGACAAGTGAAAGTGCATTGAGTGGGGAAGTGATATGGGTAGGATCCATGAGTGAGGCAGAAGAAACAATAAAAAAGAAAGGTTTAGAAATTATATCCGAAGATTATATTCAGCTTAGGAGTGAAAGAGAAGAAAGGGAAATGGAGCCTAGAACTACAAGATGCAGGAAAATGATAGAGAGTTTTAAGTTTCAAGAACAAATAGGGAAAGGGGTTGAAATTAATGTTTTGGAATGTGGAAGGACTAAGAAATAAGATAGGCAGCATTGAAATTAAAAACATTATGTGCTCTATGGATTTTGTAGGAGTAGCAGACACACGGTTGGGAAAGGAAGAGGTAGCAGAGATAGCAGGTTTTAAGTTTTTAGTGAAAAAGGCAAGAAAAAGATGCGATAGGGGAAGAGCATCAGGAGGAGTAGGTCTGTTTGTAAAGAATGATATGGAAACAATTATTGATATAGAAAAAATGGAGAATAGAGGTTCCAATGTGTTAATGATCAATAATTAAACAGAATAAGGGAGTAAGATTAGGAATGGGGATGGCATATAACTCTCCAGAAGCATCATACTTTTATGACAGTCATTTTTATAGTAAGCTAGAAGACGACATGGAGGAAATACGGGAAAAGATGCCAGAGACAGAATTTGTGATGGGAGATTTGAATGCGAGAATAGAATAGGAGAGGAGAATGGAAGGTTATTAGGCAAAGAGCAGGTAGAAGAGGATAGGAATGTGAGAAGGCCAAGGAAAAGCAAGGACGGAGTGAGTAATAGGGAAGGAAAAAAATTGCTAGAATTTTGTGAGGTAAACATGTTAATATGTAATGGAACAATGGAAGGAGATGAAGCAGAGTTCACATTTGTAAACGCAAATGGGCAAAGTGTAGTAGACTATGTATTATGTAGTGAGGAACTGGAGGAGAGAATCACTACATTTAAAATAATAAATGAAGTAGTAAGCAGTAGCCATTTTCCATTAATGATGGAAATAAATATTTTGGAGCAAAAAGTAAAGAATGAGGAAATAGCTCAAATAAAAACAAAAGTATATAAATGGAAGGAGGAACTAAAATAGAACTTTTTAAAAGAATTAAATTCAAAGCTAAGTCAGATTGTGGAGTGTGGAATAAAAATGGCTATGAAAGGGAAAACCAGAAAAAGCATTAGAGCTAATGAAATTATTACTAACAAGAGCAGGAATAGAAAGAAGGCAGGGAAAAGGCCAGGAAATTAAGGGGTGGTTTGACGAGTGCGGAG
The DNA here is from genome assembly GCA_030765065.1 of Deroplatys truncata. Lineage (NCBI taxonomy): Eukaryota > Metazoa > Arthropoda > Insecta > Mantodea > Mantidae > Deroplatys > Deroplatys truncata. The sequence continues at coordinate 21,055,885 of CM060977.1, forward strand.
CAAGAAAAAGGGAGGTATTTAAAGTGCTTATTAGGTGGAGGAGATCAGAGAAGGAAGGAGATAGACAAAACCTGATGAAACTTAAGGGAGAATATAAAGGTTTGCTTGAGGCTAAGAGGAAAGAATGGTAGGGAAATATAGAAAGGAAACTAAAGGCAGCAATAGATGGAAAGGATAGTAAAAAAAAAAATGGGAGATAGTGAGGATGACAAGAATAGAGGGGAGAAAAATGAAATTACACCGAGTGAATGGATAGGATATTTTAGAAGGCTAATTGGAGAAGGGAAGAGAGTAAAGTTACATCCAAAAGAGGTAGGACAAGGAGGAATATTCAGTGAAAAATTAGATGGTAAAATCATTGAGCTGGAAGTTTTCCAGGAAATATAAAAAAGGCAATTCAGTAGGAATAGATGAAGTACCCGGAGCATTTAGGAAAATGTATGTGGAAATGCAAAATGGTTTAAAAGTGATGACAAAATTATTAAAGAAAAGAATTATGTGCTAGAATGTTGGAAAATAAGTATGGTGGTACCAATCTACAAAGGGAAGGGAGGAGCAAATAGACCAGAGAACTATACCGTAATAAATCTATCATCAATATTAAGGAAAATATATACAGCTATATTAGCCGACAGATTAAAAAAATGGGTGGAAGAGGAAGGAAAACTCGGAATATCAAGCAGGATTTAGGAAAGGTAAACAAACAATAGATAATATATTTATAATAAAGGCTATAATAGATAAATATCTGAGCAGGAAAAGAGGAAGGATATATATCTTCTTCTTCTTCTTTTTTTTTTTTTCTTTTTTTTTTTTTCTTTCTTTCAGGTTTTGAAAAAGCATTTGATACAATAGACAAGCATTAGCTTTTATTAATTAACAAAGAAAGGGGTGAGCGAAAATTTTATAAAAGAAATTATGAGGATTTATAAAGCTATAACATTTTGTGTAAGATGTAAATAAAAAATAATGAAATTACAGAAATGACTGATCAAAAAAAAAAAAATAGGATTAAGACAAGGGTGCAAATTGAGTCCTATATTATTTAATATATTCATAAATGACCTATTAGAAAGAGTGAAAGAAAAAAAATCTGCACTGTCCCATAATAGCAGATACCAGGTTTACTATATGAGGATGATCTTATGGTTGGGGCTATAATTGGGCTACAGAAAGCAATCAACGGAATACATGAATTCTGTGAAGAATAGGGAATTAAAGTATATATAAATAAATCAAAAGTTATGGTATTTAAAACAGGAAATAAATTAAAAAAAGAAGAAATGGCAGATGGGGTGTTTAAAGTTAGAAGTTGTCAAAGAGTTTGATTATTTGGGGGTGAGGATGAGCATAATGATGAATGGGCGGCGCATAGCAGGAAGGTTATGGCTAAAGGAAAGGTGATGACAGGAGTAAGGATGTGCAAATACAAATACCGACTAAATGGATAGAAGGAATGTATGAAGCATTGGTAGAAGCAAAAATGCTATATGCAGTTGAAATTTGGGGAGGGGGGATCTGAATTAAGCAGAAAAATAGACCAGAGCTATTGGGGTTATCAAGATCAGCACCAGGGGAAGTAGCGTTAATGGAATTAGGAAGAACAAGAAGAAAGGGAGTGATACTGGAAAGGATGTTGAAATTTTGGTTTAGATGCCTGAAAAAAGATGAAGGGGAAATTTTAAAGATATGTGTGGAACAACAAAAGAGTACAAAAAATTAAAATAGCTGGTGGACAGGGGTAGAAAAAATTATGTAGAAGATAGGAATGGGAGATATTTGGAGAGCAGGAGAAAGAAATAGCAACGGCTTATGGATAACATTAAGAAACATAGTTGACATAGAAAGACAAGAGATTTTGGGAAGCTTAAGAGAATAAAAAATCACTAGGGTTCTATATATTAGTAAAAGGAAATGGGGAAGAGAAGGGTATGTGGATTATTGTAATAGGAAAAAGAAGTATTTGCATGGTTGAGAACAGGATCAATGTACTTGGGAGGGCTAAGAGGCAGAAAAAGCGGAATTTGTGAACTAGGCGGAGGTAATGAAACCACAGAGCATTATATGACAGAATGCAAAGAATTAGCAGAATTGAGACAAAAAGTTTGGGAGGAGAAATAGTAGCAATTAAAATGTTAACAAGAAAAGAAAAATAAGAATATGGAGGAGTTCTTAAAGAAAGTAAAACAAGAAATGGGTTAGAAAAGTAAGGGGTATAAGAAAGGTGGAAGGGCAAGCAGAAGAATGATTCATAGGTGATTAAAGGTATAGCTGGCGCAAAACTTCTAGAATCGTGACCTTGATTGCCACCCCAGCTGCTGAGCCTAGGAATGGTTAATGTTTAGCTTAATCAACAAAAGCGATATAATACGTTTGCTTACTAATAGTGCATAATGCATACAGTCTGCATAGTGTTGTGTCCACATCTTGTTGTAATTTAAAAGAGAGCAGTACATAAATAGTACTTATTTTATATTTGTTATATTAATAACCATGGCTCCTACGTTTTCAAAGTTAAGCGGTAATGTATTACATAGTCAAAGCAGGGAAATAATTGCAAACGTCCTCAACTGCATGAAACAAGAGGCAGAGATGAAGGAAGAAAGTATACGTTCACCCGAGTTCCACAAAAGCTTTAAGAGAGTGAAAGAAAGAGTAGCCAAAGCAACTGGTGTTTCACTGAGTTTCCGAAGTTCTCAAAGATAAGAAAAACCATATGGATGAAAGAGTACCATTTGACACACCTGTGAAGAAACACAAGGTCCATAAATGTATTACAGAAATAGGCGATTTCGATAAATGCGTCATTTGGTGCACGATTCACAATTTCTATGTGAAAGAAAAAACTGCAAACAATAAGCAGATTGCTCATCAAGCTGAAAGATAGCATAAATGCTCAAGGTGGTGCTACAAGTCTCAGAAAAATAATAAAAGATTTAGGGTTCGAGTGGAAGAAACTGAAATCAAATAGAAGAGTTCTAATAGAAAAGTAAAAAAATGTTGCCATGATAGCTTAGTCGATTAGAGCAACAGCACGGAAAGCCTAAGATCCGTGGTTCAAATCCCAGCTATGGCATTGAATTTTTCAGTCTGATTCTACCTTTCTAAAGGACTATAATTTTATATGTATTTATGTCAGTGTGTAGTTATATCAGCATACATTTTCAAGGTGGTGCTAAATTATAAAAGATTTAGGGTTCAAGTGGAAGAAAACGAAATCAAATAGAAGAGTTCTAACAGAAAAGCACGACATATGATCGCAGCTGGAAGAGTACCTTACTCAGAGGTACAAATTAGAGCGTCAAACTATAGTATATGAAGATGAGTCATACACAGCAGCCATACAACATCTAAAAGTTGGAGTGACGATAGCGAATTAGGTTTGCAGGTACGTGTTGCTAGAGTCAAATTCTTATTATGGTTCATGCTGTTGGAAAGATCGGCTTCCTTCCAAATGCCCTTCTTTTACAAGTCGCAACAAAAAACAGGAGATTTTCATTGAATCAACAATATGCCTGCTGGGTCTGTTCTGGTTATCGATAATACTTCAAAATGCATTAACACTCAAATTGACAAACCACCTACCTCAAATTCCTTGAAAGAAGAAATGAGAGCTGATTACTTAGGCATAATATAGCTTTTGATTAAAGCACGAGTGAAACCAATATATCTTAATTAAAGCCAACAAACCCCTTCAGAAATCATAATACTTGGCCAGATATTAATACAACGTGGTCATAATGTACTTGGACTGCTACCGTATCACCTAGATCTAAACCCAATCGCATTAATCTGGGCTGATGTCAAAAACTGCATGGTCTGCAGAAATATCACTTTTAAACTAAAATATGTGGAGCAGTTATGTGGCCAGTGATTTGCAGAAATTGGAAGGCCAGAATGGGAAAATGTATGTCGACATGTTGAATAAATTGAGAATCATTATTTCGAAAAATATGGAATTGCAGAAAATCAATTACAAAAATTCTCATCCAGGATAATGGTGCAGAAAGTAGCGACAGCAGTGATGGCGGCAATGATGCGAGTGATTCCGCAGAAGAGCAAGGGCTGTCAGGTGTGGAAGAACTGGAGGCAGATGGTTGACAGTGTTTTTATATTACGGGCATTTTACAGCAGTGGATCTAAATATACTGTATATAACTATAAGTGTGGTGCAGTGCATAACCGGTGTGCGGATATTCGACAATGGCTGTCCCACGCACTGCTGCAGCATGCAGACGACCGGTCACCTCCTGATCTGGTAAGTAACTCGCTTCATAGCTGTCATTAAGATATTAACATGTCTAGAACTGTTGCGCCAATTATAGCAAGGGCTATTCAGCTGAGCCGTAAGGCCAAGGTACCAGGCAAAATGAGCAGTATAGGTAGTACATAGCTGGCAAGAAAATTTGTACATGGATTTAGTTAGTTACAAGTGGAATATTGTAAAAGGGATTGCGTATAAAAGATGTACAAATATAGTTCATTCAATACAAGAAAGTAAACAACACATTTGACTTAGTAAGTTCTTTTTAAATGGTTTTAAGTGTCATTTTCAGTCTGTGATAAATTTGCAAGAAATTTAAAGAAATGGGTAATGCTGAAATAAACCCAGAACTGTGTTGAACAAAGTGGTTGATTTTGTAAAGTGTGCTATCAGTTACCAAGTTCATGCTTTGGTTTTTTATAACGAGCCACCAAGAATAGACAGTGATGATCTAAGATTTGCCAGACTTTAAGAGGTTAACATTTCACAAACTGCTCTTAGAAATAGGTTTCACGAGTATGAAACGAAAGTCATAATATGATAGATGGAAACTTGTGTCAGTGAGGTGCGTACCACTGTGACTTTGTCCAATTTTTAACTGTCCCTCACTAAGTTTCGTCACTTAATGTTTTGAAATGGTTAAACTTTCACTTAGTTCACTTTTCTTCACGACTTGAGCCGTGTAGTGAAATACAGTGAAGCAGCCTCTTCTTTGGTCCACTTCAGTCACTGGGGAAACAAATACAAGATGTTCCTTGTCTCCCGCGGTAGCAGCATGTCGAGCTGTCATCACAAACTGGCTTACAGGAATGCTCACTTATATAGGAGCCAGAAACTTCCATAAGTTCCAGAACTTTCGAGAAGCAGAGAGAAGGGAAAACATACAAGAAGAAGAGAATGCAGGGTCTACCTGGCATGCACTGTATCACATGCCCTCTGAAGGCCCAGGATTGGCGCCATCCGGATGGCTCTCCAAACCTTGGGGTTTTCCCCATGAGGCCAATACCTGAAAATTAAAAAAGGCCTCTCGCTTGCACGAGGATGGAAGTGGAAATGCCACTTGCGCGTCATAAACATACAGAAGATTCAGGTTATCTGGCAAGTACTTCAGGTGTTTATGCTGGGTGAGAGTGCTACTTATCTCTGTTTACTTAAACTGCTGGCCTGACGATAACCTTGGGCCATAGCCATTACATCACATTACCAATATAACTTGGTTCAATAAGCAGCTGGATCAAAGACAAATCTTTCTTTCCATACATTAAGGGCAGCATGCACCATGTTGGAGTAAATTGCTTCAGAAGTTGAATGTACTCAAGAAATCCATACTAGGATAGGATCCATATAGGAAGTCTGTTACTATGAGTTAATAATTTACTCCTGAATTAACGGAGAACTCGACTAGAATTTACACTTTTAGTTGCTACTACAGAAGGAGGAGCTCATAACTCCTGGAATATTGTTATGTTTATACTATTTATTGTAAGCAATCCTGGATAAGTTAATGTGCGATAGAAAAAGAGTTGAAAAGTCAGCAAAAGAGAGAAATGTTTTGTTGGTAGAGAATCAAAATCCATTTAAACAATTTGAGAGTGCAAAAAACATGATGTAAGGATACTGGAAGAGAACTGCCTGGAAAATCGTGACAGACAAGTTTAATGCTTTGACTGACTGGAAATGTACTGAAGGGCAGCTTAAAATTCTTTGGAAACAGTGTTTCTAATCTTCATATTTGCATCACAAATCACTTTCCTGTTAATAGAAAAATACCCTTTCTGATTTCAGAGCAGTTCACCATGTACACCTGATGGACACAAAATAGGAACGTGTGCAGTCAGTTGAACCCACAATGTGGGGGAAACTTGTGAAAGTGAAGGATTGCCTTCTATTTTCTGAACACTCATCATTTGTCATATATATTTATGTAACTTGCTCTTAACCTCAAAAACTCTTAACAGTGCAATTAAAGGTATGACCAGCAGCCGTGCTGTGAACGTTTTTAAGATTTCCAGCAACAATCAGAAATGTTGTGTTACGAAACACTCGCAGGATGCTTAACAATGCAGTTGGGTAATAAGGCTGAATTCCTTCGGGTTTTGTGTAGTAAATGCTCTCCAAGTAGGTTCCTTGAACACACTCTTTGTGTACAAGTATCATATGGATCTCGTCTTTCCCTACTATGAGGGCAACACTGAACATTTTTAGAAAATCAAACAAGGATTAGTTTAAAAAATTGAAATTATTTTATTGTTTTTCAAAATATTGCCCTTTAATATCAATACATTTTTGCATTTGATGAAACCAGTCCTTAAAGCCATAATGCCACTTTTCCTGAGGCTCTTCAGAAACCAGATTTTTATAATGTTCCACTGCTTTGTCTGATAACGAAAATGTAATGCCATGCTTTTTATCTTCCAAGTTTTGGAGACTAAAAGAAATCACAAGGTGCTAGGTCAGGGCTGTAAGGTGGAGGGCCAATGGTGCTGACCTTTAGGGCATCTAAATGCTCGGTTATTAGTTTTGCTTATGCGATGAGGTCTTGTCATGATGTAACTTTTTTTTTTTTTTTCTTTCTTTTTGGGCATTTATCACAAACTTTTTTAAAAATTTACAGTAAAGACATTAGTGTACCAATCAGCAGTAATGGTACGTCTGTCTTCTAATGCTATAGTAGCAATATGGCCCGTTTTAGGGGGGGGAAAGGCTAGTACCATCTTACTGGCACTGTGAATTCATCCGACTTTTGTAGGCTTAGGCTCTGCGAATGACCTATTGAGTTTCAGAATCATAACAATAAATCCAAAATTAATCACTATTAATATCCCAAACCAAATTTGAAGTGCTGCTTTGGAATTTTCCAGAGTTTTTCTGCATCATTCAATGCATTGTTTTTGATTGGGAGTCAGTTTATGAGAATTCAACGAAGTTTTCTCACAGTCTGACTGTTGATGTAAAATGTTTTGGATTTAACCTGTATCAATGCCCAATGTCACCTGAATAAATTCATAAGATATCCATCAATATTCTTCGAGGATTAGTCAAATGGCAGCAATATTTTCATCGATAACAGCAGTTCTTGGACATCCTTCACGAAATTCATCACTAAGAAAAAAAACCAATCTCTTTTGAATTCACTGTACGAATTATAAATTGTTACCTTAAATGGGGCCTCTTTATCAAATGTATTTCTAAGCTGATCTTCGCATTGGTTAGGTATTAGTGACAACTTAAAATCAAAAAATCATAGCCCAGAAATGTTCTGTAGTCAAATTCATTATTGGGTGAATGCAAAATCTTTAAATGATAATAATTAACAAACTATTAAAGTAATTTGAACACACTACATGGCAATCAACTTGCAAAACATTAAAAAGTAGCTGTCAAATATAAAGAAATTTCATTTGTTTTAGAAACATGGCATTCTAAAAATTTCAGTATTGCCCTCATGTGCATTATTGCATTCCCATCTTTGTAATCAAAAGCAATACATCATTGTTGTTCAATCCGGTTGCAACCGGACGGAGACCGGGAGATCCGTGGTTCAAATCCCGGCTATGGCATTGCATTTTTCAGTCATCTGATTCTACCTTTCCAACCCTGTCCAACACACGGCTTGTGTGGAAGAACAATTAATTCCGTATATTTATACTCTGTTTATTTCCATAGTAACATACTATATGACAGTGCTCTCCTACATTTTTTTCTATATTAATTTATTCTGGTAGTATCTGAAAGAAGTAAAATACTCTGGTAGTAGTTTACTATAGAAGTACAGCTTACTCGTTTGATCCATGCTGCCATAAGATATCAGTACATAAAGAATGGCATTTCAATCACATGCTTAAAAGGTAAACAGCTAGTCTGTTGCTGCAGCAAAGGAAAGGAGGTATGGTATTTGAATGACCATCACAACTCTCACTTATGCGGACAGTTATTTAATGTGCTTACATCCAGTAGCTTAGTAATTCTGGACAATGTTTAGTTAGATTTACATGCACATACATATTCTGTTTTTATGTAAATACAAAAACTGTTGGGGGATAATTTGAAGTATCTCTTGTCATGGTGTAATCTGAACAAAATAATATGATGTTCCACAAGCACAAAATATGAAGATTTTGTTGTACTGATGCTCATTATTTAAATCATTTTAAGATTTTTGAAAGGAAATCCTCATTTTAAAATGTGCACTTTAAGCAAATCTCTAAGGTGACAGTATAAAATAAACAGAGCATGACGTTGCTTATACCAAAAATTTTCCTGTTACATATGTGTCTGCTCTCCGAATTAAAACTCTTACCCATAAATTTAACCTCCAGCATTTTAGGAGAATTGTTGTATACAGCAATTACACGAGTTCTAGAAGTGTGTAAATATGAAGAAATGCATTTTGTTTGAATGGATTTGAAATCCAACATGTTAAGTGTGAAGTCTTTTTTGCCTGAATATGTGCATTCAGATTTTGATAATTTTTGGCACATATAAATCTAACCTTTCTTTAATATTTGTTATTGTTCAAAGGTTGTACACTGAATTTAGCATCTAGTTCTGTAAAAAGTTGATAAGTAATGCTTAGCAGTAACTGCTCAGTTGGTAAATGAAAAATATTTTTATCCATTAAACAGTAAAGCTTGAATGATACATGACTGTGTGGTGTATAGCATTTTTGGTGTAGCCATGATAGTTCCTGAGTACCTGAGAGAATGCTTCATTAATTTCAAAACCTTGCATACAATAATGGTCGATGCATGAAAATACGAAGCTTGCCAAGTTTAACAAATGTTCTTTGTGTGACCCTTTCGTTATGAGGCACTTGCAGTTTTGAACAGCAGAATTGATGTTCCCGGGCTCTTTACCAGAATCATTGGCAGCGGGGGTTTGTAAGCATGGTCCTTACCTTTAAAGTTTGTAGTCCTAGAACTTGAGATACAGAACTGGGATGGCATTGAGCCAAGTTCAGATCATCCCAGCAATTCCCATTCAGGTGTCACAATTACTTGAGGCAGTTTAGTGTTCCACTTTCACATTTCAGCATCTTCTTCTGACAGCGGGACACAATGGCAAAAACATCTCCAATGCTTTCTGCATTTTGTTTCAAAATTCTTGTGGGCATCCATAATCTTTTAACTTTTTCTAGGAGCTGCACATGGTAATGTTTAAATCTTAGCTCCAGTTAAACTATTTTTCATATGGTTTTCTGCAGCATTTAAAGTTCATGGCTTATTATATATATAAGTATTGCTACAGAATGTTTCTCGTATGTAATCTCTTACACATGCACACTGCAGTTTAATGAAGGTAAGCACATTTTCCTGCACTGCATTTGTGCCTATTTTATTGTGAATAAAACAATGTGACCTTACGGTTATTTTCTGTATTGCTCATTATTGTATGCATATAATACTTAATAAACAAGTTGAATCATTTTGAAAAATAAAATGACTAGTTTTTAACATTATACTCGTGATGTAGTGTTCCAAAAAATTGATTCATTGTATTTTTCAAAATTGTTATTTCACATCACCGTTGCTGACCAAATTTATTTAAATCCAATTCATCATTTAGTAGTTGCTGCAATTTATCCAAAAAGAGCCAATGCATATTATAATCTTTTGCTGCATCAAAAATGTCACTGCTGTAATGAGTGCTTTTACATTGCTCCAATTTGATTGGTAGATTGTACTGCATTCTTAAGTGTGAATGTCTTAAATATTTTGAACAAAATTAACATACTGTGTGCAGCATTCTGATGCAGGAGTATGAGAATTTTTTGTGTGTGCTATTTCATGAACAAAAACTTTACATCTGTAACCAGGTGAATGGAGAAAATGACAGCAGTGGACCAGACGGTTGAGATGGTGTTCATCTGTAGAACAGGCTCGTGACTGTAACAGGTAACTTTACAGACTTTTTAACAGTGGTACTGATTGTGATGTCCTGGTTGATAGTACCAGCGCTTTGTTGCTTAAATATATGGGAATGCATAGCATTGCAGTTGTACTTGCCAACTTTTACTGGATTAGGGGCTTTATATAATGTAACAGTAATGGATGTCTTTTATAGTTTTTTTGGAATGATTAAAAGTGTTGCAGATTTTTACCATGGACTTGACAAAGCAATTTATATTATAGTTTTTTTTATGATATTAATGCAAGAGTTCTTACTAAATAATGCAGCTCAAATGCACTTTGCTAATATGATGTAGTTCTGTGCTAGCCCAGAGGTTATCCTCTTACTGGACTGCAACAAAATTCAATACATGCATACCTAGTTTTGTGGGATTTAAAATTTGATTGCCCTACTAGAGACGTCCCTTATTCCCATTTATTTTACATCACTGATTAGTTCATTGTATATTTACTCACACATTGGCTATTTCTCCTTCGTACTATTTACTTTATAAAGAAAGGGAAAATGAAAAAATGGGTTTCCCCATATATTCTCCTATCCTTTTTATATCTCTCTCCTTTTGTATTTTCATTATCCTAACTTTTAATACTTCTTTGTTAACAATCTCCCATTCTTTAGGTAAAAACTGATCTCTCCACAACTTAGTTTCTTCACATTCAATTATATAATGCAAATCATTATCTGCCTCTCCACAAAGGAGACACCTATTCAAATTCGCTCCATTCCTATCTCCCCTTAGCCTATATGCACTTAATCTGGACCAGGCCCATCCTTCTCTCATTAACCTATTACCTACATCCACATACTTCTCCCTTCCCCAGTCCATCTTTAATTGTCTATATAGTTCCAAACTTTTCTTTCCTTCCAGACTTTGAAATAATTCTTGTTTCTCTACATCTTCTACTCTGTTCCTCACTTCTATCCAGAAACCTTTAACTAACCCCTCTCTCTCCTCCCATAAGTTACCCATTCCTATTTCCTGTAAAATTCTCCTTATTCCTTGAGCCCAGTTCATCCCATTGGATTTTTCTTGTATTATTAAACATTGCCTCAAGATGATATGCTCGCCCATTGATTTCAATCTATGCCAATATTTAAGTATTCTTTCTACTATCATGCCCTTGCTACCTACTCTTCCCAACTCCAACATTGCTGCTCCATTAGGTGATGAAATAGATAAACCTAATATACATTTACAGAATGATCTATGTACTTTATCAATCATCTCCCAACCTTTGTCACTTACCCAAATCTCTGATCCATAGACCATTTTTGCTTCAACTACAGCATTGTAAACCCTTTCCAACCATTTAATTTGTATATCTGGTATTTTCTTTTCTTATAGCCGTCATTGCTAATCTTCCCTTAGCTAAGGCACTTATTTTGTGATCATTCCATCCCCATTACTACTTATTCTCACTCCCAAATAATCAAACTTGTTTACTATTTGCAACTCTTCCCCTACCACATACCACTTTTCCTCCTTCAATTTATAGCCCTTTTTAAATACCATTATCTTTGATTTTTTAAAATTTATTCTTAAACCCCATTTCTTACAAAATGAATGTATGATATGCAACACTTTTGTTAGACCCCCTACTGAAATAGAACCTACCACTAAATCATCTGCAAAAAGTAATCCTGGAATTTCTCTATTATTTACTGTTGGTAAATATAAGTTATCCTTATTCAACTCTTCTAAGATATCGTCAATAAATAAATTAAACCGTATAGGGCTAAGTTTGCAACCTTGTCTTAACACCATATTACTATCAATTTTTCCCATAATTTCATCAGTATTCAGCCTAATATAAAAACTCGCAGTTTAATTCTAGTGCCTCTCTATAGTATCAAAGGCCTTCTCTAAGTCAATAAATGTCATATATACCCTACCTCTTTTAATACTTAAGTATTTGTCTATAATAGATTTTATAATGAAAATATTGTCCACTGTTCTCGTACCTTTTCTGAATCCCCTCTGAAATATTGATAATTTATTTTCTTCCTCTGCCCATTTCTGTAATCTAGTTGCTAGAATTCCTGAATAGATCTTTCCTAAGACTGACAGCAAACTAATACCCCTATAATTAATTGGATCTTTGACACTTCCTTTCCCTTTATAAATGGGTACAATTATACTTGCCCCCCAGTTATGTGGTACCTTTCCTCCTTCAAATATAATATTCATCAGTTTAACCAGTAGCTCAGTCCTATCTCTTCTCTATCCATTTTTTTCCAAAATTCCCATGGTAGACCATCAATCCCTGATGCCTTATTGTTTTTAAACCTTTTAGTTTCCTCCCAAACTTCCATTACTGATATTTTCTTATCTAGGCTATGTATTCTATATCTAAAGACAATGGGATTAAGTTTGTTGATTTGGTTTGCATACCTTATAGGTTTTTAAAGTAATTACACCATATTTCTGCCACAATAACATTCCCCCTTTTATTTTTATTATACATTCCTCGGATTATTTATTCAGAGAGATATTTTGTTTAAAAAGTCACTAAATTGCTTTCTAATTTCTCCATGTAATTACCTTCATTATTTAGGCATTTAGCATATCAATCCATGAGCTTTAGAATTCCCATGTAATTGGCTGTTGCCAATCCATTAATTTTGAGATTTTCAGTGACAATAACACCAAGCAAGGAAAGAGAGATGTTTGGGAAAGAAGCCTAACTCATCTAGGGTTACATTTGTCTGGTATGATTTTGTTGTTCATTTGGTTCTTTAAATCATCTGCAATGAGCGACGGATGTTCAGGTCAAGTTTTGTCAAGCATTGCTCCATTCATCCATTGTTGAACATTTAACACCACTTTCTCACATTTCTTTTGTTCATTAATGTATCACCATATACTTCCTTTTGTTGACTATAAATTCCTACAAGTTTCAACTTCCAAGCATTCAAAACTCCAATACTTCTCACCTCAGAGTTGGCGAGACTTTGTATCACACAGTTCATTTTAAACAATCGTAGCAAGCACAATAACTTGTTTAGTCTGAAACTTGTACAACACGAGAAAAGATTTCAAAACCAATTGACCTTGGATAGAAGCCCTACAGCGATCTATGCAGTGGGAATGCACAAACAGTTGTTACTTCCTGTATTACCCTCGTATGTTTGGAGAATTCTTTGATAGCCTTTGTCACAAAGATTACCTAATGGGTGAAATGGCAAGGATTATGAGAAAGTTGCCTAAAAGCTTAGAAAGTAACTTCTTTCTCCTCTAGCACTTCTTAACCTACACTTTTTTGTTTCATTTTCTTTCCAACACTATGCTACATGTTTCTCAGATATGTTCTATAGCAACACAGGTTGTTAAAGCTAGATAAATGTAAATTCAATTCCATTAGTGTTCTAAGTAATTTTGCTTCACTGATTCCTCCAATTTTAATTAATGTTATATGTATGATTTGTTCATTCATTTATTAAAGCTGTAGACCTTAATTACAGTTTACGTTTTCAGGACTGCAAAGGATAAGAAGTGAAGATATTTATCCTTAAGACAGGAGATCAAGTTGACATTGGAATGCAAGAGGATAGTGGCAATCCAGAAGTTTACCTGCAGCACTTCAAGTTTTTGGGAGCAATAGTAGTTGAGGCTTCAAGATATCCTGTGTTCCTCAATTATTAGTCAGTCTGTAGTGATACCTACAAGTTAAACCAAAATTTTAAATTACAGTAGAACCTCAATTACAGTGGAATCTCGTTAGCACGTTCCTCATTAACACGTTTTCCCGTGTATTACGTTGAATTATAAAAGTCCCGGTACCAAATCACCAAATATAATAAATAATGTTTGCGTAATGTAGTGCGTTTTCCCGGTCCCGCCTACTACGTTTGAATTTTGACGTCCTCATTCGCTGTTTTGGCCAATCCTTGATCGGTACAGTGGGAGTAGGCGTTTATTATAACACGTTCATAGTTTGACGTCCTCATTTGCTACTTTGGTCAATCCTTGGTCACGGGGTGGATATCGGCAGCCAATCACATGCATGCATTTAAATACTTGTGTGACACGATTTCTGTGGGCGGGATAGAGAATGCTTTACCTTGGCGTGGTAAACGCGGTAAACGCTAACGATAGTTTCTAATGTTGAGTGATGACCAAACAACCGTAGATTGTATTTTAACTTTTCATTTACAATGAAAAAAAGAAAGTGTAGTAGGTAAATAACCAACAGTGAAAAGCTGAAAATCCTTGATGTAATCACAATCCAAATATAAAACATGTCGATATAGTGCGGAAGTTCCATCAACCTTAAACACGATTGTTAGCAAACCTAAATTGATTGAAACTGCTTTTAAAGAAGGGAAAAATACTAAAACAAAATTTTTCTCTTGGAAAATAGGATCAGAAGAGGACCGGAACGAAATTTGTTGCATGGAAACACCTCCGTATTCAAATCGTCTTGTATACACCAAAGATAATATCGTCTATTGTACTCGTAACACGATGCACACTCATAATTTTTTCTTTTTTAGCAGAAATTGTTATCACGTGTGTAATAAAACACACAGCAAAACCACTATTGCCGCTTCCACAATTCGCAATTTATTTTCTCAAAAACATTCATAACCTAAAAAATCCAAGTTGACCAAAATAAAAGCTTAAATTATTTATTCTCAGGCTTTGTGTATCCAAATCCATTTAAACATATTCAATTTAACATGGAAACGCGGATCGTATTCAGTATGAAATTGTACTCAAAATCGATTTAAATTGCCCATGGACACGTAGTAATTATTAGATTTTTATTACCTATGTTCTTAAATTGCAGATTTTGCATTTTCGTTAACACGTTTTCCCGCCTATGACGTCCAAATGCTTAGGTCCCTGCAAAAATGTACTAACGAGATTCTACTGTAATTGGAAGGTGGTTTTGCATAATCAAAATTTTGGATAAAGAATTTAATTTTTAGGGGACAAGAAAAATTTGTTTAGGTTTTAGATGTAAGTAAATGAAGATAATACATATAGGGCTAGTTTCACCAACAGATGTTAAATTTTAACAGAGTGTTAAACTGATTTAATACTGAAGTTAACGCAAATTCTGTTTCATCAAACCGTGTTAACTTTAACAATGTGTTAAAGTTGGTGTTAAGTTAACATCCCTGTACCCCTGTGTTAAGGCATTATCAAATGTTATAAGCTGGAAAATGGCTGCTGCAATCCAAGCTGTTGATGCAAGTTTGCTACAATTGGCATTTTTAATGCCATTCCAAATAGAAGAGTATTTGTACGTCATAATAAATTTGAAAACCTGAAAAAGGAGGAATTTTTTTAAAGCAATGTAGACTGTCGAAGAGGTCATGAGCATGGTTTTATGGGAAATGCGAGAGGTTAGAATACTACCAACAGAAACATGCCTCATTCTCCTATGCTACAAGTGTTAATTAGGTACTTATATTTTATACTACTAATATGTTTCATTTACATGGTGGGTGATAATGTTGGTATTTCAAAAGCTACCATTTATGGGTTTATCTGGAAGGTTTCCAAAGTAATTGCTTCAAGAAGCAAACAGTATTTTTTCGGGTCTGCTTGATTAATCAGCTAAACACTTTTTTGTCCACTTTAGTTACAATGCAGTGTCCACCACCAGTTTTAAACCGTCTTAAACGCTCTTCGCACCTAATGTTTCTGGTGCTGCACTTTTGTTAGCATAAAATTGCTGCAGTTGTTTACTGGACTTAAGAGAAACATATTCGTTCCACTTAAATTACTCGTGGATTTTGATCCTATGCTACAATCTTATATCCTTTAATGTAAGACCGTCACTTTTTCACACATGATAATACGTACATACTTATTCACCAGATGTTAATTAATGCGTTTCAAATGGTGAAACATTTTCATTTGACATCGCAATTCTAACCTCAAGCAATCGGGAACATAACAGGGCAATTGCCATGATTGTAAATAGTTGTCGGCTACTGACACAGAGAGCGCAGCAATACGTAGACAAAAGTGCATCGGAGCACATTCAGAAGCAGTGTAGGTGGCCTTCTTGAAAGCTAGCGTTCACAGTTGTCTTTGGCGTTAACAAAATGTTAAACAATTTGCTGTAAAAGCTTGATGAAACTCAAAAGTTTTAACCTTATTTTAAACTTTGAACACCTTGTTAACAAACAGTATTTTTAACATCAGTTGGTGAAACTGGCCCATACAGGTTAAAGTGTTTAATAAATGCAAGCTACTGTATTTATCACACAACTACAAATAAAGCACTAATTTGGTTTGAAAAAGTCTTCTTTTTTCTTTTGCTTTTTCTTTTCACTTATTTTTGTAGTTTCTATGTCATGCCACTGTTTTATTATCAAAACATTAGAAGGCTTTGATTCTTCACATCGTTTGATAAACAGCAATGCTGTCTGGCAAGAATTTTTAGAAAAAAGTAGATTTACCTCTTGATTAGTTTAGGTATTTAGACAGCAACTGGGAAATCCCTTACATGAAATGGTCTGTATCTCACTGTCCACAATACTATGTTCCCACTGAGAAGCTGCAGTAATGACATGCTGCTGTGCCCGTAAATGATTGACAGCTAACAAAAGGAAGAGGGATGGCCTGCCATTAACAAAAGAGGCAAAATAGTTATCCATAGAGAAAGGATGGAAACAGTCAATGCATTCCATTATGCATCCCCTTTGTCATTCTTAACGTAAGTTAAATTATGTTTCTTTAATAATTACATTCCGATATATATGTTTGAAGCCGTACATGAATTTACGCGTTAATCCTGAAAGTATGGATTAAGAGTAATATACCATTAAAAACTGCTCAATTGATATAATATAGCAAAAATATTAAATTCTAAAATTACTTCATTAATTGAAAAATGTTTGCAAAATATGCGTTAATTTTGTAATTGACTTGTTTTAAGTTCCTAACCACCTATATTTGTTGTAATCAAACAGAAGAATATGCTGATCAAAGCATTGGTAACCATATCACCAAATGTTTATATGCTAAAAAGATGTTGCCACAAGCTTAAAACTAAATTATTTTGTTTTGGTCGTTTTGTTATATTGGTTTACATACTTTATTTTTTAATCTTGAAAGTCTGGACTAAAAGTAGTATACCAATAGAAGCTGCTTAGTCTACAGTGTCGCAAAAATATTAAATTCTGATATGCTGATCACGCATTGGTAACCATGTCACCAAATGTTTATCTGCTAAACAGATGATGGTGCCACAGACATAAAAGTGTTATATTATTGTTTTGTTCATTGTGTTATTTTCGTTAAATAAGTATGTCCACAGCAGCATGGTATAGCAAGATCTAGAATACAAATGATGGTAGAAAATATTTGTGAAAGAGTTGCAAGTCTCTTAGGGCGCAACACTATTCAAAATCAAAACTATTGCAGAGTGGAAATTTACTCACAATGTTGTGTTTTAAGCTATGTGCAATTAAGAATAGTAACACCAGACTTTGTACATAATAAATTATTTATTCACTTCAGAAGCCTCAATTACATGTCGGAAACAATTAATTTAGTGTTGGTTATAATGTATTTTACAAATATGAAATAAGTGAACAAATTAAGTATCCTGCTTTATAAATATACATTTACTTGATGGTAAAGTCACACTTTTTGACACTTGCTTTCGCTAATTAAATGTTATAAAAATAGCATTTACTTGCAAAGCAAATCTTCATTGTGAAGAATGTAACCTGTCTTAATTTTAATTACAAATGGATTTGCCTTCTTGTATCTTATCCACTTAATTTATCACCAGTTTATTTTGTTTCCATTGTCATCTGTATTTAACTGGCCAATGCTTTCCAACAAGCAAAAGATTAGTATAATAAACTTCATACTGGCTGTGTATGTTTCCTGCAGTTTATGCAGCATGCATTTAATTACATTCCGTCTTCCTAAGACCAGATACAAGAACCTTTTGGTCACTGGTTTCTGTGGATACCTTAACTGCAGCATAAATAAACATTGAGACTACGTTGATTTTTATTGTATACTCTACATGTATTACTTAAGTCTTACATTCTTCACTGTTTCTGGAATACATTTCAAGTGGTGAAATATACAGGAAGCAATTTCACAGCCCCCCCCCCCATCTACCTTCAACCTAATTCCACATTGCAGCATTTGCCATTCAATTTACAACAATGAAAATGAAATTGTATGTAGCTAACTTTGTTTTGCAGAAAAACGTGGGATTTGTTGGATCAGTTAGAACATACAGTATACTTGTTGCAAATCACAGTTACTATATTTTTCTGCTAAGATGGGCATCATCTTTTGTTTGCCATCTTACCGCTTTTTCTGAATCAAGCAGTCTGTGTAGCAACTGATATCTTAACCATAGCGGTCTTCTGAAGAGTCTTAGTCCTTCTGGAGATGGATTTAAATCTTTATCCTTCATGGAATTATCAGAATCCTTTTCAAAGCCTGTGAAATGAGTAGATGTAATGAGAAGCACATATTAAATTATAAAAAGTGTATATCAATTGTAATTATTTTAAAACATGGTAAATGGTTAAACAGGCAATATGTGGTAAATGGTTAAAATTAAATAAATAGTAGTGAGACAAATTTTTAGTGACAAAATGCAAACCAGGAGGCTTGGGACATTTTTGTATAGGGTGAAGAAAAAGTGGTTATGGTCAGCAAGAAGTGGAGACAGTTTGATTGGATTCTTTTTATGAAACTGGTTAGTGGTGTTACTTTGGTTGAATGTGTAGTTTATCAAATTAGAATGAAAATATGTAAACCTAGTGGGGTATTGAGTTTGATGAATACTGCAATATAAATTTTGTTTTATTGTATATCTGTGTGGTGGGGCCCAATAAAGAGCCAGGGCTGTAACTGGGTCTCTACGAAGTGTTATACTTAGTACAAATAAATAAAATTAAACATAATAGTAGTAAAGATTAAAAACAAACACTATTAACCGTGAAGTATTCTTCATGATGGTAGATTGAGTCACACTTTTTGACACTCGCCTTCACTAATTAAATTTTGTATGAAACAGAATTGTTTTCGAGGGAGTCAGTCACCCAGTTGCTGATGACGATTTGGCCTTTAGATTGGTAAACATACCCTTGAAAGATGAATACAAGAAAGAGCTCCAAAACATCATAGAGATAGCCTACAAAAACGGCTTTGTCAAAGAATTAGTATAAAGAAAATCCAAAAATTTCAAACAAATAAAGAAAGAAAATTACCACAGTACAAAAAATAACAGAAGAGAATACTTTTAAAAAGTTCACATTTCATCCTTGGGTACATAAAAAATTTCAAAAGATATTCAAATAGTGGAATATCAAACTAGCACCCATCAATAAACATAGTTTAAATAACATATTAAGGACAAACAAAAGATAAAATTCCTAGAACTAAAATGCCAGGCATTTACCGGATAAATTGTAGTGATTGCGAACTTAAATATATAGGCAAAACAAAAAGGAACATAGGGGTGATACTGAAAGAACATTTTAGAAATATAAGACACACAGAAACTGAAGAATCTGCCATCGCATGTGCTTTTTTGGAATTCAAACCACAGCATCCATAATGAAATAAATCCAATCAAGTTGATCCAAAATCCAATAGAATTGATGATATAGGAAAAACTCCTCATACAAAAAAACAAAAACCATCTAATGAATTTCAATTTCCCTCCGGAAAAGGGTCTCATTTTTAAATACATCAAACCAGAAATGACGTTAATGTCAGGAAGTTCAATGGCAACCTCTACATCGGAACCAACAGGCTCGTTAGTGGCTCTTAGCTGATGATGAAGACGCGTTCAAGGTAATTATCTTGTAAGAGTAAAGTTAGTGTGTGTTCCCACATGAATTTTATTAATATAACCTCTTTTGTTGGTGGTCATACAAGCTGCCATATTACATCAACTGTTTAACACAGTCCTGTGATTGGCTGTTGCTCATGTTTGCATTTTTTAATGTGAATGACAATGTGGTGCGTTAAGTTTGTCTTAAGTTGTTATGTTAATGCTTAATTTTCTTTCCAAATGCCCCCTAATACGAGGGCGTATCAAAAAAAAACAGAATTATTTTTTTGCTGTAAAATATTGCTCATCTTTATTCAAATTCTTATACAAACCTCAATGTATTCTCCCTTAGACACAATACAATGGTACCAGTATTCTGTCAACTTTTCAAAACCTCCCTAAAGCCCCTTTTGTATAGTCTGTTGAGTATACCTGAAATTGTAGATTAACTCACGATCACTAGAAAATGACAACCCCGAAGCTCTTTTTCACTGTAGGAAATAGGTGAAAGTCGCACACTGCTAGGTCCAGTGAATAAGATGGGTATGGCATTGCCTCAATGTCAGATTCCATGATTGTTTCTTGAGTCTTCATGACACGATCAGCGGGCGCTGGATCCTTCATCAGGGAGTAAGCAAGTTTTGGTTTGACTTGGCAATTTTCCTTCTTCCCATTAATGCCCTTTGTATATTTCATACACAAATCACATTGTGAATGTATATGCAATTAAACTTCATTGTTGCTTTTAACTTCCAAGTAGGACTAATTAGTTTCCCATCTTTATAGTGAAGTAATGAGTGGATGTTGAATTTAGCATTTATGACGAGAAAATAACAAGAGTGCTGACAAGCACTTTATTTATTTTTAAAGACTTAGATTTAATGGTACAATTTTACTTCAAGGGCTATATGAATTATGTTATAGGTAAATCCACATGAAAGGTTATACTCCATGATGTTTACATGCTTGAACATTCTTGTATGATTTTGAAAGGAATGCAAAGGCTATTCTCAATGTTTTAGAGACCCTTAAAGTTGATGATAATTATTACATATTTCAAACAGATAAAGTGGCATTAACAGGAACAGTAGATGGTAATAATTATCTAGATGATGTATTTAATGATAATGAACTCACAACTGCATGGGATATAGGGAAGTGTGTGTTAGGAGTGAAAGAAATTGCACTCCTGTGGATATTTTCTGATACATTTGTCAAAATAATTCACAGAGAAACTGTTGCTTATTCTATGCAGAAAGTCTATCCTATCGAGTCCTCGCCTAATGACATAATGAGATACATAGCAATTCTAATCTTGTCTGGTGTTATCTACCTTCTTGTCAAGCACAGGCATATTGTTTTGGGAAATGCATGCAGATTCTCACAATGCTTTCATTTCATCTACCATGAACACCTGAATACAAAATTTTAAAAATTTGCTTCATGAATGGATAAAAATTGTTGCCTTGATGAGGCCATGGAATCAAATTATGGTCACCACTACACTAAGCAGTTCATTTGAGGGAAACCTGTGTGTTATGGGTTCAAGTTCTGATGCTTAGCAACTCCAGAAGGGTACTTATCAAAATTTGAATCATATACAGGAGTTGTAGACAAGCGAGATCATGTTATGACCTTGGGTTAATGCATCACTCAGCCAAATGGGAGTATTGTGCTTATTGATAATTATTTCAAGTTGTTGCCATTGCTGGAATCTTTTATAGAGAAAGGACTGAAATGTGTTGGTACAATTAGAAATGGTCGGGTGGAAAAAGCCTGGCAAGTAAGGAAGTATAAGAATGATCTGTAGCCAACTGTGGTTCAAGAAAATAATCGCTATATGGGTGGTGTTTATCTGTTTAACAAGCTGAGGGGAGCAATAGACTGACAATCAAAAGTAGACATGGTACTTTCCTCACATCAGGTTTTATGTCAATGGTGCGATTGTCAACGCTTGACTGTTACATCAATGGATTGACAAGATATCCCTGTATTGGAATTCACAAGAATAGTACTGGCTGTACACTCAGGCTATCAGTCCTAGCAAGATATCAAAGATAAGGAATTCAATAACAAAATTTGTATTTTTATGTATTGCTGGTTTAAACTACATATATTCATATGTACCAGAAATGCAAAGACCAAGGATGCTAAAGAGTGCATTTGGGGATGTTTAACCTTTGCAAGTCACCATGTCAAGGAACTTGGAGTTCTCAAAACAAAAGATTTCGGTTGCTTCTGTCATCCTCATTTTACTCCAAAACTGAAATCACTTTATCTCACTGTTGCACATCTCTCTACCATTATCTTCCAATTAGGGGCTCATTTCAGCTTCTGCTTAGGGAGTCAGGTTTACCTGAAGCAGTTTCTCAAATTTTCATGTGAATTTTAATGACACATTAGCCTAAAAGAAAATCATCTTTTACTTCTCAGTGTGAAATATTTGTATCAAAGGTATAGTGTTATTTTTCTTTGGTAGCGATAATGACCAGTAGCCTAATTATTTCTTGTAACCTAGAGGGGCAGTTGACCCCCCCCCCCTAAATGCTCCTGCTTCCATTGTTTCTTTCTTTATCCTGATCTTCATTTTTAAACATGTTTTCTGATGATGGGATCCAATAGACAAAATCATTTCAGGTTTTCTGTGCTGAATTAAAAACTTGCTATTCAAGCCAAAGCTTTCAAAAAAGAAAAAGTTTACTAGTATATCATGTGTATTTCTGTTAAATGAGTATTAATAATAATATTCGAAGTATTAATTTGGTATTTACTTGCATTTAAGTAGCCTTGACACTATGTGCAGTGCACTCAAAATTTCAATACTCTTGACTTTCTTGGATGGATTAAAAAAAAAACTTTGTAACATTCAACAATTTGTCAACCATTAAGACTGGTTCACAACCACGAGAACGGTAACCAGAACGAGAAAGTTGAAATACATGTATTCAAATGGGAGTGTTCACAATCGATGGGAAGCCTTCTCGCGCTCCTGGAACAGGAAAGAAGAGTCGCCCAACTTTTAACGTTCTCGTTCCCGGGCACGGCATATTAGATCCATATTGTGCATATTAGACTCTTTACTCTAGAGGTTATTCTAGGCGGCCGTGACATGAAACAGCCACTAGTGCTCTCTATAGTCGCAAGCTGGAAACATGAAACTGGAAGGAATTAGTAGTAAATGTGCTTCCTAACCTCATCCCAAACCGCAAATCTAATCAGCATTGGTTCCTCTGGTGAAGGGGTCATTTGTAGTTTGTTTATATGCAACTCAAAATTGGCTATTACCTAAAAGCAATGGCAAAAGCTACAAAGAACAGCTAAAACTGTTGGAAATGAAAAAAGAACAGCAAACAATTTTAATGTATGTCATTAAATCAAGGAATGATAGCTTAGCATAAGTAGAGGGATCGGAAACTTAATGGATATGCATTTAGACAGTGTTAACTCTATCAATTTTGACGTTGACTTGGCTAAATTGGAAGTAGGTAAAAATATATCATTGGTCAGTTAAAAATAAATGAAATCCCAATATGCAAAATCGACTTTCACTTTGTGATCGATATGCATTCCTGTTCTCGTTACCGGGCTGTTGTGAACCAATATGTTATATGGTGCATTGCTTCCCATTCTGGTTACCGTTCTTGGGCGGTTGTGAACCAGCATTTATACTCTGACTCCACTTTCCATTGTATCAAGTTCCCATGTCAGTTGTATCATTAATAGTTGATCAAAATTTTAAATCATACGAAATGACCTTTACTAACGCTACTACTCCAAAAACCCATGTTTTAATCGAGGCATGTTTCAAGAACACTTGTTTCTGCAACTGATGGCAAACAGTGTGGTTTAAGATGGTGCAGAAAGATCCAGTACAACTTGACTTGGGAGAACGAGTCACAAACTTTGTTGCTCATGTTCGATACCTACACCACTTCATCTCTCAGATATATAATGGAATTACTTGCATCCTCATTCCATTACTCTTGTGCTGGTGACTTGACAGGAGATATAAAAACAACAGCAAAGAAGTTGTTAGCATTTCAGCATATATTAACACAAAAAATGCACATCAGGTAAAAACAAAATAAAATGCTCTACAATTAATAATCTGTAGCATCTCATTCTTTAATAGGCAACAGCCAAAAATAAAACTGGATAATGAAGTCATTCAGTGTAAATCCTATAGGAAAATCTGATGTGTTGCATTAACATACTATCTGCTCTGTCTCCTACAAAACTATTGTTACAAAAGTTGTTCTTTCTATTTTGTGTTAAGATAAACGTTCATAACAGGTTTTGTTGTATGTATAAAAGGGTACAGTAGATTAAAGCAGTAGGCAAATTTTTAAAAGGTGGATCGCTGTTTGCATGGCCACAAGGAAAAATAAATAGCAACTTGCCAATTGTAAAAAGTATGTTTGAAGATTCAAATCAATAATTAAAGAGTAATTTGGACTTCACAGGCTTTTAATTCCAGAAAATTCAAGATACACGTTATTTTTATCATGGAAAATATTGTTAATATATTGTGCTATTTTAGTCAAAATTGTTAATCATTTTTGGGAAAATAAAAACAACTTTTTTCCTGCATCCTCGGAAGATGCAGAACTTCGTATATAAAGTTTGGTTTTTTATTTGTGAAGTTCGTTGAAATGCTATGTCACTTACACTTAATTTATGAGAGACTACTTTCAGCGGTCATTTCTTGTATTTATAATCTGGGGGGGGGCAGCTGCCATTGCTGGTTGTAGTTGCTTTTTCATTTCTTTTACACAGGGTGGACAATTTAAGTTGAGACTGTACAATATCGCCAAAACTAAGCATTGTAGAAAGAAATGTCTGATAAAAGTTGCTTGATATGGGGGAAAGTAAATGCCATTAGTCTTGTTTTGTTTGGAGGACATTTTTAGGGCCAGTTTAATTTTATGTTTTCTCATTAGAAAATGGTTTATAGAAAAACTTTATTCTGGGATGAGGAATAAGGAAGCAAAATAAAAAATGTTGGTATCCCAATTACAAAATGTAACTTAACCCTTAAACGACCATCCATGGATGGTCCAACCATTCATTACTCTCTTCGTGGATAACCATTCATAATTTTCATTATTATTTGTGTTGGTGTAAGAGCAATTGCAAACTGCTTTATACAAATGTTGTTTATAAGATGTCACATTGTCATACGCTAACGCAATGCTGGCAGCATAAGGCCTTGGCCTCAACTGGGAAGCGTCGAGAGGGCGTAGCCGAGGGATCTGCGCATCTCTAACCTGAATGATTCTCGTTTGCAGAAATTGAAGAAATAGTAGTAACAATAACATATCGTTATTTAGCGGATTTCACTTTTTATTTAGGTTGGCAGTTCCCGTTTTGCATGTGGTTTTGCGGAAAAAATGCCTACGTTTGTTGTGTTCATAACAATTTTCCTATAAAAATAAAACACCTAAAAGGGGCGGCCAGGCGGGCACCAGCTATTGAAGAGATCACATCTACTTCTAAACTCACTGTTAAGGTAATTTATTCCCTTTCCTTTTGCTTTTATAAGCGTTTTCGATGAAGACAGACTAAGTTCGGAATAGCCTAGTTTTTTACAAGGAGTGAGAAAACAACAAAAAAGGTAGGTTACCCTTAAAAAAAAAATCTGATGTGTTACACTCACATGACTTTCTCTACTCTTATACAAACTGGTTTTACGTAAGAGGAATATATATTTACAAGGACAATATAGAAATACAGTAGCCTTTAGGCACATACATATCTCTTATTAGTGGTTGCTAGGTGCAGCATAATTCGCATTGCCACAGATTAATATTCTTTGCATATCCAAGACAAAAAAATGAATAACGAATTCCCATTTGAGAAAATAAGTATTGAAAAATTTAAGGCAATAACAAGCAATATCTCGAAAACGGTTCACTCAACAGAAAAAAATGTACATGACAAACATTGTGTATTTTAATGCGATCTACATTTTTTTGTAGTAAAATTTTGTCTATCTCATGGTTTACCAGTTATGCAAAAGTTGTTTACAATAAAGAATACTTTTGAAGACATTACCAGGAAATTCTAGATATACATTTTATTTGTCGTAAAAATATCTTAAACATATGATATTTTAATCAAAATCGTTAGCCATTTTTGAGAAAATTAAAATTTTCGAAAAATCTTCCATGTAAAGGGTACTCTGGGGTGGGGGGATTTTCTTGAAAACCTTCGTGTCGCATCCTTGGAAGATACTGAACCTAAATACCAAGTTTGGTGTTTATCCGACTGTTCATTTCTGAGTTATGCTGTTCACAGACAGATACACACACGGACATGTTTCCAAAAATGCTTTTTTTAGATTCAGGGGGTTTCAAAATGTGTTTCCGGTGAAATCTCTGTATTGAATTTTTGGGTGGAATACAAAACTACCCCTACTTACTATACGTAGTAGAGAAAGTAAAAATCTGATGTTACACTCACATGACTTTCTCTACTCTTGTACACACTATTTATACAAACGCTTATTCTCCATCTACTTCATGTTAATCGAGATAAACATTTGCAGACTATCTTATTGCTAATTTTCTTGTAGATGTAAGGGGAATATATATTTACAAGGGCAATTTGGAAATACAGTAGCCTTTAAGCACATACATATCTCTTAATAGCTGGTTGCTAGGTGCAGCACCATTCCCTTTCCCACAGATTAATACTCTTTGCACATCCAAGACAAAAAAATCTGATGTGTTACACTCACATGACTTTCTCTACTCTTGTACAAACTATTTTTACAAACGCTTATTCTCCATATGCTTCATGTTAATGGAGATATCGAGATGTCAATCTTATTGCTAATTTTCTTGTAGATGCAAGGGGAATAGGGTAGGTTTTAAGCGATAGTCAAATATTTTAACCCTGGTTGCTATGTGGCGCATTCCATTCTCTTTGCATGTCCAGGACAAAAAAAAATCTGATGTGTTAAACTCACATGACTTTCTCTACTCTTGTACAATCTATTACTTTCTCTACTACGCATAGTAAGTAGGGGAAGTATTGTATTCCACCCAAAAATTCGATACCGAGATTTCACCGGAAATACATGTTTTGAGACCTGAATCCAAAAAAAGCATTTTTGGAAACATGTCTGTGTGTATGTGTGTCTGTGAACAGCATAACTCAAAAACGAACAGTCGGATAAGCACCAAACTTGGTATTTAGGTTCAGTATCGTCCAGAGATGCGACACGAAGGTTTTCAAGTAAATCCCCCCACCCCAAACTACCCTTTACATGGAAGATTTTTCGAAAATTTTAATTTTCTCAAAAATGGCTCTAACGATTTTGATGAAAATATCATATGTTTAAGATAATGTCATGAGAAATGAAATGTATATCTCGAATTTTCTGGGAATGTCTCCAAAAGTCTTCTTCATTGTGGACGACTTTTGCATAACTGGTAAACCATAAGAGATAGACAAAAGTTTACTACACAAAAAATGTAGATCGCGTTAAAATACACAACTTATGTCATACATTTCTTTTGTTGAGTGAACCGTTTTCGAGATATTGCTTATTATTTCCTTAAATTTTCCAATATTTGTACTTTTTCTCAAATTCGTTATTCATTTTTTTTTGTCCTGGACATGCAAAGAGAATGGAATGCGCCACATAGCAACCAGCGTTAAAATATTTGACTATCGCTTAAAACCTACCATATTCCCCTTGCATCTACAAGAAAATTACCAATAAGATTGACATCTCGATATCTCGATTAACATGAAGCATATGGAGAATAGGCGTTTGTAAAATTAGATTGTACAAGAGTAGAGAAAGTCATGTGAGTGTAACACATCAGATTTTTTTTACAAACGCCTATTCTCCATATGCTTCATATTAATCGAGATGTCAATCTTATTTGTAATTTTCTTGTAGATGCAAGGGGAATATGGTAGCTTTTAAGCGATAGTCAAATATTTTATCGCTGGTTGCTATGTGGCGCATTCCATTCTCTTTGCATGTCCAGGACATAGAAAAATGAATAACGAATTTGAGAAAAAGGGAAATAACAAGCAATATCTCGAAAACGGTTCACTCAACAAAAAAAATGTATATGATATAAGTTGTGTATTTTAACGCGATCTACAATTTTTGTGTCGTAAAATTTTGTCTATCTCTTATGGTTTACCAGTTATGCAAAAGTCGTTCATAATGAATACTTTTGGAGACATTCCCAGAAATTTCGAGATATACATTTCATTTTTCATGACATTATCTTAAACATATGATATTTTCATCAAAATCGTTAGCCATTTTTGAGAAAATTAAAATTTTCGAAAAATGTTCCATGTAAAGGGTAGTCTGGGGTTGGGGGATTTTCTTGAAAATATTCGTGTCGCATCTCTGGAAGATACTGAACGTAAATACCAAGTTTGGTGTTTATCCGACTGTTAGTTTTTGAGTTATGCTGTTCACAGACACACACACACACGGACATGTTTCCAAAAATGCTTTTTTTGGATTCAGGAAGTCTCAAAACATGTATTTCCGGTGAAATCTCGGTATCGAATTTTTGGGTGGAATGCAATACTTCCCCTACTTACTATACGTAGTAGAGAAAGTAAAAATGAATAACGAATTTGAGAAAAAGTATAAGTATTGGAAAATTTAAGGGAATAACAAGCAATATCTCGCAAACGGTTCACTCAACAAAAGAAATGTATATGACATAAATTGTGTATTTTAACGCGATCTACATTTTTTGTGTAGTAAAATTTTGTCTATCTCTTATGGTTTACCAGTTATGAAAAAGTCGTTCATAATGAATACTTTTGGAGACATTCCCAGAAAATTCGAGATATACATTTTAATTATCATGACAATATCTTAAACATATGATATTTTAATCAAAATCGTTAGAGCCGTTTTTGAGAAAATTAAAATTTTCGAAAAATGTTCCATGTAAAGGGTAGTCTGGGGTGGGGGGATTTTCTTGAAAACCTTCGTGTCGCATCTCTGGAAGATACTGAACCTAAATACCAAGTTTGGTGTTTATCCGACTCTTCGTTTTTGAGTTATGCTGTTCACAGACAGACACACACACGGACATGTTTCCAAAAATGCTTTTTTTTGGATTCAGTGAGTCTCAAAACATGTATTTCCGGTGAAATCTCGGTATCGAAATTTTGGGTGGAATACAATACTTCCCCTACTTACTATACGTAGTAGGGAAAGTAAAAATTAAATTGGCCCAAAATGACCATCATGTCCTCCAAACAAAACACGACTTATGGTATTGACTTTCCCCATAATATCGAGC
Source organism: Deroplatys truncata (assembly GCA_030765065.1). Lineage (NCBI taxonomy): Eukaryota > Metazoa > Arthropoda > Insecta > Mantodea > Mantidae > Deroplatys > Deroplatys truncata. Next base: position 21,085,128 of record CM060977.1, read on the forward strand.
ATTTTTTATTCAAGACATTTCTTTCTACAATGCTTAGTTTTGGGGATATTGTACAGTCTCAACTTAAATGGCCCACCCTGTATATTGAATTATAGGTTAACTAGGGTTACGGCCAGACCATAACCATGCACGTCAATAAAGTTACCTGTATAAACAGATTTACAAAATATTTACTACAAGCTCCTTTGTTACTCTCTACTTATACCAGTTGCATGTACTTGAATTGCCTCTAGCATGAATATACCCAACACAATGCCCTTCCCTAAAACAGGCAAATGTTTCTTCATATTAAGCATGTAGACGCACATATAAAGAGAGCGCATGATACGTTGCTTGAATACACTTCCATAAGGAGTTTGAACATAAGCTGGAAATACCTACACCATTTTAAAGTTCATACAGAAACCAACATAGGCTTCACCAAATGCAATAGAAAACATCACAGATCCATGATCTAGGGGTACCATACTAGCCTCTAGGTCCCGAGATCACGGGTTCAAACCCGGCGGAGGGAGATGGATTTTTTTTTTGTTCAGGCGTAAAATTCCTTAGCATAGCTTCATTCGGAAGGGAAGTATCAAGTAAGGGCCCATTCACAGTGAAATGTAAGCGCAGACGTAGCACAAGCGCAAGACTTTGCATTCATGTTATTTAATGGAAGCATTCACAGAATCACGCTACGCAACGCAAGAGTTTGCAAACCCCAAACTTTATGCTTTGGTGTTCTGTGGTCACCATCCCCCATTTCTCTCATGAGGTTATGGTAGTGTCCTTACTGAACCCTCTCATTTAGTGGATGAAGCCAGCATCTGTGTGTAGATTTCGTGGCCCAGGCGCAAATAGATGATGAACATGCATTAATATAACTTGTGCAGCTGTATCATCACATGTATAACTTGCTGCAGTTTCCGGACGTTATTGACGCGGGAAGGAGGTATGAAATTTTAAGAAACTTACGGAATCGGGTTTTTTTAATACACAGAGTTGATTGTGTAGTATCCTGGGTTCTCAAATTGTGTAGGAGTTGTTGCTTTATCGAAAACATTGGGCCCTTCTTGGCGACCGCTTAGCTTTTGCGGAAACCTTGTCAGAAGACATTGCGAACGTGATGTCGCGAAGCAAGGAAAATGTAGCTAAAGTGGATCATTCGAGTTATACACGCAGATCCTACGGCTACGCCCTGTCGTCGCTCGCATCTGCGGCCAAACTTCTAAAATCATCCCTTGACTACGTGTTGAGGTTAAGGGTCCTCAAATCCCTCGGCTACGTGTTGAGGTTAAGGGTCCTCAAATCCCTCGGCTACGCCTTGCGGCTTAGGACCCTCGATGCTAGTGTTGGCAGGACCCTCTAGAAACAACGGACCTGACACTGGGTTCGAGATTGAGAAAAATGGCGGCGGTAGTTGGTGGTAATCCCCACAGAACACCAAAGTATAAGAAGTGCTACCCTAGTGTTAAATTGGTGGAAACACGAAGGCGATCGCAGCGTGAGTAGTGATCGGGGATGGAACTAAACTATGAAAAATCGTGCTCTCGGATGATGACGTCACTCGTAGCTACTACAGCTGTATTTTTCATACCCGCTTAGCTGTCTGCTCAGCTGATCATATGTTCTAATACTGTATCGCTACTGATGACGTACAAAGTTAATTACGTGAGCTTCAATAATCGTGATTACACTTTGAGTTATTCAAATTTCGTTTTAAAGAAGTCGATTAAAGCTCACATAAAATAACTTGTCACTGTCATCTGTAGCAATACAATATTAGAACACAATTATGATCAGCTGAACACCTCACAGCTAGGTTAGTATGAAAAACACAACTGTTTATTCCTGTGTAACTTATTTAAATTATCCAATAGTCGGCACATACATTGCTTTTTATATAATATTATTGAGGTTAATAGTGGTGGCTGAATGTTTCTATTTCATAATACATACGTATTATGAAATGGTCACATTTAAATTTTTGAGAGTGAATGAGATCAAGCACCTTGCAATAATTTCTTCTGCATGCTTCATAGTAAAATCTTTTGCACTTAAACTGCCCCCATGGTTTGTTTGAACTTGCAACCAACCAACAGTAGGATGTGGAATTTGACAGGAAAATTGGAAGAATAACACATGTTTGACACTTGTTATTTTATTCTACTCTTAGATTGCGCAATACAATTTGACATGGATAACTTAACTCCATTTCCTACAAAGAAACTTCTGCACACATTATATGCAATAGTGTAGCTATTGTTTGTCATTCACTAAATCACTATTAGCAGTGCAATAAATGTCATTAGCAACTTTCACCACACCATTTAACACTATTAATGTCATTGTCACTCTCTGTGCTCTGACGAAGCACCATCACTGGACACAAATAGCCACAACTTAACTCCAACTTTCCATTGTGTATATCCTAGAATTAAATAGAACACACATGTTTAAACTACCTTTAAAAGTAGGTTTCTGAAATGAGAAATTGCTTACATTAAGGAAAAATTTGTGGTTACAAACACCTTGTGATTATATTACACACTATCCACTGTAAACCAGAGTTCTCTCTGATGTAAACAAAGCATATGCTTCCTCTTGTCATGAAACTAAGCACTACGCTTACGCCAATGTAAATAGTTTCCTTAAACGTATTGCATCATGAAATATTGGAGTAGGAAAGGTATAGAACTATACATTTTATTGCGGTTATCGTAAGAACTCATTCTTAAAGGTAATGGATATATAACAACTGTTAAGAGATTACAAAATATGATTTTCTTAATTCTACCTGCTATTGCATTAACAATCAAAGAGTATCTTTTTGTTAATTACCAACTGTATGGATGACTGCTATTCTCTTGCCTATATGAGAAATGCAGCAATGAATTCGCAGCTGTGCTATCTGAGTACCAAATAAACTCTTTGCATAACACAGGATATATGATAAGCAAACAGTCATTCATAATATGCTAGCACTCATATGCTCAGCTCAGGTCAAATCTTCGATTTTATCAGTTAGTGTTTGAGTTGTCATGACAAAGGAAGAAGTGCGTACTGTGAATAAGCTGTTTTAACACAAAACTGGGAAACCGTTAAAAAGTGGCAAAAAGTTTTGTTGATAAAGTGCTAAATGAGAAGGAAATAACACTTTTATTGTAAAACCACCACCACTTTGTGTTACTTGAACAAAATAAAATTCAGTATACGCAAAGGATCCATGGAACTTTTCATTGAATGTTCAATGAATCAGATCTTTTGAAGGATCCTTCGAACTGTTATTTATAGTGAAATTTTAGACACTTTTCATTAAAAAAGTTACTAACCTTCTGTGAATTCAGAAAACTAAGCTTATATTATATATATATATATAAACTAACCTAATGCTAATCTTCCATAAATTCAGAAACCTAAGCTTATATAAAAAAAACCTAACCTCCCATAGTACCTCGGCTGCAATGCGCTATATATGAAAAACGTTTAAAATACTTAGTGTGTTAAAATGTTCACTACAAATAACAGATCAAGGGATCATTCAAAAGATCCAATTCATTGAAAATATTCATGGAACCTTCACTGAAAAGAGCATGGGTTGTTTGCATATACAGAATAGTGCATGAGTATATACATTCAGACAAAAAATTCAATGCCATGCCTGGGATTCAAACCAGCAATCTTTAACTTGCCATACCACTGCTCTGCCATCTAAGACTCTCTCTACTCACAGTAAGCTATTTTTATAAGTATTCTACAAATGATTCATCATATATCGTGATTAACTTCATGTTTATCATATGTGCTAACTTAAGAGCCTTCAATACATTTAAAAATATTAAATGCCCATTACTTCAAAACCTTTGATTTTTGCACAAAAACATGATCGTTTAAATGCGCATACATTTCTTATAATATCCTGTAACTTAATTTCTACTGCACTATGTGTCTTTAAGGGAAGGATTTTGTATCATCAAAATTGCTACAAAGTTTAAATGGTATTAAACAGACACGAAAGATTGAAACCACTTTGGAATTTCAAAGCCTCAGAACACATACTGAAGCTGCTAATTTCACTCAAAACAAACACTTCAGTTATTCTTGGAAACAAATGCTTTTGAGCATCTGTACTAACAGATTACAGGGACATTAATTGTCAAAAAAGCTACCAGAATTTCTATTTTCATACACCATGCCCAGTTCAAAAAAAGACATAGTGGCAGTTAGATAAAAATGCCCAAAAGAGGGTAAATTACTGAAATATTTGTGAATGATATCAAATATCTTTCTTCCTTCTGTATTAAAAAATTTCATTTGGGCACTGTCTTAAAAGAAGTATAGTATCATTGGCATGCTATCCTTGCAGTTAGTGTGTCAGTCCACCAATAATCCTACAGTTTTTAATTATACACGAGTATCACTCGCATGATCTGCATCTATGTGTTTGAATATTAGCACAGTAACATGCTAATTAATTTGCATGGACAATATCATCTTACAGTGTGCCCCACGGCGATGAATATGATGTGTTATATTGTCCAACAGATGTCACACTATGCCATGCACTAGCTCAACACATGTCACGTATGTCATATGTTTATGCTGCCAACATATAACAAATTAATGCCGCCAAAACGAAAATTAATGCCGCGAATGCGGAAACGACCACAGAGTGTAGCCCAGGGATCTTAGACAACCTGTGCTTTATGAATTAACGGAAGGTTACGCTTACGTTAGATTTTTTATTTATGTAAGCTTTCGAAAGGTTAGGTTTAGGTTAGTTTTTTTTATATAAGCTTACGTTTCTGAATTCACGAAAGGTTAGGTTTAGGTTAGTTTTTTTATATAAGCTTACGTTTCTGAATTCACGAAAGGTTAGGTTTAGGTTAGTTTTTTATATAAGCTTACGTTTCTGAATTCAGGAAAGGTTAGGTTTAGGTTAGTTTTTTATATAAGCTTACGTTTCTGAATTCACGAAAGGTTAGGTTTAGGTTAGTTTTTTTATATAAGCTTACGTTTCTGAATTCACGAAAGGTTAGGTTTAGGTTAGTTTTTTTATATAACCATAGGTTTCTGAATTACCTTTATATATCCTTGTTTTAATTTGTTACCACTGTTTACATAAAAGCACGCGAGCGAAGCTCGCGTGCGTTCCTAAACTTACGTTTCTGATTCACGGGAGGTTAGGTTAGGTTTAGTTTTTTTTTATATAAACTTACGTTTCTGAATTCAGGAAAGGTTAGGTTTAGGTTAGTTTTTTTTATATAAGCTTACATTTATGGATTCACGGAAGGTTAGGTTTAGGTTAGTTTTTTTTTATATAAGCTTACGTTTCTGAATTCACGAAAGGTTAGATTTAGGTTAGTTTTTTTATATAAGCTTACGTTTCTCAATTCACGAAAAGTTAGGTTTAGGTTAGTTTTTTTTATATAAGCATAGCACGTGTTGAGTTAGAATGCTAAAGACAGTATTCTCACATCCCGTGCAAACCATTTTGCTTTATATTAAATACGCACTGTTAATTTGCACGCGTTGCGTTTCAACAAAATCGCAGAACAACAACAACAAATAGCGGTAACAACGGCGCATCGCATTTTTAGCCGATTTCACATTTTTATTTACGTTGGCAGTACCCAATTTGCATGTAATTTTTTGCAAAATGGCTACGTTTGTTTACTTCCTGACGCGATTTTCCTATATAACTAAAATACCTTAAACGGGTGGGCAGGTGGGCACCAGCTATAGACGAGACCACATCGTGTTCTAAGCTCACTCTTAAGGTAATTTATTCGCTTTCCTTTTGATTTTATAAGCATTTTCTACGGGCACACTATAAGATAATATTAGCCGGGAATGTAAATCGTAGGCGTATCCCCTCTGTCTGGACGGCTCAATGTATCTGAAAATTAATTTTATATAAAAATGTGTAACACACAATAAACTACCAAAGTTTTCTTCCTCATTCTACGAATATCACTGAAGTTAATAGAAAATACCAATATTACAACAAATATACATTCAATCAGAAATAGCGTAAATGTATGATTACCGTCTCTGCTTTGTTCCTGTTGAAAAAACTTTGGACGAAAACTTCCAGAATAAAAATCCAACATGGTCCCTTTCTTCTTTACCTACACCAAAGCCTACTCTGGTGTTCTGTGCCTGTCATTTAGTTCGTTACGAACTTCGAAAGTTGAAACAGCCAATCAGAAAATCCGCCTTTCCCGCAAAAGTACAACTAGTGACACACCGTGTTCATGTGGGGAGTTAGTGCCCTTGGTTTCCACTTCTCCAATACAACCTTCACCCCTATGGTAATCCCTGAGGTGTTTACACTCGCTAACTGGTCGTGCAGTGTTTCCGATGCCTGTGATTTATAGTATTTTAGCAACTGCGGCAGTTTGTAATCACATTAGCGAAGCAATAGTATTTGAAAACCTTTATTTGAACAATTTGGGAAACGGGAATAGTCCCAGTCATGCATTTTCAGTGCCGTGTGCTTTCCAAGTGTTAGTTATGTTTGCTAATATTGTAGATAATTATACATTTTTTAATTTATCTACTTGAGAAAATAGTTTGTCACGGTTACTGTGTTGAAATAAAGAAATTGTTACAGTTTGGACGTTATAGTTGTAAATATACTTAACCTAAAACATTACAACGCCATTACGTATCCGGGTGTAAATCGAACTTTTATTATAATGAATACAGGTGCAAATAATTGTGATAAATATTTTAAAATATGCTATATGCAGTGTTAATTTGAGTTATAAACTATATTAAATTATGTATATTTTTGAGATACAAAAAAACAATTATGAATATTTGAGTGTGTATAGTGAGTCCCAGTTATTCTCATATACCGGAGTAGTGCCATTCATATTTCCAAAATATAAAGATTTAGAAGAAAACAGTTAACACACATAAATCGTAAACACTTTACGCCTTCGAAGGATTCACCTGTATGCATACATCGTTGTTTCCGACTTAGTTATAAGAAAGGATAAATTCCGTTACGGTGGTTCTTTTATAACGGTTCCAAGAAAGTGGTTAAACTGCAGAATGGTGCATTTCTGACTGTTTTAATTCAGCCATCGTATTTATGCTGTTACGTTGTTGCATGCAATAGTGTAGACTGCATGAATGTTGTTTTGCAATGCTGTTTAAGGTTATGTATTTCATATATTTCACTTGCAGTGCTGGTTTAGGACTACTTATTTGTTATATTTCAGTCTGTCGGTGTGGACTCTGCAAAAACTAGTAAAGGATGCTATAAGTCGCTAAGTGGTATAGTTTCAAATAAATATTGCAAACTTATAAATGAAAATCGTTCAGTGAAAGCAGAAGTAACCCTAAAGCTTCTAAATTTAATAGCCAATTACTGTAAACAACGCTATTTCATGCCATCCAGTGTATATTTTATGCATATAATATTGTGTACAGTGTGATTAACAGTGTAAATAATGACACGTAATTTTGAGTGAACTCAATCAGTGTTAACCTCAATATCAACAGTTCTGTTTCATGCAAGCATTAGAGTGTTTGCAGTTTATAAAACCATGTCCTTTTTAGTTTAAATAAGTAGCCGTAGTTTAGAAATGCTGTTAAGTTATAACATACAAAACTGTAGAGTGCATGAATATTGTTTGAAGTTACATATTTCATTTAATGTTAAAATGCATTTCGTTTACTTAAAAGACAGCGTTTTTGTGCACAACAGCATATATCTACACAAAAGATATGTCACTGTACCACATTAATTGTATTTACTGTGGAGAAGTCATAACTTGTAGACAAGACTGATTAAGGCATTTCCCAAATTCCCACCACATACGGCCGCCATTTTGAATGTCAGTGTCAGGTCCGTTATCCAGAGGGTGTCCTGGTGTTGGCAGCGGAATGCCAACGACAGCAACGCTAACATGATGCCAAGTGCGTGCGTTACATGTTGATAATGAAAGTGCTCACTACCCACATACGGATTAATGACCGTTTGCATAATACTTGTACAACTACTTTTAATGTTTTGGTCAGATAGTCGTGATGTCACTAACGTTACGGGCGTATGTATGCATTTTTTTTGTGACCTACTTATTTATAAAATATTGAGTGAACTTTCTTATTTGGTATTGTTGGCTATATTATTCAATTTGAAACTTGCGGTGCACTCGGAACATTTCCGCAATTAGTTTAAGGATCTAGAAGCTCGTGCGTTACGCCTACGGCTGCATTGTGAATGGTGTTCCCTCACATCTGCGCTTATGCTTCATTACGTTAGCACTTACATTTCATTGTGAATGAAGCCTAAAGCCGGTGGTCCCGTGCCGTAGATTTACGGCAGGTGAAAGAACCTAAAGACTGATAAGCAGGCCTCTGAGCAAACTCTCAGTGCAGAAAGCAGCGAGGAAAATAGTTATGAAACCAATAATGACAGTGTGACTGGCTTTGGACTAACATTGATAATAACCCATTCGCTACACTTTTACTGCAAATGGTGGTATTTGTACTTGCCCGTACTGAATAAGCATGCGTCACAGATGCCATCTGCGCTTTTAATTTTCTCGGAATACATGAAACCTTTGTTTGACAAAACGTGTTACGAAACTAATGTTTACGCAACAAGGCAGTTGAACAATCCGACAGAAAAATGTTGAAAGATGATGAAAAATGGTCTACCACTACGGCAGATGAAATTAGGGCCTAATCGTGCTGCCAGCATCTCCCTTTGCAACGTCACGGTGTAAGGCAACCTTTGCGAGTGAAAAATCGCTAAAACTATGCCAAATGTGTATTAGGGGAAAGGGGTATTATTGGCAATATGTAAGCCATGTCGCAGATGAAAAGAAAGCGGGAAAAGTCATGTTCATGCTTTCAGCGTGTATGCTGGCAGAGGGCGCATGACGTCACGCGTTTGAAACCATCTCGATCAGCTGGCGAAGGTGCACTGAATGCGTGACGAACTTAACGTGGGATTTTTTCCTGTAGTTAGATTAAATTCAAGGTTTTTAACGCCAACAAGACTAGGGTCTATTATTGTGCAGCTTATGGCTGCAAGGAGCATTCCGAAAAGGATATAGCATTTTTTTCACAAATACTACACATTTTTAAGCAGCACAGTAGAAAAGTAATGACGATCCAATTAAAAATGCCATAATTACAAATGAAATCAGGAGAGCTTTTTTGGATACAAGTAGAAGCGATAAATAATAGCCTACATAAATGTAAAGAAATAAGTTTATTTGTTTACAAGGTTTAGCACTTGAAGAGCATAGTAGGTTAATTCTTGCGTTACCGTTTGTTCGTCACATATAACGGGCAATCCTGCTTTAAGGGATGAACACTGTTTATAATAAGCTTTCACAATGGCTTCTCAAGCTCATTTAAGTTATCGCTGCGCAATCCACAAAAACATGAACTTTTCAAAACACGCTCGCTAATGTGAAGAATATTTCAACACCGAATAACACAACTCCACATTTTAGCTCGTTAACATGCTAAGTTATAGTCCCTTTTTATGGTTCATCAGCTTGTTCATCACTGTATATGCGAGGTCTGATCAAAAAGTTTCCGGAATGACGTCATAAATACTACACAACAGTTTGTTTTGTCTAATCTGCACTGTCACCCTCGAAGTAGTCTTCTTAGAGTTGATACACTTGTCCCAGCGCTTCTGCCACTGCTGGAAGCACATCTGGAAGTCCTCTTCTTTCAACATGTTGAGAGCCTTTGCGATTCGCGATGGATGATATCAATGTCCTCAAAACGGTGTCCTCGGAGCCGCATTTTAAGTCGCGGGAAAAGAAAAAATTCCACTGGTGCCAAATCTGGAGAATAGGCGAGATGGGGGAATAGCATTCATCCTATTTTTATTCAAAAATTGGCGAACAGAAAGGGCTTTGTGCGTGGGCGCATTGCCATGATACAGGAACCAGTCACCACTCCTCCATTTCTCCGACCGTTTGCGTCGCACATTCTCCATTAATCTTTGTAACACTTGTTTGTAGAACACTTGATTCACTGTTTGACCCTGTGGCACAACTTCCTTATGTACAATGCCTTTAATGTCGAAAAAACACAATCGCCATTGACTTCACTTTGGATCGAACTTGTCTGGCCTTTTTCGGGCGTGGAGATGAAGGACTCTTCCATTGTGAAGATTGTTGCTTCGTTTCTGGATCGTACCCATAAATCCATGTTTCATCACCAGTAATAATTTTCTCAATAAACTGTGGTTCATTTTGTAGCTGTTCTTTAAGATCTGTGCAGGTAATCGCACGGCTTTCCTTTTGGTCATTTGAAAGCATACGGGGCACGAACTTGGCGGCAATTCTTATGTCCAAATTGTCTTTCAAAATGCTTTGAACATTTCCAAAGGAGAGCCCTAATGAGTCAGAAAGTTCTCTTATTGTAATGCGCCTATCATTTAAGACCATTTCCCTCACCTGATTGATATTTCCATCAGTTTTGCTGGAACAGGGTCGCCCCGAAAGAACTGCATCTTTAACTGATGTCACACCACTTTTAAATTTCGAAAACCACTCAAATGCTTGAGTTTTGGCCATAACTTCCTCTCCATAAGCTGTTCTTAACATTTCATAGGTTCTGTTGCAGTTGATATTACTTAAATGTAAAGAATGATTGTAATATGAATATGCATTTTTATGTGACATTGATTTGAGATGTATATTGATTGTAATTATTGTTGAGAAGTAAGTTTATACGGCCTTACTGAAACTGACAATAATAGCGTGCAATAATGCAGCGAGGGGGTGAGCTGTTTATCATTATTAGAGACGAGGAAGTTACGTAATATTGGCGCGTTTTTCTTTAGAATTTTCTGGAATATTTTCCCTAGAGCATATGTATTCATAATTTTCATTGGATATGAAAATAGACGCTAATGTTGGCGCGTTTTATAGCCAATAGCAGTTCAGTTATAATCTTTAGGCATATCGGGGCGTAGGAGTATAAAAAGGTCTAGGTTAGAGATAGAGCCCGTCAGTTCATCGAAAATCTTTGTACACTACTTGTCGTCTTCGCGCCAGTTCACCGAAAATATTTGTAGGTTACACGTCGCCTTCAGTCCAGCAGAGTTATGAAAAATCTCAAGTGTTGTAAAGTTAATTACACAGAAAGTTGAAGTACTCGAATTAAGAATGATCAGTAATGAAGTTATTATAACAGTTTCAGTTTGGCGAGTGTCAAGATCAAAGGGTAAATGTGATAGTGAATGTGTTCGACAATAAAAGTGTAAAACAAATTCTTTCATCAGTGTTATCTTTGGATAAAAGACTCCTTTCCGTTTACACAACCTGTATAAAGAGAAGTGCTCGACCAAAAAGATAATAGCTAGCCGGAGGACAGTTAACCAAAAATTAAATAAAATAACATTAGCATTCTTTCAAACAAACACTAATACTGCCGCAAATTGCTAACACCAGATGGAGCTAACAAATCTAACAAAGGAATCACGTCACAAAATGGCTTCACCACATGGAGTAAATACAAATATACAATAACATTATAAATTTACCATTGCACAGTTTTACCGAGTTTAAAGCAAAATTTGATGTTTGTTCTTTGTTCTTCGTAATCTGAGATTTTTGCTACGCGGAAAAATCGCAGCACGTGCAAAACACGTGTTCACTTCAGAGCGTCTACCTCGTCACTGCATGGTCACAGGAAGTCACGTGACCTCTCATTTTTATCGGGAAGGAACGCTGCATGTACAGTCTGGGTAAGAATTAAAGGAATCTCAGCGTCAGCATTGTTGTGAAGCCATTCCGGAAACGTTTTGATCACACCTCGTATTTAAATTCTTCACTAAAAACAACTAACGTAATTTTTATCACATAACCTCTTCTAACTTACTAGGTTTTCAGGTCAGGTTCAAATTTTAAACATCGAATGCACGTTATTTAGTGTTCTATATTAATAAGTTATCAGAAGGCACTCTTACATTTTCACCGTTTGCTTGTCGATACGAAAACACAGCTTTATTTTAATATTTTCATTCCACCTTTCCGTAACGGTTTATGGGCGACATTGCACTTTTCTACCTTTGTCATGTGACTTTGATGTTGGTTTCAACCACAGGTTTCAGCTCTCGGCGTCGGAGAGGTGGGGCTATTCGCTATTTGTATACATGCTCGAAGTGCTCAAGTGCCACTTAACCTTAAAGAACTAGTAAATCGTAACCTCGCGCAATAGGTTCATAACCTTAGAATGTGAATGAATTTCGTATTGGGGACTATTTCATTTCTGATAAGAAAATACACTTAATACGCAATGTACCAATAAATATTAAATCATATTCTCGAGCAATTCCGCTATAGGTAAATAACCTTAATATGTTAATACATTTCGTAATATACTCTTTTTAACCATGGTAATGTAGTTTCTTGTGCTAGTATGATTTACAAAGGTATGCTTTAAATATCCCAATAACCAACATTAATTTCAAGAAATTATTGGGGATTAAAAGGGAATTGCAAATGCACGATAACTATTAATGTGTTCTAGTTTGCGTAAAATCAAAATCGTACGACCTCTTTTACCTCTGCATTTTTATTAGCTGCTCATTCATGTGTCCACCCATCCTACGATCCGTTTCAATTCCACTTCCGGTCCTTTCCGCATATACGAGTTCCCTTCTTACGTTACTTCCGCCCCCTTATGGAACTCCGACTTACATTCCCTCTTGCTAACCCACATATCTTCCTCACGAATTTCGTTCTCTAATGTTGGCATAGCTTAGCGGCGTGGCGTAGCAAAGCGATAGGCTGGCAGCAAGATTACCGTTATTTTGATGTCTCAAGTGCAAAATCGCTTGTGCTATTATACTGGAGCAAAACCGATGCCTTGACACCCCAAATGTAAGTATAAAGTGTGATGTTGCTCTTCATTTAGAGGTTTTTTTAGGCCTATCGCACACAACAGCAGTACTGATAAGTTTATGCTTTTAATACTGTGCACATAAATTTTCAGCAAAAAACTCTTATTGGTTGATTTTAAATGATTTTTAAGCGTTAAACATATGACATTGTGACATTAACCTCAGAAATTACTAGTGTGTCAAAGACAAACGTTTGTAATGGGCGGAAAGAACGAATTGTTACAGGTAAAGTCTGCACTCCGGTCAAGAAAAGGAGACTGTGAGAAAGGTTGTGGGTGTGACGCGATGAATTTATGGGATCTGAGGCGTTTCGCAAAATGCACGCATTTTACACAAACAATGAACTCCCCACTTTAAAAAAAAATTCTGAAGTGATAAATTCACATGACTTCCTCTGCCCTCTATCGCTTATTAGTGAGTATACAAGCTATCCTTACTAAAGCTTATTTTTATATGTACTACGTTTTAATTCAAATAAGCCTTCACAGAAATAGCTACATTACACATTTCGTTATAGATACAAAGGGAACAGCGATAGTCAAATGTTTAAGAACTGGACGCTATATGCTGGCCTTACAATTTCATACTGTTTCTATTACATCGAGAGAAACAATTGAATGTTGAAAGGACTTTAGAATGACCAAGAAATGAACAATTCAAACCACTAATGACGTAATCTCAGAAATGGCTTGTCCCACAAAAAACTTAATTGAAATAAATTGTGTTTTAAAGAGGTCTACATTTTTATGTAGTACGTTTTCCTCTATCACTTGACGTTTACCTGTTATAAAGATTACACCAAATTTCTTCCGAATGAAGAGGACTTCAAAGGCTATTCCCAGAAAATTCAAGATGTAGGTACATTTTATTTATCATGTAAATATCTTTAGTATAATGTGGAATGTTAATCAAAATTGTTAGAGCCAATTTTTAGAAAATCAAAATTTTCGAAAAATGATCCATCTAAAGGATAGTTGGGGGGGGGGGTTTATTGAAAATCTTCGTGTCGCATCTTTAGAAGATACTGAACTTGAATACCAAGTGTGGTACTTATTCGACTTTTCATTTTTAATATTGTTCTTCACACACACACGGACCTTTTCTAAAAATGCTTTTTTGGATTCGGGGGCCTCAAAACATATATTTCCAGTGAAATTACGACATCGAATTTTTGGGTGGAATACAATACTTCCCCTACTTACTATACGTAATAGAGAAAGTAAAAGGTGTTGATAGCTATAAACAGAGATTCTGATTTGCCAGACACGAAACAATTTTCGGTGAATAATCTATTTAAAAAAAATAGGATTTGAGTTTTTACACAGAAATCGTAAACATGTTATTGATTGTGCTGTGGCGCAGACGTTATGCGTAAAATAGAACTAAAGCAAAGGGCTCCCGATGTTGCGGGTTCAAACCCGACGGAGAGCGCGATGGATTTTTTGTTTTCCGGGCGTAAAAATTCCTAGCATAGTTTTCTTGGGAAGAAAAGTAAAGTCGATGTCCCGTGTCGTAGATTTATGGCACGTAAAAGAGCCTCAAAACTGATAAAAGAGGCTCTGAGCAAAATTTCCGGTCCTTCACGCCCAATATAGAATGGTAGGCTAAGTACCATAACAATTAAAGAGGGTTCACAAATAAAATTCAATTTCATTTGGCAAAAGGGGAATAAAACATTATTTAGATGAGACCTGGGTCATAGAAGGTTATACAACTACAAACTGTCAAAAAAGAGGCATTTTTGGTGTGACTAATCACAGGTCTTAAAAATCCAAGTGGTATAGGCAAGAAGTTGATTTTCCTCCATATAGGTAGCGAGGGACTACCATGAAGAAATTGCTGGCGATGTTTTCAGATGCTTGTTCTAAAAAAATTCTTCCTATATTGGAGGCAAATTGTCATTATGGACAATCAGAGCATATTCAAAATAAATCGTGGAGAAAAGAAATTATATAACTTGGTTGCAAAACAAAGGCATTGAATGTAACGAAAGCTTAATGAAGATGGAATTACTAGAACTGATAAAGCACTTAAAAAGTGCGTGTGAAAGGAACGTTGTAGATGGCTTGACAGAAGGAGCAGGACATGGCATAGACTGCCGTTTTACCATTAAATTGCAAGGTTGGCACAGCCTCCTCCATATATGTACTGCGCGGCGGAGTGATACATTACCTCATAGTTATAAGGAAACCAGTGTAGAGAAGGTATTGCAAAAACAAAAAACAAACAAACAAAAAACGCTACTGAGATTTCACCAGAAATACGTATTTGTCTCACTGAATCCAAAAGAAGCATTTACCTATACTTTCTCTATACTAAATAGAGGAAGTACATATTGCATTCTACCAAAAAATTCTATACCGAAATACACGTTTTGAGAATCCCTGAATCCAAAACGAACATTCTTAGAAAATGTGTTTATGTATGTGTGAACATCATAACTCAAAAAGTCTGATGAACATCAAACTTGGTTATAGAAAAAATAAGTCAGAGTTGAAACACTTAACATCACTTACATGTTTTTCTTCTTCATCGATTTCGAGAGCTACTTGCTCTCGTCAAAAGTGACTGACTATAGTTCCTGGTGGTGCTGTGTGGTGTGTGTTTGTGTGTGGTGATATCTAGTGGTCACATCTAGTGGTGGAGTGATTAATTTCCTTAATGAACTTGGAGATGCAACTCAAAATTCATTACACGGTGTTTATGTTTTGTGATTAAAATCTTTTCCCAAGTTTACAAATCTGTTCTGTATTTTGCAGGTTTTAGGAGTTTTGTGTTTGGGTGATGTGATGTCCAAAAGTGGTGTGCAACTGCAGATTTATCCGTCTGTTTGTATTCAATGTATCTCGTGTGTTCATTTAATCTGGTTTCTAAATTTCTTTTAGTTATACTTATATAAATTTGATCACATTCTGGGCAACTGATTTGATAGATTCCCGATTTTTTGTTCTGAGTACCTGCTCCTTCGATTTGTTGCAGAGTGATTTCTCTGAACTGAATTTGTTTTGTTGAACTAGGCAGTGGAATTTATAGTGAGTGCTCGGGGGAGAGAGGGGTTTTTGAAAATCATTTGGGGGGGATGAGATTTGAGGCATCCTTAATGTGTTTCTGTTTCTTGAATTATGCTATTTTCTTTCGATGATTTGTTTGGTGAAGCCATTGTTTATTGCTGTGCAGACTATGTGTGTCTCCTGCTGTTAAGGGATGTAAACCAATCTGTGGGTTAAACTGTTTAGGACCGCATGTTTGTGTGAGACGGGTTTGAAACTTTGCTTTTTATGTAGTTTTCAGAAAATGTAGGCTTCCTATAAATAACAAAATTCATTATTCTGCCGTTTAATTGCCTATTTAGACAGCATGACCTAAAAGTAGCACTTCTAACACGCTGCACACGAGCTAAATCCTTTAGATTATGGCATACTAATCGCGAGAAACAACTGAATGTTGAAAGATCTTAAGAGAATGACCAAGAAATGAACAATTCGAATTTTTAATAACGGATATCTCATAAATGGCTTATGCCACAAAAATTATTTGAAAAAAATTCTGTGTTTTAAAGAGATCTATATTTTTTGCGCAGTACGTTTTCGTCTATCCATAACTTTACCAGTTATACAAGGATATACAAAATTTCTTCTAAATGAAGTGGACGTCACAGGCTATTCCCAGAAAATTCAAGATATACATTTTATTTGTCATGTTAATATCCTTAATATATGGTATTTAAGCAGAATCATTAGTGCCATTTTTAGAAAAGAAAAATTTTTGAAAAATGTCCCCTGCAAAGGTTACTCTAAGGTGGGGGATTTTCTTGAAAATCCTCGTGTCGCATCTTTGTAAGGCACTGAACCAAATCCTACTTTTCGTTTTGGAGTTATGCTGTTCACACACACATACACGGACCTTTTTCTAATTTTTTTTTGATTCAGGCCTCAAAAGGTGTATTTTCGGTGAAATCTCGACATCGATTTTTTTGGGTGGAATATTCTCCTACGCGAGTAGAGAAACTTCTGTGAATGTAACACTTCAGATGCTTATTATTATGATCTCAAAACTTCTCTTGATTATACTGTAATCATTGTAGTGGGATAGGTGACAGCAGCAAATGAAAGCAGTAGCGACTCGTGATTTGTAAGTTTGTGAGGGCGATAGGTTATGTTTTAGTATTAAGAACGCTTTACACCACAGTGTTTATTCTACAGCTTACCGAAAACAACATGTAAAGTAAAACAATCACATAATCCATATTATATTCCGCATATATGTTTAAGCACGTACAAAATCTTATGCATTCGTGCAATTCAGAAATAAAACGTGGAATAAAACGCATCTACCAAAGCGATCGTAACTTAAACTATGTTGATAATTATTGTATTATTGTTTTTAATAGCAGGAAGCATTTTGCCATTTATATTATACGGTGCATCCGTGAGTTAATGAATATCCGTTAAATTTTCAGCGAAGAACACAAATTTTTTATAATATTGGATATTTTGTGTTTTGTTTTCACAAAATAAATTATATGCAGATCTTAATTGCACATGCTTGACATGGATTAACCTGTGTTTCCTGAACATATTTCTTCTAAGTTTTAGTTCCTACCTTCTATTATATTTAGTAGTATTTATTCAGACGTCAGAGTAAGAGCATGGGTTTTTTTAATCGGAAACGCATAGCGTTTGGTTTTGCTCGTTGCCCAACCTTATCTCGTGTCTAAACGTGTATGTAATACCAACCAATTAACAACATGCATTGGAAAAGGTTAAATAGTAGGAAATGAACTGTAGGAAATTGTGTATCCACATAGCTCTAAAAGAATAAAATAATAATACTTGTCAGTAACTAATCTAACCTAATTAACATTCTTGTAGATGAAGTCCATTCTCCTCTCCTTTTGTTCGGCAAAATGGTAGAAATCAGGACCTTCTCAATATAACATATTATGGCTAAAGCATTAGCAAATATCTTTATCCTCTTGAGAATTGGAAAACACCTTTCACTCTCTGATGTGGTTATGTGAACCGTGCAAATGATGCGTTACTATTTGCTGTTCATTACCATTCCTTATCTAATTTATTAGCTTTAAATGTACACTTAACAGATTTTTAACAGTCCCCAACAAGAGCATACATGAATGCACTGAATTTACTGGTTAAGTTAGGTATTTTACACAATACTTGCTTCCGAGTCCTGCACGCAATTAACATGTACCTGTGTGAATCACAGCACTGCGTGTGAGAGCGTGCAATGTGATTATGTGACTCGCAAACAAAAGTGACCAACATAGATTGTAATACAAGTGGCATTATTATTTTCTACTCTGAATCATTTTAACTCTACAATACTATTCTTTAAATCGCAGTATAACTTAAGAATTTGATTAAACTTTAAAACAATTTGTATAACAGAATTACGTTTAGACAGGACTGAATGCATTTTTTCATATGGTGGCGGCAGTGAAATTAAATGACTCCACTGGAAAAGACCGTGTGGAGAAAAAACCAATAGCGAAGCGCTTCGGACTCCGCCAAGTTACTATTACCTCTCTACACCCCTCGCCCACAGTCGAAGCATTCTCTAGCGGGGTTTGGGAATGGTAAAATAATGATTTGTAATGGTGCGGTTCTTGGTGGTTGGATTGTTGTTGCTACCGGCTACTCAGGTAGAGGAATTTAGGTTCAGGAGTCTCTTACTCAGGGAGTGTGGATGGGAGATAAATGAAGTTCACTTTCTCCTCTCAGATGGCCCGTTTATTTATGATCCACACTGATGTCCTCGTACGAATCTCCTTTCCACACAAGACGCGATTTTTCCTGTCACCCCTGCTACTGTTTCCGTGTTCTTACCCTTTCTTAATTACTTTGCGAAGTGGAAGTACGTTACAATACTATGCTAATGACTAGGGCTAGGATATTTATGACCTAAAATCACCATAATATGCACAAAAGAATATGCTGTTATGACCAAACATTTACCAAAATATGCACAAAACATAATAAATATGACCTAACAATATTAAAATGAGGTAAAATTCTACTGTAAAATAAATTAGTAAGTCAATTTTGATAATGAACTATTTATTTGAGAATAAAATGCACATGAGAAGCAAGCTAAACTATGCAATTTGACATTCCAGTATCATTTTTATTAACATTATGGGAACCTATGTGCTTTTTACATCCTCATTCTACTTCATATAAGCTCTGAGTGGCAATACACAATCAATACCTTGTGCAAATTTTCAAATGAAAAAGATTTCCTATTGTCAGCCAACAAAGCCTTGTACTTCGAAAAGCTCCTTTCTACTTCAGCTGGCACAAGAGGAGCATATTTAAAATGAAAAATATCATTTGAATCTAAATCTGAATGATTAAGAGAGAACTTTTCACCCAATAAAATCGTTGAAATGGAACACAGTGTATGATACCCTTCGATTTTTTCTAACACCTTTTTCATTTTCTTTGACACTTCTTTTCCCACTTTACCACAAACACCCTCTAATTTATTCACAACTTTTTTCACTTGTTCTATCTGCTTCACCAGTGGCACTTCTGATCCCTCCAAAGCAGTTATGACAGCTGGAATAAATCCAAAATTTGATTTTATGTATGAAAGTTTGCCTGAAATTTCACCATTAGACATTAATTCTTGAGCTAGTCCAATTGAAGTAGCTTCACTGCTATCGAATGAATCAATGATGCTTTTCACAACGTTGAAGTTCTGGCAGTAATAGTTGCAGGCATCAACCCAGCACCCCATCTTGTCAAAATGGGAGATGTGGCAAGGGAATGTCTGGAGCTAACAACTTAAATGCTACAACACGTGAAGGGGATTTCAAAAATATCTTTTTGACACAACCAATAAATTTGTCAACGTCACTGAATTTACTACGAATCTCCTCTGCAACTCGGTGCAAGGCGTGAGCTAAACAAGTCACATGCACCATTTTACTGTACAATGCTTTTAGAGAATTGGCAGCTTTCACCATATAAGGTGCAGCATCCGTTACGAAGAGAAGTATATTGTCATTCTTAACACCTTCGGGCCATATGGTACCCATAGATCTGTCGAACAACTTAGAAATGGCGGAAAAATTTACTTTTTCTAAATGTTCACAGTTTATTAGAAACTTTTCGCCTGGACCATCTTCTTTCAAAGTTCCCACAATAACATTTGCAATATATCTTCCCATAGAGTTGTAGTTTCATCAATTGATACCCATTTTTTTATTTACGAGCTGTTGTCTGATTTGTTGTATTGTTTTTTCGTAGCTTCGGCTGACAAAGTTCTTTCTTAATGTGGAAGAATCAGGAAGAGGTTTGCCTGTGTATTTTTCTAAGAATTCACGAAATTTTGGATGGTTTAGTTTACTTAAGGGAATATCAGCACAAAGGAAAGCTGTACAAAGTTCTTCGCAGAATGGCGAATAAGACTGGCGGGATTCCCCTAGGAGCATTTGCTGTAGTGTTTTTTCATTTTCAATCCGTTGTACTCCACGTTTGTGTTTATCTGTTGCCACATGCTGCTGAACATTAAACGACTTCTCCGCAGTTACTCTTACGTCGCACAGTTTACAATAGAGTATTTTACCATCATTTGAAAATACTTTCTCACCATATTGAGGCACAAACTTTTTTAGTTTTACTTGAACATTTTGCTTCACTTTAGGCATTTTTTTCTGAACTGTACTGCACACGCTTACGACTTCAATAAGACTGAATAACACAATGAGTGAATTAGACACTTGTCTGCAGTCCAGAGTCCAGAATGACTTAATCAGCTCCTGTTCATAGAGTAACAATAGCTTACACAAACTCACTGATGCGTAAGGGTGAAGTCCATATTGTGAATTCAAAGGAAACAGGGAAGGAATGTAGATACTTACCATTTTCCAGAAAACAAAATGAGGTGCGCAATTCTGGGAAATGTAACACGGAATAAATAAATTGCATGAGAAAGTTCTTTTCTTCTTGAAAGAGTGACAATATGACGAATATGACCATTTACTTACTAAAATATGCTCTATCAGAGAGAAATGGTCATATATGCAAAAATATGACTTAACAAACTAGGTTCATTCATTTCGCTGTTTCATAAGAAGCATTTATATGTATTTAAGGAGCATGTCAGTCCTACCAAAAAATATATGCCCTATCATAAAAATCCTAGCCCTACTAATGACTTTTCCTTTCGTCAGTCCCTAGCTACCCTGTTCCTCACGGTTGCCTTAAACTGGCTTTCAATACATAAATATTTACTCGAAGACCGCTACACTGTTTCCCTCTTTAATAAAAGATATTTTGAATTTCTAGATCTATCTTACTTTCCCTCACGTTTCCTGCACGAATCTATTTCTTTCCCTACAAATCATCTTCTCTCCCCGACGTTTCGACACAGAGTGAGTTATTTTACGCACGTCTGAACGTCGCTCTGCCTCATAGATAATTTTCTATTTCACGCCTATTTTCTAGTTTCTCTCTCACTTTTTGCTATTCACGTGACTTTCCTTCGTTATGACTGGTTACATTTCTGAATTTTTCCTCCGTCTACCATTGGTTCTCAATAACATCGTCCGATCGTCGCTCACGTCTAACATTAACAAATTATGCTCGCTTTACTGCACTTTCTGTGCGCTTGATTAACTTCGTATTCCTGCCCGTTGTCTTGGCTTCCCGTGTGCACAACTCGGTTCCTATTGTCACTAAGCGATCTCTAACGTTCTTTTTCCTGTCCTTTCCTACGTCTGCTATCTTTATGTGATTTTCGCCAAGTTTGTTCGTTCTCAACTACACGTTTTATTTCATGTTCTTATTATTAATTAATATCTACCCTCTACGGTTTTTCTCTCTTCATGATTTGATCCCCCCTTTCTCTAATTCTTAATGTTCTCTTTTATTCTTCCCTCATACTGGTATTCCTTCTTATTATTTTGATGATATGCTTATTAATTATTCTTGTTATTCGTTATTATTTATTATGCGGGCGGATCTTGTCACTTCAATTCCCTTCCGCAAGTATCACCTCTAGCGGTATCCACAAACGTGAAGATTCCCGGACGGACTTGATGTAGTCCAAAATATACTCCGTAATGAAAATATTCGTGCTACTCGCTATATAAGCGTTGCAAAAACATTTCAAACAAAACAAAATATCTATAAATTAAATCGGGGAGTTCAAATATTAATACTCAATGACGTCTGATTTTATCCTTCCTTTCCTTATTACTTTCTCTACTACGTATAGTAAGTAGGGGAAGTATTGCATTCCACCCAAAAATTCGATACCGAGATTTCACCGGAAATACATGTTTTGAGACCTCCTGAATCCAAAAAAAGCATTTTTGGAAACATGTCCGTGTGTGTGTCTGTGTGTGTGTGTGTGTCTGTGTGTGTGTCTGTGTGTGTGTCTGTGTGTCTGTGAACAGCATAACTCAAAAACGAACAGTCGGATAAGCACCAAACGTGGTATTTAGGTTCAGTATCTTCCAGAGATGCGACACGAAGGTTTTCAAGAAAATTCCCCCACCCCAGACTACCCTTTACATGGAAGATTTTTCGAAAATTTTAATTTTCTCAAAAATGGCTCTAACGATTTTGATGAAAATATCATATGTTTAAGATAATGTCATGAGGAATGAAATGTATATCTCGAAATTTCTGGGAATGTCTCCAAAAGTATTCTTCATTGTGAACGACTTTTGCATAACTGGTAAACCATAAGAGATAGACAAAATTTTACTACACAAAAAATGTAGATCGCGTTAAAATACACAACTTATATCATATACATTTCTTTTGTTGAGTGAACCGTTTTCGAGATATTGCTTGTTATTTCCTTAAATTTTCCAATACTTATACTTTTTCTCAAATTCGTTATTCATTTTTTTGTGTCCTAGACATGCAAAGAGAATGGAATGCTCCACATAGCAACCAGCGATAAAATATTTGACTATCGCTTAAAAGCTACCATATTCCCCTTGCATCTACAAGAAAATTACCAATAAGATCGACATCTCGATATCTCGATTAACATGAAGCATATAGAGAATAAGCGTTTGTAAAAATAGATTGTACAAGAGTAGAGAAAGTCATGTGAGTGTAACACATCAGATTTTTACTTTCTCTACTACGTATAGTAAGTAGGGGAAGTATTGCATTCCACCCAAAAATTCGATACCGAGATTTCACCGGAAATACATGTTTTGAGACCTCCTGAATCCAAAAAAAGCATTTTTGTAAACATGTCCGTGTGTGTGTCTGTGTGTGTGTGTGTGTCTGTGTGTGTGTGTCTGTGAACAGCATAACTCAAAAACTAACAGACGGATAAACACCAAACTTGGTATTTAGCTTCAGTATCTTCCAGAGATGCGACACGAAGGTTTTCAAGAAAATGCCCCCACCCCAGACTACCCTTTACATGGAACATTTTTCGAAAATTTTAATTTTCTCAAAAATGGCTCTAACGATTTTGATTAAAATATCATATGTTTAAGATGATATCATGAGAAATGAAATGTATATCTCGAATTTTCTGGGAATGTCTCCAAAAGTATTCTTCATTGTGAACGACTTTTGCATAACTGGTAAAATATAAGAGATAGACAAAATTTTACTACACAAAAAATGTAGATCGCGTTAAAATACACAACTTATGTCATATACATTTCTTTTGTTGAGTGAACCGTTTTCGAGTTATTGCTTGTTATTCCCTTAAATTTTCCAATACTTATACTTTTTCTCAAATTCGTTATTCATTTTTTTTATGTCCTGGACTTGCAAAGAGAATGGAATGCGCCGCATAGCAACCAGCGTTAAAATATTTGACCATCGCTTAAAAGCTACCACATTCCCCTTGCATCTACAAGAAAATTAGCAATAAGATTGACATCTAGATATCTCGATTAACATAAAGCATATGGAGAATAGGCGTTTGTAAAAATAGATTTACAAGAGTAGAGAAAGTCATGTGAGTGTAACACATCAGATTTTTTTTTATTTGCGGGGCGTTTATTTATGGGTAGGGCGCCGCTATAGAGTCCTTCATCGCCAGCCGCCACTAAATGAAAGTATCCAAAAGAGAGTTACAACTGTGGGAAAGTGTCAGGGAAGCATTATAAGTATTAGAAAGGCAAGGGTGAAAAAAACGCATACATAAATTTAAATATAACAACTTTTATTGTAACTAACAGAGAAAAGAAGGAGCAGAAATGTAACGTTGAGAATAGACACACGGTCATCTCCACCTGAAAAACAGAGAATATACCATAAGCTGTTAAAGCTACTTTATATGCAATGGAGGGCGGCACTGAAAATGTTTAGAAAACAAACAAGGTTTAGCTTAAAAAATAAAAGGTTTTATTGTTTTTCAAATATTTCCCTTTAACATCAATACATTTTTGCATTCGATGAAATCATCTTTAAAGCAATGATGACACTCTTCCTGAGCACTTCAGAAACCAGGTTTTTATAATGTTCCACTGCTTCATCTGATGACGAAGAAATTATTCCACGAATTTTATCTTTAATTTTTGGAAACTAAAAGAAATCACAGGTCAGGGCTGTGTGATGGAGGGTTCATAGTGCTAACCTTTAGATCAGCCAGATATTAAGTTGCTAGTTTTGTTGTATGTGATGAGGTATTGTCATACGTAACATCGTTTTTCCTTTTGGGGTTTTCACTAACTTTTCAAAAAATTTGCTACAAACAGATGTTTGTGTGCCAACTGGCAGTAACACTACGTCTGTCTTCTAATGCTATAGTAGCAATATGGCCCGTTTTAGAATAAAAACTAGCAACCATCTTCCTAATAGCATTGTGAATTTGTTGTCCTCCGTGGTGTAGTGGTTACCATGCCAGACTCTAGTTCCTGAGGTCGCGGGTTCAAACCGCGATGGATTTTTTCGGGCGTAGAAATCCTTAGCATGACTTCCTTCGGTGGGAAAGTAAGGTCTATGGTCCCTAGTCGTAGATTTACGGCACGTAAAAGAACCTCAAGCCCGATAAAGAGGCCTCTGAGCAAAATTCACGGTCTTTCACACCAAATATAGAACGGGACGCTAAGGATCATAGCAGTTAGAAAGCGTCCATAAATAAAACTCAATTTCATTTAATTTACTGTGAATTCGTCGGACCTTTTTAGGTGTACGTTCGTTCCATTCGAAAGACTCGTTGAGGCAATTGGCTTTTCTTTTCAGGATCACGACAATAAATCCAAGATTTATCACTAGTAACGATATTCAAACCAAGTTTGTAGTGACGCCTTGGAATTGTTCCAGAGTTTTTCTGCACTGCTGTTTTAGATCGGGTGTTTAGTTTCCACAGTTTATGTGGAATCCGTCGACAACAAGGTTTTCTCACGTCTGTTGATGTAACATGTTTTGGATTTGATCCATATCAGTACCCAATGTCGATCTTCTTCAAGCATTGCTCGAACAGCGGAAATATTTTCGTCAGTAACAGCAGTTCTTGCGCGTCTTTCGCGTAATTCATCACTAAGAAAAAAAGATCTCTTTTGAATTCACTATACCAGTTATAAATTGTTGCCTTAGATGGGAATTCTTCGCCAAATGCATTTCTAAGCCGATCTTCATATCGTTTAGGCGTCAATGACGATTTAAAATCGTAAGCAATCATAGCGCGGAAATGTTCCCTAGTCAAATTCATTTTTGGATGAACACAAAATCCTTAAGTGATGAGAATTAACAAACCATTAGAGCAAATCGAACAAACTACACT
Organism: Deroplatys truncata; assembly: GCA_030765065.1. Classification (NCBI taxonomy): domain Eukaryota; kingdom Metazoa; phylum Arthropoda; class Insecta; order Mantodea; family Mantidae; genus Deroplatys; species Deroplatys truncata. The sequence continues at coordinate 21,110,740 of CM060977.1, forward strand.
TCAATCAACCCGCAAAACATTATAAAGTAACTGTCAAACAAACAAATTTCGTTTGTTAATAGTATAACTTGTCGTATAGGCAGTCCGTTGACTGCGGCCGATGACATGAGGTATACTATTTCTGAACCAAAAGCTGTTCGTTTGGGTGTCATGCGGGGAATGTGCTAAGGTCGACTGAGGCCGCGACCACACCTTATTAGATGTAAATAGTAGTATCTTATTTAGATTTGATTAAAGAAATGGTAAGAAATAAAAAGAGGATTTATGTGTATTATTTATTTTTATTAATATTAGTATGTTTTTTTCAAAATTATTGTTGATTAATTGATACCATTGCAATGCTATTCTTGGATTTTTGTTAACATACCACAACAACAAAAAAGCTGCACTGGTCTGGGGAATGCTTTCGATGTTGTTTAGCTGTGAGGAAGGCTTATAAGAAGAAAGAAATTGCAGTGAAATCAAGGTTAAATAGTTGTACACCATTACTTGCATTTAACTTCCTTATTCACCTCGACATGTTGCAATTAAGTTGCAGCTGGCGTTATGAATACAAAGTACGTAGATTTGCATCACAGTCGAAGGAAAAGTGTTTCTAACCTAAATGTCGAATAAGGATTAAAAGGCGCATGATTGAACTGTTTTTCCCTAATTATTTCATCGGATGGGAAGGGAATATTTAATAAATAAAGAGACACTAAAGGTTTAACTTAGATATTTTTTTATCAGATGCAGCTCTTTACAACATTTTTGCAATTTTTATTTATACATTGATAACATCTATACATATAGCAGAACTTACACACTTTTTATTAGATTAGTACATAATGTCAAGATAAGCAAAACTTACAATTTTGGGTTATTGTTATGATAATGCAAAAGTCACATCATTTTTAGTTAGATATTTACATATAATAAGTACAAATAATGGTTTAGAGCATACACAACTAAACCAATTATCTTTGGAGTAAACCATTTCATCAATAAATGAATCTCCTATGTAATGACCATTCCATGTTCTAAAGCTCTATATTGTTCCTGTCTGTAACACAACAGATGGCATCGCTTGTTATTTTCAATAAGGTAGTAAAAGGCTATAAGTTCAATAGGAAAATCTATAGGAATTATTTGTTCAATTGAAAGATTGAATTCGTGTGCATTCAAAATTATATACATAAAATTATTATAATGTGTGTCTGCATGTAAATAATTCAATTTTGTTTGTTCAAATAAAATGTTTGATTCTAAACATTTTAATGATAAGAGGGTTATAATACAGATTTTGCAACGGCAACTATTTGCGTTATTGCAGTGAAACAGGTTTTTATATTTTTGTAAGGTTGTGCTTGGGTTTGACCCCTAACCATTTAAATTTTCCATAGGATTATAAAGGTATTCCATGGAAAACAGAATGTTGTCAAATGAACCAAACATTACATGTTTTTGAAAGTCAAACCCAAAACTTCTAAAGAGAAAATATATGAAATCAACGTAATTGTTTTGCAAGGTTACGTTTTTTTAGTATGAACATAGGTTACCTTAATCACAAACGCATGTGTTCACTTTCACTTTCCAAAATAAAGATTTTGTAGATAAATAAAATAGACTACATTTTTGGAATGGCTAAATATGAAATTAACATTATTTGTAACGTAATTAGCATTTGGACAAAATATGAATATTAACATCTCTTCTTCCTTCTGATTTGTGTTTATAGCAACATATAAGGAAACACATTTAGGTTTAATGTCATTAATTCCAGCCAGATAGCAAGCAAATGACCATAGCAAATATTTTCTTTTTAATAGCCAGTGTATAATCCAAAAAATAGACCAGTATTCTGTTAAACGCACAGGTATAAGTTCCTCAAAAAAGTTTTCAAACCAGTTTCTTTTGTAGCATCCTCTTGGTTAATTCCCTCGTAGACTGAAAGATGAAAGTATCCATCTATAAAATGCAAAAATAAAAAGGAATTACTAAACTTTTCCCTACAACCAAAGCCATTGCTTCATTTCTTAGTTTATTAGCATACTTTATTTTTGGTATATATATATATATATATATATATATATTTTCTCACATATCAATTGAGCAATTTTTTTATTTTCTAAAATATGTTGCTTTTCATCTGAGATGGTTAACGACAATACACATATTTCGCCTGTAAAATCTCTCTCTATACACCCACCTCTTATTGATAAACCCAAAAGAGATAAGCTTGACTTTTCAACAATGCGAAGATAAGTGTGTTTTGGGGGTGTTGCTGAAAGTCCAGCGGATATCATTATGCTTTAGGTGAAAAAATGTCTAAACCAGCAGACGCTTCACTGCATCTTATAGGTTTCTTGATATTATTATCTATTATTATTATTATTATTATTATTATTATTATTAAGCAACTTGATGTGTATAGTCATCTGAAAAGATAGAGACTTTTCTTATAGTTACCTTTTCTGAAATAATATGTGACAACCATTATTAGAATTAAATCCTAAAAATAGGAACGTTAATGAAAGTTTTTCTTTATTAATGTCATCAGTGTCCGTCTCTTTAAAGCGAGTGGTGTATTTCCTCGGAACGAATATTTCAACGGGATCTTCACCAATCTTTTGAAGTTTAATAGACATTGAGGATCCATACTGGGTGGCAACTTTTGCAGCCCCGACCACCTGATATAGAGTATTCATTAATAGATACATTTGGAATTACTTTAATATATTTAACTGATTAAATCTTGTAAGGAAATCCATTTCTGCAAAGAAGATAAATGTATATTAACACTAAATTCCTAATAGTTGTAGTTTTATAAATAAATAAACGGAGTAAAAATGGTTGTTTATTAACTCACCTTGTTAGCGAAGGGTAGTTTGTGCAGGTCAGTCGAAATGTGTGGCTAAGTGCATCTTATACGTGCTTTATATACCAATGAATCACCTTGCGATTGCAACATCGTCCTAGATCACGTTGCGCGTCTATTTTCAACCGCGTTTACTTGCTATATAAAGCGGAAGAAATGATCCTAGCGTTCATCAGTCACTTAGCTACCGCGAAAAGGGCACCTACTGCTTTAGAAATGTAAGTAACAGAAGTTAACATATAATACGCTTTAGAAATGTAACTAACAAGTTTTGTTTTGCTTTTTACGCTTATATTCTTCTGATCTGTTTTAGCATGGAAAATATTAACGTCGTAAATGAGGATAATCAGGTATAAAAGGTTTAGTGCCCGCGGGGGGCATTACGATATTGAGATTAATCCTGCTTCCGAAAATGAAAATTCTATCCATTACTTTAGAAATAGCATGCAAATTATGATAGACCTTATTTTAAGTGCAGTGAGACCGCATTATATGGTAGGTTTGTCCATAAGCAACTTTGTGACTTTACAGGATAAACCAATAGGACTGAGTTTCCGCAGAAGAGATCAGATATCTTTGGAGTATTAAAGGCCGTGATAGAAAACGCATACCAATCTAACGCTAATTTCCATGCCACAGATACCTTATCCGTAAAAGTAGGTCGTTGAAATGCTTTAGGACCTGGCGGAATCAAGACAAAAGGAAGATATTTATTTACACTGTACCACATAAAAAGGTCCGATGTTAGAATTAAAAGTAAAAACATTGCTTAACTCCCATGTACAAAGCTATCACAAAAGCTGCAATTCTACTGGACACAACATTTTCCCTGTGAATGGTCCTAATCCACAGTTGGTTTCTAATTTCGTATTTTGCGAACATGAAAGTAGTCGTGTGAGCGTTCTGTCTGTAGTGTAATTCACAACCGGATACATAACACATATGTGGCATCTAAAACAAGAGAAGAAGTACAACTAATACCGAATTCTAAGGGTGCAATAGCAACAGTAATCATTTACTAGCATTAGTGAACACAAGTGAACGTTTATAGCCTATAAATGCTCACTATAACAACTGTATCTTGGCAGTAATTCAACATTGATAATTGTTACATAATCAAATAAGTTATTAACATTACACTGCACTGTATAAAACAGTATTCGTGATAAAATTTGTAGCATAAAGTTAATCATTGAAGGCACAATTTACATTTCTCAGTGAGAGAACATTCATAATGCTTATTCTAATGTTGTAACTCAACTGTAACTCATGGGAGTGTACGTGATCGCTGAATCAGACCATCGTATAGCGAAGGTCACGGTTCAGCACTCCAGTAAACGTCCGGAAGAGAGAAGAGTATTCCTGTGCTCAGGATTCCAGTGAGCTCTAGAAAGAGAGAAGAAAAATCTTGTGTTCAACGCTCCAGTGAGCGTCCGGAAGAGAGAGGGGATTCCACTGTTCAATACTCCAGTGAGCTCTAGAAAGAGAGAAGAAAATTCTTGTGTTTAACGCTCCAGTGAGCGTCCGGAAGAGAGAGGGTATTCCACTGTTCAGTACTCCAGCGAGCGCCCGGAAGAAAGAAGAGAATTCCTTGTTCAACACTCCAGTGAGCGTCCGGAAGAGAGAAGAAGATTTCTGTGTTCGACACTCCAGTGAGCGTCCGGAAGAGAGAAGAAGATTTCTGTGTTCGACACTCCAGTGAGCGTCCGGAAGAAAGGAGAGGAATCTGTGTTCAACACCACAATGAACGTCCGGAAGAGGGAAGAGTCCTGTGTTTGACACTGAAGTGAGCGATCGCGGAAGAGAGAAGAGGTAACCTGTGTGCCAACACTCCGGTGAATGTCCGGAAAAGAGAAAGGGATTCCTGTGTTCAATACTCTAGTGAGCGTCTGGAAGAGAGAAGAGTAACCCTGTGTTCCACACTCCAGTGAGCGTCCGAAAGGAGAAGAGGAGTCCTGTGTTCGACACTGAAGTGAGCGATCGCGGAAGAGAGAAGAGGTAACCTGTGTTCCACACTCCAGTGAATGTCCGGAAAAGAGAATGGGATTCCTGTGTTCAGTACTCCAGTGAGCGTCTGGAAGAGAGAAGAGGAACCCTGTTTGCCACATTCCTATAAGCGTCCGGAAGGAGAAGAGGAGTCCTGTGTTCCACACTCCAGTGAACGTCCAGAAGAGAGAACGGGGATCCTGTGTTCGACACTTTAGTGAGTGACCTGAAGAAAGAAGAGGATTCCTGTGTTCGACACACCAGTAAGCAACCGAAAGAGAGAAGAGGAGCCTTGTGAACCACACTCCAGTGTGCGTCCGGAAGAGAGAACAGGATTCCTGTGTTCGACATTGAAATGAGCGATCGCGGAAGCGAAAGAGGAGTCCTGTGTTCGACATTAGTGATTTATCATAAGAGAGAGAGCAGAATTTCTTTGTTCGACACTCCAGTGAGCGTCCGGAAGAGAGAGGAGTCCTGTGTTCGTCACTTCAATGAGCGACCGGAAGAGAGAAGAGGATTTCTTTGTTCGACACTCCAGTGAGCCTCCGGAAGAGAGAGGAGTCCTGTATTCGACTCCGAAGTAAGTGATCGCGGAAGAGAAAAGGGGAGTTTTGTAATCGACACTAGGCAGTGATCGGAAGAGAGAAGAATCAAATTAAATTTAGTTATATTTATGGACGTTCTTTAACTGCTGTGGTTCTTAGCGTCCTATTCTATATTGGGGTGAAAGACCGGTAATTTTGCTCAGAGGGCTTTTTATCAGGCTTGAGCTTCTTCTACGCACCGTAAATCTACGACATGGGACCACCGGCTTTACTTCCCTTCTTTAGGAAGCCATGCTAATAATTTTTACGATCGAAAAAATCCTCTTCTCTCCACCGGGTTTGAACGTGCGACTTCGGGAACTAGAGGCTAGCATGGTAACCATTACCACACGGAAGACGACTGGAAGAGAGAAGAGGAGTCCCGTGTTCCACCTCCAGTGAGTGATCGTAAGAGAGAAGAGGCTTCCTGTATTCGATACTAAGGTGAGTGACCGGAAGGGAAAAGAGGATTCCTGTGTTCAGCGCTCCAGTGAGTGACCGGAAGAGAGAAGAAGATTCCTGTGCTCAACACTCCCATTAGCATACGGATGAGAAAGCTGTCCAGTGTTCGACAATAAAGTGAACGATCGCGAAAGAGAGAAGAGAAGTATTGTGTTCGACAGTGTAGTGGGTGATCGGAAAGACAGAAGACGAGTCCCGTGTTTGACACTAATGAGTGACTGGAAGAGAGAGGGGAAGTCCTGTGTTCGACACTGTAGTGAGTGACCGGAAGAGAGAAGGATTCCTGTGTTCGACACTGTAGTGATTTACCGAAAGAGAGAAGAAGAGTGCTGTGTTTGAAACTGTAGTGGGTGGCCGGATGAGAGAACAGGAGTACTGTGTTCGACAGTGAAGTGAGAGACCGAAACGAGGCTGCTTCACAATGTGGTTTATTATACGCAAAGAAAATTGAAGTGGCAGACAACTGGATTAAAGCACAATATATCAGTTGATCTCTTAATACGCGCTTCTAAATGTTATAATTTTTAATCATTATTAATGTAGCCATGAAAAAATATGCACCCATTTATTTTTGTGCCTACTGGTTTTGACTTAAACAATCGTGTGCTGTGGTGACTTTGTGAGTTTGCACGCAGTTGATATTGGAACAGAACGAAGCATGTTTCAGAAGGAGTTAAGGAATTTTATGTAAACAAATATTAGTTTCTGAAGAAGTAATTTGTAATTGTAATGGAGTAAAATACTTGTCAGGTAAGTGTAATTCATTCCAATTACATGTTTCCTTTCTTTGTTGGTTACCAATTTTTACTTTCTTTACTACGTATAGTAGGTAGGGGAAGTATTCTATTCCACTCAAAAATTCGATACCGAGATTTCACCGGAAATACATGTTTTGAGATCCCCTGAATCCAAAAAAAGCATTTTTGGCAACATGTCCGTGTCTGTCTGTCTGTGAACAGCATAACTCAGAAAGGAACAGTCGGATAAACACCATACTTGGTATTTAGGTTCTGTATCTTCCAGGGATGCGACACGAAGGTTTTCAAGAAAATCCCCCCACCCCAGGATACCCTTTACATGGAAGATTTTTCGAAAATTTTAATTTTCTCAAAAACGGCTCTAACGATTTTGATTAAAAATCATATGTTTAAGATATTTTCATGACAAACAAAATGTATATCTTGAATTTTCTGGGAATGTCTCCAAAGGTAGTCTTCATTGTGAACGACTTTTGCATAACTGGTAAACCATAAGAGATAGACAAAATTTTACTACACAAAAAATGTAGATCGCGTTAAAATACACAATTTATATCATATACATTTTTTTTTTGTTGAGTGAACCATTTTCGAGATATTGCTCGTTATTCCCTTAAATTTTTCAATACTTATTTTCTAAAATGTGAATTCGTTAGTCATTTTTTTTTGCCTTTGATATGCAAAGAGTTATAATCTGTGGCAAAGAGAATAGTGCTGCACCTAGCAACCAGCTATTAAGAGATATGCATGTGCTTAAAGGCTACTGTATTTCTATATTGCCCTTGTAAATATATATTCCCCTTACATCTACAGGAAAATTAGCAATAAGATAGAGTCTGCAAATATTTATCTCGATTAAGATGAAGTAGATGGAGAATAAGCGTTTATAAATATAGTTTGTACAAGAGTAGAGAAAGTCATGTGAGTGTAACACATCAGATTTTTATTAATAAATCTGAACTTACAAATAAACGTTTGCCACTTTACACAGAATAACTCACTTTTTGTTGTTAAAATACACAGACATTGAAGGACTATATTTATAAGAAATGAAAACAAATGATTAAAAGAAGAAAATAAAATTGGATAAACTTTTTTATGTTAAAAGACAAATTGTAAGAAAATTGTGATTTCCTGTTTCATTCGTTTTTAAATCCTGTGTTTACCCAATAAATAGTTTCAGATGACAGCCAGATAGTATTTTATAATGGGCACAGCAATATCGCGCTGCAGCTGTTTTGTGCGTTTGTCTCCATTGGACAGATTATTTTGTAACAGTTCACCTCTAAAACACACATCTATGGTAAATAGAGCAGGTATTAGATTACATCCAAAATTCATATAACGATTACGCTGAAAATACAAGTTTTGAAGTCTCTGGAGTAAAGAAAAGTCGTTTAGAAAAAGGCCCTTGTGTGTTGGTGAGATAGAGGAGAGAGAGAGAGAGAGAGAGAGTGTGTGTGTGTGTGTGTGTCCAAGAACAGCATAACTCAAAAACTAAATGTTGAATAAATACCAAACTTGTTATTTTAGCTCAGCATCTTCGGAAGATGCGACACGAAGATTTTCAGGAAATTCTCCCAAACTACCCATTACTTGGAAAACTTTTCATTATTGCTCATTTTATCAAAAATTGTGTTAACGATTTTTAATAAAATACTCGTACCATATGTCTAAGATTTTCACGTTAAATAAAATATAGATCTTCATTCTGAAAGATTTTCATATAATTAATAAACCGCAAGATCTTACCTAAAAAAATTAGGTCCCGTTAAAGCACACATTTTATGTCAAATATAATTTTTGTGACATTAACCAGTTTCGAAATATTCTTTGTTATTGGTTTAGAGTTTCAAATACATATACTTCTTTCAAGTGGTTAGTCGCTATTCGTTTTCTCTTGTGGCCATGCAAAGAACATGAAATTTCAAGGCCAACACACAGTGATCCGCTTTATGAACATCTGACAATCGGTGTGTCCTAATGTACCCTTCTTACATCTACAACGTAATGTGTAATGAAAGTTGATATCGATTAATACGAATTAGACAGAAGAATAAGTTTGTTTAAAGAAAATGTTGTAGAAGAGTGAGTAGCAAAAGTCATGTAATGGTACATATAGATTTTTTTGTCTTTCTTCTGTATTTGTCCCATCACTGCAAGTAATGATAAATCACTTAATTTTGATCACATTGGTTTGGCTGTTGAGCAGGTACTCACTTGTAATGATTTCTAGAACAGCTGGGATTCTGGAACAAAACTGTTGTAGTTTAAGTAGCATACGACGTAGAAAATCCAAACTTAGCAACCATAAGAGCAGAGGCCTTTTGGGATGCTGAGAGTCTGCAGCAGTAACATCTGAAACACGAGAATATCCAGTTCTGGACAGTATTCTATACAATCGATTAATATAATATTAAAACTAACGTGCAATTCCCCTTTCACCATGCACATGCATTACGCTTGCAACCTATTGTGCGTCCTTAAAAGCCACATCAAATATTCTCCTTCCATCACAAGTGTCTATTATCCAGGCATCTTGGGCAAAATAAGCTTTGGTGTCCCTTTCTTATTATCTAGCAAAAAGTATGAAACAATGTGTGTATCAATTCTTCTTCAACTGATTACCTTCCTGTTTGTAGGATTTACAGCCCCAAGGACTTACAGGCCTTGGGTTAGTAGACTGTCGAGGAGCAAGCAAACTCTGGATCACAGCATATCCAAGATGGGTGATCAGTCTAAACCTTGGGTCAGTAGTCTGTCGAGGAGCAAGCAAACTCTGGATATCTGCATATCGAAGATGGGTGATCAGTCTAATCCTTGGGTCAGTAGTCTGTCGAGGAGCAAGCAAACTCTGGATATCTGCATATCTAGGATGGGTGATCAGCCTAATGCCTTGAGTCAGTGGTCTGTGAGGAGTAAGCAAACTCTTTATCACAGCATATCGAAGATGGGTGATCAGTCTAATCCTTGGGTCAGTAGTCTGTCGAGGAGCAAGCAAACTCTGAATCACAGCATATCCAAGATGAGTGATCAGTCTGATGTCTTGGGTCAGTAGTCTGTCGAGGAGCAAGCAAACTCTGGATCACAGCATACCCAAGATGGGTGATCAGTCTAATGCCTTGGGTCAGTGATCTGTGAGGAGTAAGCAAACTCTGGATCACAGCATATCCAAGATGAGTGATCAGTCTGATGTCTTGGGTCAGTAGTCTATCGAGGAGCAAGCAAACTCTGGATCACAGCATATCCAAGATGGGTGATCAGTCTAATGCCTTGGGTCAGTGATCTGTGAGGAGCAAGCAAACTCTGATTCACAGCATATACAGATGAGTGATCAATCTAATGCCTTGGGTCAGTGATCTGTGAGGAGCAAGCAAACTCTGGATCACAGCATATCCAAGATGAGTGATCAATCTAATGTCTTGAGTCAGTGATCTGTGAGGAGCAAGCAAACTCTGGATCACAGCATATCCAAGATGAGTGATCAGTCTAATCCTTGGGTCAGTAGTCTGTCGAGGAGCAAGCAAACTCTGGATCACAGCATATCCAAGATGAGTGATCAATCTAATGTCTTGGGTCAGTGATCTGTGAGGAGCAAGCAAACTCTGGATCACAGCATATCCAAGATGAGTGATCAATCTAATGCCTTGGGTCAGTGATCTGTGAGGAGCAAGCAAACTCTGGATCACAGCATATCCAAGATGGGTGATCAGTCTAATGCGTTGGGTCAGCGATCTGTGAGGAGCAAGCAAACTCTGGATCAGAGCACATCCAAGATGAGTGATCAATCTAATGCCTTGGGTCAGCGATCTGTGGGGAGCAAGCAAACTCTGGATCACAGCATATCCAAGATGGGTGATCAGTCTAATCCTTGGGTCAGTGATCTGTGAGGAGTAAGCAAACTCTGGATCACAGCATATCCAAGATGGGTGATCAGTCTAATCCTTGGATCAGTGATCTGTGAGGAGCAAGCAAACTCTGGATCACAGCATATCCAAGATGAGTGATCAATCTAATGCCTTGGGTCAGTGATCTGTGAGGAGCAAGCAAACTCTGGATCACAGCATATCCAAGATGGGTGATCAGTCTAATGCCTTGGGTCAGTGATCTGTGAGGAGCAAGCAAACTCTGGATCACAGCATATCCAAGATGGGTGATCAGTCTAATGCCTTGGGTCAGTGATCTGTGAGGAGCAAGCAAACTCTGGATCACAGCATATCCAAGATGGGTGATCAATCTAATGCCTTGGGTCAGTGATCTGTGAGGAGCAAGCAAACTCTGGATCACAGCATATCCAAGATGGGTGATCAGTCTAATGCCTGGTATGGCGATGAAGAAGAAGAAATTGGAGTGTAGTGATAAAAGGACAAGTCGTGGATCAAATTACCTTACCCAGCATTCACCTAGAGACCGAGGAAAACCGCGAAAAATCTTACGTTTGGATTGGTCGGCCCCGGGGTTTGAACCCCGGACATCCCGAATGTGGGTCACAGACGTTACCGCCTGAGCCATCCCGCTCGGTCTGTGTCAGTCTATCAGATAAAGGACTTCAATCATCATCTAATAATAGGTACATTTTTATATACTAAGGTAGAACAAGTTTTATCAAAGACTTCTTTTCAACATTAATTTATTGGAATTTCCCCTTGAAAGATTAAACAAGGAGGAGGGGAGAAAGTCGTTTGATTTCTACACTCCAGTTATGAAACAAAGTTATTTTGTTTTTCTGTTATTTATGTTGTTTTACGTTCATTTCCTTGCAGTAATTCTTTTTGTTATACATTAATAATTTATACCAAATAATATTGAATTTTGGCAAGAGTTCCATTAAATAAAAGAAGTCAAAATCAAAATCTGATATGCTACATTCACATCACTTCCTCTAATACCTCTTCTACAAGCTATTCTTATAAACGTTTATTCTTCTATCTACTCCTTGTTAACACACACAAACTTTCATTACTTATTTCGTCATAGGTATGAGTAGAATACATTAACTAACGCAATAGTCAAACCTTTTCAAGGCTGGTCGTTATGTGATGGGTTTGAAGTTCTGTTCTCTTTGCATGAACACGAAAAAAGAAAAAATCTTATGTGTTAGTTTCACATGGCTTTCTCTACCTAATCGTTTATTAATGGGTAAGTAAACTACTCTTACAACAGTTTATTTTTCTACCTACATTCTATTCCCCAAAAAATATTTGCAGAAATGGCTACATTACACATTTTGTTACAGATACAAGGTTCCAATTTAGGACCTTTGTTATTTTTGTGTTTTATAAATGATTTACCTAATGTCGTTAAATATTCGAAAATATTAATGTATCAATAGTGTTAAAGATTGTTTAGAACTTCAACATGATCTAGATTCTTTATATGTATGGAGCAAAACGAACTTCCATTTATTATTAGTAAGTGTGTAAAAATGTCCTACACTAGAAGTAAAAATCCCTTTAAATGTCTTTATAACATTAATAGGACACCACTCGTTAACGTAGTTCAAAATAAAGATTTAGGAGTATATTTTGCAACAAATCCCAGATTTAACAGACACATTGAATTAATTGTAACAACATCACTAAAATGTCTGGGCTTCATTATTAGGAATTCATATACATTTAAGGAAAAAACATTAATTCGATTTTACAACTCTTTTGTTAGACAAAATCTCGAATATGCATCTATTATTTGGAATCCTAAAACCACAAAGTATGTGAACTTAATAGAAAAAGTACAATCTAAATTTTTAAAATATACTATTTAAAAGAATTGAGTGTTATCCTATGTACACAAATTACGAAACTCTCTTAGATATATTTAAATTTAAAGCTTTAAATTTAAGAAGAGACATTGCGGGATTAATATTGCTGTATAAAGTATTAATTCCATTATTGTTGATATTAATATTATCGCAAATATGTTATTTCATGTACAAATAAAATAAGTAGATTTAAGAAGCTTTTTTCACACCAAGGGCAAACTCAGAAATCCTAAACAGAATTGTATATTTATATACAAACTTCATTATTTGGATGTAGATATTTTCAACATGTCTGAAACTCAGTTCAAAAATGCAATTGTCAATGGTCATTTTTTGTAGATTAGAAATAGTTGTATAATTACCACGCCACCTTCTCTTTTCTTTCTTTTCTTTTTCTGGTTGTTTTATATTCCTTATTTTTTTTTATTTCGTTCCACTTCTTCGGAACTTTTTATTGTTGTTTACAATTTCTGTTTGTTTCTTCTGTGTAAGTTATATTTATAAATGATTATATTTACTATATTTTTGTAATGAACATTGTAATTGAGCTTATGCCTGTTATATTCAGAACAATAAATAAACAGCGATAGTCAAATGTTTAAGAACTGGACGCTATATGCTGGGCTTAAAATTCGGTACTGTTTCCATGACATCGCGAGAAACGACTGAAAATCGACAGCATTTGAAAGGAACGACAAAGTGATGAACAATTCGAACCATGCAGTGGTTCTTTGCTACAAAGTTGTAGATGGTGATGTCTTCTGGTCATCGTTCTCTTCTCCTCCTTCAGTGTATCAATTGATATTTGGCGATTAATGAGTTTTGAATGAATTAATGAATGATTATTAATGAGTTCCCTGGATAGTCAGTAAAGGTTGCAGTCGAGCATGGATATGGGGTCTCAGGTTGTGCTTGTGGTATGAATTACTACACTGAAGTTAAATGTAACTGTAGAGTTTTACTTTGATCACGACAAATTAAAATTGTATACTTACTGCACTTTTCACACCTAACACTTATGATGATGTGAGAGTTTAGAGTTAATTATTGTATTTACTTTGACATTTTAGTTACCGACCTTTATCGCCCTTGTATAACTTGTTAAGACTTTTCAAACCTTAGATTATCAGCTAAGAACGTTCTTTGTCATTTATAACTTGATAATGCGGAATGATTACTTTTACGGAGGGTTGTTCAAGATCTATGGTAACAATATCAGACGAGTACAATAGCCGTGCTGAAACATGTGGAACCGAATGAAAGTTCAGCAGTATGAGTGTATCACTGTATTTGCTCAGTCGTGTGCTCTTATTCTTGCTGCATCAAATGGCCTGAAAAACAGGACCATTCTGATAAGAGTATATTATTGCCCTTTCCGATGCGAAATACTTGCATTCTAGGATTTTTAAGTAGTGCAAGAGGCGTGGTGTAACCATATTCAAGAAAGTGATCTCACAGGACTTATTCCAAAGGGCAAGAAACAGGGAAATTCACGACCGGCCACCAGTCGCACCCCGGAGATAATTTGTGAAGGCCCATGCCTCTGGACCAAATCCTGCAACTCAGAGGGCCATTGCGCTGTAATTAGGCATCTCTGTTACTACTGTGAACACCATAATTAACCAGGATTTGAATCGAAAAGTACTATAAGAGCCGGGGGTATAAGCTGTTGCCTAAACACATGTCAGAACACGCCACTAACAGCAGAAAGCTGTATGAACGATTCCTAGCTGGTGAATAGTGATGTTTGTTGTCTTTTTAGATGAGGCATATGTTTACCTAACTGACTGCAACAAACCCTGGGCAATTTGAAGGTTGGTATAAGGAAAATAATGAAAATTTCCCCATTGGTTTCATGGTAATAGCAAGGCACAGTTACAATGGCAAATTAACCATTAGTTCGTGTACATAAAAATATGAAAATCAACTCGGCATGTTATCAGACTAACGTTTTGATACCAATTTTCCACACAGTAATCCCTGCTCTCTATGGTGCATATGTAAATAAAAACTGGTTGCATCAGGATAAGGCATCAAGACATACGTCCGCTTCAACCTACAAATTTTTGGAGAACATAGAGAGAAATGGGAATATATTCCATACCTTTCAGCGACAACCGTGTTAAGTCATTTGATGCATCACTGATGGAGTTTCGTGCATTTGGGTTACTGAAAAGAGCTCTTGGAAGCAGGCGACCACGAACTTTGGATGGTCTATGGAAACCCTGACAGTAGAAATGGAAGAAACTGGACATCCATGTATTTCGTAGCAGTTTGCTCCAGTAGAAGCTGTGCTGCAGATTGATAGCTCAAGCTAAAGGCTGCCAGATAGAACATCACTGCTGGTGGAGGCGTGGTTTTTGATAAGGCAAGGGGTCTTAAGTTTGTTACAATAGATTGCGAACAACCCTCTGTATATGTTTTGGCGCGTATTCCTTATGCTAACTTGCGCAAACCCGTTGTGTGTAAAATTCGAGATCACTTTGACTTTCTTCTAATTTTTTCAGCTTATTTACTCCCACTGTCCCAGAATATTCCAAAACTTGCTATAATTTCATTGGTTGAATTTACGCGTCTCCTACACTCAAATTTAACCTCAGCTACTGTTTTCCTATAGGCTAAAATCAAAACATGTGACGTCTCGCTTGAATCTAACGTCTCCTCTACCGTTTTTGTCCTGTTTACACAATCTTCAGTTTTTTCCCTTTAAAAATGCGTTGCCAGTTCGTGACTGAACAATAGCTTCTGCAACCCAACTTTCTCTTCTCTTAACAAACTCAGCGAACGCAACTGCTTGTAGGAGAAAGTTTCCCATTTACAACTCACATCTCCATAGTATTACGAACTTACAAATATATTTACGTGTTTCTCATTTACCACTAAACATGCATTAATAGAAAATGCGGCAATAAGAAGTCCATCATTTTATCTTTGATTAGAGTGCTCACACTTAGGTTTTATATTTAATTTAACTATAATTTATTATTGATGATGATTTGTCATTAATTATCGTGCTAAATTTCCGGTTTCAACCATTAATAGCGGATATCTCCTCCAAAGTGGCTTATTCCACAAAAAAAAAAAAAGATTTAAAATAAATTGCGTGTTTTAAAGAGATCTACATTTCTCGTGTAGTACGTTTTCGTCTATCACTTAACGTTTAGCAGTTATACAAGATTATACAGAATTCCTTCCGAATGAAGAGTACTTCACAGGCTCTTCCCAGAAAATTAAAAATGCACTTTTATATTGACATGTAAATATCTTTAATATATGGTATTTTAATCAAAATCGTTACAGCCGTTTTTAAGAAAATAAAAACTTTCGAAAAATGTGCCATGTAGAGCGTATTTCGGGGTGGGGTGTTTTCTTGAAAGTCTTTGTATCTCCTGAACTTAAATACCAAGCTGTCGATTTTTCCCTTTTTGTTTGCTGTTCACAGACACACATAAACACACGCATGGACCTTTTTCTAAAAATGTTTTATTATTCAGGGATCTCACAACATGTATTTTCGATCAAATCTCGGTATCGAATTTTTATTGCAGTGCCTTCTCTTCCTACTATATACGTGGCAGAGAAAGTAAAATATCTTGTGTTGCATTCACCTGACTTTCTGTATTCACTTTTGTACAAACGTTTATTCTTCTATCTGCTTCATGTTAATCGAGATAAACATTCGCAGAAATTGTCTTATTGCATATTTCCTTGTAGGTGCAACGGGATTTGGGGAATACAGTAGGCTTTAAGCGATAGTCAAATGTTTTAAGAACGGGTCGCTAGTGATGGCTTTTGCATGACCAACAGAGAGGGAGAGAACACATAACGACTTTTCATTTGAGAAAAGTACAAGTATTTTAAAATGCAAACCAATAACAAGGAATATCACGGAAATGGTGAACTCCACAAAAAAAAACTTTGACATAAATTGTGTGTTTTAACGAGATAGATTTCTTGTATAAATAGTAATAGTACTATTTTGTCCATCTCTTGCGGTTTACCAGTCATTCAGAACGTAGAAGGCTTCAGAGGCTATTCCCAGAAAATTCACTGTATACCTTTCATTTGTCATGAAAATATCTTAAACATATGGTATTTTAATAAAAAAAATTAGATCCATTTTTGAGAAAATCAACATTTTCGAAACATTTTCCATTTCCATTTTTTTAATTTGAGGGATTTGATAAGTATATGTTTATTTTTTCAAAATCGGCCTTATGTCTGCAAACGAATAAAATAAATATCTTGAGTTTTCTCTGAATAACCTAGGAAGTCTGTTCATTTTTTCTTTTTATGGTGGATAATTTTATTTAGATAACTGGTAAACCATAACGGATAGGTAAACATTAATTTGCTACAGAAAAAATGTAGATCTCCTTAAAATATGGACGTTGTTTTTTGAAGCATTATCCCTTTTTGAGATATTCCTTTTTGTGTACTTACATTGTTCCATTTTGAAGTGCATCGTCTGAAGAACGTTTTGAAAACGTTTCTTTAGGACAGTGGGCAGAGGAACTTGTGTGACTGTAACAAAACAGATTTGAGTTTGTTTTAATCGCAGAGACATATTTTCATGTTTGGAACCTGTGTTTCTTTTAGCATCCATTCGTCACTGTGAGAACCTACTAACGCCGGTTTATCGTCTGTAGGTATGAAACATCTCAAGAACGCTACACATATAAATTGAAATGTTATAAATATTTCTTTGGTTGAAATCGATACAAAATAACGAACAGTTTATACGGCGAATCCCTGCACATACGAAGGTGAAATTATAATATGTAGGTATCTATATTTAACAAGCTTATCAATATTTAACCACATATTTAAAATTTGAGATCGGTACGAACTTAAGGGAACCTTTTTTCTGGAGAGTCTCCTAAAAATTACGACTATTTACTAAAGTATTCATAATGATAAATTATATCAACGTTAGCATATTATTTCCTACACAAAGCGAACGCATCTGTTGTCTACAACGTTGTTTCCTGCTTAGCTATTCCTGACGGATGTTCGGCGACAGCTAGAGAACGTGCAGGTCTCTGTGTTAAAATAAAAGCCTAACACTATATAATGGAATAATAAAAACAATAAAAGAATATGCAATTTTCGGCAGAAAGGGAATAAATCATGGTTACTTACCCATAGCTATGAACTTTCTCCTGCACCGCTCAGAGCTAAACTGGTAAAACCAGATGGAAGCTATGTTTACCACCTTCGTCTGACCTTAGCGAGAAAGAGGAAATGCAAGCTTCGAGGTCAGCCAGATCTCAGAGTACTTGCAAGGTTCCTGCGCACAATGGAAAACAAAGGTAAATATAAATAAAATGGGATATTTATTTAGGAATTTTCCCAACAGTCCTAACCCATTTCACTTATTAACGACAGAGTGACTAAGTGGTCGTTTTCATTTATCTTAAGAGTGCTTCTAAGTACTCGATTCACCGTGAAGCGTTAGTTTGTATCTGGGTTTTATCACGTCAGTGCTCTGATATCTTTGAGTTTCAAAAGTCTCTGAAAGCTATGAACACTTTAAAAGAAACGGAATAGAATTTCCCGCTACCTCTTTCTTCTAAATTTCGCTGACATGTATCGGAGATCGGTCGAAAATAGGCACTTGATCAGAAACTGTCAGTCGATGGAAATACTACATTGGAATATAAAATGATCCAGATTGTGGAATATTACGATGATACCAACGTAATGACACGATCCCATGCAAAGTCGTCATCTGTGGTCTATAGGCTCCATGCTAGTCTTTAGTTCCCAAGGTCGAGGGTTCAAGCCCGGTGGAGGGCGATGGATTTTTTCCGGCGTAAAAGTCCTTAGCATGGCTTCCTTCGAAAGAGAAGTACAACCGGTGCAGGTGGTCCCGTGTCGTAGATTTACGGCACGTAAAAGAACCTCAAGCCTGATAAAGAGGCCTCTGAGCAAAATTTCCGGTCTTTCACTCCCAATATTGTTACATGCTGGGGTGAAGGCCAACAGGTTACCAGATAAAGGAATTAATTTAGATCACCCCAACACGCACATGGGGGTGGCGCAACTCGCTGGCAATGGGACCTTGGTGTGGAGATTAAGGGGAAAGCGTGGGTTTTATACTACACTGAAAAATTACATAATGCACCTTTACATACCTGGCATTTATTCACAACACGTCTGGCGACTCTACATATTGAACAAAGGAAAAGGGGTGAAGGGAGATGCCACTAAACCATAGACCCGCCACACACACGTCTAAATCCAACGAAGACTTCCACTAGCGTGACGCATCTTTACCCTCACCAAGCCTGTCTAGGCGAAACCAGACAGGGTTGACATCATACCAGACAACTTCAGAAAGATCTTTCCCTTTGGCGTGGTCCGCGCCCAAGGGAAAAACCGTTAAACCGAAATATGACTAAAGAAACACAATATTGTTATATCTGATAGCAACAATACAGCACATCAGTGCGTCTGGTAATGACAATAAAATTAATAATACGCCATTATATAGAATGGGATGCTAAGAACCATAGTAGTTAAAGAGCGTCCATAAATAAAATTCAACTCAGATCCCATGCAAGAGCAAAAGAGACTTTTAAAGAACTAAAACATGTAACTAATGGGATAGACTACAAGTGAACACAAGTTATGATTACCACCAGGGAAGGAAAATTAGGAAATCTGATCAGTTTGAAATTAGATTCTTGAATCTGGAAATAGTTGAACAGCTCAGATTTTTTCCCTTATTATCGAAGGGACTTCAGCATTGCTCCAGTGAGGCAACTGTACCTATGCCTCGCAAGGGGGCGCCCCCGGGAGGGAGGAGAAGGTGAGAGAAGACACCGGGCGACCGGAACCAGTAGTGACGGCACAGCAAGACAGGGTGCATACAATTTCCAGATTGAGACGCACCGAAAGGCAGACCGGGAACTCCCGCCCTACACAGAGGACCCAACATCCCGCTCCCGCTCCAAAGGGGCGGTCCGTATACCCCGCCTACCGGCAAAAAGCCGAGGGACGGAGAAAGCCCACACAGAGCATCCTTTTTCGCTGCCATACCGCGCCGAAACACCATCACTGACACTTCTAAACCTGAAACAGACCTAACGGGGTGAAGGGTGAAATGATGAATGGAACGAAATGAGGGGACAGAAAATTCGGTGGCTGAAAGCAACCACTCTACCATTCGCCTGACGGCCCGGAAAAAACATGGTTCAAAGTGCGCGGTCGCCGGGAATCGATTCCGGGATCTCTCGAATGCGAGTTACTCGCGTTACCACGGCACCACCTCTCTCGGGAAACAGTTCAGATACTTTGTTGTAGGTATAACAGAAGACAATGAAGAAATCAATGAAATAAGAAAAAGGATATAGTGGACGCAGCTTAACTCAGGTTACTAAAAAGCAAAGATGCCTGATGTCACATGTCAGGGCAGCCAACGTTCTAACTCGAGTCACTAGATATATAACCAGTAAAATTATCACACAACTTATTTACAAAATACGCACTGTTTCGGTCTTCTGCTGTGTTATAAGTCATTGTCATGTTATATACACTTCGCTGTAATATTCTTTTCTTCGATACAAAGGTTTGGTCATACCCTTCCTTCTCTGCAATAATCACTGATTACCTATAACCTGGATGTACCTTAAGTGCTAAATTAAGCACTGAACCGTGCTATGGGCTTCATTTATATAACACACGTATGTTATTAAACGTTGCAAAGTACTGTACTGTAATAGTATAAAGAACAACTTATAGTTACGTTTTAATATTAATTCGGCGTACTTACCTAAACCAAACAATAAAATTAAATTTCTTGATTTTCTTTTACGCAGATCTCCTTCCTCTAAAACTAAAACCCCACACAAACAGACAACGCTTACCCTAAAATTGCAATAACAGTTCAAATTTCTAGTTAACCGCAAAAGTAAGACCTAATAATTCATAACCTAACAACAATAATAATAATAATAATTAAATGCTCGTATAGTTAGTGCCGCGTACCCTCTTTGTAAGTGGTGTGGCACGTACCTGTTGTAAGCTCTAAAGATCTAGTGGTGCACCTTGTTCATCTCTGTAGTGGTAACCCTGGGATAATCTTCCCACTCCAGCTTGGGTGTGTGTAACGTATTGTTGGTAACTTGTATTGTTAGTGTAGAGTATTATAGTGTACGGAATTGTTTTAGTATGCTCGGGTAGCTCAGGGAGGCACTTTGTTCTAACAGGGAGTGGGAAGACACAGGAGTTATGTTGAATAACTCGTACTGTTCTTTAGGTTTGATACATATATCACCGCTAATATATTAAAACATTTTGTTGTTTACACACAAAAGATGAATAAATTATGCATGTGTATAGTTTTATGAACCTTGCCAGTGAGTTGTAACGAACTTTAACATGTGTGTCTATAGTTAAGACCCGCGTGTAAATTAAAATGTATATGTTTTATAAATGAATGTGTTGTTACTTCAGTTTGTGTATTATTGTGAAGCCTTTTTAATTGTCTAAAATGTTTGTACCGCATCTTAGGCATTCGCCTTTCACAGCACTATTTGCACACGTCTGCCGCTGAGAGTAACAAGCCACGAACTGAATTGTTTTAGTAAGAGTGTTGTAGCGTCGTTTCTATCTTTGAATCCAAACCTATAGTTAAACTATGATTGGCTCTATGGATGACGTGTCCCTCTACATAGCTAATAACAACAATGTTCTTCCAGCACCTTCAAATTTTCTTCCGTTGACTAAACTGTCAGCCAGCTTTCTCGAGAGGGAGGCTTATTGTTAAAGTTAGCCGCAAGACCATGAATTTTTGTTTATTTTTAGGTTTCTCTCCCTCACCATTATGTGTTTGTGACAAACAAGCGTATCGTGTCTCGCCCTCTTGACTCACATAGGCTTACTTCTATGACATCTTAAATTTATACAAAAATGTAGCATTACATATATATTACATTGCTAGTTACAATGCACTAACCATGCTAGGTCGACTTTGTTAATTAACATTTTAATTAACACCTAATAATAAATAAATATGTATCATCATTTTCGTTACATTAGAATATAACTTAATCTAATTTAAATAGTAATATATAATTAATTTTATAATCGGTACGTCATTTGGTGACAAAATTGTCGGCGTGCAAAGTTTGAACACCATCGAATATAAAAACTGGGCGCCAACGATGCAGATACAATATAACTAACCTTCCCAATACACGTAACAGGTGGGTATTTGTGGAGGAGTTGGCGGTTGTGAATGGAACCTGACAAGCCGAATATCAGCAGATTCTAGTGACTTATCCCATAATTGTGGAAAAATGTCAAAGTTGCACTTTAGTAGCCTCTCATATATTGTAATTCTTTACGTACCGTGCGAGATGGTTCAGGCGGTTACGTCTGTGGCCCGCATTCGGGAGGTCCCGAGATCGATCCCCGGCGACTGCCCACGGTGACTCATGGGTTTATTTGGTTTCCCCCGGGTCACCAGGTGAATGCTGGGGTGGTTTATCTGCTACCACGACTCTCCTTCCCCTAATGTCCTGTGCCCATCATCTTCCTTGTGAGGCAGTATTTTAATATTTGAATAATTTCAATTGTATTATATAATAAGTAAATTCAATAACAGCCCGCCTTGAAACAATATGTATGTAATAATTATTTAAAGTGTATGTAACAGTCATTGCAAATGCTTATTTTTATTGTAAACATGTTTAATAATGTTATGTGAATACTTTACATACTTTAATAATGCAAGAGCTGTGAGAATAATAAGTTTTAAGTTGCTAACAATGAGGTAATAATGAGGTAACCTTGAGGCAATAATGAGTTTAAGAGTTTGAATGTTACTAGTGATGATTAGAGCAACGATAATGTAAATTCAGTAACAGTTTAAAATTAGCTAATCAACAGCAAAGAAAAGCTTTAAGTAAAATGCAGATATTCTATTGGACTACAATTAGACAATCAGAGACTTGAAATACCGAAGCTTACGGGTTTAACGGTTGAAATAATGTTCAGTTGCTGGCAAACCTTGGTAGTGACCAGATGGAAGATGTGTTCTCTACAGAAATATTACGTGTGAATCGTAAAATATGTCTACGCGTCAGCTAAGTGAAAGTATTAAAGAATCTCACAGCTCTTAAAAAGTGTAGTGCTTTATTAAAATGTGCAAGGATTAATAAAAGAAGTGAATTTAAAAACTTAAATTCTGTGTATGTCTACAATTATTGTCGTACCGCACCCTGCCTAAGAAATACATGACACATTACTGACATTACTGACACAGCCGAGGCAAATTCAAACAAATAATGTATATAGAAGCAGTTTTTAATAACAAAGTTAAATATTATAGTGTAAAATCAGCTTCTCATACGTAGCAGTATATTACGAAACAACAGTAACTATTACGTAATCAACAACTTCAAACCGACGCTCAAAGCGTGTTGCAAACTTCTTAAACAAAGTAAACTTCAAGAACAATACTACTTCAAGTTAGCTTCCCAAGCGAGAAGTTAATAATTTACGTAAATATATTTACGTAACATAACACCTTCTGAAATTGGCTCCCATACGTGGGGCAGTTAAAATAAAGCAACTAAATATACTCTCACTTGTCATCTGTTTCAGGGTTGTAGGACCAGGCGACGGTGTTCGGCGGGATGCGGCTGGGCGGTGGCTTGTGCTCTGAAAAGGTTTCTTCCCTGATATCGCTGCGGTACCGTTCAGTCAGGTCTCTCAGCGTGGAACTCCGCTCCGGGGGACTCTGGAGGTGGTGGCTTGTGGGCTGGAACCGTGCGGCGTCGGATGCGTTCTATCTGGAACGTTAGGAACCCCGTCCATGCTTAAGCCCGTCGGCACTCGAATCTGGTTGCCCTTCGGGTCTCTCCTCCCATCCTTCCCTCCCAGGGACTACGTTGGAAGCAAAAAGGTCGACTGGCCTGCTTGTGGTTCAGGAGGCCCCTCCTTTACTCTCATACGTGCCACTAATGGAGTGTATGCATCAGTAATCAAGTTAAGAGATGTTCATCCTCAGTCTGAAGCCACGTTATATTATGATCAGACCAATTATAATAGCTATATTATGGCAGCAGGACCTGGACTCTGAATAAACGACCACTAACGTAATCAACACCTTCCAAAGAAGGATGGCCCAACTCAGGACAACGGTATATGAATAATACATTATATTCGCTAGTCACGACCATTCGATTTCCAAGGTTGCAATGGGCTGGGCACATTATTCGGGTGGATGACAACTGAAGTCCCAACAGATATTACTTTGCTAAATCGAAAGTAGAAGGTCTACAGGAAGGCCCAGGGACCTCTGGATTGATGCAGTGGCAACATATGCTTACACCGTACTCAAAACCGCGGTGAACATCAATTCCCAAGGATGGGGTCAAATGGAGGCGGATGATTATGAAGACTAGGGCTCGATCCCGAACTGTTACGCCATAGAAGAAGAAGAAGAAGAAGAAGAAGAAGAAGAAGAAGAAGAAGAAGAAGAAGAAGTTGATAAGAGAGTTGCACCTCTAATAGATGGATGATGGATCGCGCAAAGAAAGGTCTATGGCAAACATTACAGCCGGAGTAGTGTTGCCAGAAGTAAAGGTCTCTTTTAATCATCTGATGTTACATTCACATGACTTTCTCTTCCCTCTATCGCTTATTAGTGGGTATGCAGATTATTCTTACGAAAATTTATTTTCCTATCTACTTCATTTTCATTGCGATAAGCCTTTCCAGAAATAGCTGCATTGCACATTCCGTTATAGATACAAAGAGAACAGCGATAGTCAAATGTTTAACTGGATGCTATATGCTGGCCTTAAAATTCCACACTGTTTCCTGCAATCGAGAAGCAAATTGAAAATCGACAGGGCTTTAAAAGAATGATAAAGTATTGAACAATTCGAACCATTAATAACGGATATCCCGAAAGTTGTTGATGCTATAAAAAGTTATTTGAAATAAATTGTGTTTTAAAGAAATCTGCATTTTCATGTAGTGTGCTTTCGTCTCTTTCTTACGATTTACGTGTTATACAAAATTACTAAGGATTCCATATATTTGAAGAGGATTCCATAGTCTATTCCCTGAAAATTCAAGATATGCATTTTATTTGTCATGTAAACATCTTAAATATGCTGTATTTTAATACAAATCGATAAAGCCTTGTTTGAGAAAAATAAATAAAAAATGTTCCATGTAAACCGTGGTTTGGAGTATGGCAATCTTTTTGAAAATCTTATGTAGCACCTTTGGATGAATGAACTTAAACTTGATTAGTATAGAGTATTTCTTTTTCGGGTTGTGTTATTTACAGACATACACACGGAAAATATTCAATCAAATTTCAAAATCCCATCAAGCACGATTACTACATATCATAATAGTATTTTTGTGGCTATTATGACGTATGGAGCAGGAATATGGGCATTTCGAATGAATTACGTGCAGATTAAAACCTTACTAAGAAGAACACAACGAAACATTCTACTAAGGTTTACAGGGGCAACACCTACAAAGACATTATTAGTTTCCACAGGAATCTGGCCAATAGATGTAGTAATAAAATTGAGGGGTGCAATTTTTTGGTTGAAAAAAGACGAACTAGATAAAGTCAAGGACATAATTAGGAAAATATGTAAAAGCACAACAGAAATAAAACATAATTTAAAATCAAGTTGGCAGCAAGAATGGGAAAGTATTGATACAGGAAGAAGAACTTTTTATTTATTTAACAACATTTCGGAAATGTTAAAATTAAAACATATCCAAGCAGCAATGAGATTAATACATTATTTAACCGGACATGGCCCCTATAAAACCTATTGTAAGAAAATCAACAAAACACAGAACGACATATGTAATTATTGCAATCAACAAGGAACCCCGGAGCATCTATTGTTTGAATGTACACATTGTTATAATAGACAAATAAGAAAGGCAAGGTTTAAGTTGATACAAGCTAGCATATATTTTAAGAAATAAAAATTTACACACACAACTTGGCATATTAGCTAAAAAAAAAAAGTAGCAAAATAGCACTGTCATAGCCAAGAAAATCCCCCATCCCAAAGTACCCTTTATACGGAAGATTTTTCGAAATTTTTTATTTTCTAAACATGGCTCTAATATTTTGATTAAAATACCATAAATAAAAGATATTTACATTACAAATAAAAGGTATATCTTGAATTTTCTGGGAATAACCTTTGAAGTCCTCTTCATTCGAAGCAATTTTGTATAACTTGGTATAACTAATATTTATCCCTTAATAATTACCAGTTATACAAGATTATACAAAATTCCCTCCGAATGAACAGAATTTCATAGGCTATTCCCCGAAAATTCAAGATATGAATTTTATTTGTCTGTAAATATCTTTAATGTATTGCATTTTAATTAAAATCGTTAGAGCTATTTTTTAGAAAATAAAAAATTTCTAAATTCCATGTAAAGCATAGTCTGGGGTGGGGGGTTTTGTTGAAAAGGCTTTTCGTAGTGCACCTTTGGAAGATATTGAACCTAAATACAAAGTTTGGTATTTATCAGACTTTTCGTTTTTGAGTTATGTTGTTCAGACGCATAGACAGACAGACACGCCACGGACGTGTTTCCAAAAATGTTTTATTTGGATTCAGGGTTTCTCATAACATGTATTTCTATAATGAAATCTCGGTATTGAAGTTTTGGGTGGAATACAATACTTCCCCTATTTACTCTACGTAGTAGAGAAAGTAATAAGATTTTAGTAAGAATACCCACTAATAAGCGATAGAGGTGGACAAATTCAGGTGAATGTAACAGATCAGATTATTATTATTTTTTTAATTTATTCTGAAATCAGCTAAGTTTGATTAGTTACACTACAGATATTTCTTCTGAAAATACCGACGCAACGACTATGCGGTCGTCCCCTTAGCGCGGTAGTAGTTGTTTAGCAAGTGGGAGATCCGGTTTCGATTCCTGGTAAAGGGGTGGGGATTTTCTCCCGCTGGGAGAGCTGACCCGGGGTGCATTGAGCCTCATTAGGTCCCTGAGGGGCTAATTGAGGAGCTACTTTATTGAAATTTGTATAAGTATTGGAAAATTTAAGGGAATAACAAGCAATATCTCGAAAATGGTTCACTCAACAAAAAAAATGTATATGACATAAATTGTGTATTTAAACGCGATCTACATTTTTTGTGTAGTAAAATTTTGCCTATCTCTTAAGGTTTACCAGTTATGCAAAAGTCGTTCACAATGAAGAATACTTTCGGAGACATTCCCAGAAAATTCGAGATATACATTTCATTTGTCATGAAAATATCTTAAACATATGATATTTGAATCAAAATCGTTAGAGCCGTTTTTGAGAAAATTAAAATTTTCGAAAACTGTTCCATGTAAAGGGTAATCTGGGGTGGGGGATTTTCATGAAAACGTTCGTTCGCATCTCTGGAAGATACTGAACCTAAATACCAAGTTTGGTGTTTATCCGACTGTTCGTTTCTGAGTTATGCTGTTCACAGAGACTCACAGACACGTTTCCAAAAATGCTTTTCTTGAATTCAGGGGATCTCAAAACATATATTTCCGGTGAAATCTCGGTATCGAATTTTTGGGTGGAATACAATACTTCCCCTACTTACTATGCGTAGTAGAGAAAGTAATTAGAGCCGACATTTCATCGAAAATACATTAGTCCTTCTAAAAAGAAGCCATTAAAATTGCTGGAATTTACTACACAAAAATCTAGATCGCGTTAAAATACACAATTTATGTCATATACATTTTTGTTGTTGAGTGAACCATTTTCGAGATATTGCTTGTTATTCCCTTAAATTTTTCAATACTTATTTTCTCAAATGGGAATTCGTTTTTCATTTTTTTTGTCTTGTATATGCAAAGAGTATTAATCTGTGGCAAAGAAAATGGTGCTGCACCTAGCAACCAGCTATTAAGATATATGTCGATGCTTAAAGGCTACTGTATTTCTATATTGCCCTTGCAAATACAAAACAAGGAGAACTTCGTAGGCCTTAAGCCATCGTCAAATATTTTTAGAACTGGTCGCTATGTGTAAAATGTAATTCGCTTTACATGTCAAACGTTTATCTCGATTAAGATGAAATAGATGGAGAATAAGAGTTTGTAAAAATAGTTTGTACAAGAGTAGAGAAAGTCATGTGAGTATAACGGATCAGATTTTTTTTTTGTCCTGGTAATGCAAAGTTAATGGAATACTCCACATAGCAACCAACTCTTAAAATATTTGACTATGCCTTAAAGCCTACCAATTCCCTTTGCATCTACAAGAAAATTTGCAATAAGATTAACATGAAGAATATGGAGAATAAGCGTTTGTAAAAATAGTTTGTACAAGAGTAGAGAAAGTCATGTGAGTGTAACACATAAGATTTTGTTGTTATTTTTGATTTTACCAAAAAGTTTTATGACAATTTTTAAAAAAATACCATATATTTAAGATGTTTACATGAAAATAAAATGTATATGTTGAATATTCTGGGTATATCCTGAGGTCCTCTTCATTCTGAAGGAATTTTATATAATTTTGCAAAACTGTTAAACCATAAGGGGTATACAAAAATATATTACGCAGAAGATGTGGATCTCTTTAAAACATACAATTTATTTCGAACTTCTTTGTGGCATCAGCTATTTACGATATATCTATTGTTATTGGTTTGAGTTCTTAATATTTTAGTCTTTTAAAGTAATATAGCTATTTACTTGTTTCTCGCGATGTTATAGAAAGATACCGAATTTTAAGACCAGCATATGGCGCCCCACTTTTAAACATGTGACTGCTATTTCGGTTTCCTGAATGGCCCTTGTACCTACAACGAAATATGTAATGAAACTATTTCTGCAGAAGTTTATCTCGAATAACATGACGTGGATAGAAAAATAAGCTTTCTTAAGAATAGTTTGTAGAAGCTACATATAAACATAGGCTACAGGGTAGAGGAAGACGCGTGAAAATAATACATCCGATTTTTTTTAAAAAGTATGTTTATTTATTGGGTAAAAGAGAATTGATGGTTGAGTTACAATACTTTTATGTCTCTAAGTGCATTTAATTCAAGTGTGTGGTAGTTTCATCTTTACTACGCCCTGCTTTAAAAAATATTAAATTGTTATTTCCCGCTTGTAGAAGTGTAATTCCATTTTCATCCGATACGTAGCGTATACGTAACATAATGGCCTGCCATCTATTTATCATACTATGGAATTGCTATTGCCCAGCCTACCAAATGGTGGAGTGTAGCCCAGAATAGTTTCGTTAAAGTAATTTTCTATGAACGATTTTCTGTGTTTTGAATGTAGCTTCCAAAAATGTAATGTTGTAGCAGTTGCAACAGACAGAAGCAATTGTGGATTTATGGTGCAAGTTTTAAAGGCCAGTTGGATACAAGTTCAAGCATTGTTTGCAGAAGGGTGAGTTGAAAAATATAAATGTGTTATAAGGAAAATGCAAATTGTACAACAGTAGTAAATGAAATAGTAATTGCTAGATTATCTTATTCTATAACGCACTGTTGGAATGTGGTGCAAGAATATAGTACTCTTTAAGTTGTTACTTGTTACAAAAGCAATGGTAAAGTTACATAGTTTGGGTTATTTATGCAGTTACAGCTTTAAGTACATACAGTAAAGTAATTACTGAGAGCTATATAAGTGTGAATTAGATAAATAAGTATATATTTCAGCATATTCGCCAAAAATTTGAACATTGTGAAACCAAAGTCATAAGCTGTCAGATTAGTAAAACCAACTTTGTCACAAACTTCACAGAAACTAATTATACTTTTGTTTTGTTTTATCTGCTTCAGATCTAAACAGATGCTTCGGTAACTGAGAGTTCAGTTAAGTAACACTTAATTAGTTAACTGTATTAGTTTAGCAAGGAAGAATATAATGGGTATGAAGCGTCGGGGGACAGGCAGGAGACAAGTGTTGAACCTGAATGATAAACAAGATTCTCCTCGACGTACATGGCAAAGTAAGTGTAAATGAAAATATACTTTTGTGAGTATATTCTAAGAGTATATTCAAATATTGTGGTAAAGATTTAATTTTTTTACTAACGTTCTTTGCAGTAATATATAGTAACTTATTGAAGTGAGTTAAACTTTAAAGTTTTCCCTATATGTGAAATAACTAATGGGGTTCCTTGCTATTGAACAAGGGAATGATACTAAAGAGACTTATTAAAAAATGAGTTAGTGTAAAGCATTTGTTCCAACTTTAGGACACTCAGTCATGGCAATGCTACCAGTGTAACACACTATTAATGTCTGGACTTCTTGTATGGTATTTCAGTCCTGCTTGGTCATAAAGCAAGTAGAGAGTGAGCATAGGCAATCAGGCCTTAACCAGCTGAACCACTTGAGATTAGCCTTAGGTATTATGTGTGTGGGTGTGTGCGAATAAATTGATGTTATTTTACAAAGTGAGTGGTGGAGATGTCTATGTTTACTCTTTGTTTAAGTTTTAACGTATCCAGATATCACAAAAGTGATACGGTTAAGTGCGTCCAGTGTTTCAGCAAGATAATATTCTCAGCCTGTAATTTCTTGCAAGATTTCTGGTGTATTCTTTTTCTAAACTTTTGTTTGAATAGTATTCCATTGCTTCTTTCTGCTAGCTAATGTGCCTAAAATTGATTCTTGCACAAAACCATCATTTGGAATGGGATTTTTTTTGGCACAAGCAAGCACACTGTTTGCCAGCAGAGTTTCATAGCCTCTTATATTCAAGCACATAGATTTTTTATGCAGATTGTAACTATAATAACTACATAGCTTTGTAATAAAAGATATTGGAAATAATGTCTTTGTGTCGTCTCACATCTCTCAAATCTTTCAACAAAATTTGTATAAACACTGATTAATTCTTAATGGCATGTAAATAAAACCATGCTTCCCCTGAAAAAAAATGAGTCAGTAGAGGATTGGTTAACTTATCCAACATCCAATTGCAGAAATTAACTCTACTCACATTATTACATGGTTGCAACTCCTGAGCTGCTGTTATGTTATAGGGTTTTCATTTTAAAAGTTCAGTGACATTCCAAGTGGAGGTTTGGAAAATTCCTGATTTCTGTGCAAGCTTTCTTTGGACTTCTTTATAACTTTTCTCCGATGTCATGTAGCTTTACCCTCTGTGAAAACATTGCAATATATAAACTTATATAAATTAGCAACCAGTAGTTAAACCAAAGCACGCGAGTGAAGCGACCATGCATTCCTAAGCTTAGGTTTCTGAATCATGGAGGTTAGGTTTATTTTTTATTTATTTATTATAAGCCTAGGCGGCACCGTGGCCGAGTGGTTAGACCGCTCGCCTCCCACTGAGGCGGCCCAGGTTCAATCCCAGGGACCTGCATCTGGGGTTTGTGGTGGACGAAGCGGCGTCTGGACGGGTTTTCTCCAGGTTCTCCGGTTTCCCCTGCCATTCATTCCACCAACTGCTCCATCATCACCTTTCCTTTCATCCATTTCACCAACATTTCGTTTCATCTGCTTCCTTCAACCCATACCAGGCATCGGGCTGATCCCCCATCCTGGATGTTCTGTCTGATCCATGAGCGTCTGCTCCTCGACAGGCCTCTGACCCCAGGCACCCGCCTGTAAGTCCTGGGGGGTGTAAGTCCTACATAAGAGGAGGGTAAACAGATAATGAATGAATTAATATTATAAGCCTAGGTTAATTAGCAACCAGTGATTCTATGAAAGCCATTTTGCTTCAACAGTACACCACCTTTGCATTGCATTAATATCAGTGGGAAGCAAAAATGAAGAACGCAACATCGCTAACCCTGCAGATTTTGCTTCTCATTTAGGTTCCATTTAGGTTGGCAATTCCCACCGTGCACAGCAGTGACGACAAGATGCCATGTTTGTTGTCCTTACACCATAACTCTCCTATAAAAGAAAACCACTTAAAAAGGGCGGATAGGTGGGCATCAGGTCTAGAACAGACATCCACTCCAAATGCCATTCCTAAGGTAATTTAATCACTTTCCTTTCACTTTTAATCACATTTTCAATTCCATCGCAAGTAATGAAGTTAGCCTAAAGTAGCAAGCAATTCCCTGTAATATGGCAGTGCATCCAAGTGAAGACTCTTCCTAAACCTGGATTTTGGGCAATAGCATTCTTTTTCCCACTCATGAATGTATCATCCATCACATCTTATCTGGGAAGTCTGTTTTTCCATTATTTGTTGCAGCCAACCTAACCTACCCACCTTTTTTTTGTGGTTTTGGTAGTCCATATGTGCTACTCATATCACTGTCAAAAGCTTTTAATGTTTTTATAATAATAGACATGGAATATAGCCAGTTTCTACCTAATACATTTTCAGTCTTTTGGCTCTTTTTACTTAGATTTTTATTTTGTAATATGCACTTACATTGTGCATAATGTTTAATTTCATATTAGCTTACCAGACAAAATTAGGCTTATTTTCATCTTACCACTTTGAATGTAGCATATGCTCTATCATACCTTGATTTGGATTTATTAGGAACCAATGCAACATATGCTATTTGCCATGCCTTTCAATTTTCGATTCTAAGTTTTCTGCGAAACATCTTAATGTTTTCGTAATATCAGGCAAAAGCAAATTGAGGCAGTGAACTTTTATGGCTCACTTCAGTTGATGTGGTATTTATTTGAAAATAAACTTGGTCATGGAATACTCAGTCTTATGCAGTATTTTTAAGGTTGGTACTGGGCCATCCATTATAATGCTTCATCCAGCTTCTTGATGTCAGTTCCAGTTGAAAAATTGAAGATGTTTTGTTGGAGTTGTTTATTTATTTAGCTCCACGTATGGACGCCAATTTGAAGTAAGTTATTGTCTTTACATTGTTTGCACCACGCTTTGGGCGTCAATTTGAAGTAATTTGTATTGAAGGAGTTGTATTGTATTTCAACTGTTGGGGAGCCGGACTTATAGTAGTTGCAACCACACGTATAGTAAACAGTTTCTGGTAGCCTTCGCCCCAAATGTACTTTCAGATGGCCTTTGCCCCAAGTTTAAAAATAATAGCTTTGTAATTTAACTGTTTGTTTAAATATTATGTATTTATGTTTGCCTCGGCTGCGTCAGTATTATTTTAGAGACATCTTGGCAGGGCGTGATGTGACAAGAATGTAGGCTTACACAGATTTTAAGTTTTAATTCACTCCTTTTTATTAATCCTTGACACAAATTAAATAGCACTTCACTGATATTGAGAGCTGTGAGATTCTTTTATTTAATACTTGCACTTTTTAACACATATACTATTTTCGTCTCGCATGAATATGTAATTAATGTCTCGAGGACACATCTTGCGTCTGATTAGTAACACTGTTTGCAGGCAACTGACTTCTGATTTCAACTGTCTAAACTTGTAAATTTCTGTATTTTAAGTCTCTGATTGGCTAATCATACTCCAATAGAATACCTGCATTTAACTAAAGCTTTTTCTGGTTGTTGATTGGCTATTTTTAAACTGTCTCAAAATTTACATTGTTGTTACTCCAAGAATCACAAGTAGTACTGTTAAACTTTCTTACTCATTATTGACTCAAGGTTACATCATTGTTACCTCTTTGTTAGCAACTTTTGACCTATTTCTCACAGCTCCTACATTATTAAATTACGTAATGCATTCACTAACATTATTACACATGGATACAATAATATAAACATATATAATGACTGTAATATACACTTTTTAGATATTGTTATATACACGTATTGTTTCAAGGCAGGCTGTTATTGAATTTACGTATTATATAATTTGACTGAAATCATTTAAGTGTTAAAAATACTGCCTCAAAATGGCATAGTTATGAGTTATTATTTGGCTAACAAAATTATTTATTTAATTAATAAAATGGAATAGTCAAATATTAAGAGGAATGGATAAAAATTTTAAAATCAAAACTAAAAAATGCTACATGTTCATGTTTAATTTTGTGTTGAAGCTAAGAAAACACAATTTGTCTTCATAAAAGTACAGGATTGTGGTAATCAAGAGGAAAAGCAAGAAATTCCTGGATTAAAAAATATGTATTATTTTAATTTTAGTGAGCTCTATTAACTAAAGCAAATACATAGCGATTATACTGCAGGTGATATATTTATTGATGGTTGAAGTGAAGCATTTTAAGATAAGTGAAAATATATATAATGAAGTAATTAGTCCATCTAAGACAAATGAAACAAAAGGTGTCATTAACAATAAAATGTGTGTATAAGAAGATTTATACCTAGATTTATAAGAAGATGAATAAGTAGTAAAATGAATGAAGAAAGATAATTTACCTGATTGAAGTGAAATAAAATTTGATGGATAATAAAGAATTGAATAAATGAATTATATGTATGTGTTGACGATAAAGCTATCATGTCTACCTCAGGTTGTGAAAAAAAAAATGGTTGACAGTCACATGTAAATGGAATAAAGATATTCCAAAGTTGTCTATAAACAAATAAGTGGAAGTTGATGTTAATGAGCAACTAAGTAAATAACATTACAATTAACAAACTGTCACTGATCACCCAAAAGAAGTATGCAATATACATACAGAATTTCATCATCTCCTATTTTCAAACTTTTTCTCAATTCTGTTGTAAACATTTACCACACTTATATAACAATGTACTACCCTATTACGTAGGAAACTGAGCTAATGGTTTCACATATATCTGCCTAATGAACTGCTGAAGGAAGATTTAAGCAATGAAATTGCATGTATTACAGAGATGAAGAGGGGATGTGAATACTTAGAAAGCCTATAACTCACCCTTCCTCCCTTTTTTTTTTTTATTTTCTACTACCTATAGTAAGTAGGGGAAGTATTGTATTCCACCCAAAAATTCGATACCGAGATTTCACCGGAAATACATGTTTTGAGGCCCCCTGAATCCAAAAAAAGCATTTTTGGAAACATGTCTGTGTCTGTGAACAGCATAACTCAGAAACGAACAGTCGGATAAACACCAAACTTGGTATTTAGGTTCAGTATCTTCCAGAGATGCGACACGAAGGTTTTCAAGAGAATCCCATCACCCCAAATTACCCTTTACATGGAACATTTTTCGAAAATTTTAATTTTCTCAAAAATGGCTCTTAACGATTTTGATTAAAATATGATATGTTTAAGATATTTTCCTGACAAATGAAATGCATATCTCAAATTTTCTGGGAATGTCTCCAAAAATATTCTTCATTGTGAAGGACTTTTGCATAACTGGTAAACCATAAGAGATAGACAAAATTTTACTACATAAAAAATGTAGATCGCATTAAAATACACAATTTATGTCATATTCCTTTTTTTTTTTTTTTGTTGAGTAAACCATTTTCGAGATATTGCTTGTTATTCCCTTAAATTTTCCAATACTTATACTTTTTCTCAAATTCATTATTCATTGTTTTTTGTCCTGGTAATGCAGAGAGAATGGAATACTCCACATAGCAACCGACTCTTAAAATATTTGACTATAGCTTAAAGCCTACCAATTCCCCTTGCATCTACAAGAAAATTAGCAATAAGATTAACATCTCGATATCTCGATTAACATGAAGCATATGGGGAATAAGCGTTTGTAAAAATAGTTTGTACAAGAGTAGAAAAGGTCATCTGAGTGTAACACATCAAATTTTTTTATGTCCTGGACATGCAAAGAGCGCTTAAAAGATTTGACTATCGCTTAAAACCTACCATATTCCCCTTGCATCTACAAGAAAATTAGCAATAGGATTAACATCTCGATTAACATGAAGCATATGGAGAATAAGCGTTTGTAAAAATAGTTTGTACAAGAGTAGAGAAAGTCATGTGAGTGTAACATCAGATTTTTTCCTTTCTTCTTCAATCAAGGATTGGGTTACTGCTTGTTCTGGGTCTCTCATCAATCCATTTCTTAGGTCATCCCATTGGCCTCCATCCTCTTGGAACGCGCCAACATTAGCGTCTATTTTTATATCCAATGAAAATTATTAATACATATGCTCTAGGGAAACGTTCCAGAAGATTCTCAAGGAAAAACGTGCCAACATTATGTAACTTCCTCGTTTCCAATAATGATAAACAGCTCACCCCCTCGCTGCATTATTGCGCGCTATTATTGTCAGTTTCAGTAAGGCAGTATAACCTTACTTCCCAACAATAATTACAATCAATAAACATCTCAAATCAATGTCACATAAAAATGCATATTCATATTACAATCATTATTTACATTTAAGTAATTTGTGATACAAATTACTGCATCATATGCCCCACTAGAAACATAATTATAAATATTTACAACTTGTTTGGAAATTTTATAATTGGGTTTTTAGTCTCCTAAATCTTGGAACACACGCTATCACTTTCACTTAACACTTCACACGTATTTAACACACGACATATGTTTTGTCTTTATCTTGCCACTACTTACTGGCTCTGGTCTAATGTGTTTAAACATTAATCTAACATTACAATTTTTTTTTTATAGCCAATACTGTACCCTGAATTATTTAATTACTGTTACAAAATTGCTTACTTTCTTAAGTTGTTAACAAAAATTTGTGCATTTAAGAATTTTTGTAAGTACTATACATATTTACTAAAATATTCACCCTCTACACAAATATATTTACATCTCTTAAATCTAGACACTGTTTCACATGTTCTGTTTGCTACATAAGTATTTGTTTTGTTCTTTTTTTATTTTTTTAATTATTTTTACCCAATTTTTGTTGTTTTGTACTTTATATTAATATCATATTAAGTTTCAATCTTTACATTCTCAATACATTTAATTTTTGTCCAGAATTTATTTCTCTTTTCACATGACATATACAAATAATTAACCCTCTTACGTTCCAATACATTGCTCTGCATTTCATCTTTAACTATCCAGCATTTACTTTACATCTCATTGCTATTTACCCTCCTGGATCAAATTGTGTGTGGCTAAACATTACTCGTAGCCGTATCCTAACCTTCAAATTTCTTTTCATGGATAACCTCTTAAAGTATTCATATGAAATTTCATCCCATGATACCATTTGAAAACAATCTAAAGTTTCCTGAACTACACATCTTTTAACAACTGCCATTTTCAATTCTTCTACTATCTCTTTAATCTGAGAGTACTCTAACAAATCTGTACTAAACTGTACTGGACTGGAGTTTTCATTCTGAACAGCTTGGTACTTATTAATTTCAGAAGTTAGCTTTTGATTATTTACAGGCAAAACTTTAACTTCTTCGTACAATTTATTTCTTTGCATTACTGGCTCCTTCTGTATTTCTGATATTTCCCCTCTGAAATTAACTTGCACCTGATTCACATCTACATTCATAACCTCTTTCATCTCTCTTATCTCACTTGAAATGCTACTCATTCTACTTCCTAACTCTGTACATTTTACATCAACATGTTCACTTTTAGTATTAACCTCATTTTCTTTGTTACCTATTTCCCTGCTCATGTCTAGCATTTTCTTTGAAACTTCCCCTATCTCATTTGCTATCATTTCCTGATTTTCATTTCTCATTCTCATCATACTGCTATCTAGCTCCATGAATTTCTTTTCAATTTCTTCCCTGTTTTGATCTATTTTCTTTTCTAATTTCTCAATACTTTTACCAATATCTTGAGTTAGTTTTTCTAATTTCTCATTAGTCTTACCAATATCTTCCCTCAATGTTTCAACTTGATCGTTCTCGTTCAGGCTACCGTTATCAGTTGTTGTGAACTAGGCTTCAGGGGATACCTTTTTGTCCCCCCTTTTTTTTTTTTAGAAATTTTCATATTTTATCATATTTCAGCCATAGGGTGAAAGTGAGGGTATAAAGATAGATAGATTTATTAATTCCTTCAATCATACACTGCAGAATAGTTTAAAATTAATCTAAGTTTTGAAACATTTATATATAAATTAGGTAATTATAAAACAAAAAAACAAAAATTTGAAAGCATGAAATAATTATTTAAAATATATATTTAAAATGTACAATCCAAATATAATATTATTGTTTAATTTATAATGTAAGTTAAAAATTAAGAAAATCTTCAACGGAGTAAATGCAGTGATTGAGCAGGTATATCATCAGGTTAGATTTAAAACATTCAGTTTCCTTTATTGATTTTATGTTATATGGTAATTTATTATAGATTTTGGAGCTAAAATATGCTGTTCCATCCTGATACATTTTTGTGTTTGCTCTTATTACATGTATATTTGATTTCTGGCGAGTGTTGTTGCTATGAATACATTCATTTGTTGGGAGAATATTACCTCCCAATGTTTTTTAGCATATAAAGCACATTCCAGAATGTAGACAGAGGAAGAGATAAAAATTTGAGTTTGAATAATGATCTGCATGAGCTCCTCTGATTAGCACCCATTATTACTCTTATTTTTCTCTTTTGGCTTTTAAAGTCTTTAATCCTGGAAGGGATGTCTTTCATATTCATATTACATAATTTCTCTCTGATTTTATTGAGTATATTTTTAATCTGATTTGGACAGCTTTTTTAAAATTATGTTATAGGTCTAGATGAAAATCACAGACTGCCTTACAGCTTTAAAAAAGTAACCCCTGCAATATTTTTAACCCCGTATTTGTTTATTGGCCTAAACTTTGTACACTCTGAAATGGGAATTGAACTACGAAGTCCAGAACAGTGCCAAAACATAAAGAGTGAAGTAGGTTGTATTGTATTGTAGTTCTACTGTTGGGGAGCCAAACTTGATGAAGTAACTGCCCCACGTATGGTACAAAGTTTCTGGTGGCCTTCGCCTCAAAATTCAGGAATCAACTTTGTATTTTTGTATTTCTTTAAATATTATATAAATTTATGTTTGCCTCGGCTGCGTCAGTATTAATTTGTATAAACATGTATCTCTTAACAGGGGGTGATGCGGCTAAAGAATGCAGGCTTACACAAATTATAATTTTTACTTCACTCCTTTTATTAATCCTTCACACGATTAAATAACACTTCATTTGTATAGAGAGCTGTGAGATTATTTATTAATTACTTGCACTTTTTAACACGTAAACTATATAATATTCTCGCCGTAATGAATCTTATATACGTATTGAACGAACGGACTGCTCAGGTACGTTGCCTTCTAGCGACTGGCTTTTGCTGCTTAAATTTGTAAATTTTTCTATTTCAAGTCTCTGATTGGCTAATCCTACTCCAATAGAATACTTTTATTTAACTTTCAGCTTTTCTGGTTTTTGATTGGCTATTTATAAACTGTTTTAAATAGTACATTATTGTTACAAGAATTACTAGTAGCATTATTAAACTTTATAATTCATTATTGCCTCAAGGTTACCTCATTATCAGTAACCTTTGGCCTCTATTCTCGCAGCTCCTACATTATTAAATTACGTAATACATTCAAATAACATTATTAAACATGTACACAATAATATAAACATAATACAATGACTGTTGCATACATTTTATATGTTACTTATACACATATTGCTTTAAGGTTGTTATATTTTATATTATATAATTAGACTGAAATCATTTAAGTGTTAAAAATACTGCCTCAAATTGCCCCCTTTTAGAAATATTTAAAAATGATGTTCTTTTTGTTTTGTCTTAAATTTTTAAATATTTTCTGAAAGTCTCCTGAAAGAAAGAAACATAACCTTTTTTTTATTATAACACTTGATATTTTTCACTGTTACTATTTATTTAACACTCACTGGTTTTTCACTACTCGTGTATAGCAGAATACTTCATATTTTTTCTGCCACATGTTTGACACTTTAAGGTCAACGACCTGGTGTAAGGTCAGTGATCTGGTGTTCAGTGACTTAAATAAAGTTTTTATTCACAAACACAGCCACTATTAAGTATTTAATCTGCTAGATTTCTTAAGCATTTTTATATTTCTTACAATTTATTTCTTATACAATATAAATGCAGTTGCTATTCAGATTTATTATGTTTTTCTTACTAACAGTGAACTTTCTTCCATTACATCAGTTTATCTAAACTCTCTTTTGTTATATTGACAATTTGTTACATTTAATAAAGATATTTTAAATAGTACTTTACATTATTTAAATTATTTTGTACTTATTATATTGTAGTTATTAAATATTCATTTCTTAATATTTTGTAAGGTTATAATTATAAATTTTGAGTTACATTGCTTTCCCCTTTTATGTTTTAGATACTTTATTTTCTTTTTCTTCTTGTGCCACAGACTGTTTACATTATTTTCTTATGTTGCACAGTAGTATTCCAAAATTTATTCATAAATAAAACTCTAAATGTTTCAAAGTTCTTTTCACTGTCTGCTAGCATATGTAACCATTCTAAGGTTTTGTTATCCAAGCATTTCCTAACAAGTATCATTTTTAATGCTTCAGGCACATTTTTCAATTTAAAATATTCTACTAAATCATGTATAAATTGTACTGGACTTGAAGTATTAAAATAAGGTAATGGTAATTCATTTAGCACAGAGTAATAGTTTGACATCTGATATGGTACATGCACATGTGTGTCATCATTATTGTTTTGTGTTTGAGAGGCTGATGCTATGGAGAAAGCAGTAGCGTCTTGTATTATTAGTTAACAAAGATGATACACTTCTTTCTGCACTTGTATTATTGTCATGCATTTGTTTATCATTTACAGAACTAGTTACATTTGCATTTACCTTTGGTACACTGGTACTTAAATTTTCAAAACTATTTTTAAGTTTATGTATTTCTTTGCTACTTTCTTGTACTTTATCTTTAATTTCATCTATCATTGACATTACTTGTCCTTGCCCTGTATTTGCTTCTTTTATTGCATCTGCATTGTTTTAGCCATTTCATGCATTTTATTTATTTCCCCTGTTAAATCTATTTGTACTTGCACAAGATATGCATTTGTATTTTCTACCATTGTTTTTAATTCCTCACCTTGTTTATCAAACTTATTACAAATACCCTGTTTAGTATTAGTAAGTTTCAGCTCCATTTCAGTTAAATTTTTATCAATATGATTTGACAATTTCTGTTCTAGCTGCTTACAACCTTTATTTACTTTTAAATCTATATCATTTTGAAGTTCTTTAGAAGATTGTTCTATTTTTATTTCTAACCTCCTACTTTCAGCTTTGCTTTCTTTCATACAATTTTCTATTTGCTCAGCTAGATCATTTTTACTTTCTCTACTACGTATAGTAAGTAGGGGAAGTATTGTATTCCACCCAAAAATTCACATTAAGCAACCAGCTATTAAGAGATATGTATGTGCTTATATTGCCCTTGCAAATACAAAACAAGGGGAACATATTAGGCCTTAAGCGATGATTAAATATTTTTAGAACCGGTCGCTATGTGTAAAATGTAATTCTCTTTGCATGTCAAAAGATTGTTTCTGCAAATGTTTATCTCGATTAATATGAAATAGATGGAGAATAAGCGTTTGTAAAAATAGTTTGTACAAGAGTAGAGAAAGTCATGTGAGTGTAACACATCAGATTTTTTTGTTGAGTGAACCATTTTCGAGATATTGCTTGTTATTCCCTTAAATTTTCCAATACTTATTTTCTCAAATGGGAATTCGTTATTCATTTTTTTGTCTTGTATATGCAAAGAGTATTAATCTGTGGCAAAGAGAATGATGCTGCACCTAGCAACCAGCTATTAAGAGATATGTCGAT
Organism: Deroplatys truncata; assembly: GCA_030765065.1. NCBI lineage: Eukaryota > Metazoa > Arthropoda > Insecta > Mantodea > Mantidae > Deroplatys > Deroplatys truncata. The sequence continues at coordinate 21,151,841 of CM060977.1, forward strand.
GCTTACAGGCTACTGTATTTCTATATTGTCCTTGCAAATACAAAACAAGGGGAACATAGTAGGCCTTAAGCAATATATATTTTTAGAACTGGTCGCTATGTGTAAAATGTAATTCGCTTTGCATGTCAAAAGATCGTTTCTGCAAATGTTTATCTCGATTCATATGAAATAGATGGAGAATAAGAGTTTGTACAAGAGTAGAGAAAGTCATGTGAGTGTAACACATCAGATTTTTTAATTTGCAGTAGCATCTCAACAGATATAAATACAACATTTGTTTTATTTTAAGCACTTTTGTTGCTACAAAGTGTAAAGAAATATCTTAAAGCTTTTTAATAGCAATTAAGAAATAAACAAAATTGTTTTAGGAAAGCTATTTTTCTCAAAAAGGCCTATCTCAAAAATTCTGAAAAATATTATAGGAGTAGTAAGTAGATGCAAGGGTACTACATATCCTGGAAATGGCACCTACCAGCTTGCATTTGGAACTTTTAATGAAGTTTCAAAAAGTGATTCATTTTGGACAACATAGTGAAGCCATTTCTTGTGTATATTTCAGAAAGTGTATAGAAAAATAAACTTTTGAATGCATAATTTGTAGAGCAGCTGGATCATTCCATGCAACATACTTCGCACAACTGACAGGTCTTTTACTGCTTGTGTATTTGTGGAGTCTGTTTTTTACACTAAATCACACAATTTTGAAGGACTAGTAATGGCTCCTGAGACTACTCCCTCAAAAATTAAAAGTGTAAGTGACGTAGGTCAAAAAACCGACTTAAAAAAATATACTAGTTACTTTGGACGTCATTATTATTAAATTCCTCGAAACATCAATTAGGTCTTTTTCTTATCCTTTCCTCGAGTTGGAAGTCAACAAAACGGAATACCTTTGATAAAGCGTGATTGCTTCTATCACCTTTCTTAGTATCACTCCATTGCATCCTTACCAACCACTGCTGTATTTTCATGTGAAATTACCTTTGTTAATTGAAAATAAATACAGGTGTATTGAATTCTATTTGGCCGTTGAGCCTGTAATGAAAACACAAACAGTTAATAAAAGTTTCTATCACAGTTTTAAAGAAATTTTGTTCATAAACTTGGCTAAAAAGTTCATAAATGCACTTTTTGTTTATAAACATGCAAGCAAACCAAAAAAATCTGATGTGATACATTCACATGACTTCCTCTACCAATGATAAATTCACATGTATCCATTATATATTGTTGCACTCATATAAAAAGTGAGTTACATTATTCACAATACATGTTTGTGCATATGAATCATTTCAAATTAAGCAAGAAGTGTTTTTTACAAGCTTACAACATGTGGAAACAGTATTCAAATGTTTGTGGTAACAAGCTCTCAACATGGAAAGTGCGGGAGGTGTTTAGCTTATGTAAATATTATTGCGTATATTTGCAAAAGTGTTGTTGTTATGTAATTATTTAGCTCCACGTTGAGGACGCCAATTTGAAGAATGAAATTGAGCCTCGTTGTATTTGTTGCCAACTTTGAAAAAGTTATTTAGCTGGATGCTGGATATGAGATGTGGGAATTCCCGTGTATGTGCGTCACTTACGAAGAAGTATTTAACCCAACGTTTTTTTAAGATACACTTTGATGTTGTTTGATGCTTAGGACGCCAAAACTTGTTGTATTATTGTAATATTATTAAAGTTATTTGCCTCGGCTGCTTTCAGTCGCACTATAGAAACACGAGTTCTTGTAGGGTTGTGATAAGACAAGAATTAAAATACGTCACGAAATTTACTTTTTAATTTCACTTGTTTTTATTTCTCTTTATACTTGCACATTTATAAACACAACACTTTATAAAAGAAAAACTGTGAGCACTATATATACATTCTACCGGAGAACACAATTTTACCATCTGTACTTTATAACATCTTGCCCGCGACTGACTGAATCCAACGGTAAAAATCTTATAGCTTCGGAAATGCCAGTCTCTTATTGGCTAATTCCAGTCGAATAGAATTTAAGTATTCAAACTAAAAATCTTTCTTTACTGTTGATTGGCTAATTCCAAACTGTAAGCAAAATTACGTTATTACCAATCTTTTCATAACCAGTATTTTTTTAAATTCCACACACATTATTGTCACCAAATTACATTATTACCTCATTATTAACATCCTAAAACTTATTATTCTCACAGTTTTTGCACTATTAGAGTATATAAACATTTACATATCACTAATAAATTCGTTTACAATAAAAATAAGTATTTACAATGACTTTACATACAATATAAATAACAATTATATACATATTGTTTTCAAGGTGGGCTGTTATTGAATTTAATTATAAAAATACAATTAATATTATTTAGGCATTAAAATACTGCCTCAAAAGCAAAACGAATCCAAACTTTCAGGCATGCCTGTTAGATGACATATCACACTTGAGAAAAGTCTAAACCTGCAACATAGAATACTTCAAAATGGCTAATACTACGAAAAAGTTTGACACAAATTGTGTGAACTTTACATTTTTCCTATGGTTTCCTAGTTACACAAAATTATACAAATTCAATGTAAAGGGGACTTGAGAGCTATTTACATAACATTCAAGATATAATTTTATCATGGAAAAATATTTGGTATTTTAATCAAAATCATTAGAGCCATTTTTGAGAAAATAAAAATATCTTTCTTATGGAAAGGCTAGTGTACCGGGGGGGGGGACTTTTTTGAAAATCTGTGTGTTGCATCCTTGTAAAGATGATACTGAACTTAAATACTGTGGTTGGTGTTTGTACACACAATTGGGATTCAGGGAGCCTCAAAACGTGTATTTCCAGTGAAATCTAGATATCCGGTTTTTGGTTGGAATACAATTCTTCCTCTACTTATTGTAGGTAAATAGTAGAGAAAGTAAAAACATTACTACAGTTGTGATTTATGACATGTAAGAAGAAGGGTTAAGGTATGAGAAAAAAAATTATCTGTGTTACATTCACATGATTTTCTCTACCCTCTATCGTTTATTAGTGGGTGTACAAAGTATTCTTACAAAAGCTTATTTTTCTATCTACTTCATTTTAATCGAGATAAACGTTTGTATATTGCATCTCATGCTTAAAAGACAGTACATTAAATGGAGCACATGGCTGCCACATGTACTATATGTGTGCTTGTATCTTTGGCATTCAGTTCGATCAGTCTACCAATTTAATGTCATCTTGTGAATGATACATCACCAAATATTGAAATATCTACACTGCTACATAATTCTCAAATCCACTTTATCTCTTCTCTTTAGATCTTTAGTACTTGAAATACAGTTTCACAGGCATAAAAATATCAAAGAAATATGTAGATATAAAATGATAAAAGCTCTAAGTTGGTAGGGCATCATCAATGTTTACCCATAACAAAATTACATTCAACCTGGGTGGAATGTTTTCAAGCAGCAATAAATGAACGACGCCCTGGACTCCGGTTGCTTTATTTCATCATATTGTGTTAACCTAACGCATTTTTGTTTTCCCTGCCCTTTTTGCTTTCTCTTGATGGTTCCTTAGAGGTTCTTTCATTCGTTCCTTTTTTATTATAACTTTACTGTCTCTGAACATCTGGTAGCCTTCTTTTACTGCTTTACTAATACTCACTTTACTTGAAAATCTAACACCGTTATTATTTTGTGTTTCTTTGTAGTTTACTAAGTTTTAATTTTTTCCTTGCTTTCCCCTTCATAACTATAAATATTTATGTAAAATGTTGAATAAATAACCTAAAGTTATAGTTAAGTTATACCTAAATAGCTACATTTCATTAGCAATAGTCAAATGTTTAAGAACTGGATGCTATATGCTGACTTAAAATTTCATACTCTTTCCATGTAATTTATGAGAAATAAATTAATATCGACAGGACCTTAAAACAATGACAAAGTATTGAACAATTTGAACTATTAATAACAGATATCTTGGACATGGCTTTATGCCACAAAAAAGTGATACAAAATTCCTTTCGAATGAAGTGGACTTCACAGGCTATTCCCAGAAAATTCAAGATATACATTTTATTTTCATGAAAATATCTTCATTATGGGTATTTAAATCAAAATCATTAGCCATTTTTGAGAAGAAAAAAAAATTCGATGCAAAGGGTAGTTTGCAGTGGGAGGGACTTTCCTAAAAATATCTCTGGAAGATACTGAACTTAAATACCAAATTTTCGTTTTTGAGTTATGCTATTCATACATGCATGTATCAAATTTCTGGGTGGATTGCAAGACTTTCTCTGTCTACTATGTATGTGAGAGAAAGTAAAAGTGTGACATAATTAATGAATGCTCTGTAAAACATAAATACACTTAACTTGAAACAAACCTCTATACATTTTGGATGATTCATAGTGAAATGAAAGTAGAAATAGTAGCCTTTTGTGTATACACAGTTGTGATTAAGGATTGGATGATGCACTTGCTGACCAATGTGAACCAAATTTGAACTTAATGTCATTCAGTTTGACGGTATTGATGTTCATTGTTGTCCACAGTTATGTTCTACAAAATACCAGTGTCTGTTACTAATGGAATAGTAGCTAATTACTTTATAAACATGTGTTTTGTAGCCAAATACCAGCAGATCTGTGCTGATCACAACAATCACAATGGGGAATCAGCAGACACTGCTGCTGTCATTCCAGCTATATCTTCAACGTCATCAAGTAAGGCTGAAAGCAATAATCCCCTGAGTGGCTTGGTTGGCCATTATCAATCAGATAGTGATGATGATGATGAGAAAGACTCCACAGGGAAGCTGGATGACAAAGTGTCAGACTTCCTTAGGGTAAGTGTTTTGCTGGGAGCAGGGCCACATTGTTATATAAATATGTTTATGCATTTTAGGGTTGCTTAAAATTTTGTTGTTGTGATCTTTAATATATTGTGAAACAGCTTGATACTATATCACTTATAAAAATGGAGCACTTTCAAGAGCTTGGGGAGCCCACTTGTTGATGATGTGAGCAGTTGACACCATATCACTTACTTTTTATAAAAATGGGACAGGTTTCAAGAGCTCAGATAGCCCACTTGTTGATGATGTGAGCATTTGACACCATATCACTTACTTTTTATAAAAATGGGACAGGTTTCAAGAGCTCGGATAGCCCACTTGTTGATGATGTGAGCAGTTGACACCATATAACTTACTTTTTATAAAAATGGGACAGGTTTCAAGAGCTCAGATAGCCCACTTGTTGATGATGTGAGCAGTTGACACCATATAACTTACTTTTTATAAAAATGGGACAGGTTTCAAGAGCTCAGATAGCCCACTTGTTGATGATGTGAGCAGTTGACACCATATAACTTACTTTTTATAAAAATGGGACAGGTTTCAAGAGCTCAGAAGCCCACTTGTTGATGATGTGAGTAGTTGACACCATATAACTTACTTTTTATAAAAATGGGACAGGTTTCAAGAGCTCAGAAGCCCACTTGTTGATGATGTGAGCAGTTGACACCATATAACTTACTTTTTATAAAAATGGGACAGGTTTCAAGAGCTCAGATAGCCCACTTGTTAATGATGTGAGTAGTTGGCACCATATCACTTACTTTTTATAAAAATGGGACAGGTTTCAAGAGCTCAGATAGCCCACTTGTTAATGATGTGAGCAGTTGACACCATATCACTTACTTTTTATAAAAATGGGACAGGTTTCAAGAGCTCAGATAGCCCACTTGTTAATGATGTGAGCAGTTGACACCATATCACTTACTGTTTATAAAAATGGGACAGGTTTCAAGAGCTCAGATAGCCCACTTGTTGATGATGTGAGCAGTTGACAACATATCACCTACTTTTTATAAAAATGGGACAGGTTTCAAGAGCTCAGATAGCCCACTTGTTAATGATGTGAGCAGTTGACACCATATCACCTACTTTTTATAAAAATTGGACAGGTTTCAAGAGCTCAGATAGCCCACTTGATGATGTGAGCAGTTGACACCATATCACTTACTTTTTATAAAAATGGGACAAGTTTCAAGAGCTCAGATAGCCCACTTGTTAATGATGTGAGCAGTTGGCACCATATCACTTACTTTTTATAAAAATGGGACAGGTTTCAAGAGCTGAGATAGCCCACTTGTTAATGATGTGAGCAGTTGACACCATATCACTTACTTTTTATAAAAATGGGACAGGTTTCAAGAGCTCGGAAGCCCACTTGATGATGTGAGCAGTTGACACCATATCACCTACTTTTTATAAAAATGGGACAGGTTTCAAGAGCTCAGATAGCCCACTTGTTGATGATGTGAGCAGTTGACACCATATCACCTACGTTTTATAAAAATGGGACAGGTTTCAAGAGATCAGATATACCACTTGTTGATGATGTGAGCAGTTGACACCATATAACTTACTTTTTATAAAAATGGGACAAGTTTCAAGAGCTCAGATAGCCCACCTGTTAATGATGTGAGCATTTGACACCATATCACTTACTTTTTATAAAAATGGGACAGGTTTCAAGAGCTCGGATAGCCCACTTGTTGATGATGTGAGCAGTTGACACCATATAACTTACTTTTTATAAAAATGGGACAGGTTTCAAGAGCTCAGATAGCCCACTTGTTATGATGTGAGCAGATGACACCATATAACTTACTTTTTATAAAAATGGGACAGGTTTCAAGAGCTCAGATAGCCCACTTGTTGATGATGTGAGCAGTTGACACCATATAACTTACTTTTTATAAAAATGGGACAGGTTTCAAGAGCTCAGAAGCCCACTTGTTGATGATGTGAGTAGTTGACACCATATAACTTACTTTTTATAAAAATGGGACAGGTTTCAAGAGCTCAGAAGCCCACTTGTTGATGATGTGAGCAGTTGACACCATATAACTTACTTTTTATAAAAATGGGACAGGTTTCAAGAGCTCAGATAGCCCACTTGTTAATGATGTGAGTAGTTGGCACCATATCACTTACTTTTTATAAAAATGGGACAGGTTTCAAGAGCTCGGATAGCCCACTTGTTAATGATGTGAGCAGTTGACAAGTATATCCTTACTTTTTATAAAAATGGGACAGGTTTCAAGAGCTCAGAGATCCCACTTGTTAATGATGTGAGCAGTTGACACCATATCACTTACTTTTTATAAAAATGGGACAGGTTTCAAGAGCTCAGATAGCCCACTTGTTGATGATCAGAGTAGTTGACAGTATATCACTTACTTTTTATAAAACTGGGACAGGTTTCAAGAGCTCACTTTCTGATAGTGGGGCAGTTGAGACTGTATCACTTACTTTTTATAAAAATGGGACAAGCTTCAAGAGCTCAGAGAGCCCACTTTCTGATAGTGGGGGCAGTTGAGACTGTATCACTTACTTTTTATAAAAATGGGACAAGTTTCAAGAGCTCAGAGAGCTTACTTGATGATGGGAGCAGTTGACACTATAACACTTTTTGTATAAAAATGGGGCATGTTTCAACAGCTCAGAGAGCCCACACTTTGATGATGGGGCTGTTGATACTGTATCACTTTTTATAAAAATGGAACATGTTTCTAGGGCTCAGAGAGCCCTTTTGTTGATAGTGGGAGCCATTGAGTTCTTGTAACATGTCCCATTTTTATAAAACGTAAGTGATAATAGTGTCAATAAACTGAGTCACAATATTGTTATTACATTGTTTAATACATCACTCTATACAAGCTTACATTCAAGAAAGTGGAATTGTTGTTTTACATTTATTGAGTTACAAATGTGTATCTTGTTTGGAGCTGTTACTCTTCTCAAAGTAATCAATATCTCTTTTCTCTCTCTCTCTTTGTTTGTGTCTCTATAAGATACCTAAGAGAAAATTGCACATGTAACTTCAAACTTCATGTTTGTAGTAATTCTGTAGCAAAATTAGAATATAGCAATTAATTTTGCAGGAGATACAAACCTTAGCTGCTGCAGCAAAGGCCAATCAAGAGGTAGCAACATCACAAGCGGCTACCATGGTTGCTCCTGTGGACACCAGTCAACATATGCAGCCAATGACTATGGGTAAGATGCGTTTTTTTGTCGGAGTAAATCTTTTATTTTGTTTGGTTATACTCTCTTTTGATGCAAAGGTGTGTATCTATCCTTGTTGCCAGATTGTCAGAGCTAATAAATAATATTTTGATGCTGCTGTATATGATGTAACAATCACAGCATCATTGTTGCTATTCTGTGTTACAAGAGTCGTTGAGATAATGTAAGATGTGAGCTATAGATACTGTTGATACCCTCCCATTGATTATGTTCTTTATACACAGTCCTCTAACATTTCTTATATGATTGTGTACAATTTTACCCCTAATAATGTTTGAAATCCTGCTTGCAGCAATTTTTTTTTTTTTGGCTGAAAATGTGTAAATACTCTTGAGTCCCTTTTAAAATGACACCAAGAGGTGTCTTACAGCTTAGATATTGGTTATCTGTGGACTTGTACACTGTGCTTACCAGTGATGATACTAGACAGTGAAAAGATTTTACAGCTTATGTATCTAAACATTCAGCATTATTTTCTTCTCTATGTTTTGAACTCTGCATGTTTAGTAATGGCAGGGTTGGATGATTAAACATAGAATATTTCTCTACTTACATGTAGAAAATCATGCAATTTGTTTAACAATGTGCAATGAAGATAATTTAAGTAATTATTTATTTAGTTGATTACTGTGGCTTATACTTTTTATCACACTGGACCAATATTGTCATGTATTTTAATATAATATGCTAATTTAAAAGCAACATTTTTCATAAATTACATTGTATGCAAATATTGTCGTGACCTCTAAACAAATGCTCAATGGGAGGTAGGCGACTCGCTAATAAGGTTCCAGGAAGTTAACAAATTTAAATAAGGCGAGGTCACGACAAGGGACGCAGCTAATTGAATATGAAAAACATTATAGGATAACTACTAAAAGGATACCTACATGGTTCAGAATGGAAGAAAGGAGCTTTATAATATGGTAAATGAAACAGGTAAGGTTTGGATGGTTTTATCTTGTATTACTGAAAGGGTTTACATTACCTCCTTGACCACACGTCGAGGACGCCATACATTCCTGTATGGAGAGTACGTAATAACACGACCTGTCCGGTGCGCTCCTACTCACTGACTGACTAGCCAAAACAAGCCAAGCCATGCTTACGCTTGGGTACGCTATCTATGCTCTACCCCCACCACTTTACGTCATCCCCGATCCAAGCGACCAACGGACACGTATGCACTAACAATGCCTGCATATGTCACATCTCCCCCTGGCCATCCAGATCGACGCCCTCGTCGACACAAGGAGGATTTTGTTTATGGAGAAGAAAGAGAAAAAAAGTACAATACAGAAGAAAATATGACATACAGAAGGTTAGATAATTGAACAACAAGAAAGAATATCTGTGATTACATGCAGATTGGCATATTTGGAAGTCTCGAGTGTCTCTGACAATGTTTTTGTTTGACAGATCACCTATGTACGAGTACCCCGCACACGCACACTACACCATGCTGCCACTGTTACATGCACACTACACTGCACCTGGATGTTCCGACGTAACTGTTTGTGGGTGGGATTTCCACATCACCCACAACAGCAAATTTTCAGCTACAGTCTTTCAGGTGCTGCAGGTCGCTGAGGATGTGGGGGGAGCAATCGCTAGCTTGGACTGCCCCCCAAAATAGTGGCTCCTTATGCCACTGCAGTGTAGTGGATGAACGACAGCTCTCCTGTGGTGTCTCTGGAACCTCTGGCGTGACTATCCAGTGGGGGTACATTTTGACACTCGGGCTCCAGAATCAGCAAAGTCATTATAACAGAAATCACAGAAAGGTAGAAATGCTGCTCCAGAAGATTATCATACATAAAAAAAAGGTGGTATGTCATTTACAATAAAAAGATTTAAAATGCCAAAAAGGTTTACAATCAATCAATTCTTTTAGTATGGGGCAAAGAGAAAAAAAATGACTACACGTTGACATAAAAACTGAATTTTACAAGGGGTTACCATCCAAAATTTAACACAAACTGCTTTAGAATTCAAATACAGAAACACAAAAGGACCAGAATACATAAACATTACATAAGTGACATTCATTGTTTACATACAATAACACAACACAAATATAGAAACTTATTTGGGATCCCAATATTATTTAACCAGCTGGTACTACTAATGAAAAGAAAATAAGTGCACTTACAATACATTCATACATGACAATGAAATGAAATCATTCATACTGACCAAGGCCCAAATTATACACAACACTCACTTAAATAAGTACTCAAAACTACTGTGTGCATTACTACAGACTTCAAAAATAAATCCACAGTACATACATCAAACTACACCTCGTTACATATTTTCAACTACAATACTCATGTTTTACTGTCAAATATATAGTCTCCTCCACATTACTATCTTATTCATCTTTTTATGATCATCATTAGCTCAATCATCATCATCATTATTATTTGAATCATCATCATCATCATCAGTATTTCAATCGTCGTCTTAGCTTTCAATTTTCTCGTAGACAGTAATTACTGAGAAAATAAAATATCTTCACTGACGTGTCTCATTCAACATGCTGCAAAGTCAAAAATACCTGACATAGGCATAAACTTAAAGAAATCACATTAACATTTCAGGAATGACACAAATAACATGACATTATATTGTTGCATCCACATCCTCCGAATCAAAATTAAGCTGGAAAATAGATGGTATTAAAACTCGCTATATAAGATGGTATTAAAACTCGCTATATAAGATGGTACTAAACTTGTTGCATAAACACAAAAAAAAATTATTCTCATTGCATTCACTTCATTACATTTACTCTCTCGTGTGAATACATCACACACGCTATACTGGGCACATTTCAGCAACACCAATAAGCAAAATCTCTCAAATCATCACATCAAATCGAATTTCCAGGTACCTGTAGCCCTCCTGAAAATCAAAACATTGACACTCCAACTATCGGGGTTACTCTTTGACACTTCCACCTAAGCTGACATCAACTCATCTCATCTCCTCTCTCACATTACCACCGTCGGGGTTACTCTTAGGCACTTCCACAGAGGCAAATATTAACACATCTCTCACACTACACCATCGGGGTTACTCTTAGGAGCTTCCACCGAGGCAAATATCACATATACTACTCACATAACCTCAAAAACATACATACACACACTATTCATGCAACAATTTTCTGCAAAGTAAGAAATCACAGCATCATAATGAAATCCAAACCAAACCAAATTGAATGCAGCAGAACAAAGCACATCTTTACCAACAACAATACTGTCACAGAACATTCCTGAAAATCAAAGCTTAATTAAGCACACAGTACACATCAAACACATTCCTGCAGCGTAACATAACAAAACAAATGATTTGCAATGCCCAAAACAGAATTCAAAATTTAAGTTACATAAAATGATAATAAACTTTCAATTTAGCAGAGACATTCATAGCACACATTATTCCTGAAAAGCAAAGCTTAATTAAGCATCAGTCAGTGAAACAATAAAAATTTAGCATACCTGTGTGAGTTGTGAAACTGTTTCATTCGTCCAAACTTTAGCACACACAATGTTCATATACTTACAGGTTATGTTTCTTATTCTTTCTTTTTACCACAAAATTCCAGTGTAACTTTCCAAAATCTGGTAACACACATATAGCTGATCCATCAACATCCACGTCGTACTGGTCCATATTGGAGGCACATTAAACCTAATTAGGTGAAGATACCGGCAAGGTTGGTAATAGCTCCTGAAACTTTTACTTACATTAGTCATTTTGAAATATTTTCCCCCAAAAATATTCATTACGTAACTAGATAAACCAAACATGGCAACGGTGAAGCAAAATTATCATCATTATGATTACCACTATTCGTTCCGCAAGCGTACAATGCACAAATATTAAATTTCAATATATATACTCTTGACTTTTTTCCGTTTTATTATTTTAAATATTCCAAACAGATGCACCACACATTTTATACACACGCAATTTTAAACACGCAACATGCGAACTTTGAAATATTTGCTTCCCTTTCGAGTCGTTAACACTTACAAGATGACGCAACCAATAATGCAATGTTACGTAGACCAGCTAACACACGCAACTATATTATCAAAGTTACAAATATCGCCTAATTTTTCACAATTCACAAAAATATGTACTTTAAAATGAGCAGTACGAATAATTTTACCACAGTAACAGAATTTAGTAGAAGTGAAGCCAAGGTAAGGGGAAAAATGGAGCCGGAAGTTTTAGCATCACGCCACCGACAGACAATGGAAAAAATTTAAAAATGAACTTAAAATTGAAATTTAGACACGGGACTTTCAGAAAACAATACAACAGGAATTTAGAATAAAGAAACCACAAATGATACAACCAAACCCTTACCCTTAAGCCAAGAAAAAGATTTACATTTTTTAACAAACACGTGGAGGACCAAAAACGCTGCATTTTACAGAAAAAAAATTTTTTGCACTTAAAAATCTCAAAAATATCCAGCCAAAATATTCGGCGCCTCACACCAAGATGTCGTGACCTCTAAACAAATGCTCAATGGGAGGTAGGCGACTCGCTAATAAGGTTCCAGGAAGTTAACAATTTAAACACGGCGAGGCCACGACAAGGGACGCAGCTAATTGAATATGAAAAACATTATAGGATAACTACTAAAAGGATACCTACATGGTTCAGAATGGAAGAAAGGAGCTTTATAATATGGTAAATGAAACAGGTAAGGTTTGGATGGGTTTATGTTGTATTACTGAAAGTGTTTACATTACCTCCTTGACCACGCGTCGAGGACGCCATACATCCTGTATGGAGAGTACGTAATAACACGACCTGTCCGGTGCGCTCCTACTCACTGACTGACTAGCCAAAACAAGCCAAGCCACGCTTACGCTTGGGTACGCTATCTATGCTCTACCCCCACCACCTTACGTCATCCCCGATCCAAGCGACCAACGGACACGTATGCACTAACAATGCCTGCATACGCCACAATATTCATAACTAAAATGAAAGTAATAGGTATGTACTAGTAATTCAAGGTCAGTGTAGATGAATTTACTCATTTTATTGGAGAAAATATGTTTCTTAAATTAACAAGAGTGTTAATGCTTTATCCACTTTCTGGATCCTTGCTAAATCATTCTACCTTGGCTAAACTTGCATGCTCCAGTTACAAGAGCACAAAAATAACTGCACTATGATATTCCATCAGACGAATACTGAAAACTCAATGAGAATTCTGATATGTAACTACTATTAATTATTGTATGGTAAATTGAAACACAACTGCCTGAACTATATTGTTACAACAGATTAATATGAGGGTCAATCCGAAAGTAATGCCTCCCTTTTTTTTTTTTTTTTTGGGCCTTTGAGTGTCTGAGCCAGATTATGTTGGTATATACACACCTGCTAGTGTCCTGTCAGCTTCGTTGTCCTGCAATAGATAGTAGCAGCAGGGGAACATTCCAAAACGACTACTGACATTGAGGTACATACAAAACAGAGATGTGTTATTGAATTCTTTACCGCTGAACAAATTGCACCAATTGAAATCCATTGACTCTTGCTAAAGGTGTATGGAGACAATACAGTAGATGTGAGTAATGTGAGGCGGTGGGTACAGCATTTCAAAAGTGGTGAAAAGGATGTGCAGGACAAGTCATGCCCTGATTGGCCGTGCTCGGCTGTCACAGGAAATAATGAACAGCATCTCGATCAACTCATCTGTAATGATTGGCAGATTACGACCAAGGAATTTTGTGTAGACTGAATGTCGAACTGTGATGCCTTAGAGAGGATGTTATGCGACCTTCATTATCGTAAAGTGTGTGCGAGATGGGTTCCGTGGATGTTTTCACAAGACCAAAGGCCTCACACCAGTTTTGTGACCATGGAGCTCATTACCAAATTTGGCTGGACTATCCTACCACATCCACTGTGTTGTCCTCCGTGGTGTAGTGGTTACCATGCTAGCATCTAGTTCCCGAAGTTGCGGGTTCAAACCTGCCGGAGGGCGATGGATTTTTTTCGGACGTAAAAATCCTTAGCATGGCTTCCTTCGGAAGGGAAGTAAAGCCGGTGGTACCGTGTTGTAGATTTACGGCACGTAAAAGAACCTCAAGCCTGATAAAGAGGCCTCTGAGCAAAATTACCGGTCTTTCATGTTCAACATAGAATGGGATGCTAAGGACCAAAGGAGTTAAAAAGCGTCCATATATATATATTAAAAACAAAATCCACTGTACAGTCCTGATTTAGCACCTTTGGACTTCTATCTCTTTGGGCCTATGAAAGATGCACTATGTGGCCAAAATTTTCCAGACTCAGATGCTGTTGTCACAGCTGTAAGACAGTGGCTAACCTCAGCTGGTTCGGATTTTTATGAGGGTGGCATGCATGCTCTTGTTCATTGTTGGCAAAAGTGCATAAGAATGTTGGTGATTATGTGGTAAAATAACAGTATGTAGCTGAAATCTTGCTCTATTTTAGTGTGTTATTGTACTTTCCATGAAAATAAATAGGAGGCATTACTTTCAGAATGATGTAGTTCTCTCTAGTCACTCTTTGGTTTTCTCTGCCTATTGCACTTCATTTTGCAGGTGCACAAATCAGACTCCTCTCTCTTCTGCTCGCTCACTAATATGTTTGAACTCATGCTCCGTGTCTCCTAGTGTAGATTGCTGCTGGAAGCAGCAGTGCAGAGTTGCATTGAACACAGGGCCAGTGGTCAGCCATCTTATATGCCCTAAGGACACCTAGAAGTTTTACATGAAGCCAAAAGTGGAGAATTCTGGAGGTTTCTACCATATATTGAAGAAAGAGTGAGTCGACTCAAGATACTCTTTGCTCCACTTACTACATATTACATGCCGGACATGTTTCATGAGGCATTCTCCCCATCTTCCGCTGCTATGCGTCGATGACTTCAGAGTAGGATTCCGGTTCTCTGGTGCCATCTGTTGACCGGTTGATGAACTTAGTGATGAGATCTCTTCCTGGTGGTATTTCAAAGTTCATCAGTTGCTCTTGGAACTTTTTGATGTATATTTTCTCCCACAAGCTTAATTCTAGCGGTTTCTTGACGTACTTTAGTAATTTTGCTTCCTTTTCTACTGTGTGGTTCGCTTTCCAAAAATGGTTTGCTACAGCAGACCTTTCCAACTGTTTATATCTGATGTTGCTGAAGTGTTCCTTTAGCCTGGTTCCAATGTTCCTCTTGGTCTTCCCTATGTATATTTTGTCACAATCTTTGCAGTTTATCTGATATATACCTTGTTTCTTTTCATGTGGAATACTATTAGTAGTGCTAGATTTTAACATCTTTCCTAAGCTGAATTTATTGTATGGTGCCAGGGTTATCCTGCATTTCTTGAAAGTCTTCTGGAATTTGTGGAAGGCCCAAGGGTTGAAAGCAATTCTCTTGTATCTCCAATTTTCCTCAATTGGTGCAATAGTCGTAATCTGTCTGATTTGCTTTTCCCTGGTTAAGTTGTTGATTTTTCTGTATCATGGGTTTGTCGAATCCGTTGGCTTTTGCTGGTTACGATGTGTTCGTATTCATTCTTGTATTCTATTTCTTTAAGAGGGGTGTTTATTAATCCGTGAATTAAACTGTTGAATATTGCATGTTGGTATGATCTGGGGTTAAAGCCTTGAGCTTTTATGTAGTTTTGGAAAGGTAGAATCAGATGACTGAAAAATTCAATGGAACCATGGATCTCCCGGTCTCCGTCCGGTTGCTCTAACCACTGAGCTACCATGGCAACATGCCGGCACGCCATTGAATTCTCCAGCTGACTTGGATTTTCCCGGTAAACCACAAGGATATCTCAAATTGTATTGAGATGTCATACCCCAATGGCGACTTACATTCTTTGTAAGTACTTAAGTCCTGGGCTTTTAGTTTCAACTACTATTGGGTCAATTAATGGGAATAATTGTTCTTTCACACAAGCCGTGTGTTGGACAGGGTTGGAAAGGTAGAATCAGATGACTGAAAAATTCAATGCCATAGCCAGGATGGCATTGAATATTTCAGTCATCTGATTCTACCTTTCCAACCCTGTCCAACACACGGCTTGTGTGAAAGAACAATTATTCCCATTTTATGTAGTTGTTTGTATGCATGTTTTTCCTATGTATTCCATATTCTATCTTTTCTCCATTGCGGATTATTTTCAGATCTAAAAATGGTAAAGTGTTTTGGTGTGAATTTTACTGTTGTGTCCTGTAGGGTAAGCAACTTTAGTGCGTCTTCTACCTGCTTCTTGTTCACAATGGCGAAAATGTTGTCTACGTATCTGTGCCAGGTTTTAAATATGTGTGGGAATGCCTTAGGCCCAGTTTCTGGAACGTCAGATATCTTTTCAATAAGTTATCAAGCAGATATCTGTTTCTGAAAGGCAAGATAGCGGTTATCAATCTGATAAGTCCCCGGATAACTTATCCCCGCAAAAATGGCCGGATATATCTAAGATATTTGACTTCAGCTAATATGGCGGATGTCGTACATATTCGATTTCCATTGGTTTTGTAATTTCTCTGGATTTTGTTAATATCTGCGAGGCAATAATCAAATATTGCAGTGCATTGACAATAATTGATCTACATGTTAGTATATATGAACCTACATTTCAGTATTTTACGTCAATTGTGAGTTCTTGACTTGTATTCTGAATACTTTTCATTTGTATGTTTCTCTTCACAATATGGATATTGTATCATCGTCCTCCTCCGATGAAGACGATGCAATTAGGTCTTTACAGCGGCGCGTATTTCGCGCTAGAAATAACCCATTTGAAATGTACGATGAAATTGGATTTAAAAGAAGATTTAGGTTATCTAAACAACTAGTGATGGACTTAATTGATGAAATAGGACACAATTTACAACCAACAACGAAAAGAAATATGGCTATTTCGAGGTTAAATCAGCTACTACTCTGTTTAAGGTTTTATGTGTGTGGCAGCTTCCAGATAGTAATGGGCAACAGTTTCAGTGTGCATAATCTACTGCCTGCAGAATAATTAGAAAAGTTACTCATTTCATTGCACTTCTAAGGCAGAACTACATAAAAATGCCAGAAAACCAAAGAGAAATTAAAAACTTGAAAGCCTTATTTTTCAACATTGCAGGTTTTCCTGGTGTCCTAGGTTGTGTGCTTCATTCTTCGCTTTAATATTATTGCCATCAGTTCTTTTATTTTCTATGGCATCCTTCTTTTAGGTCACTAACTCTATCAGCATATTTTTTTCAAAGTCGTCGAAGTTCCTACTGCGTTTAGTACTCATTTTACTCGATGTTGAGGTTAAGTTTCACATGTGCTGAGCTCTGATTTACAATACATCGATATACTGTTATTCAATTAAGTTGGCAATCATGATAAACAAGTAGAGAAATTAGTGCTTTCGTTAATCAAAACTGCGTGGATACAAGCGCCATTGCGATCGCTGTTGCAATAAAATGAAGGAAAAATGCAGGTTGCCATCTGTTGTTGTATTCCGAACTGAATTGTGGAATAGATTGTTATCCAAGCAACTGAAACTCTTTGAGAAACAGATACAAATTATCTCTCTGATAAAGTTTATCGAACAAATAGCAATCGAATAAATATCTAGAGCTTTATGCAACCGGACCTTAGTCATGTGAATTTCCAACTTGCTCATGAATAAATCTGCCAAAAAGGGGGACAGTGGATTTCCCATTGCTAAAGCTGATCTTTGCTGGTAGAAGTGCTTATTGAATGAGAAGTATGTTTGGTTTATGCATATTTCTGTTAGTTTGGTGTATTCTTCTATTTTTCCTATTTCTATTTCATGGTTTCTACCATGTCCAGTTGGGAGTTCGGCCAAAATATAAATTATTCTTTTTCCACAGTCTTCTCATTCATATGACATAAATTTAATTATTTACTTGCAGATTATGTATGAGGGTCATGCAAATATAAACCAGAATTTTTTAACATAGCTTTATTGATAATACATAAAAATACAAATAGAGTAACTTATTTTTACTTTCTCTGCTACATATAGTAAGTAGGGGAAGTATTGTATTCCACCCAAAAATTCGATACCGAGACTTCACCGGAAATACATGTTTTGTGACCCCCTAAATCCAAAAAAAAGCATTTTTGGAAACATGTCCGTGTGTGTGTGTGTGTGTGTGTGTGTGTGTGTGTGTGTGCGTGCGTGTGTGCGTGCGTCATAACTCAGAAACGAACAGTCGGATAAACACCAAACTTGGTATTTAGGTTCAGTATCTTTCAGAGATGCGGCATGAAGGTTTTCAAGCAAATCCCCCCACCCCAGACTACACTTTACATGGAAGACTTTTAGAAAATTTTAATTTTCTCAAAAATGGCTCTAACGATTTTTATTAAAATATCATATGTTTAAGATATTTTCATGACAAATAAAATGTATATGTTGAATTTTCTGGGAATGTCTCCAAAAGTGTTCTTCAGTGTGAACGACTTTTGCATAACTGGTAAACCATAAGAGATAGACAAAATTTTGCTACACAAAAAATGTAGATCGCATTAAAATATACAGTTTATGTCATATACATTTTTGTTGTTGAGTAACCATTTTCGAGATATTGCTTGTTATTCCCTTAAATTTTTCAATACCTATTTTCTGAAATAGGAATTTGTTATTCATTTTTTTGTCTTGGATATGCAAAGAGTATTAATCTGTGGCAAAGAGAATGGTGCTGCACCTAGCAACCAGCTATTAAGAGATATGTCTATGCTTAAAGGCTACTGCATTTCTATATTGCCCTTGTAAATATATATTCCCCTTACATCTACAAGAAAATTAGCAATAAGATAGAGTCTGCAAATGTTTATCTTGATTAATATGAAATAGATGGAGAATAAGAGTTTGTAAAAATAGTTTGTACAAGAGTAGAGAAAGTCATGTGAGTGTAACACATCAGAGTTTTCTACATAGTTTCCTTCGAACAGAAATACATTTTCTCTATCAGATAGGAAGCTTTTTGTTTCCTTAATGGAAAACAGAAGATGGCTTCCCCAGTAGGCAATTGTGCACATGCTGTTTGGCTGCAGTGTTGTCTTCAAATCTTTCCCTTCCTAATGCTTCCTTCAGTGGACCAAACATATGGTAGTCACAGGCGACAAGTCTGGACTGTAAGGTTGATGTTCAAGAGGTCCCCAGTGTAATTTAATGAGTGTATCACTGGTTAGAGCTGGTGTATGCGGCCATGCCTTGTTGTGCAGAATGAGGGCATTGTGAATCGGTTGCAGTAAGCGGTGTTGGAGCAGCTGGCACTAGTAGCCTGCATTCACCATTCTTTGACCATGTAGGTAGTCAAAGAGCAATACACATTTTGAACTCAAAACACAGTTGCCAAAACTTTCCTGGCTGACAGTTGAGTCTTGACTTGATCAGTGCTCCCTTTCCAAATTTCCTCCACTCCATACTCGTCTTCTTGTTCTCTGGGGTATAGTGATGGACACATATTTCATTGCAGGTCACAATATGGTCCAAAAATGCCTCCATTTCATCTTCAAAGTGGTTCAGAAGTTGTCTTTCTGCACGTTCTTTTGTGCCTCAGTGAGAATGTGTTGAACCCATCTTGCCAATATTTTTCTGTATCCAAGTGTGTCTGCTACAATGGTATGAGCATTTCCAATATTTAATATCCATTACTGATGCAATCTTGGCAGTAATTTGGCAATCACCTTCTGCAAGCTCATAGATGGCCTGAATATGGTCTTTATTGATGCTGGATGTCGTTATGGCTTTGATTTTCTACTTTATTATGACCATTTTGAAACTTCTGGGTCCAATCGAACACTTGGGCTTAACTCAGAGTAGTATCACCAAACTGTGCTTGGAGTCTCTTCGTTGCACTAGGGACGGAGGTACCAGGTACTTCCTGTTCACTCATAGCAATACTGAAATGGCAGACGTGAGTTTGAGGTTTGTGGGCGTTGCTATCCCCTCTCCATTCTCTGCCAGCAATTACCTGTGCGCTGTACTGCTCACATTACTACATGAGTCAAATGAAGAAAATCCTGGTTTATGTTTGAATGGACCTCGTAATAGTAATATTGTGCAGTAGATGACATTTTCTACTGATACAGCCCTGCTAGTGGCGGTCAACAATAACAACAGTTTGTTTACAGCTTGGCAGGAGTGCTACGACGAGAACTCTGGCTATGTGTACTACTGGAACATGGAGACAAACGCAGTAACATGGGAGATGCCACCAGAGTACCAGGCATACATGGCTCACAGCCAGCACTGGATGATGGAGCAGCAGATGGCAGCAATGGCTCCCATTACTCCAGCAGTACATCCGCAGATGATGGCTCACACAGCAATGGGTCAGTAGACATTAGGATAAATGGAGTGCTACAGCAACATTATTCCAGCAATAACAATGCTAATGTTTTTATTTCCTCAACAGTTCCTTCAATAGCCATGCCAGCACTGTCTGTGAAGACAAGCACAGGTAAAAGCAAGTTGGATCAGAAGCATGGCAGCTCAGGACAGGAAACCTCGACAAAACCCAGTGGTGCAAAGAAATCCAGGAAGACAACAACGAGCGACTCTGAGGATGAGTGAGTATAAGTTGTCCAATGTAGTCTGTTTAAGGGAACATGTACATTAAACAGGCATTATTTCAACACATTTGCAAGGTGTTACATAAGGTCATATTTAACAGCAACTATAAAAAATATCAAACTTCAGTTTTTCAGACGTGTTAAATATTGTTCAGTGAATGGCTTCTGTGAGTTTCATTATCCTTTTTGAACGATTTATAAATACAGTAGAATCTCGTTAGTACGTTTTTGCAGGGACCTAAGGATTTGGACGTCATAGGTGGGAAAACGTGTTAACGAAAATGCAAAATCTGCAATTTAAGAACATAGGTAATAAAAATCTAATAATTACTACGTCTCCATGGGCAATTTAAATCGATTTTGAGTACAATTTCATACTGAATACGATCCCGTTTCCATGTTAAATTCAATATGTTTAAATGGATTTGGATACACAAAGCCTGAGAATAAATAATTCAAGCTTTTATTTTGGTCAACTTGTATTTTTTAGGTTATGAATGTTTTTGAGAAAATAAATTGCGAATTGTGGAAGCGGCAATAGTGGTTTGCTGTGTGTTGTATTACACACGTGATAATAATTTCTGCTAAAAAAGAAAAAATTATGAGTGTGCATCATGTTACGAGTACAATAGACAATATTATCTTTGGTGTATATAAGACGATTTGAACACGAAGGTGTTTCCATGCAACAAATTTTGTTCCGGTCCTCTTCTGATCCTATTTTTCAAGAGAAAAGTTTTGTTTTAGTATTTTTCCCTTCTTTAAAAGCAGTTTCAATCAATTTAGGTTTGCTAACAATCGTGTTTAAGGTTGACGGAGGAATGTTTAACTTTCGCACTATATCGACATGTTTTATATTTGGATTGTATTACATCAAGGATTTTCAGTTTTTCACTGTTGGTTATTTACCTACTACACTTTCTTTTTTTCATTGTAAATGAAAAGTTAAAACGCAATCTACGGTTGTTTGGTCATCACTCAACATTAGAAACTATCGTTAGCGTTTACCGCGTTTACCACGCCAAGGTAAAGCATTCTCTATCCCGCCCACAGAAATCGTGTCACACAAATATTTAAATGCATGTATGTGATTGGCTGCCGATTTTCACCCCGTGACCAAGGATTGACCAAAGTAGCAAATGAGGATGTCAAACTATGAACGTGTTAAATGCCTACATCCATTGTACCGATCAAGGATTGGCCAAAACAGCGAATGAGGACGTCAAACTTCAAACGTAGTAAGCGGGACCGGGAAAACGCACTAAGCAAACATTATTTATTATATTTGGTGATTTGGTACCGGGACTTTTATTATTCAACGTAATACACGGGAAAACGTGTTAATGAGGAACGTGCTAACGAGATTCCACTGTACATTAATACTATGTTTTCCGGAAATTCACTTTTTTCACATTTAGTCACACGTTTCTTTGGAACTAACAGACCTAGAACTTGAAATTTTTCATGAAGCTTAAGCTATTCTTATCTTCAACTGGTAGAAATTTCACAGATGTAAATAAAAAATGTAGGTAACAGTTTTTTGAAAAAAAAGAAATTATCAAAATGTGAATTTCAAGGAATAAATTGTTTATCTTATATTATAATTGTTAAAGTAAGCAAAATTTACTTCAGTATGTTGATGCTTACTTTCTAAATACAGTAGAATCTCAGTAGTATGATTTTGCAGGGACTTAAGGATTTGAACTTCATAGACAGGAGAAAAAACAAAATCTGCACTTTAAGAACTTTATAATTCTGTAATAAGAATCTAATAATACACCTTACCTCACAATCGAATATGAAATATGTACAATATTTACAGAGGTTTGAAGTTCATATCTATGGTTGATGGCTTGTTTGGTTTTAATGCCAAACGTATACTGTCCATCTTGTTTAGTAAAGTCATTGTCATTAACTTTGAAACTATACACATGCCATTTCACTTTTTCTATTACCTTCGTCACTTCTGACACTGTAGTAATTGGTTCTGCATCGGACTCATTGTCACTTTCATTCCACACTGATGCTTCTACTGTCATCTTTTCTTCAAGTATTTCATCTATAATCAAAGTTTCACACACTGGAATTTGTCAGTGTGTACGTACATTTCAAAAGTTATGCCACTTGCTATTTGGTGCCATTCTTCACACTCGGAAAACTCATTTTCTGACATGACATCACCAAGAACTCGAGAAAAACCATCTTTATTGAAGCAGTTCTGAATCGTATCTGTATCACAGAATCCCAGACAGCCTTAATAAAATCTTTGGCATCTGATTTTTCTTGTTTTTGATTCCAGTGCAGCCGGCCTTTTCTGTACCAGTCACTGATGATATGTCTGCTTCATGGACCATATTATACCTTGAACTAAAGATTGTAGCTTACTTGTGCAGTTTGCTGGGAGAATGTTTGTTTCTTATATTTGAAACAGTTGGTAGATGAGTGGCACACTGATCAGTAAGGAGTGCAACTTTCCTATTTCTTATGCCCAGTCTTGCATTCCAATATGTGTAAGAAATTTTCAGCAGCAGTTATCCAGGCTTTTGTGTTGGAAGTGTACTTTCATGGAAGAGATCACACGTTCTTGAAGCATTGCAGACTGTGCTTTTCTAATAACTAGTGGTACCAACTTTGTTCTACTTTCATTACAGCACAACAGAACTGTAAGCCTCTCCTGGTTAAGTTTCCCACCGTGACACTTAGTTCCCTTAAAATCCAAATTTTATCTGGCTGAGGATGGAAAAATAGTCCTGTTTCATCTGCAATATAGACATTGTCAGGGCTATAGTTTTTCAAAATTGATGGGAGCATTGTATTTTCCTAGGTTTGTATATTTTCACACAGTGTAGTGTCATTATTTAGGGAGCAGTCTCACCTCACACACATCTGTGAACTAAGTCATGTTGATTCTTGAATCTTTCAAGCCATTAGACGCTTGAAAATCAACTAGTCCCATCTTCTTTGTTAAATGTGTCGCCTGAGCTTGGACTACAGTACCATTTATTGGCACGTTAGAAGCTTTGCTTGTGTTAAGCATTTAGTAGAACATCTTGTAATTCTGAAAACTGACTCTAGCAATTACGTTTTCTTTTAGCACGTTTCATTTCTTTGAAAGCAATTTCAATCAGTTTACATTTGCTAGCAATTGTGTTTAAGGTTGACGAGGAATGTTGTAACTTCTGCGCTAAATACTCATTTGATATTTGGATTACGATCTATTTCTTGAAGGATTTTCAATTTTTCCCTGTTTGTTATTTGCAGCACTTCCTTTTTTTGGTATAAATGGTATGAAGTTAAAATATAATGTACATATGTTTAATCAATACTATTGTCGGCATTTACCGCACCAAGCTAAGGCATCTATCCAATCCACACAAATTACATCATACAGATGCATGCATTTCATTGGTTGCTGGTCCCCATGCCAACTGGTTTATTTATTTATTTTTTATTTATTTATTTAATCCTTTAACATCAATTCAGTACATAGTACATTGATACAGGATATGTCAATAGTTAAATTTATATATTTACATTACAATAAAGTTATCTATAATTTGAGTTCAACTATGATATACAATAGATATATTTATAAATTAAATGACATACTACTAGATAACTTAACGGATTAGTACAATGTCTTATGCAAACAAGGATTTATTAAACTGTAAATATTCCTTTACGGTGTAGAAGCAGTGTTCCTGCAAGAAAGCCTTTGTTCTAGTTTTAAACACATTATAATTATTTATATCTTTAATGGCATTAGGTAGGGAATTATAATTCCTTATACTGGAGTGCAGTACTGCATTCTTACATATTGTAGTTCTGACAGAGGTTAAGTGTATATCCTTATTATGTCTAGTGTAATGACTATGGACATTGTCATTATTTTGAACATTAAATTTATTTCTTTTTACAAATAAGACTGTTTCCAATATGTAAGAACATGCCAAAGTAAGTATGCCAAGCTTTCTGAATAGTCGTTTACATGAGCATAACATTTTTTCACCACATATAATTCGTATGGCTTGTTTTTGTTTGATAAATACATCCTTAGTTTCTGGTGAGTTTCCCCAAAATATGATACCATATTTAATTATTGAATGTATATGTGCATAATAAGTTGTTAACAGCACATGGAGACTGACATTTTGACTTAAAATTCTTAAGGCATATATATTCCTGCTTAATTTGGTTATTAAATGTTTTATATGAGTTTTCCATTTCAAGTTATTCTGTATCCACAAGCCCAAAAAGTTTGTCTCGTTTTTATATGAGATTAATTTATTATTTAATTTTACTTCAGGGATGTTATAATTATTGTTTGCACTATCAGTAATATGAAATTTAAGACAAACAGTTTTGACCGTATTTAAAACCAGGTTGTTATTATCTAACCAATATACCAGATCTTTACTGGCCTGGTTTAGTGAATTATTTAACATTTCATTACTCTTTTCTGTTATTAGTAAATTAGTATCATCTGCAAATAGAACAATGTTATGAGCTTGTATGTTATTTGTTAAGTCGTTTATATACAAGATAAATAAAAATGGTCCAAGTATAGAGCCTTGTGGTACTCCATAAGTTATATCAAGTGCATTAGATCTAACTGCCAAAAGTGCATTAGTGTTAGCATTATAATCTGTAATCTCTGTTATTTGCTTACGGTTTGTAAGGTAAGATTCAAACCAAGAATATGCTAATCCTCTTATACCAAAGTCAAATAATTTTGTTAGCAAAATTTTATGGTTAATAGTATCGAAAGCTTTAGTTAAATCTAGAAATATGCCAATTGCTTTATCTTTATTATCTAAAGCAGTTATGACACTATTTAAGAAAGAATATATCGCAGTCTCTGTTGATTTTTCTTGTCGGAATCCATGCTGTGAATTAGTAATTATATTATTTTTTCCAATAAAGGATTGACCAAAACAACGAATAAGGACATCAAACTTTGAATATAGTAAGCAGGAGTGGGAAAACATGCTAAATTTTTTATAGCATTTGGTGCATTTGCAATCAGGACTTATATAATTCAACATCATATATTGGTAAACCGTTACTAAGGAACGTACTAAGATTCCACCTTGTCATGTATAAATTTGATGAAGCTCCATTGTTGTTGTTCACCAATGGCACTGGGGATTAATTGATCTGCATCATTTTCCCTCTGGCTTCCCAATATAAAGTCTGTAAATTATCACTTTTAAGGGCTTTGCATTTGGCGAGATGTTGTTTGTTCAGGATGACATCTTCACAGAGAGTGCACTTGGGTGTAGGTAGGCATCGTATCTTGTAGAGATGTTCTGCGACGCAGTCGTGGCCAGTTGCCATCCTAAATAAGGTCACTGCAGTCTTCCTTGGCATTTTTTGTATGTTAACTCTATCTTTAATAGTCTGATAATCTTTATCCTTTAATTTATCTTCTTCATCAAGTCTCTGTTGTCTTTTGAAATGTTGTTTAATGTTATTTAATTGTTTGTTTATTTCTATTTGTCCTACAGGTTTTATTTGTTGTATTGCACCTTTCTTTGCTAATTGATCCGCATGTTCATTGCCCAAAAGTCCAACATAAGCTGGGATCCATTGTAGAGTGACATGATTTCTAGGTTCAACTGCTTTAATTATGCTTCTTATTTCTTTAATATTTCTTGTTGTTTTATTATTGTAATTTACTATCCCGTCTATGGCTGATTTTGAGTCTGATAAGATGACTATTTTTTGTTTTATGTATGGTCTATATAAAATGTTCTGTAATGCTGCTTTTATAGTTGTTAATTCTCCATCATAGTGGTTTGACGTTGAACCTCCATTGTATGTCGGTATATTCAGTAAAAATTGTTCTTGAGTAGAATGAAGCGTTTACTTCTTTATAGAATATCAATATATTTATAAAATCCAAGATAATTCAAATAGAATAATGAAACTCTTAGAAGCCATTCACTGAACAATATTTAACATGTCTGTAAAATTGCAGTTTGACATCATTTATATTTCCTATCAAAAATGGTTTTATGTAACATCTTGCAAATGTGATCAAATAATGCCTGTTTGACCTACAAGCTCCCTTATGATATCATAAGTCTTCTACCACTCTTACTTGCATAGCTAATAGCAGGGTGTAAGTTCAGGTCACAGTTGTATCCGGTGTTTGCTACTGGATCGCTTGACCATCTTTCCAAATGCATGAACAGCTCCTCACGTACAGAGTTGAGAGTTTGAGAAATATTTTGTCAACACACAGAGATTTGGTTGAAAGTGCTACAAAATTATGTGGTAGTTTAGGTGGAGAGTCCCTTATAAATTTTCAGTTTTTAGGTAAGGCACTGCATAAATATAGTAGAAATTTTATCCACATGAATGTGAACAAAATTTTCAACATTTCAAATTTGGTTGAAATTAGTACAAAATAAAGAGCAGTTAATATAAAGAACCTTCAAATTAAGGTGGTTGTTGAACATTTTGAAACCAAACCTAGATGCTTTCCTGACTAGAAGAAACAAAAAATTAAATTAAATTGAATTATATTTATGGGCACAGTTTAACTGCCGTGGTCCTTATACCCTGCCGCTGTAACGTTGCACTTGACAGCTCGCGTTTAAGTTGGTACACTCGCAAAAAAACAGATGAAAAGCTTTCACCATTTGACTTTCTAAGCCAATCACAAGTCAGCATTCCGGATGGTCGATGACAAAGGGGAAGCGGAATGGGAGCTGGAAGCAGCTCTGTTGCCGGATGTAGCTATCCCCAACCACGTGCTTCAGTTTGTGAATCTCTAGCACGAGCGTCGAGTTGTTCTTTGCAAGCTACATATTCATTGTTATTTATATTTGTGGTTATTGTTTTATAGTTTTTTTATTGTTCGTTTATACATATATGTATTTATCTATTTTGTATACATTTAAGTCATTATTTATTTATACAAGATTTAAGTGCGACAATGTCTGAAAAACGACGTCGATCACCGAGTGATGATTCACGAAGTGAAAATCCTTTGCACCACTTAATAGTCAGGCATTGGAACTATTAAGGAGGACCCAGGGATTCTTTGAACAGGAAAAGGAGTACGTGAAGCTTCACGGCCATCCCTCTATTCCTGCTGATAAAGCTGTACACTGTCACTTCAACCCTATCGAATTAGTGTGGAGCGACATTAAGGCTTATGTGAGGGAGAACAATAAGTCATTTACCATTACCGAGGTGGAAAGGCTTTTGTGGGAAGGTGTGGCGACGGTGGACGCGGCTTCGTGGAAGAAGAAAGTAGATCACGTGAATAAGCTAATACGAAAAACACAAGAAAAAGATGGAGTTATTAGTGAGTGTGACCCATTAATGATATGCCTTGGTGAAAATAATGACGGGGATTTGGATGGAATTGAGCCATTGCAGTTTTAAATCGGTGAATGAAAATAACTTTGTTATCGCATGCTTATAATTTGTTTCATTTCTCCTCAATGTGGCAGGCAAGTTTGCATTGTTCTGTTTCTATATTGTCAAAAGTGCGTAATTTATTCTACATACGCTGCAATGTTTATGCAGAGTTATTTTCAATTAACAATAAAAATACAAAATGGTTATTATACATTGACGTTCGCTACTACATACACTTTTGTATGCGGCTTAGACACGATAGAAAGAACTATCAGCTGTTCTTGTTTACTAGCCACTCTGGCAACATCGCAACCACAATATAGCCAACTTTAAGCAAAGCCACATGAACTGTCAAGTGCAAAGATTCAGCGGCGGGGGTTAGTGTCCCATTCTATATTGGTGTGAAAGACCGAAAATTTTGCTCAGAGGCCTCTTTATCAGGCTTGAGGTTCTTTTACGTGCCATAAATCTACGACATGGGAACATCGGCTTTACTTCCCTTTCAAAGGAAGCCATGCTAAGGATTTTTACGCCCCAAAAAATCCATCACTCTCCGCTGGGTTTGAACTAGAAGAAACAAAAATGAAATATGTGTGTAATTGGCTGCAGACCTGTAGGAGCAAGTAAATATATTGTTTTTTTATTACTTTCATTACACTACTTACTTATAACCCAAAAATTCTATATCAAGATTTCACCAGAAATGCATGTTTTGAGGTTTCTCTTTCATGCAGGATGCTGTAACCACCAATTGTATGCTGCCCAATGTTTAAAGTGCATTTTAAATAACCATTATGTCTCTTTGGAGAGAGATCCATATGAATCTCAAGACAACGATCTCTCTCCAAGGAACAAAACAAAAAGATCTGCAATTCCATGCACTTTTTTTAAGGAAGCAAAAGTAATGCAGTTCATTTTCTGTACACAGGAAGATTGAGATGATAACCTCTTATGGACCAGCATCCGAAGATGAGTCTGAAGAAGAGCAAGTAGTACTACCAGCAAAAAGAAAGAAAGGTAATCTCGCCAAGACAAAGTCAGCTGCCGGTTCCAAAGCTGGAGGTTACTCTCCGCCAGTATATGGATGCCAACCAATGGGACCAGAACTACCAGCAGATTCACAGTTGCTTGTGGGACCTCAGCTGGAATATCCAGAATCACAGCAAAGTGTGTCTGAAGCTGAACAGACTGAAACCGATGTGGTGGCATCTTCTGCGTCACAGTCACTGTTTGCTAATGGAGAGGACGTTTCTTGTGGTACATCTACATTACTTTCCAACAATGTGCCAGACATGGGGCCACCTGGGGAAGAGCTGGAGCCTATAGAAGAGTCGTCATTCCAGAAACCGGATAGTGTAAAGAATGATCAGGATGAAGCAACATACTTAGCTCCAGACTCAAGTGAAGATAAGGCCACACCCAGCATGGAGGAAGAACAAACAAAACCATCTACATCTTCAGATAACACAGAATCTGAATGCGAATCCAGTGTTGCCAACGTGGCAGCAGACTGGAGGGTGCAGCAGCTCAAGGTTGAAGCTGCAGAGTCTGTGGAAGAATCTGGAGTTCAGGAGTCAGGTAATGCAAGTCCTGCACCAGGCACTACTGAGGACGACAGCAATGTTAGTGGGGAGGCAGATGAAGGTGCCATTCTTTCACGTCTGCGTAGCCAGGCTCGTGTGTTGAAGGAATTAGGTGGAGAGATTCCAAATGAAATATTGCATCTAATTGACCAACCTAACTCAGAGGTGGCATCACCCCAAGTTGTAGAGGATGTTATTGCTCAGATAGAGAAAGAACTTCCACCGGACTACGTTGCAAACGATAGCAAGGTTAAGGAGAAAGACTCAGTAACGAAGAAGACAGCACCACAGCAGAGCTCTAGTCTTTCCAGTGCTGAGAACAGTCCCAAGCCTGCATCATTTGCTTTAATTGCTGGCTATGGCGATAATTCAGATGCTGAAGAGGAGTCGGAAAACTGGCAGGCAAAGAAAAACAAGTCTCCAAAGAAGAAGAAGAAATTATCTGTTGCCCCCCAGCCAAGTACCAGTACTGCATCAGTTTTCCCCATTTTGGACTACGATGCTCAAACTTCTAGTGCTAAGGATGAGGGTGTCTCTAAGATTCTTACCATAACACAGACAGAGCAGGATTCTGAAAACAGTGTTAGCGGACCCAGTGAAAGTGTGCCCACATCGTCCAAAGTGGCCAGTGCAGAGAATGCCCTCCCCAACACTGTCGAGTCCAGCAAACCTCAGGAAGCTCCTGAAGAACAAGGAGTCACTGGAACTGTAGAACCTGCCAGTCTTCCTGACTCGACCACAAGTAGCAAAGCGTTCAAACGCAAGAAGCGTCTTGAAATTGCTACAAGTGTGCCTAAAACTGCAGAACAAAGTACCAATGTTACAAGCACGGAAACTAAAGCTCAGCTTTCAACAACAACGATGACAACATCAGCGACCTCTTCAACTGTGAATTATAGCACATGGACTTCTTATACCTCAGACCCCAGTTCTAGCGATAGACGAGGATTTGGGTTTCAGTCGAGAGACAGTGGGCTTAGTGAGGAGGACAATACTTATAGCATTCCTAATCAGAAATATTCACAGAAGAAAGGCATCATCAGCTTCATCAAAGCAGAAACCATCAACCTGCCAAAACCTGAGGTTGAGAATGCTCAACAGCTTCCGACAGCAGACGAGCAACAGGAAATAAAAGGTAAAAATCATCTTCCTTTTATGTGTATATATACAACAGAATCTTGTTAGTACGTTTTTGCAGGGACCTAAGGATTTGGACGTCATAGGCGGGAAAACGTGTTAACGAAAATGCAAAATCTGCAATTTAAGAACATAGTTATGTAATAAAATCTAATAAATAGTACGTCTACATGGGCAATTGAAATCGATTTTGAGTACAGTTTCATACTGAATACGATCCGTGTTTCCGTGTTAAATTCAATATGTGTTCAAATGGATTTGGATACACAAAGCCCGAGAATAAATAATTGAAGCTTTTATGTTGGTCAACTTGGATTTTTTAGGTTATGAACGTTTTTGAAAAATAAATTGCGAAAAATGGAAGCGACTATAGTGGCTTTGCTGTGTGTTGTATTACACATGTGATAACGATTTCCGCTAAAAAAGAAAACAATTATTATTGTGCATTGTGTTACGAGTACTATGGACGATGGCGTATTCAATACGATTTGAATACGGTAGGTGTTTCCATGCAACAAATTTCGTTCCGATCCTCTTCTGATCCTATTTTCTAAGAGGAAATTTTGTTTTAGCATTTTTCCCTTCTTTAAAAGCAGTTTCAATCGATTTAAGTTTGCTAACAATTGTGTTTAAGGTTGACGGAGGAATGTTTAACTTCTGCATTATATCCACATGTTTCATATTTGGATTGTGATCTATTTCAAGGATTTTCAGTTTTACACTGTTGGTTATTTACTACACTTTATTTTTTTCATTGCAAATGAAAAGTTAAAATACAATCTACGTATGTTTGGTGAACACTCAACAGTAGAAATTATCGTTGGCATTTACCACGCCAAGGTAAAGCATTCTCTGTCCCACCCAAATCGTGTCACACAAATATTTATATACATGCATGTGATTGGCTGCTGGTATCCACCCCGTGACCAAGGATTGACCAAAGTAGCAAATGAGGATGTCAAACTTTGAACGTGTTAAGCGGGACTGGGAAAACGTGTTAATGAGGAACGTGCTAACGAGATTCCACTGTATTAGAAATTCTTAGTAACATTTCAAACAGACCATTAAATCACTAGCTATATGACATACAGGGCTTTCAAAAGTGAAAGTGGTAAACAATGAATTGATGAGAATAAAGGCTAAGAGAAGCAAAATAGTTATGGTAAAGCTGGTTGACAGTAACTAAAAATGGTAACCAGAACAAGAACGACAAAGTTAAAATGCATGTATTATGATGTGAGTCTTCACAGATAACAGGAAGCTGTCCTGGGAACGGAAAAAAGGCTTGGTTAAGTTTTAACTTTCTCATTCTTGGGCACGGCATATTAGATCCATGTTATGCATATTAGACTCTTCACAGTAGAAGTTGCAAGCTGGGAAAGTGAAACTGGAAGAAATTCTAGCAATTCTGCACCTGACCACAAATCCTAATTCCTTTAAATCCATTGAGCAAAAGCATCATCTGTAGTTTGCTCATATGCAACTCAAACCTGGCTATTGCCTCAAAAACAATAGCAAAAGCTACAAAGAACCAAAAACTGGTAGAAATTAACAAAGAACAACAAACAGCTTTAAAGTATGCTATTAATAAAGGTGTGAAGCATGGTACAACTAGAGGAATCAAATTTATTTATTTATTCAGTGCTAAGAAATTTATAATATTGGGGTTGCCTACTGAGAATTTGGCCTTGGCCATTCATTTAGTAGACATCCACTCCAATACAAAAATTACCTATTACATTTATATCAGTTTTCTTCTTCTCTCTTCGCTGTCCATTTCCACTTCTTTTTTAACTGTAAATACTGTCTCTCACTCCTGCTCTCCTTTATGCATATTTTGTTCAACATGTTCTTTTGTCCCTTTTAAATTTAAACTTAATGAATTCAGTTTTCAGTTTCCTTACAATCAAAGACTCCTGTTCTTCTTTCCCTCCACTTAATGGACATTCCCCTTGAGTAAAGCCTTCTCTTTCACCTTTTAACTTCCATACATCTGCTTTTGCCTATGCTATATCTTCTCTTTCCCCCTTTTTAGCTTTGTCAATATAATTTTCCCTTTCCCATGATCTATTCATCCTAACATAAAATTCCAGTAATGCCTTCCCAGTTAAATTACTAAGCAATTTTTGCATCTCCATAGCTTTGAAACGTCTTTTTGCTTCGTTCCAAAATCCTCTAACATCTGTTTCTCTTTTCCTCCATATATACCTTAATCCATTACTCTCTAAAATATTTCCTAGACTACTCAGCTACCCCTTAGTTAAATGTGATATATTAAACATTGCTTAACTTGACTCTCATCTTTTTAAAACTCTCCATAATCATATCTTTTCTTGTAACTCTTCTCATTTCTATTTGAGCAACTTCTTTTAAAAAGACATCCTTTTATGATTGACATAGCTGCTTTCCCTTTTGCAAGTGCCAATCTTTTTTGCTTTTCCCATTTCCCTCCTTCATCCATTTTTATACCTAAATACATGCACTCATGTATCACATACTCCTTATTTCCTTTTTTCCTTTTTCATATTTATTCAATTTTCCTCCTTTCTTACGTATTATAATTTTTCTTTTGTCTTGTATTGCCTTATAACCCCATTCTGAACAGTCAGAAATAGTAATGGATCTGTATTTACCAAATGTTTCCTTTATCGAATGTTGACATTGTCTAACCTGCGTTATGTTGGCTGAATTGGAAGCAGGTGAAAAATTATCTTTGGTTGGTTACAAACAAATGACATCCCAATGCACAAAATAGACTTTCTGGTTTGCTATCAATATGGTCATCAATATGCATCCCTGTTTCATTACCAAAATGAACCAATGCTTCCCATCTTGATTTTTGTTCTGGTTTCCATTTTTGGGTTAATGTGAACCAGCCTTAAACATAGTTCTGGAAAGTAATCATTTACGAATAATGCCATTTTTCTGCTGCCTGGGGATTTCACTGAATTAAGCAGATGGATACTGTAAGGCGGTAAAATTCTTGTGCCATATGTATGTCACACTCAACCCTAACCTCTTTTATCATTATTGGAGCCTTAGTAATAAACAGAAACCAATCAGCTCTTGGTTACTATGTACAATGGAGGACAGAATAGCTATATTTTTTAAGTCAAAGAATTTCACACTCTATATGTGCCAAGCCTGTTGCCTTGGTTCACACTATAACTATATGGGCACTTCACTTTTCCATGTAGACATTCCTTTATATGTACGCTGAAGAGAAAAATGTGATGGGTTATTGTTTGAAATATATGCACACAAACGTAAAGTGTGGGCACAAAGCAAACTTGAAATATACAGAACTGCAAAATAAATTGTGTTAGGAAAACCAAAACACTTACGAAGCATGGAGCAGAATGGTTGAGTAGCAAATCCACTAGAATATAATACATCTAACCTTTAAAAGCTTCCATTGTGCTTAATTTGTGATCTCAAATTTTTATCTAACGGTCTACTTCAGTTTATTTCACGACCGCTATTTCTGTGATATTTCAGTTAAAATTACAGAATTAGACAGGCTTGTTGTGTATTTATGAAAACTGTATTTAAGTATAATTTAAGTCAATTATTAATTACAAATTTGACATTTCAAATTAGTGTAAACTATACAAAAAGGTTGTATTTTAAATGTTAGGTAATCACATTCTCATGCATTTTAAAAACATAAAAAGTTATATTTTTAACTTACAAACTCCATATCTGATGCTCTTAAAACACATGCTGCAAACTATTCAATCATCCTGCATCAAGCCTGCCGACTCGCTGAGGATGAAGAGCACGTCTCTTCGAAACATGTTCGAATAGAATTTTAAGTAAGTGGAACAACAAGTGCTTTTAATTTGCTGACCAGTGTTTTAACATTTTATTGACATGCTCCACTGTTTTAAACACTTCATTTTAATCAGTAGTTTTATGTTTAAAAGATGCCAAAATACCAGAACACACAGTATGGTAAAAAAACATCCACATCACCAAAAATGCACACAAAATACTGAATTTTGAATTTCTGCCGGTAGATGACATTTTAGGTGGATAATCTGTTTTACATGCATAATTTAGTAGTTTTAGATTTATGTTGGTTTGATCACTGCCACTATTTGATGTACAGAGTGCCAGGAAGAGCTAGCGGCATGCCAGCATGTGGAACATCTTGCAGCCTACATCACAGAGAAGGTCAGGTTTCTGGGAGAAGGAAAGGACCCTGTGTCTCCAGTACAGGTTATGGCCATTCAGATTGAGGTATGTTGTCATGACATTAATATAGGCATACATTCTCCGCATAATATTTTTCAGTATGTCAACATATTTAGGGGAGAGGGGGAAAAAAGAAAACAAATGTTTTAAGGAAATGCATTTCTGAATGTTCACTTTTGAAGTGCATATTAAAAGATGGAACTTTAATCCTAATTTATTGATTGTTTATATAAGATTGAAAACAAGCAGGAATGGGACAATACAGATCTTTTAGCACCAAAACAGAGTCAATTTTCACTTCAAAGTTAAGATGACTGGCCTAACAAAATTTAATGCAGGACCTCATGAATTCAAGCCCCAGACCCCATGTCTGAGTCATTTCACTTGCTGGGGAAAAATAATTGGGCAAAATTAGTTTATAACAGGTCTTCAGATTTATTCAGCCTTTATCGCCAATCAATTTAAATGAAAGACGTCATTATTAGTTCAGCAAACCCTTTCTCTCAAAGGTGAGGTGTAGAATTGAACCTTGGACTGCATGCATTTCCGGTTTTGCAAACAGGTTGATATACTGTGGTGGTGTTGAACGGTTTTTCACTAGGACATTTTGTGCATTCTTTGCACACGAGATGGAAGTGACCACCAATCACAAAATTTGCATGGTTGAGTGCCACTTCCGAACTGGAAGGATACAAGGGAGAGTCTATCGTACGATATTGGCCGTATGAATGACTTCCTCTGTTCTTGCCCAGAATTTCATCAAGTCCCAAGACAAAACATGATAAAAAACAAAACACACTTGTTTTTAGTACAAAAAAAATATCTGATGTGTTACACTCACATGACTTTCTCTACGCCTGTACAAACTATTTTTACAAACGCTTATTCTCCATATGCTTCATGTTAATCGAGATAATAATCTTATTGCTAATTTTCTTGAAGGTGCAAGGGGAATACGGTAGACTTTAAGCGACAGTCAAATAAGAGCTGGTTGCTATGTGGTGCATTCCATTCTCTTTGCATGTGTAGTACGTAAAAAAAATGCATAACTAATTCCCATTTGAGAAAAATTATTGGAAAATTAAGGGAATAACAAACAATGTCTTGAAAATGGTACACTCAACAAAAACAAATGTATTTAACATAAATTGTGTATTTTAACGCGATCTACATTTTTTGTGTGGTAAAATTTTGTCTATCTCTTATGGTTTACCAGTTATGCAAAAGTCGTTCACAATGAAGAATACTTTTGGAGACATTCCCAGAAAATTCAAGATATACATTTCATTTGTCATGAAAATATCTTAAACGTGTGATATTTTAATCAAAATCTTTAGAGCCATTTTTGAGAAAATTAAAATTTTTGAAAAATCTTCCATGTAAAGGGTAATCTGGGGTGGGGGGATTTTCTTGAAAACCTTCGTGTCGCATCTCTGGAAGATACTGAACCTAAGTACCAAATTTGGTGTTCATCCGACTGTTCGTTTCTGAGTTAATGCTGTTCACAGACAGACACACACATATGGACATGTTTCCAAAAATGCTTTTTTTGGATTCATGGGTCTCAAAACATATATTTCCAGTGAAATCTCGGTATCGAATTTTTGGTTGAAATACAATACTTCCCCTACTTAACTCTACGTAGTAGAGAAAGTAAAAAGGAGAAACAATTAAAATATTTATAAAGGTTACTTCAATTGTTATAAAAAAGTTAAACTTGTGCCATTAAAATCAAGACACTCTATGGTATGAAAACCATCTAATTATTTGAGTTACCTATCAGCATACAATGCTGAGATTGTGACTTTACGAGATGCAAGTGAAAGAAGTTCCAAGTGTAAATATTGGAAAGGTATAATACAAGTCCCATTTCACTAAGATATCAAAACTGTTGACATCCACCCCTTCCACTCATCTTTTGCTAGTCTTCTGTGGGAGGCACTGAGGATAAACTCGTTTTGAAGTATTGACATTATGCGCAGACAACCGACTGCAGCAGTGGCCGAATAAATCTGAAGATCCTGTATTTGTACATCAGATAGAATGATAAAATAGCATGTTATTTTCTTTTTAATTATTATCTGGGAAACAACTTGAGGCCATTTGGGGAATTCAATGTACCACCGGCATGTTGTCACAGTAGCAACTGCATGGAGAGCGGGAGAACAGTGTTCAAATCCCAGCTGTGTCATTGAATTTTTCAGTTGACTCTATATTAAAAAGCATGAATTATGTTGGTAATTTTTAATATTCCTCTCAGTAATGCTGAATGTGTGTTCAGTCTAATGAAAGAATAGAACTGACTTCAGATCTCTGATGTCTAATAAGATATTAGAATCAATTTCTCAATTGAAATGCAGCAGCACTACTATATGCTATGAACTGTTTTAATAAAGGCTTTC
Organism: Deroplatys truncata; assembly: GCA_030765065.1. Taxonomy (NCBI): domain Eukaryota; kingdom Metazoa; phylum Arthropoda; class Insecta; order Mantodea; family Mantidae; genus Deroplatys; species Deroplatys truncata. Next base: position 21,189,207 of record CM060977.1, read on the forward strand.
TTATAAGAGGCAACAAACCTACAGCAGAAAGGCTCAAAGGTTGTTTATCTATTGCCACTGTCTTAAACTAACTGTATGTGCCATGGTGTTACAAACAACATCTCTAGTAAGATGTTAAAACACTGATCAGCAGATTAAAAACACTTGTTGCTCCACTTACTTGAAATTCTATTCGAACATGTTTTGAAGAGACGTGCTCTTCATCCTCAGCGAGCCGGCCGACTGATGTACGCATCAGGTAACTTCTTCCACTTCCTTGTTGCCTGGTGTGCCTCTTTTTCTGTTGGCCAGTCATAAGACGTCGTTCATCACTGGTGCTTCAAAATTCATGGCTCGATTTATGTTTTTAATGATGTGCATATTTTCCCATACCGTTAATTCACTATGGTTCTTGGCTGGTTTTAAAAGTTTGATTTCGTGACTAATATTATGATTATGTGACCAAAAATGGTGGGCTACGGCTGATTTATCTGTCTGTTTATATTTTATATTTCTGAAATGTTCTTTTAATGTGGTTTCCAAATTTCTCTTTGTCTTCCCTATATATATGTATTTTATGACAAGCTTCACAATTGATGCAATAAATTCCTGATAATTTATTACTCGGAGTAGTATTTTTACTTTCTCTACTACGTATAGTAAGTAGGGGAAGTATTGTATTCCACCCAAAAATTCGATACCGAGATTTCACCGGAAATATATGTTTTGAGACCCCCTGAATCCAAAAAAAAGCATTTTTGGAAACATGTCCATGTGTCTGTCTGTCTGTGTGTCTGTCTGTGAACAGCATAACTCAGAAACAAACAGTCGGAGAAACACCAAACTTGGTATTTAGGTTCAATATCTTCCAGAGATGCGACACGAAGGTTTTCAAGAAAATCCCCTCACCCCAGATGACCCTTTACATGGAATATTTTTCGAAAATTTTAATTTTCTCAAAAATGGTTCTAACGATTTTGATTAAAATATCATATGTTTAAGATATTTTCATGACAAATAAAATGTATATCTTGAATTTTCTGGGAATCTCTCCAAAAGTATTCTTCATTGTGAATGACTTTTGCATAACTGGTAAACCATAAGAGATAGGCAAAATTTTACTACACAAAAAATGTAGATTGTGTTAAAATACACAATTTATGTCATATACATTTTTTTAGTTGAGTGAACCATTTTCGAGATATTGCTTGTTATTCCCTTAAATTTTTCAATACTTATTTCCTGAAATGGGAATTCGTTATTCATTTTTTTATCTTTGATATGCAGAGTATTACTCTGTGGCAAAGAGAATGGTGCTGCACCTAGCAACCAGCTATTAAGATATATGTCGATGCTTAAAGGCTACTGTATTTCTGTATTGCCCTTGCAAATACAAAACAAGGAGAACTTAGTAGACCTTAAGTCATAGTCATATATTCCTAGAACTAGTCACTATGTTTAAAATGTAATTTTCTTTACATGTCAAAAGATCCTTTCTGCAAACATTTATCTTGATTAATATGAAATAGATGGAGAAGTTTGTAAAAATAGTTTGTACAAGAGTAAGAAAGTCATGTGAGTGTAACACATCAGATTTTTTAAAGGATGGTTGAGCAAATTTCTCACACTGTATTTATTTTGCGGAGCCAGTTTTATGTTATAATTTTTGAAAATGTTGCTGATTTTGTTGAACACTTTTGGTTAGTATGTGAATTTGCAGAATCTTCCCTTTGTGTCTCCTGTATTTAATGTGCTAACGCCCTTAATAGTTTTTCGTGTTCTACGTTTTTTGATGATTTTTGTAACAAAGTTGGCTTTAAAACCATTCAGATCTGCGACATATTTAGTGTGCTCCAGTTCTTTGTTCTGGCTCCACAAAATAAATACAGTGTGAGAAATTTGCTCAACCATCCTTTAAAAAATACTACTCCGAGTAATAAATTATCAGGAATTTATTGCATCAATTGTGAAGATTGTCATAAAATACATATATATATATATATATATATATATATATATATATATATATATATATATAGGGAAGACAAAGAGAAATTTGGAAACACTTCAGAAATATAAAATATAAACAGACAGATAAATCAGCCATAGCCCACCATTTTTGGTCACATAATCATAACATTAGTCACAAAGTCAAACTTCTAAAACCAGCCAAGAACCATAGTGAATTAACGGTAGGGGAAAATATGCACATCATTAAAAACATAAATTGATCCATGAATTTTGAAACACCAGCGATTGAAAACGTCTTATGACTGACGAACAGAAAGAGAGGCACACCGGGCAACAAGGAAGTGGAAGAAGTTACCTGATGCGTACATCAGTCGGCCGGCTCGCTGAGGATGAAGAGCATGTCTCTTCAGAACATGTTCGAATTGAATTTCAAGTAAGTGGAGCAACAAGTGTTTTTAATCTGCTGATCAGTGTTTTAACATCTTATTGACATGCTCCACTCTTTTAAACACTTCATTTTAATCATTAGTTTTATAACATCTCCAGATTAGTAGTTCAGTTAGTTTTATGAATAGTCTTTAATGAACTTCATGTCCACAATCTGCGGCATGTGTAAGTAGTTTTTGTCTTCTGCTTGCTAAAGTTACTGAATGTGTTTAATTGTTTTGGTTTAATTTCATGTAAATGTTGTACATTTACTACATTCAACATTTTACGCATTCTAAATTTCATGTCGTTGCAAAATTATTATGCTTTACTGGAGGAGGAAAAGTTTTACGGGTTTCAATTTCAGGAAGTTGGCTAGTATGCAATATTTATTCTTGAAAAGGAAGTCTTGGGTGCAAAATATTTGGGCACTGCTGTTTTATGTGAATCGTTTCTGGAATCACTGGTAAATGGCAATAAACGGAGAAGGTATGTGACTTTTGAATATCAAATCTTTTGTTTTAAGTGTTCATTTTCTTACAAAAATTGAATATTTCACAACTCATTTAAAGGAATGTTCTGTAAAATTTGACAAAAAAATAATATTGAACATTTAGATTTTAATTTTTTCATTATGCTATTCAAAATACTTTACATGCCACAGTTCTTAATTACATACTAGAAATTTTTGAGGAGAGTTTCAGGCAATAAAGATTTAAAAATTGTTATGCATTTATTTAAAACAATGATGTAATTCATTTGCTATGGTTTCCCATAACTCAAGTTTATAAAATTGACAAATTTGAGAACCCTTAAATAACAGTTTATTTGGCATGCTATTTAAAATTAATCAATACCTGCACATCAAGCATTTTATATTCACTTTTTATGTTCAAAAAAGTTTAGAACAGATATAATAAAAAATTTGGTACAAGGGGCATTTTGTATTAGCATATCAAAAGTTATTAATTACAAACAAAAAAAGTTGATGACAATTGAGCATTTTTTCGAAACTCAATAAATGCAAAATACTGAATTTTATAGGAAATGTGTATTTTTATTTTCACCTACAGAGAGACATTAGAAGTATTTAATATTTTCTCTAGCATTAGATCTTATTATTTTAAATAAAACATCCTAGTAAGATAAATTGAAACAAAGTTTGCATTATCTAAGATTATAGGATGATTTATTCAGATTTTTTCAAAAGTTGATAAATGCATGCTTACATAAGAGAAAAAAATATTCTAATCATGTCTTAGTTTCATTTTTGTTCTTTATTTATGTACTACTACTTATTTATTTATTATTACAATAATTTCTATGCATACGTAAGTTTTAGAGTTTATTATTGGCTGCACTATCATTATTACATACTAAACATTTATTTAACATTGGGATTTTAATTTTACTTTGTCAACTTTGTTGAGAATAAATATAGCAATAACAAAAAAGCGTTAGCACAAAATTATTAATGTGTTAACATGTGATTTATCCTTAATAGTGCACATAGAACAATAAGCTAAGCTACTAAAATCGTGTTTCATTTATATAATATTGAGCATTCTTAGCTGATACCGAGACAAGATCAGATTTGTAGTTGTCCCCTAGGATATCTTTGTAGAATGCAATTGCATCATCTGGAACTTCAAAAAACTTTAATAGTGTAGAAATGTCCTTCTTTTCTTTGTTAACCATGTTTTGCTTTGGTGGAATAACGGATGGTAATAGTGCTGGATGGGATGGCTTTTTCCTAAGAGCTTGAACTTCAACAGAATCTCCGAAGTATGTGCCTTTCACTGATATATTAACATTGTTCTTTACTTTCTTGTATGCGATGACACGCTGAGTATTCATTTTGAATGGTAACCTGGGTTTTAGTACTTCTTTTGAACTATCCTTTAGGTTTTTAATTTCCCTCTGTGAGTACTTTCGGGGTATTGTGCTCTTTTAAGATGTCATAGTATTCTTTAGGAGACAAGATGCTTTCTTTTTTCTGTATGATTTCTCAATTCTACCAAAAACTCAGTCTGGAGAATATACCTACACTACGTGATCAAAAGTATCCGGACACCTGGCTGAAAATGATGTATAAGTTCATGGCGCCCTCCATCGTAATGCTGGAAGTCAATATGGTGTTGGTCCACCCTTAGCCTTGATGACAGCGTTCACTCTCGCAGGCATACTTTCAATCAGGTGCTGGAAGGTTTTTTTTTAGGGAATGGCAGCCCATTCTTCACAGAGTGCGGAACTGAGGAGAGGTATCGATGTAGGTTGGTGAGGCCTGGCACGAAGTCAGCATTCCAAAACATCCCAAAGGTGTTCTATAGGACTCAAGTTAGGACTCCGTGCAGGGCAGTCAATTACAAGGATGTTATTGTTGTGTAACCACTCCGCCACAGCCCGTGCAGTATGAACAGGTGCTTGATCGCGTTGAAAGATGCACTCGCCATCCCCAAATTGCTCTTCAACAGTGGGAAGCAAGAAGGTGCTTAAAATATCAATGTAGGTCTGCGCTGTAGGTCTGCCCCGCAAAACAACAAGGGGTGCAAGCCCCCTTCAGGAAAAACACGACCACACCATAACACCACCACCTCCGGATTTCACTGTTGGCACTACACACGCTGGCAGATGATGTTCACTGGGCATTCGCCATACCCACACCCTGCCATCGGATCGCCACATTGTGTACCGTGATTCGTCACTCCACACAACTTTTGCCACTGTTCAATCGTGTAATGTTGATGCTCCTTACACCGAGCGAGGCGTTGTTTGGCATTTTCCTGCGTGATGTGTGGCTTATGAGCAGCCACTCGACCATGGAATCCCAGGTTTCTCACCTCATGCCTAACCGTCATAGTACTTGGAGTGGATCCTGATGCAGTTTGGTATTCCTGTGTGATGGTCTGGATAGATGTCTGCCTATTACTCTTTATGACCCTCTTCAAATGTCGGCGCTCTCTGTCAGTCAACAGACGAGGTCGGCCTGTACGCTTTTGTGCTTTACATGTACCTTCAAGTTTCCACTTCACTATCACATCAGAAACAGTGGACCTAGGGATGTTTAGGAGTGTGGAAATCTTGCATACAGACTTCTGACACAAGTGACACCCAATCACCTGAGCACGTTCGAAGTCCGTGAGTTCCACGGAGCGTCCCATTCTGCTGTTTCACCATGACTAATGACTATTGAGGTTGTGGATAATGAGTACCAGGCAGTAGGTGGCAGCTCAATGCACCTAAGATGAAAAATGCAATAGCAATTTTACGTGTTTATAGCACCACGTTGTGGAAGCCAATTTACGAGAGCAAATATGTGTTTACTTCACGCGAAGCCATCTTGTGTGACGTCATTCGTTGGTCTGGTCCATAGTTCCCTCTGGCGTAGCAATTTGTATCAGTTTTTGAAATAATTTATTTTAAATGTCCTCCGGCGAGCTGTTTGGGATCGAACATGTTTCTCTTGCAGGGTGTGAAGCGGAAAGGAATCTTTTGTCTAGAAATGATATTGACGAAGAAATTGGTTTTATAATCTTTATTGCAGAACACGTTCACGAACACTTTCACAGATTTATCTAGATAATCGCCATACTGAAACTGTTTATAATAACTGCTTATCACTTTTAACTCACGTACTTCAACTTTATATATTCAACTGTATAATACTTTATAAGATTTCTCCTACTTCTGCTGCGCGTAACTTTACGAATTGAGAGACTGACATGAGAATCTTGTTGAACCGGGAGCTGACGTGTTATGTGTTGAGAATCTTGTTGAACACTGGGGACGATGTATAATGTTTTGAGAATCTTGCCGAACTGGGGACGATGTGTAATGTGTTGTGAATCTTGTTGAACACTAGGGGATCGACGTGGAGTGTACGGAGAATTTTGTATAACTGGGGGACCCGCTACCTCGACCTGGCTTATTTATAGGCTAGCCTTAAGATACGCCTAAAGATTATAAATGAAATGCTATTGGCTTATAAAACGCGCCAACATTAGCGTCTATTTTAACATCCAATGAAAACCACTAATACATATTTCTTTTAGAGAACATTCTGGAAGCTTTTTTACCGAAAAGGCGCGAAACATTACGTAACTTCCTGGTTCCCGGTAACGATAAACAACTCATTCCACCGCTGCATTCTTGTGTTATTGTTAACAGTTTCAGTAAAGCCATATATTATTATTTACCAATAATAATTACAATTATTAAACCTCTGAAATCAATGTTACATAAAAATACATATTCATATTAAAATAATTATTTACATTTGAGTAATTTGTGATACAAATTACCGTATCAAAAACATATGTTTGTGGGGGTGTCTGGATGCTTTTGATCACATAGTGTATCTCCCTGGATTGGAAAGAAATGAAGAATATTCTTGAATCTTGAACTTTTTCCAAAAATGCTATAAGTGTCACCATCATGCAATTATTTTTATTTTTACTGCTGCAGGAGTCAGAGAATAGATGTATAGTCATGGGACCATAACTTGACAGTTTCTTCTCTAAGTCAAAAAGGAAGTCCAGCAAAGTTGATGTAACCTGTTTGCATCCTCTTAGAGATTCTGCTTCCAGTCATGTTTAGAAAGCAATATTTTCCTTCTTCTGCTCATTAGCATGGATCATGATGCATAGATTGTATAACCATACTTGCCTTCGCTCATTGACAGTTTTGGAAGTGATTGATTTTGCTGCATATTGAAGGCAATGTAAATGACAATTGGATTTTCTTCTTTCATTATTCTATAAAACTGCTTTTGTATGAAGTTTGTGCAATCTGCGACTGGCTCTTAATTCATTTCTCTTCTCCGAACACTTCTCTGATTTTATTTTGATGATATCAACCTTACAAGTGGAGCATGTATCAGTGTGGGGTGTCCAAAATGAAAGATTGAACTATTTATTGATAGAGCATTGTTTGAGTCGAACATTTCTCCTTTCTTCGTAGAATCTTTTCCACATCTTATTGACTGTGAGTTCTGAAGGTAAATAACCCCTCTTAGACTTACTCCTGCCATGATGATTCTCCCTATATTTGTATTTCATTATGTTGTTCTTAATGGCAATAATTAAGTCCTTATGATCCTTTCCTGTCCTATTTCTGTCTCTCTTTTCCTTTGGCAGCTTCCCTGAAACCTGCATACTAGATAGGATAATCTAATAATCTATCTTTTGACATACCAGAAATTCCTTGAGCACATTTTCATTCCTTGCCACTTTTCTTCCTAGTGCTATATTTTACTGTAACTGTTTTCTTCCTTTTTGCTTTCTCGTTCACTACTCTGTGCTTAGGTAAAGTAATAGGCATAAACATTAAGAGAAATTTATCTTGTTCTCTCTTGTTTAAAGACGTCACAAGATGATGAAACTGTGTGATATCTTCGTAGCATAGTTCAGTAGCTTTGCATTGTTTCTTCTCTTTAGCTTTTGCATTTGAAGGTGAAACTGAAGTTCATGATTGCATTTAATATTAAGGTTGTTTATACCTCTGTTTTGCTTTTCAAGAAGAGTGATGCCCTTCTTTTTTCTAGATCTTCTGCTATCTGAAGATTCTTTTACCTGTATACCATATTCAGAGTCACTAGAATCGCAATCCATTCTGATTTAACTTGAAAAATTGTTTTTTACTTTCTCTACTGCGTATAGTAAGTAGGGGAAGTATTGTATTCCACCCAAAAATTCGATATCGAGATTTCACCGGAAATATATATTTTGAGGCCCCCTGAATCCAAAAACAGCATTTTTGGAAACATGTCCGTGTGTGTGTGTGTGTGTGTGAACAGCATAACTCAGAAACGAACAGTCGGATAAACACCAAACTTGGTATTTAGGTTCAGTATCTTCCAGAGATGCGACACGAAGGTTTTCAAGAAAATCCCCCCACCCCAGATTACCCTTTACATCGAAGATTTTTCGAAAATTTTAATTTTCTCAAAAATGGCTCTAACGATTTTGATTAAAATATCATATTTTTAAGATATTTTCATGACAAATGAAACGTATATCTCGAATTTTCTGGGAATGTCTCCAAAAGTATTCTTCATTGTGAACGACTTTTCATAACTGGTAAAGCATAAGAGATAGACAAAATTTTACTACACAAAAAATGTAGATCGCGTTAATATACACAATTTATGTCATATACATTTTTTTTGTTGAGTGAACCATTTTTGAGATATTGCTTGTTATTTCCTTAACTTTTCCAATACTTATACTTTTTCTCAAATTCGTTATTCATTTTGTTTATGTCTTGGACATGCAAAGAGAATGGAATGCGCCACATAGCAACCAGCGCTTAAAACATTTGACTATCGCTTAAAGCCTACCATATTCTCCTTGCATCTACAAGAAAATTAGCAATAAGATTAACATCTCAATTAACATAAAGCATATGGAGAATAAGCGTTTGTAGAAATAGTTTGTACAAGAGTAGAGAAAGTCATGTGAGTGTAACACATCAGATTTTTACTCAAATACGAGTGCACAGTTGATAGCTTCTCTAAAAATTACCCCAGAAATATGCTGATGACAATGAAGTCTGGTTGGGGATTATAAGCCGCCAATAAAGAACAAATATTTTTACAATAATGAGCAACACAGCCTGCAACAGTGCACTTCTATTATTGCCAACTGCTCAGTTGAAATGAAAGTAAAGAAAACTTTATTGCATTTGTCGACTTTTGCTGTAACTCTCAGAGTGCACATATTGTTTTTGCTAAAACCCCACAAATTGGTCTGCTTGTATGCACAATATTTATCGACTTTTGCTAAACTCTGATTCTCAGGATGATGTAGAAGTCAAAATTATATCGTTAAGATGTATAACTCAATTTCGAAAAAAATTGCATTTATCGAGTTTTAAAAAATCACTCGTTTTTCCTCGCATGCTGTGTATTGGTTGAAGTTGGAAAGATAGAATGAGACAGAAAAGTTCAATGCCATAGCTGGGATTTGAGGCATTCATCTCTGACTTACTGAGATACCATGGCAGCATGCTGGATTAATGTAATACTGGTTAACTATGAAGCCTGGGACTTAAGGTACAGAGAGAGCCGAAAAACTATGAACCGGCTGTGCAGTGTTTTTCCTGTCTGTGTCCTCGGCGCTTGTTGCCGTCTGTCGCTATCATAGAAAGGTGCGGATAAAACCGTACAACATTTTTAAAACTACTTTTAAAGGCTTTACTTACCAACTTTATGAAAGGAGATGCTGAAACTGGCCACCGTCATTGTCCATACATTTTTGGCACCTCTTTAGGAAACTATCCATCACTCGCCGTAGTTCGCGTTGAGAAATGCTGGCAATTTCCTGGCGGATATTTTGTGGTGGGTTTGTCTTGTATAATTTGTTTTAAGTTACACCAGAGATAGAAATCGCAGGGGGTTAGGCTGGGGGACCGATAGGGCCACAAATCTCTACTAATAATTCTGTCCTCAAACATACTTTCATAAAGTTGTTAAGTAAAGCCTTTAAAAGTAGTTTTAAAAAATGTTGTATGGTTTTATCTGCACCCTTCTGTGATAGCAGCAGACGGCGAGGGCATGGACAGGAAAAACACCACGCAGCCGGTTCGTAGTCTTTTGGCTCTCCCTGTACTTGCGGTATTGTAAGTTGCTATTGGGGTATAGATATTTTAGATACTTATCAAAGCATCTTCCATTACATTTTGGTAATACCACATGCTAGCGTGAGCTTCTTTGTATGAATATTTTAAAAAGTAATACAATTTACTTCCAATGTTACTGTGAACAACTACTAATATAATTTCACATAGTTTTGAAATTTTCAAAATTAATTTTGTTAACAAATATTATAAATTGTTTTTTATATATTTGAATTAAATCTTTTCATTGAGGTGGCCAGATTCCATTTACTTTTGTTGCCTTTCTCTTAAAGTATTCACATGTGTGTGTGTGTGTGTCTTATAACTCAATGAAAAATTGGATAAATATCAAACTCGATATTTAGGTTCAGTACCTTTCAAAGAGGCGACACGAACACCAACTACCCTTTACATGGAACTTTTTCGAAATTTTTTGACTTTCTAAAAAATTGCTCAAACAATTTTGATTAATACACCACATTTTCTGGGAATAACCTGTGAAGACCTCTTCATTCGGAAGGAATTTTGTAATCTGGTATAACTGGTAAATGTTAAACAATAGATGAAGACATACCGCACAAAAAACGTGTATCTCTTTAAAACACAGTTTATTTCAAATAAGTGTTGTTGTGGCATAAGTCATTTCTGAGATATCCATTATTAATGATTCAAATTGTTCAATACTTGGCCATTCTCTTGAAGTCCTGTCAACATTTAGTTATTTCTCATGATTGCATGGAAATAGAATGGAGTTTTTAGGCCAGTGTATAGAGTCCAGTTCATAAACATTTGATTATTCCCTTTTTATCTATAACAAAATGTGTAATGCAGCTATTTCTGCAAAGATTTATTTGGACTAAAATATAGTAAACAGAAAGATAGGCTTTAGTAAGAATAGTTTGTATACCCACTAATAAATGATAGACAATAGAGAAAGTCATGTGAGTGTAGTACATCAGATTTTTACTTAATGTTTTTATGTGCTTACACAAATGGGAATTTTTGTTTTTCTTAAAGAATTTTTATTTAATCATCACAACTTTGTCTCCTTCAAAGTAATCCCCCTCAGATATAATACACTTGTGCCAGCGCTTTTTCCAATCTTGGAAGCACTTCTGGAACTCATTTTTCGTTATGGTGTTCAGCTTTTTCAGCGATTCTGTTTTTATCTCATCAGTGGTGGCAAAATGTCGTCCTTTCATGGTTTTCTTCAGCCTCGGGAATAGAAAGAAGTCACAGGGGCCCATGTCTGGCAGATACGGTGGCTGAGGTAGCATAACGGTTTTGTTTTTTGCCAAAATGTCACAAACAAGCAGTGAGGTATGAGTGGGAACATTGTGATGCAATTTCCATGAGTTGGTTTTGCTACAATTCTGGTCATTTTCTTTGGATTGCTTCACCAAATGGCATATAACTTCCAGGTAGTATTCCTTATTGACTATATGAACATAAGGCAGGAACTCGTGATGCATCATTCTATTGTAATAGAAGAAAACAGCGAAGAACCTTCACATGTGATTGAACTTGTCAAATTTTTTTTCGGTCTTGGCTCTTCAAGCTGTTTCCTTTGGGGCGATTGGGCTTTAGTTTCAATGTCATAACCATATACTCATGTTTTGTCACCTGTTATAACCTTCTTTAGAAGTTCTGGATCTTTTTGACTTCATTCAGCAATTCCTGAGCGATGTCTACGCGACGTTGTTTTTGGTCGAAATTCAACAATTTTGGAACAAACTTTGCTGCGACATGTTTCATGCCCAAAACATCTGAAAAAATTGCGTGACATGAGCCAGTGGATATGCCAACATCATCAGCAACCTATCTGATGGTGATTTGACAATTTTCTTTACTTCTTCCACACTGACGTCAGTAATTGATGTGCTAAGGCATCCAGGGCAGTCATTGTCTTTAACGTCTTCTCAACCCTCTTTGAAACATTTATACCACTCGTAAACTCTTGTCTTACTCATAGTAGATTCGCCAAAAGACAGTCAACATTTTGAATGCAATGCTGCACTTTATTCCATTTTTCAAGCAAAATTTAATGCAAATTCTTTGATCCATCTTTTTTGAAAGTAAAAATTCGCCAAGCATTCGAAAACACATAACTTTTTCGACAGTTAACAGTAAGCTGAACAGCTGAAAACTTCTGAAAATGCAAACATACATCAAGAACATGTGTACCAACAAGATAAAACAAAAGTTTTGAAAACATTGGAATTATAAAGCTCGCAAAATTAAAAAATTCCTGTTATTTTTTGAGCACACCTTGTATATTTTGCAAAGCTTTGATTATTGGTTATTTGGGTATGTTATCTCAAAAACATACTTTTTCCCGGTAAACCTTGTGGTTTGCTGTGGCTGAATTTTTCAGTCTGATTTTGCCTTTTCAAGAAACATTAATAGCTTCAAATCAATTCAAAATAACTCACGAAAATTTTGTACATTCCATTTGTTTTATGTTATACATATGTAATAACATTTTGGGGTTAAAAACAGAAAGCTTAAGAGATTTTTGCATAGATTTGTAGTTACATACAATGCTATGAATACTCATTAGCATGCAGTAAAGTACGTTATGTTTGGATATCACTGTTCCTAACTACTGCAGATCAACAATAATTGGAGTGCGTATTTCCAGACACTGGTGTCGGCTTGGCATGCAGGTGCACTGTCACGACCTTACCTGTCCAACTGGCTGAGCAACACGGGAGCAGAGCTCGCACGGCTTGAGCAGGCGGCTGCACCAGAAGGCTGGGCATGCGAATGGGATAGGTACGGTATTCAATTTAATTGCACATTCTCAATACAAAGCATCTGCTGTACCTATCTGTCTCCCACTCAACCATGCCTTGTGCCAAATGGATGATATTTTCCATAAGTAGTAATTTGGCCTTGAAAAAATGTTACCATCCATAGAAACTTGTGGTTTGTGGAAAAAAAAAAAGACACTTACTGGGACAAAAAGGTAATTTGAGCTCAGCAGTTAACAAGAGACGAACCCATCGACTCTAACGTTGTTGACGGACTTGGCAGGACGTCACCGACAGGCGCTCATCCTTTCTTCTGGAGATGCTGGTACAGTACTCGAAAGAGGTGAGAATAAACTGTTTCTTTAATAGCATCTTGGCAACTGAGAAACTCAAAAGAATTCATTTTCAGTGATTAGTAATGTTGATCAGAGAGAGAACTCCAATAAATTTCCAAATTTAAAGCAAAGAAAGTAATGCAAAAGCAGTAACTTTAGCTTGTAGATGAAATGATGTTATCTTCAAGATTTATGCTCTGATCTTGTTCAACAGGAACCACCGAGGAAGCGAGCACACTTTGGCAGCCAACATTTTCCTGGAAACAGCTATGGTACCTTGTAATTTGACATCTTATATTTTTGCGTTTTTGGTACCTCTGCATTGGGATACTATTTGCTAATGCTACCAATATACATATAATATTTTAAGACAACTTTTAAAAATTTGTTACAACATAGATAACTGAAATTTTAAACCTGTAAGCGCATTCACTTTTGATACCATCTTAATTTCCTTATAACCTGTAGAAATCAATTGTCTTATGAAGCGATGCTCTGATTCGGTTTGGAAATTTAAGTATTTCCATGGGCATTATGCCAGTGGTAGATAGTGGTGTTCTTCACAATGCGTGTTTTCCATAAATTTTGTACTATTTTAAGATAACTTTTACAAATTCCGTAATAAATGTTTACAAATAACATAGCTGCACGGTATAAACAAATTCATACTCAACACCACTACTATTTTCTTTAATATATAAAAAATTTAGACATACAGTCACCAACGAAGCTATGATGTCATGAATTCCTTTGAAAAATTGATGACATTTTTAAGAAAACATTTGTTTTAAAGTGTATAGAATTCCATGTTAAGCCTTGTTAGTGTTATATTAAGGTTCTATGTATGCATGTGTATTGGGTGGAGGTGGAATAGGGGCCATCCTTTAAATCAGAGGCAGATCTCGATATTTAATTGAAAAAGTTTATGAACATCTTATCCTTTAAGTTTCATAGATTTGTAGAAAAAGTGCTTAGGAAAGAGGAGACACAACTTCGTGCTTCACCTTGGAGGTTGGTTGTGTCAACAGATTTACAGGAATGATATCAACTTTCGTTTGTAGTGTTTTGTTTCTTGCATTTGCAGCAAATTAATGAAAAGAATTAAAACAAACAATAACTATAGCTTTAAACATAGGAATAAAAGAAAATAAATGGAAACTGTGCATTCAATTGCCTCCTTATCAACCGAAGGCATCACAAAGTCAAAGATGCACTTAACAACATGCTACAAATTAAAGAATTTGGAGCTGTGAAGAAGTACATGCACTAAACAGTGATGGATCTAAATATTTTATTGACATATAGCTTTCAAAAAGGAATCACATGAAGCTTACATTATGGATCCAACAATTAGACATGCAAATAAATGATCATGACCAAGTTAAAAAAAGCTGATAAAGAAATGAAAATCATTTATGAAAGTTGCATTCGTTTCTTGAAAGAAAAGTACAAATTTCAATTCAGTCAGCATAATTTCTATATTCAAGGTCTCCTATTTTTTGCCCATGGAACCATCTATAAGGATGTGTTTTAACTTTTTTGCATAAACTAGGTCTACATAAACAATGTACTGTATTTACGTGAATCTAATGCGCACCTTTTTTGACCAAATGTACTACTCAAAATCGCGGTGCGTATTAGATTTGCTGGTGCAAATCTGTTCTGTAGAAGGCCAGTAACTTCATTTAATTTTTTTCATTTATTACATCTCAATGGATTGCTGGAGTTAACCTGCATCTGGAAAGTCGCGACAAGCTAGCTGCTCATTTATCATCGGCCAATTATTGAGCATTTTTAGTTACGATATGGAGGGCAAGGGCAAACAGAGAAGAACATCTTATGATCCTTCTTTAAAGTGTAAAGTAATCCTTTATGCTGAAAAAGAAATGGTAATAGAAAGGCAGGAAGGGAATTCAGTGTATCAGCAACATTTGCTTGCGGTGAAAACAGAAATTGGCATTATTTACTACTAAAGCTAGTAGGAAGAAATTTACGGTTCCTCGCAAAGGAAGATATCCTGAAGTTGAAGAAAAAGTGTTGCAATTTGTGCGTGAAAGGAGGAAGAATGGGCAATCTGTGACTAGTGACACTATACGAAAGAAAGCTAAAGAGGAGGTGAAAGTTCTTGGTATTCCGAAACAAGAGTTTAAGGCTAAGGCTTCGGTATTAAATGTGTCACCTAACAATAGGGCACTTTCAGTTCTATAATCTGATGGTTTATATATACGATAAATTCATTGTTATATTAAATAAATTTAAATAAAATCCTATTTTCTGTCATTGATGCGCTTTACATTCAATACAAACCCCTTTTTTCATAATTTTAAGTTACGTATATTGGGTGTGCATTAGATTTGCATAAATACGGTATGTTGCCTATAATGGCCAATACAATTAGTGATTCATTGTCCATTATTCATCATCACATCTGTAAAACATAGATACTATAGCAAGAGTAATTAATCTTCTGTGTTATTATTTTTTTTTATATGAATCTATATAAAATGCATGAAATGTATTTTTATAAAATAAAATGATTTAATATATACACAATGTATTGTTATGGTAAGCTATGTCATGTGGCAAGTTGCTAAAGCAAGCCGCTCCATTTTTTGTTCAAGTTCAATAAATGGTTTTCTTCTTCTTGCACTTAGAAGTATAAGGAAAATGGGTGCAGTAGTTTTCAGCTGTGGTATATGAAAAACGAGCTTCACATTTTGATAACATATGTGAGTCGGTTTATTGACACTACATCACTTACATTTTTGTAAAATGGTACATGTTTCGAGAGCTCAATTGCTCCCATCATCAACCTGATGCCGACTTTTACAAAAATGTAAGTGATGTAGAGTCAATAAATTGACTCACATATGTTATCAAACTGTTTATAAATCACTCTATATAAACTTCCGTAAAAAAAAGTAGAAGTTTCATACGCTTATCTAAGCAAGCAACGTGGGCATTTTATTTTGTAATTTATAGGCTTATAGTAAATCAAAATTAATTATTTTATTTCAACATTTAATAGAAGAGAACACTTAAGTACTACCTTATGTTTTATTTGGGCTCCGCAGTAAACAAAAACAGCATTATGGCAGCATATGAGCTCAGCACACTTTTGCAACCTAATAACTCTTGCAAAAATTATGATTTAGATTTATTTGATTATAGAATTTATGATTAAATGTGAAGAAGTTATGTCTAGTGCATAACTTACAGAATTATGCACTAGACATAACTTCTTCACATTTAATCATAAATTCTACAAACAATGAAAAGGACTAGCAATGGGAAGCCCACTGTCCCCCATTCTGGCAGAACTATATATGAGCCACCTTGAAGTCCACATAGTGAAAGCTTTTCCCCACATATATAAATTTTGGCGGAGATATGTTGTTGATATTTTTTCCATGATGCCACAGAAACTAACAGAAGATGCTTTGAAACTGTTGAACCTTCAGGACAACATTGAATTCACAATCGAAATTGAAGAGAACAACACCTTACCCTTCCTGGACCTTATTATAACCAGAGATCAAAATAGCTTTAAATTCGGTATACATAGAAAACCCACACATGTGGACAACTACATAAAGAAAAGTGGTTACAACCCAACTTCGCACCCCGCCTTTAGAAGTTTAAAACTGGTTGCATAGCGTCCTTTAGAAAATTTGAACGAATCTTCAACAAATTTAACATTAGACTGGCTCCACAGAACAAATTCAGCTTGAAGAACTTACTAAACACACCTCTCAAAAATACCATCTCAAACACATTAAAATCCGGAATTTACCAGTTCAGTTGTGAGGAATGTGAGAAATACTACATAGGAAAAACTAAAAGAAACTTGGAAACCAGACTTAAGCAACACCAAAGAAACATAAAACTAAAACAAATAGAGAAATCCGCTGTATCACACCATTTTTGGACTGAAAACTACAACATTGGCCAAAGTAGAAAGTTGTTAAAACCCCACACCACACCAATAGAATTGAACATCTGGGAAAAAATACACATCGTCAAAAACAGCAACAACGTCATTAATTTTGAAATCCCACCTGTAAGCAATGTGTTAAAACTTTGTACCCCCAACACCAGATGGCAACAGGGTCAGAATTCGCAGGATGAGGAAGAAGAGGACACGGGAGAAAGCGACCCTTAGTCACCCAGTCGCTGACGATGAGGACGAACGCCCTCGAAAAGTTTATGTAACTTTAATTAGTGAAGGTGAGTGTAAAAAAAGTGTGATTCAATCTACATCACTAAATTTGGTATTTAAGTTCAGTGCCTTTCAAAGATGTGACTTGAAGATTTCAAGAAAATCCCCCCCCCCAACTACCCTTTACATGGAACAGTTTTCAAAATGTTTGATTTTCTAAAAATTGGATCTAATGATTTTGATTAAAACACCATATATTAAATATATTTACATGACAAATAAAATGTATATCTTGAATTTGTTGAGAATAGCCTTTGAGGTCCTCTTCATTCGGAAGGAATTTTGTATAATCTTTTATAATTGGTAAACGTTAAGCATAGATGAAAACATACAGCATAAGAAATGTAGATCTCTTTAAAACACAATTTCAAATAACTTTTTTGTGGCATCAGCTATTTCCGAGATGTCCTTTATTAATAGTTCAAATTGTTCAGCCATTCCTCTCAGTCCTGTTGATTTTCAATTGTTTCATGGAAAGGTTATGGAATACGCTAAAGTATAGTGTCCAGTTCTTAAACATTTGACTATTGCTATTCTCTTTGTATCTATAACGAAATGTGTATTGAGCTATTTCTGGAAAGGTTTATCTGGATTAAAATGAAGTAGATAGGAAAATAAACTTGCTAGAACTAAATGGATTTAAAAGAGAACGGATTGATAAAAAAAAAAAGAAAAAATTAAAGCGTTAATAAAACACACACGCTCAAATAATTGTGTACTATGCTCCCAAACAGAGCAAAATCTAAATTCAAGAAGTTCACATTCCACTTCAAAGAATTCAACTTAACCGTAGCACTGCAAAGCACATAAATCAGAATATATTAACAAAATGCTGCTGCAATAAAACATACATTGGAAAATGAAGAGGAACATAAGCACCGGACTTAAGGAATGCTTCAGAAATAGCAGATACAAATAGATAAGTAAAATGGTAGCCAGTCACTTCTGGGAAGAGAATCATTGAATAGAGCAAGATGTCAAGCTGCTAAAATCATTACATAATCACTTAGAGTTAGTGTATGGGAGAAAGCATACATTAAAAGATTCAAGCATTGCATTATTAATTTCGAAATTCCAGCAGACAGGAGTTTAATTTCAAAACCAACCAACAACAGATGACACTGCAAACACTCAAGGAAGAAAATCAGACAATCATTTAAACTACCAGAACCTGAGAAAGCAATCAAAGATCCATGAACAAGTCCTACCTTGAATTTGATAGGTGGAGCAATACAAATGTTTAGTTGTTGGCATAACAATTAGTGATTCAAGTGAAGAGGGACAATGACATTGAAGTAAAACATGATTGTTTTGAAACTGTTGCGTAGAATACAATGTTGTTAAAATGTTGCTAGAATTTGTTTAAAAATTGGAATTGTATGGGCCTTTGCATTATTATGCAAATTTGTTTCATATTAGAGTTATGATAACACCTACAATAATAAACTAAATTATCAGGAAAGTTTGAACAATGTTTAAAAAATAAATTAGCATTGATAATTGATTGTTGTTTCGCACAAGCTGTGTGCAGGTCAAGGTTGAAAAGGTATAATCAGACTGTCAGTTGGGGAATTTAGTGTTGTGTTGCCATGATAGCTCAGTTGGTTAATGGTTCAAATTCTGGCTATAACATTGCTTTCTTTACTACCTTTCTAATATTAGCATGTTTAATTTGACAATTTTGAAATGGAAAAATCTTTAAAATCCATGTTCGGATGTGTTTCACTTCGTTTTTCAACAAAAGTAGATTTAATTATTAATCATGGTTATTAGCAGGTCATTTAATTTACTGAAGTATGAAAAAAGCTCTTTTGATATTTCACATCTCAAAATGCAGACATCAAGTTTGGCCATAATATGAAAGAAATCAACTATGAATAATATTAAAAGCACATAAGTTATCCCAATGTATTGGTTAAATCTTTATGTGAATGAAAAAAGTGTTTGAAGAAGTTTGTTAAAAGATCAAGGTACCATACGCTGAAAGATGTCCGATCAGCATGGAAGTTCCAGCATACACTGTTTGATACAACAGGGAGAAGATTTGAAAAGTGTGTTTCTAGAGAAGAGTTTTATTGATTTATATTTAATTTAATGATTTTTTTTATCAGTATTTAAAAAACGACAATGAATATCAATTGATTCTTTGAATTTTGATGAAGCATGAGTAAAATGAACTACAGTGAATTCCATTTCGTTGGTATGCATATGTCATTTTCTGTTCTCAATTTTGAAGTTTAATGCTTCTATTCGTTTAGGACATTTTGAAGTGAACAAAGCATTTTGCACTTATTTTCATTCAATATGTTTATTTTATAAGTTTTTTGATAATAGAATAAGGAGCCAAACATTTCATTTTTACTTTCGCTACCATGAACATAGTGGGTAGAGAAGGTAATCAATTTCGAGATTTCAGTAGAAATACATGTTTTGAGGCCCCCTGAACCTTCCCCCCCAAAAAAGAGCATTTTTAGAAAAAGGTCCATGTGTGTATGTGTGAACAACATAACTCAAAGATAAAATATCTGATAAATATCAAGGTTCAGTATCTTCCAAAGATATGACATGAAGATTTTCAAGAAAATCACTCCATCCCAAACTCAGAAACTGCTTATGCCACAATATTTTTATTAATGGTTTGAATCTTTCATTACTTGGTCATTCTTTAAGGTTGTTTCAACATTCAGTTGTTTCTCGCAATTGCATGGAAGCAGAGTGTCCAGTTCTTAAACATTTGAACTATTGCTGCTCTTTTTGTATTTATAACAAAATGTGTAATGTAGCTATTTCTACAAAGGTTTATTTGGATTAAAATAATAGTAGATAGAGAAATAAGCTTTAGTAAGAATAGTTTGTATACCCACAAATAAGTGATAGAGGATAGAGAAAGTCATGTGAATGTAACACATCAGATTTTTTTTCTATGTGTTGTTTGGTGAAACCAGTGGCAGATCCATATTTACCCAAAGGAAGGGGCTTACGGCTATTTAAAGCCTACTTCTACCACAAAGCAATGGTGACATTTTATCTTCAAATTTGCTACCATAATGTCAATGACTCATGTGGTTGAAAAATAAATTAGCTGAATTACTAGACTTCACTTAGTTAAAATAAATCATTGTTCTGCTGTAAGTATTGATTTAGGAATTGAAATACAAAACATCACGTAATGTAACTATAATTGAAGGCATGTGTACGCATCTCTGGTATTCCTGATAGAGGTGATTATAATTAAAATTATCCGAGTTGAGCTATTAACGACATGTGCTTCCATATGATGATCTCAGTTCATTAAAGCAAGGTATCTTTGAAAATCCCAAAGTCTGCAATTAATAACTGATCAGTTTCAAATTTTGACTTGACATTAAGAGTGCAGTAGAAATGCCACATGCAGAATTTAGGACCACATGGTGATACAGAGAAATTAATTTTTTTTAATACCATATTGGCCTGAAATTAAGTCACACTTTTGGTCCAAATTTCAATGGCAAAAAGTTTGGCTTTTTACATACTATTGCTGTTAAAATCAATGCACATTTGCAAAATACAGTTGTCTGGAACTAAAACTGCCAGCATTTTATTAAGCAATAATGCAACTTTTTATGGGAGTTCTAGTGTCAACATGTGTATGTTTTTTCGTTAATTTTTATCTAATTCACTCAGTTTTAGAGAGAAACTGCCGATTGGTAAGAAATTTTGCTTTTGCCGTAATGAATGATCATTTAGAGCGAGAAGCATCATCTAGCCAAGGTATGTGGCATAGTTATGATGAACTTACGGTTGTGCTTTATGCAAAACCACAACCAACAAAGAGGCTGGAAGAAAGTATGGACTGGACAAATGTATTTATTGCCAATGTGATGTACAATTTGCTAGGAAAAAATGTTTATGTACATGTAAGTACAAGAAAATGGGCATTTATTTTATTCCTCTTGCCTCAATCTGGTTGCGGCTTATTTTTATGCCAAATTTTTTTTCTTTTCCCCCTCAAATTTTAAGGGTGTAGCTTATATGCAAGGGTGGTTTATTTTCAGGTCAATATGGTAATTTTATTGACTTAAATTTAATCAGAATGCTCTTGTGGTGAACCAGATATTTTCAACTTCAAGTTTAATTTTAGGTTTTTAAGAACAATATAAACAATCTGGTGTGGATTTTTTGACAAATAGCTTTTTTCTTGTCCATAAAAAATTATCAAATATTAGTATAACCATTTTCTTCACAATTCAGTCAATTACCTGGTAATTTTTTTAATTTATGCAAACAAGTCTCAAAGGTTTTGTTTTTATTTACTATTAATACACCAATGGTAAACATTTTCTGAAAACTTTGTAGACATTGCATGACAAAGATGTTGAAAAAAAGTTCTCATAGAGAAAAGGCATTTTGAAAACAAGGAGTGAAAATAAAAGAAAGGTTAAAAAGCTAATATTATTGTTATTTTTAACCAAAGTTCACTAATTGCCTGCCTTAAGTGATCCTGTATAATAAATTCATTATATACAAAATAAACTCTCATCTAAATGTATGTAGCACAAGGAGAGACTAAAAGCACACATGGAAACTCTGAAACTCAAACAGTGGATAGATCTACTGTTATATGTCATTTCTGGTCTATTGGCCACCAAACCACTTTCAGATAGCTCATTAAAAGTTGCCAAGAAAAAATATACATGCCTCTAAACATGCTCTGACTCTTACCAGACCTGCTTGAATATATGCAAAATTTAGAATGGGTTTCTAAGGGAGTAATTTCTCTTCAAGGCATAACTATCTCCAGATAAGTTTACATTTGGGAAATGTGGTCATAAATGGCCTCTCTATGCAATTACCAATCATTTTAATTTGTCTACCTTATAAGTCACCTTGTTAACTTCTATGGTCATATCAGGGGGCTTTGACTTGAGAAACAACTGATCTTATAATTCAAACTATAGAGCTTTCTTTTTTAACATTAGATTTATTACTTCTTATCATGAAACATTCTCACATTCATATTTCCACACACTATTGAGGGTAGGGAATGATTCTATTTAAACAAAAACTCCTCTCACCCCCATTCAAGGTTTGAACCTCTGAGTTAAGACAGAATGCTGACACTTGACCACTGATATAGTCTATTCTATACACAGATTTATATCACATGTATTTCTACTTACTCTACACCTACTTGGTAGGTACAGGAAATATTTATTCCACTCAAATATCTGTATTAAGATTTGTCTGAAAATACAAGAAACCAAAAGAGAAACGGCGGAGGGAAGAATAAACTTTGTATTTAAGTCCAGTACTTTCAAGGATGTAATATGAAGATTTTACAGTCTCCCCCCACCCCAAACTGTTCACACAAAAATATTTTTGTTATGCTTTATTTCCTTAGAAGTAGCAAACAATTTTGATTAAAATTTCATGTGTGAGATATTGACATATATACATATGTCAATACATATTGTTTGTCAGTTTTCTATAAATGCCTGTTAATTCATCTTTCATTCTCTTTGAATTTTAGAAAATTTTGTGTAACTGGGAAACTAAGAGAGATAAACTGTAATTTGTTACAGAAAAAATGCAAAATTCATTAAGATGTGCATTTGTGTTAAATAACCTTTTTTTGTAGCTGTAACCAATTTCAATTGATTTCTTGGTGTTCATTTACATCATATTTTAAGCAATATCTTCTAAAATGTGTACTTTTTTTTCTTTTTTGTTTGCTTTCTGTAAATTTTTTTAAGTTAACTGGCTAGATCATATTAAGAGGGTGAATGAATGAAATGTATTAAATTATGCAGTAAGCCCACGATGTACAGAGCTTGGAATTAACTGATATTCATCATCTGAGGATAAGAGAAAACCATGGAAAAAATGCCTTACCTAGGTAACTCACCCCAACTTGGAACCTCTTGTATGTGAGGCAGACATGCCCCCGCAAATGGAGGAGGCATTTTGTTCTTTTGTGTCTGAAGAGGTCAGATTTCAAGGCCAGCATACACTACCTGATTTTTAAACATTTGACTGTCAAACATCCTGTATAGCTATAATAACATATGTATTGAAAACTTTTGGTTAACGTTTATCATGTTAAATTGGAAGTAGCTATAAAAAACAAGTACTTTTTATAATTCGTAAAAGAACTATGAAAATAAATTATTATGGCGAATAGAGAAAATCATGTGATTAAAGCACATTAGAATTTTTACCATATGACCAAATAATTGAACTTGGCTGTTAAAGGCAAAGTATTTTAGTGTTTTGTTTGATTCAGAGTTTCATCACTCTGTTTATCTCTGGGGTTATAAAACACGCTGCATATCTTTGGATTTAAAAACATTAATACATGTTTTGATTGTGTGAATGTTCTACAGATGGGTGGAGAAAAGCATGACAGTTAACCACCAAGACAGGCAGGAGATCTTTACAAGCTAAAGTTAATTTAAAACTTATAAAACTGTAGAAACCTTTCTCCTATTTTTGGTGTCCATAAAGCGTGTATTTTCTAAAGTATTGTCCACAGCCCTCCAAAATGGTTGCAGTGCAGTCATTATTTTATTAATCTCAACTCTAAAAGAGTATTTTAAAAAACTAACATGCATAATAATGTTAACTGATTTTTTGATGACAGCATAAGTGCAAAATGTTTGTTTACATATGTTTGTAAAGAATTTGTGAGTAGTAATATTTCTATCTGTTCTAATATCTAATTACAAAACACAGTCAAGTTCCAATGTTTTACATGGAAATTGTAATTCTCCATATCAGTCGAAGTGATGCAAGTGCATTGGTATAATAATATACCACATCCCAAACAATCATCTTTGTCAAACCCCTTCAGTTTTGGAATAAATAACATTGAGAAAATCATTTTTGTTTGTAAAAATAAAAAGTTTATTTTTACAGTCATCAGCAACAATGAAACAGGTAAAGTCTTCCTGTGGGGAGGAACTTATCTGTTGGTATGTGCTGTTAGTTGTCACAGAGTTGAGTACAGTTTGTTATATTGGTGGTTTTTCTCTGTTCTTCTCCCATTGCCATTGCTGGCATGTGTAGGACACACAAACGATATTATTATCGCAACACGTTGACGGGAGAAACACAGTGGGAATATCCATCGGCTCCAGAAGAGGATGTCTGTGGAGGTGGTGAAGCTATGGAGCTATGCACCACACCACCACCTCCGCCAGCATCGCCGCCACCACCACCGCCCCCTGAGGATGAATCCCCAAAAACACCCCCACCACCCAGACTAGGAGTTCCATCGCCACCTCCGCCACCTGCTATATCAGAATATATGGACAGTAATCGCAAGAAAAAGAAAAAGACTGATGGGGAGGTGACGTCTACAAGTCCAGATACAACGAGGGAGACTAAAGGTAAGTTTGTCTATGTAAACAAATCAACCTCCAAAGAAAGAACACAAGCAAAACCTGTTAATCACCATGATTGCAATATAACTAAAATAGACCTTTGGGAATAAGTCACACAATGGTGATAAATGGAGAAAAGTTGAAGTCCCATTTTATGATAGAAAATGAATTGATGTTAAAAACTTGTATTCCTCCACTTACCAATATGTAAATTACTTTACTTATATGTCCACTTACTTTAAATTTATAAGAGGTTTCTTCCTCGTGTCTAAATACTAGAGCTGACTGAACAGTACAGGTCTGTATGGGTCAAAATTCTCCGACAGCCTGATCTATAGCCCAAAAATTGTCGCGGTAACTTCCGTGTTATCTTATTTGCTGAGCACCTGTTATTGTTTTACTATTTTGAATTTTTGAGTCCTTTGTCCTCCGGCTAGCTATTATTACTCAGTCGAGCAAATCTCTTGAACAGGGTGTGTAAACGGAAAGGAGTTGTTACTAAAAGATAACACTGATAAAAAATTTGTTTTTACACTTTATTGCCGTCACACATTATTAATTTCACATAATTACTCTTGATACACACCTGACTGAAACTGTCGAATGTAACTGTAATCACTTATTTGCCGCGAATTATTAATTCACGTATTTCACATTTTATAACTAACTTTACGCCGCGAAAGATTCTGTAGAATTGCGTAACGTGTACTTAGTGAATGATTCTGTTGAACTGCGCGACATGTAACGTGTGAATGATTCTCTTAAACTGTGTGATACTTATCTCTGGCTTCATAATTTATACTCCCTCACCCCGATATTCCTAAACATTATAACAGCTGCTATTGGTTAATAAAGCGCGCCAACATTAGCATCTATTTTTATATCCAATCAAAATTACGAACACATATGCTCTAGGGAAGATATTCCCTCCATTTCTAAAGAAAAACGCGCTACTCTTACGTCATTTGTTTGTCTCTTCTGATTAATAAACAACTCACCCCCTCGTTTCATTGTTATCCGCTCCTATTGTCAGTTTCAGTGAGGCCGTGTAAACTTATTTCATAACAATGCTTATAATTAACAAACATCTCAAATCAATGTCATACAATAATGTTAATTTACACTACAATCACTCTGGCATTCACAGTGTTGTGATATAAAATACTGCCTCAAAATGAATGATGATTATGATAGTTTATTCACTGTTTAATGATTACAGTTGTTACAATAGGCTTCTTGAGAGAGATAATGATGAGATGCTGTTTAAGGGCGCTCAACAGCTATGGTCATCAGCGCCCTTACAAAGTTTAAAATTTAAAGTTCATCTTGAGAGAGAGAAATGTAGTAATAAAGCAATACATTATAGCTAATATACATTATTTACACATGCCTCTTTATTCTCTTTTTCAAAGCCTTTTATGCTGTATAAAGAATACTAAATAGTTTTATCTCTGCTATTTTGTAATATTTAGTAGTCTTCTGTAGTCTTGGTATGACATTCCCACTTGGCTCTTATTGTGTGTATTATGTGAGGGGGGGCCTTCAAAGAACAGTTACACATGATTATGGCAGGACAAATAACATATAGTGAATGATGCACTACAATACAAAGTGACACAGATACATCACATTATTCTTCAATAGTCGCCAGGTCTCTGTAAACAACGGTCTGTATGCCCTACTAGTTGTTCAGTTCCTTGACGATAGAGATCTGCTCCTTCTTCTTGAAACCATTGGAGAACTGCAGTTTGAACACCTACATTGTTGACAAATCTGTTTCCATTCAGATATTCTTTCAGCTTGCCGAGCCAGAGAAGCCATAAGCCTTGCTTCTTTGCATGTGGGTGTCAGTGATCGTGGAACCCAGCGTGAGCACGATTTCCGATGCTATTGGACGATAAAATGAGCACTTCCTATTGAGATGCTCATCTGTTGTGCAATGTATGTGATAATCTCTCAGATTGCTACGAGTCATTTCATCGGTTTTCTGGATATTTTTGTCTGGTCAATGTTGATGGTCTTTCTTCCCAATCAGCATCACCCCATATCTTTTGCCTTGTTGAAATTGTTGAAGCCATTTCACAATGACTTGTCCATATACCAACAGAATTTCATGGTGAATCTCTGAGCTGTTTAGGTATTTTGCCTACAAGAATTGAACTGTTCCTCATACTTCAATTTTTGAGTATATTTCCATTGACACATCATTTCATGCTTGCACTGTGATGCGTATCTTATCGGAACATTAGCAGAACTGATTCTGCAGGAAACCCTTAACAGGAACTCTGTTCTGACAATGCACCATTATTGTTGCACAATGGTCTTGGCATCAGATGATATGTATAACTTACTTTTTGAAGCCTCCTTATATATATGTATTTCACCAGATTCTTTTTATGTACCTATACAGAAATTACAAACTGAAGGAACTTTTACGACACAAGATGGTTTACAATGTTCAGTTTTCTCAGAGTTTAATATTCAAATAAACCTTTTCTGAATCCTTAGCACCTCTCCTATCCTTGGATTGTTAATCCAAAACACTAATCCATATTTAAAAATGCTTTGAAAAAAGTATGTGAACAAAATCTTTTGGTATTGACTGGCCATGCAGATCATCTGCCCCTAAAAATAATTGTGAAAATTTCTGGATATTGTTTGACAGTTATGCCAAGAAGTTTCATGTTATCACAGACACAATATATACTTTCTGAAATTATGTTTTCTTATTTACTTGCTTTACTTGCTTCTGAACCATAATTGAGCTTGTTGCATCATAATTCACCACTTGACCCATGCCCCTTTATCCTCAGCTTTATATAGAAAAAGAAACTACAAATTCTGCTCTTCTGGCCATAGCCGCAATATTATGTGCTTCTAGAATTGTTTATATATCTCTACAAGATATGATGCCTACCTACACTCAAGTGCACTCTCTGTGAAGAAGATGTCATCCTGAACAAACAACATCTTGCCAAATGCAAAGGCCTTAAAAGTGATAACTTACAGACTTTATATTAAGAAGCCAGAGGGAAAATGCTGCAGATCAATTAATCCCCAGTGCCATTGGTGAAGAAGAAGAAGAGTAACGACAACAGAATTGTTTATATTTCATGGATTGGGGGGAAAAAAAAATTGTTTGTACTTAAAACACCAATAATACAGGGAAAAGCACAGTGAGATAATACAGATGTAACAAAAATGTATGGCAGAAATTGCAGGACACATTCCTCACACGTAGATGAAGGAATTATGTTATATGAACATGGTTCTGGAAACGCTTTGCTACCATGTTACAACTCATTTTCTCCAACTCATTAATCATGGGAAACGCACAAGAATGGAACGTACCAGCATACAACTCTTTCTCACAGGAGATGTTCAATATGCCCTACATGAGCATTGACACATGCATCAATCTACTGTTGTAGTGAATACCGGAATCACTGATGTAACCCTGGAGTATTGCATATGGTTTCGCAGCCTTCCATAATACGTGCACGGAGACTGAACATCTGGTACCCGGGCTCGATACATAAGAGCTTTCAAATGCCCCTACAAATAAAAATCCAGTGGGTTTAGGTCCGGGGATCGTTGAGGCCAGGCAATTGGTCCACCTCTAACTATCCATCTGTAACTGAATCTGTTATTCAGAAGCCGACGGACATTAACACTAAAATGAGGAGGCTGCAATACTCCATGTTCCCTAAGATGACGATCAATGGCTTCAAACGCTTCAATAGCTTCAGGATACCATCCTGAAAATCTCTCCAAGAACAAACATTGAGTGCAAGCATCATTGCCGTCTGCTAATCCATACATCAAATGGGCATCTGCCATCTCTGCATTTATGTACACTGCCATTGCACGAGCCAAGTCTGTCAACTCTACTAGTACGTAGTAACCCGTGTGCTTGCCAAGGTCGTACTGCTCACTGGAACAGTTGATATTACCTGTAAACAAGCAGTGATGTAAGTTGCATGGCAACAGGGGCATGTAAAACAAAACATTGGCAGTGCACCTACGATAATGACAATGTAACCAAGAGTGCATGTTCCCCATGATTCTAACGTTCTGTTCGTGTGTGTTTCCCATGATTAATGAGTTGGAGAAAATGAATTGTAACATAGAAACAAAATGTTTCCAGACCCGTGTTCACATAACATAATTTCTTCGTCTACGTGTGAGGAATGTGTCTACAATTTGTGCCATACATTTTTGTTACATCCTAAGAACTATTTCAATTGGCACACACACACTCTAATAACTTCACTATTTTTGAGAGTTACCTTTTTACAAGACACAGCTGTTGCTGTTGAGAAGTTTGAGCATTTCTGCCTTGGTTTGTTGTATGCATTGTATAAGATAAGTTAACAAAGTGAAGATTATTAACACCAACTAGCATGGTATCCCTAGATTATGGAGGACGACCATGTCAAAAATGAAAGCTTATTGAAACATGTGTGTTGCGTATGAATTACTTAGTATTCTTATTATTGTTTCTGTTTTTGTCTTGTTATTAGTTCACTGAAATGCTTACTGAATTCAAGCTTGAACAAAGAACTTTTATGTGTAATACATATGTAAAAACTGAATCACGTAGACAGGTGTACACACAGTTTCAGGAGACATTTCCTGGTATTTCAGTTCCAAATAGATACTATCAGATGTCTGGTTATAAATTTATGACAGTGGGATCTCTAAATGCTAAACCTAAGAAGAAAAAAAAAAAAAAAAAAAAAAAAAAAAAAGTGTTATAATGGAGGAAAACATTGATGAAATCAGTGCATCCATTGAATGCTCTCCAAATAAGTCTCTAAGTTGTGTTGCACCATAAGTGTGTGTTTCAAAAACCTCTGCTCATACAGCTGCTAAACTTTCAAAATTGAAACCCTACAGAGTGACTATAGTTCATGAATTACAATGTCGTGATGGAATGTCTAAGTGCAGATGAACACTTATATCAACGTAGTACTCATTATAATGCATTACTATTTCTCATGAGTATGTAATGCGGGAGTTTTAGAATGGAAAACCCCCAGTGTAGTAGATAGCGTGGAGCACACATACACGATCTGGGCCAGGCCATAAGATCACGGCTGATTGTGAAGTCCATTATTCATAATAAATTACTTTATTACAGACCATTTTAAAGCTTAACCACTGTTTGACATGACCTCCTTGAATTTCTCCTTAAATTGTATATACAAGATTAAATTATTTAATGCTGGATTTATAAAAGCATTATAAAAATAATTTTCTGAACTGGTGCATCTTAAATAATAAACAAGTATTGTCATAACTTCTCTCTTTCCGTTTTTATTTGTTCCATTTGTATGCCACCTTTGGCAATCATTGCAGGCTTAGACTTTACTGTCGGCCAGTTGTTTTCCAATTATAGCATTTCTTTAAAAAATATGCGGGTTTTCCTGTAGATGATATCATCTATACCCCCGCCACTGTATCTTTGCACTTGACAGTTCGTGTGCTTCGCATAAGGTTGGCTACATTGTGGTTGCGACATTGCCAGAGTGGTTAGTAAACAACAACAGCTGATTGTTCTTTCTATCGTGTCTAAGCCGCATACAAACAAACGTCAATGAATAATAACTATTTTGTATTATTATTGTTAATTGAAAATAAGCGATATAAGCAGCTTTGGTATGGTCGGATACTCCTTTCTATGATAATAGGCATAAATGTGTCTACATATGATGTCTAATTGGAAAGCATTAAGATTTGTTACTGGACGAGGCTGCTTTCTTTTCTTCCCTGGAGTTGATAGAAATACCTGTTGTGTTCCAGATGGTTCAGGAATTTTGTCCTCTTTCTCTTGGAGTTTCATTCCCTTGTAAATAACAGTTGTCGTGCTTAGTCCAAGAACTGCTGCAGTTCGTTGTACGGCTTTATCAGCAGGAATAGAGGGATTGCCATGAAGCTTCACGTACTCCTTTTCCTGTTCAAAGAATTCTCGGGTTCTCCTTAATAGTTCCAATGCCTGACTATTAAGTGGCACACCTCAGCGCAAAGGATTTTCACTTCGTGAATCATCACTCGGCGAAAGGCGGCATTTTTTCAGACATTGTCGCACTTAAGTTTTGTTTAAATAAATAATATGAATGAAATATATATAAAATAGATAAATATAAATAAATATATATGTATAAACGAACAATAACAAAACTATCAAACAATACCCACAAATATAAATAACAATGAACAATATGTAGCTTGCAAAGAACAGCTCGACATTCATGCTAGAGATTCAACTGAAGCATGTGGTTGGGAATAGTTACATCTGGCAACAGAGCTGATTCTAGTTCCGGTTCCGCTTTGTCATCAACCATTCGGAATGCTGCCTTGTGATTGGCGGCAAGTCAAACGGTTGAAGCTTGTTTTTTTGCGAGTGTACCAACTTAAACGCTAGCTGTCAAGTGCAATGTTACAGCGGCGGGGGTATAGATTATTTCTTGTTCTCCAAAACTTGTTTCCAGGAACATATATTAATAGCAAGATTAATGTGTTTAAAAGTATAGGATAAACTGAAGATGATACAGTGAAACTTATGTAATTCGAATATGAAGGGCCTAAGAAAATACTTATATTATCCAAGAATTTGAGTTAAAAAAATGGTATAGGCAATCTATATCATAGGTATTCTGAAGTAAGTAGAGTATATTATACAGTAGTACGAAAAAAAAATACAGTACAGTAGTAACAACAATACATAATGATAGGCCTAATGATGTCATAAACCATTGTAATATAGGTTCACTGGGAATACATAATGCAGGCACAAGAGCGTAAGCTTTCTTGGTGTATCAGAATCTGAGCTATACTCTAGCTGTTTGTCACTGTAGTTATTGGTTCTACAAATTCCTCTCAGATACATTCACGTGAGTAGAGCACATTGTCATGTCTCTCATTCTCAAAAGCAGAAAAAGTGGTAACTGTACAACATTTCAGTTTTATAATTAGAAGTTTGCCCATTGTAGAGCCCCTCTCGTCAGGCCACATTTCATAATTCGGTGTCGCTCCAATGATTTTATCTTTGAATTAAAACAAAATTATGTTTGAATAAAAGACATAGCAAGTTCAAGGGTATAAAGAAAACATTGAAAATAAAGAATAATTTTAATTAAAAATGTTTGAATTAACCAAGTTTCACTTTTACTTCTGAAGAATCCTTTTATGCAGCATTAGTAAGCATGAAAGGAGTTTCCAGTATTTGTTTGAATAGACCTTGTATCTTGCATAGAAGCAAATTTTGAGAACCATTTCTTACTTGTCTGTTAGATTGTGATATGCAATGTAACTGTGTGTTACAGCAGCAACGAGTAGTAAGTCTGAAGCATCAACATCAAACTCTACCTCAACTGAAGCAGTTCTTCCCCCACTACCTCCTATGCCACCACCACCACCTACAGCACCACCCCCACCTCCACCACCACCTCCAGCTGACCTGCCTCCCCTACCTCCAAGCACACCACCCCTTCCCCCACGCTTGGAGAACGAGCATGGAGAACCTCTGCCACCTGGGGTGGATCCCCCAGAACTGCCTTACATAGTAGCGAGGCCACCC
The DNA here is from genome assembly GCA_030765065.1 of Deroplatys truncata. Lineage (NCBI taxonomy): Eukaryota > Metazoa > Arthropoda > Insecta > Mantodea > Mantidae > Deroplatys > Deroplatys truncata. Next base: position 21,221,447 of record CM060977.1, read on the forward strand.
ATTCCACCAGTGTCCACTACTTCTGGCTCTTATCAGTCAATGGCACCCCATCTACAGCCGCGAGGATCTGCTGCATATCCCCCTCTACCAACATCTTCACCACCGCCGAGACCACCAGACTCGACGGAACTGGATGGTAGTGTTGGAATGCTAACGGAGGAACAGATGGCAATGGGGATGTCACACCAGTACCTCATGAGCGGAGCTTATCAGGTACTGCAATGTATTCTAGAAAATATACTTCAAACTAACACATCTATTGAAACACAAAAATATTCTTTCTTGAGTATTTGAAGGATCTGTTAGCCAACTCCACTTTTTGTGAAAATATAGCTGACTGTATAGAAGTAGAACTAAATGCAGTTTCTGTAACGTTATTGAGGGTATATGTAGCAGATCTTTTCTTCCTGTAGGATTAGGTTGCTAAAGTACAGTGGTTCCAAAAAGTATCTGTGTTCACCTTAGCCATTGCTATGCAGAATTAGTTTGAGCTAGATGTAATAAGATTTAAAATTGAAAATACTATGCTATTTACACTTTTTCATGCACATTTAACTAATATTGTGTAAATGTAAATGATCATACCTAACTTTGATTTTGAAAAAATTAATTAAGATATTGGGTTCAACAATGGTCTTATCTCCAAGGTCGGGGGTTCAAACCTGGCGCAGGGCAATAGATTTTTTTCAGGCGTAAAAATCCTTAGTATGACTTCCTTCGGAAGGGAAGTAAAGCTGGTGTTCCTGTGCCATAGATTTACCGCACGTAAAAGAACCTCAAGCCTGATAAAAGAGGCCTCTGACCAAAATTTCCGGTCTTTCATGCCCAATATAGAATGGGATGCTAAGAACCATAGTAGTTAAAGAACGTTCATAAATAAAATGGGAAAGAATACTTGGCCAAGTTTTCTCTTTCTTGTTCCCTTGCATAACATAGCACATTAGATCCAAATTGTAATTCTTTACTGTAGAGATTATTCTAGGTGGCCGTGACATGAAACAGCTGCTAATGCTCTCTGTAGTTGCGAGCTGGAAACATGAAACTGGAAGAAATCCTAGCATATGTACATCTTAAACTCAGATTCTGGCACCTACAGATCCATTGAGTTTGGTTCGTCAAGTGAAAAGGTTATCTGTAGTTTATTTATATGCAACTCAAAACTGGCTGTTGCCTCAAAAACTACAGAGAACAGCTAAAACCAATATAAGTTAACAAAGAACAATGAACAACTTTTTTGTACATTAAATAAAGGAATGAAGGCTTGGTACTACTACAGGAATCGGAAATGTAATGGATCTGCATTTAGATAATGTTTGCTCTCGAATTTTGATGTTGGGTAACCCTTCCTTTAATTGGAAGCAGGTTAAAAAGATATCATTGGTCAGTTAAAAACAAATGAAATCCCACTGTGCAAAATTGACTTTCCTTTTTGAGAATAATATGATCATCAATATGCTTTCCTGTTCTCGTTTCCATTTGGTTGCCATTGTTAGGCTATTGTGAACCAGCCTTTAGCCTAACATTTTATTTTTGGCAAAAACCTAAAAACTAAGAGAATACCTGGAATCCTTTCAACATTTTCCATGCTTTAGTTTTTCTTTGTCCCAATTATGAAGACTTACAAGCTTAGGGCACTGATCAAAATATTCAAACAATTTATCTACAAATAATAGTTTTCCAACATCACTTAAGTTTACTCACTTAACATATTTCGGGAAACCGTTGTTCCCATCCTCAGAAGGTTATTAACTCGACTGTTATTAACTCGACTATTAACTCAGTCGAGTTAATAACCTTCTGAGGATGGGAACAACGGTTTCCCGAAACATGTTAAGTGAGTAAACTTAAGTGATGTTAGTGTTACAATTTCGACTCACCTTTAAATAAATTCAATACACATCACTGTTTCTAGCTTCTTTTCATTACAATACATACGTAGTTTTCCAACAGTTTACTTTTTGTAGGAATGACCTAAATCAGCATTAACCACCCTTAAATCAAAACTGGGGTTCAAGTATTTTCTCCAGAATGACAAAGACATTTGTAATGGGGCATAAAGTAAGTAAATTGAAATATCATGCTTATAATTAGTCTTTCATATCATATAGGATGTAGAAAAACAATGGACAGAAAATAGTAGATTAGAAAAGCAGTACCTAACTATACTCGGCGCCAATCAAGAAGGTGATTGACAGTTACTAACCATGTGGCGGAAAGCTTTAAATGAATGGGAGGGGATGAATATGTCACAGCGCTCATCATAGCAACCATTAGAAGGACCAATTAGAACTAAGACGTTTCCATAGCAACGATAGACGCAAATGCCGTGTTGCAATATCGTAACACGTGCCGGGCAATAGACCATTGCAGTAAACATGAACTTATCTTCTGCTGTCGCTGCAGTTATAAACAATGTCCTCCTTTTAGCTGCAGCTTGCTTATGTTTTTGTATCAGTTTAGAGATTACCTGCGCATTGAAAAGTTCCTTTGCATTGTCCTACTTGTATGGTATTTGCCTTGTATTACATGTGTTTGAGTCCGTGTATTTGTGCGTGCATGTGTTGTGTGAGCATTTATAATTGTGTTAACACGTTTAATGGATATTTAATAATGTCCAAAAATAGTGACAAAGAAGCGTAGCCAAACGAAAAACTGAGCACACTCGGGAACCGAATTAAAGTGTATTTGGTAAAAGTATCCCAATTAAAGGACAGGCGTGGGAAATAATATGCTCTGTGAGAGAATATTTCGAAGAGGAGAAAATAATACAGTGGCTTGTTCGCCGCAATATACCGATGAAGGAGGGACTGAAGAAAAGTGAGCTACTGGAACTTGTGAATGCAAACGAACCGCGGTTTCCAAGTTATGTAGTCGATGGCATTGCTGCAGAACATGGTGACAAAATAGTTAGGCTTCCCCCTTATCATTGTCATTTTAACTCGATTGAATTAATTTGGGCCGACATAAAGGGTTATGTTAGGCGAAACAATAAAGGTTTCACTGTATCGTCAGTAATAAAGCTTACAGAAGAGGCACTAACAGCAGTAAAAGCTGAAAACTGGATAAAAAAAAAGAGGTGACTCATACAAAGGGCGTAATAAGTACAGCTTGGGAAAATGAAGGAGTTTTAAAGAAACTATGGAACAGCTTGTCATTTCCGTGGGGAATTCTAGTAGCGCTTCAGATGATGATGATAACGGTGGCAACATTGTCTATCAAACGAGCAGCAACAGCAACAACATCAGTGATGCAAGTGATTCGGAAATCTGGCGTTTTTTCCATTAGAATAAGCATCAATATTTCAGAGGTATGTCTCTTCTGTTAACGCAGATTTTTACACTGATATATCCTTGCATGTTCTATCCTCTGCACGTAGATTCATTATTTTACAATTGTCTTCGTATACGAATATAAATAATACCCGCTCTACAATGCAGGTGCAACCCAGTTGCCTTCGACACAGTTCTAGCACGTTTCCATGTGTTCGCAATGAGTGGCAACGTTGCCTCTCTCTCTCTGCGAAATGTCAATCACTTTCTTGATTGGTCCCGAGTATAAGCCGTTTGAGGTTAGCAGCAGATGCAGTACAATAACAGGAGTACTGCATGAACATAATTGAAATCTGACTGTATGGAACATCTTCATTTGATGGTCAAAATTAAATTTAACTTGCAAAACAAAGTGTGTACATACCGACTCAATAAATGAGTACTGGTGCGCAATGAGAAACTAACCATTACATGCATGCACTGTACTGAACAAGATGGTATTACTGAACCGTCCACTAGGCTACACAACTAGAAGTGTGTTTTGTTTATGTCTGACATGCCACAAAAAGGATTCACAATCGAAGACTAACATGATGGATTTAATTTAACACATGTATGCAGTAAAAAGGTTTTCTTGACCCCATTTTCCTATCCTCAAAATGCATATTTTGGTACCACCTTTTTACTCTACAATTTTCTGCACTCAGAATAAGACTAAAGCTTACCTTCGTATTTTGCAGATTTTGTTATCTACATAATTGTGATTTGATGAATATTTAACGAATAGTTATTGTAATTTGTGAACAACATCTAAAAAATGAGAAGTTGGACAAATACCAAACTTGCTATTAAGTTTCTGCATTTTCCAAGGAATGGAAAGATTTTCAAGAAAATTCTCCCACCCAAACTATGCTTTACATGGAAAATTTTTATTGTTCAATGGCTAATGTGTATCTTGAATTTTCTGTGGGTACCCTGTGAAGCCCTCTTTATTCTGAAAGAATTTAGTATAATTGGTAAACCGAAAGAGACAGACAAAAACTTACTACATAAAAAATGTTTCAACTCATAGTAAATGAACTCATTGAAATGTACAATTTAGTTGAATAAATTTTTCTCAGCATTAATGGTTTTTAAAATACTCGTTACATAATTTTTTTTAAGGTTTGAACTGTCATATGGCATCAATAAAACATTGTATGTGATTTTCATTTTTTTTGTGCAAAGATTCACTAATATAGGTGTATAGGTGTATTTATTGTGCTAAGAGTTTTACAAATTTGATTGTCTACTGCACTTTGACCCTGGTCACTCAATCAGTAGACAATCACTACAGTTTATTTACATTTTACAATTTCTTGTCAATAAATTATCTTGCTCTTTTTTCTTCAGTTTTTTTTTATGTCCCATTTCCACTTGTTTTTCACTTTTCATTTATTGATTACTTAACCATCACACATTCACTATAGTTTTCCATTCAAAGTAAGATGCGCTACCTCTTACTTTTCTTTCTACTGTCCAAAGCCATTTATTTTTTACTTTACACAAAAACTGTCCAATACTTCTAGCGTCCTTGCATACCATTTCAATCATAAGTGTATTTCTATCCCCCTTCAACCACTTCTTATTAAAAAATTCTTTTTTCCAATTTTCTCTTCCTTGGCACTTAAATACTGTGTGTTCAATGTCTTCATTACCACCACATATCGGACATTGGTTCTGAGGAATACCCTGTCTTAGCCCTTTTAGCCTCCATGCTCAGGTTCTTACCCATGCAATAGATTCTCTCTCTTCTTTATTTACTATGTCTATATATTTTTCCCTACCCCATGTATTTTTCATTGGCCTATAACAAACTAATGAGCTCTTTTCGGCAATCTCACTGAACATGATTTGTATTTCTATATCTTCCAGTCTTTTCCTCGCCTTTTTCCAAAAAATTTTCACGTTATTTTCTCTCCTTCTCCACATATCTCCTAACCCATTTTTCTCCAAAATGTTCCATAATTTACTTACCCATCCATCATTCATTAAGCTATTCTCTTGGTATTCAATACATTGTCTTAACACATTACTTTTTCCTAGATTTAAAGTTCTGAACCAAAATTTCAAAGCTCTTTCCATTATCTTCCCCTTAGTTGGCACCCTGCCCATCTTTAATTGTGCTACCTGTCTTACAATTGACTTCGGTAGCCCTAGTATTTCTCTACAAAACATCCTGTGCACCACATCTATACTTTCCCATCCTCTATCTAATCCCCATATTTCTATACCATACATCATTTTTGCCTCCACAACCATCTCATAAACTTTTTCCAGCCATTTAACATTTATATTAGGTACTTTATATTTGCAGCTTCTAATTGCTGCCATCGCCCCTTTACCTTTTGCCAATGCAAACTTCTTTTGTTTCTCCCATTTATTACCTCCATCTATTTTTACTCCTAAATAGATACAGTCACGCACTACCCTGTAATCTTTATTCTCTCCCCTCCACTTTTCATATTTGCTTAATTTTCCCCCCTTTTTGAAAACCAGAATCTGGGTTTTCTCTTGATTCACTTTTAACCTCCATTCTTTACAGTATACATCAATTGCTTGTAATGATTGTTTTAAACCACTTACTGTAATAGATCCTACCACTAGGTCATCTGCAAAAAGAAGTCCTGCGATTTGGATGTTGTTAATTACTGGTGCACAGTTATTATTCCTTCCAATTTCTAGTAAGACATCATCTATGTATAAATTAAATAAAACTGGGCTTAACTTACATCCTTGCCTAAGGCCTTTCTTTTGTAGAATTTCTTTTGTTACACAGCCTGTCTCCACCCTTACACAGAAGGTGTTCTCAAAAACAAAAACTGACTTAGGATTCGTTGACAATATAGTTTTGTTTTCTGTATTATGCATGCAGCCAATCCATATTACTAGCATGAAGAGAATATTCACTAATAATAAATAAAAATTGAAGCTAGTGACAGTGAAGCAACTACATAAATATTATAAATTTTATGTATATATATGTGTGTGTGTGCGCGTGCATGCGTGCGTGCGTGTCATTGTTACAATATGTATATATAATTTATAATATTTCAGAGTCACTTTTTATATAAGTGCTCTAACGTGTAACAAAGGTATTATGTAATGGCTAAAGAAAGTTTGTGTGAGTGGGACATCATTTTACTGATGGAGCATTTTGAAGTGTGCAAACGAGCCTTCTGAACAAATTAGTACATTAGTTATTTTTATTGGGGCAGAATCTGGGTTGTGTGCTCCTCAGTTATACAGTTCAGAGATGAGAAGAATGCTACTCCAGAGTGAGGGGCCAGGAGAGTTTATCCTCTCATGTTGATAATTTATTACTCTGTGTTGTGTTTGCAATTGTAATGAAATCTAGATGATTCTCTTGCGTTGACTGTTAACTGATGTGTAAATGAAGTCCCCTCATGGTTGCTTGCAGGAAGACAGTAGGAAGTGTTTGTGTAAAGCATTCTTCTCATCTGTGAACACTACCTGTACTTGAAGTTCCTAATGGTAACATTTCACTGTTTCATGTGTGCCTTATGTTTCTCCCTGATGATAGGCAGCAGTAGTATCATCAAGCAGCCACAACCCCATGGGTATGGCTGGACCGATGGAGTATGGTCCTATGCCTTACGTTGGAGCAATGGTTGGACCTATGTCCAGCACCAATGTACATATCGTATCACGTCCTACAGCGAAGAAGAGCAGAGTGTCTCTGCATGCAGAGCTAGATTCTTTCTACTCAGATCTAGCAACTTTGGAGTCCACTAGCACTCAGCCTAGCTCACAGGATGCTGTGTATGACCAGAGCAGTGCTGGGTTCGAATCTAATGGAGTATCTACAGATGCACTGGTACAGCCAGGAACTTCAACAGCTAGTGGGTATTACAACGTTCCAGCTGCAGCAAGTGGGTCTGTGGAACCAGAACAACAACAACAACAACCTGCCGTTAGTGCAACCAATAAGACTGAGACTTCCACAGAACAACCTCGCAAGAAGAAAAAGGTTGGTTTTTTGTGCCTACCCAAAAAGAGGGCTTAAGGTCATTTTCTCCAAACTGTTTTAAACCTGATATGAGTTAAACTGGTTTAACCTTACCAATCAGTCGGTTGTCCCCAAATATTTATGGCTCTAATTTAGTTTAAACAACAGCTCCTAGTTCAAACTAAAGTTGGCTACACTGAGTTATCTATTGATGACCATTTGAGATCAACATCAAGCTGATCTTACTTTTTTGCTCGTAATACATTGAGGTGGGAAAGACTACACTGTAAAATTCAATAATAAAGTTCTGTAAATAGATGTGTGCATGAATTTGATCATAAATGAAACATACTGAATTTGACTTGATGTGATAACCTCATTAAGTTTGTGATTATCTTGAATTTGTTGGATTGGTTCAAATATTAATTCATATCTTTAGGTGTCTGGAATAACAGCTAACATTTCATTGCTATCACAACGCCTATCTTTTTTTATAGTACATATTTCATGTGTCATTTATAAAACATTTTCATCTATTCTTTCTGAAAATATGCTTTAATAAGAAGTTAGGGAAAATAAAAATTTTTCCATTTTGCTTTTGATGGAAACAAGAATTCTATTATGATCTACAACATTAATTAGGAAAATGCTTGAAGCACAATATTTCATTGCTTTTGGTGAAACAACATTGTTTACAAGAACCTGCCTTTGTGGTGTGGTGGTAGCATGTATGCCTCACATTCAAGAGGTCTCGAGTTCAAATCTTGGTTATGGTGAGATACCCAAATAAGGCTTTTTCTGGGATTTTCTCTTATCCTGGGAAGATGAATATCATTTAACTTTAAGCTCTATGGACTCTGGCCTCATTTGAACATCATTTTGCCCATTTCATTCACATCTGATATGGCCTACCAGGTTAAAGGATGTTAAACTTGAAAAAAAAATTATTTGTGCCTATTTGTTTTAATCATGTCTTTTATGTTATGTGAGACATTAATTGTCGTATGTTATGCAGTCGGAACCTATAAAAAATGGATTTTCATCCCATTTTTCAAAATGATTCAATCTTGTGCAAATGATTCTTAGCCTAGACAACCTCACCTCCAGATCATAATCATCTTCCTGTATTTCATAAAAAAATCTTCAGGAATTTCTCCATTTTGCTTAAGTGTGTTACTTGGCAAATGCAACAAATGTGATAAACTGGAGTAAAATTACTTTTTCACTTGGAAATCGTGGCTATTCTAAAGGTTTAACCTTAGATCTTAATTTAAATCTCATGAACATTTGAAACTAGCTTGGGGAAAACCATTACTTTTGTAAACTAAATCTGGGTTTAAACCTAATTTAGTGTGATTTAGATTGAGTCACACTTTTTTACACTCACCTTCACTAATTAAAGTTACATAAAACAGAAACGTTTTCGAGGACAAATGCCCTCGAAAACGTTTCTGTTTTATGTAACTTTAATTAGTGAAGGTGAGTGTAAAAAAGTGTGACTCAATCTAAATCATGATGAATACCTCACTGTTAATAACGCTTCTGTTTTTAATCTTTAACTAATTTAGTGTGTTAATGAACAATGCTGGTGTTTTAGACATATAATTTAAGATAGGGAAACCAGGTCAAATGTACACATTAGGGCTTAACGACTTTATTAGTGGTTTATATCTAATTGTGATGTTGATTCCATATGTTTGTATTAGTTTCGATGGAGAGTCGTGGAAGGTTTTTGGAAGCATTTTATGGCCGCCTGATCACATTCCAAAGCATAAAATCAACTTCATACTGCTTTTCTCTGGCCCATGTTAGTACTAGCTGAGCGTATGGCCTCAGGAAAGAATTTACTAACAAATATTGCTTTTCAAGATGTCTTGGTGCAAAATGAAAGTGATTATTCATAATTATAATTCCTATTAACATCCCATTTAAGCATTTTAGTTGTTCAATGTATGATGTAAACATTACCCAGTATGCTGCACACAATAAATGAGCAACATATGAAAATGTTTGCTGTAAAATGTATGCAGTAACACAGAAGTTAAATAATGAAAGAGTTAAGTTTATATGAATTTTAGTTTAGCTTTATTAATACCACCACGGACAGAGCCATAGTAATGTATTTAGTAATAGCAGCAAAATTATCCTGCACTGATAACCGTTGCTAATTACTCAGAAGAGGATCAATAAATATCTAAATAAGGAGAAAGTGAATGCACTGTCAACAAGAGCAGGAAAAATTAAACACATCATAGCAGATGGAAGAATAGACGAAGGAAGAAAATAATTACAAAATGCATCAGAGGGGCAGTTGTTCCTCAACCTACAAAAAGTAAATGGAAAAAAGTGGTTTGATAGAGAGCACTATTACTCTCACATGGGTAGCCGAGGTCATTAAGGCAAGGATTCGTAAATGGAAAGTCTGGGTTCAAATTCCATCAGGACCGTCCTCCCTGACTGAGGTTTTTTTTTCCAGGTTGTCCTCAGTCCTCAACTGCCACGTGCAGGGGTGGCACCCTAAACTTCGGCCTAAAACATTTCCTTCCCAATTATTTCATATCACGTATCATCAGTGTCTACCACCGATGGTGCCATACATAGCAAGAACAGGTGTTAAACACTACTACAGAAAAATAAAAATACTACCTGTGAAAACCTCAAGAACTTGGGACTAGAGAGAGATATATCACACAGCAAGATCAGAGTACAAATGTGAAATAGGCAAAAAACAAAAGAATATGTAGAAGAATCCCACCCAAAGCTGATAAAAGAATACGAGGATGACCTCTTCCGTTGCAAAGATCCAAGAGCAAAACATTCCAAGCAAAATATCAATGGAAATGTGGGAGAAGCAAAGAGAAAAGTGCTATGCGACATGAAAACCAGACCAGTCCATAAATTTCTTAGTGCAACGGAAACTACAGAGGATATCATAGAGTCATACGGAAAGGAAAGAACAACAGAGCCTTAAACAGTGGAAAGCTATACAAAATTTGGGCATATTTGTTTAAGAAATGTTTGGAGACTGAAATCTCAAAAGATTGCAGATACTTCCCATCAAAACAAAGGAATGCGTGAACTGGACGACCCCAATGCATAAGATGGGTGGCTCTAGAATCAAATGGACTGAAGTTAATGACAAGAACACTATTGGGAAAACTGACAATTCTAGATACAGTGCTACCTGAAGCACAATTCTACTTGAGGGAGGGTAGGTGAACAAAATGGCCATACACAATCTGCTTTGAGATATTAAGTACATCCAGAGCAAAGCAAAAGGAAAGAAGCTCTTATGTCATCTACATAAGCTACAAATAAGCTTTGGATTTAATAAACAGAGACATCTTGATAAAGAAGATGGAAAACCTGACACTGATGAAATAAATATTTAACATGCTGATGGAAAATGAAATTCAGATTGATGATTGAGTAGTAGATAATACAGAAGAATTGTATACTTCAAGGGGACCCTTTAAGCCGGATCCTATTCAACGCCCTGGTAGCGGAGGCAGGAGAAAGAATCGAAAAAGAAACATCAGACAGAATCTACATTCATGCAGACAATATTGTCATTGCGTGAAAAAGTAGAGAAGATGCACAGAGCGCTATGGGCCTCCTCATAGAACTTAACCAAGTCCAAATAAATGGCAAAAAGGCAGAGCAGGTTATTTGTTAGGAAAGGGAGGAACTACCAAAGATGGATAAAATATTATATAAGGGAAAAGGGCTGAAGAGATCCAACTGCTTTAAATATCTAGAAATTACAATCCAAACCAGAAGGCCCAGTTTCAGTGCACACTTTAAGGACAGGATGATAGCAGCTGTATTAGAAAAATGTTTTTATTGGCAGCAGTGCTTCTCTTTAAGTTAAATGTAATTTCAGCACTGATATATGGATTGGAGTTAGTCTGGGAGAACAGCTCATCAGCTGAGGACCTGCAGAAGATAAAATGTATATTACTGAAAAGAGCATTGGGGTGTCCAAATAAACTAGATATAGGTTGGTATATGTTCTACTCGGAGAGACTTTCCTTATACAGGGCATGACATACAAGTTTCTACTGCTGGCATCAGAAAGCTACAAAAAGTTCTGGAAAGAATTCAAAGAAGAGATATGGGCAGACTTCTGAGATAATGATTCCACAAAAATTCTTGGTTACTGGGTTTCTGAAACAATTCAATTATCAAATTGAGGTTAGGACTGCTATTTCCCATTCTTGATGATTGTAAACTCTTAGGTTAATCTGTGCCAAAACAAACTCACGTGACAGTGCACCATGGTACAACATGTTAGCAATGCATGCAGGAAAGTAGTCCCAATCTAATAATCTAAAGTTTAGAATGAATTTATCCTTAAATGGTGTAATATTCTATAAAATACCTAAGAGTTTAATTAACGGTGATTTATACCATTAAATAGAGCTACAAGTCCCAACATACAATTTGTATGCGCAGAATATTGCTTACAGCCAGAAACCAGCAGTTTCTGTTTAGTATCATGGTGGATAGTAAATTTACTCTTGCATCTTTGTCAGCTTATGTAAAGCATAAACCAGGAAAACCATTGACTAGAAAAAAACAATAGTGTTGAACATTTATTATAAGTTATGTGAGAAATATCCAACACTTCCCGTGAAAGAAGTGGTGAAATTAACTTCTGAGTTCACCGATGTTTCGAGTACAAGTATAAACAGTGCTCGTAAAGAAAAATCTGAAACAGGGAAAAAAGTTACACCTGGGAAAAAAAGAAAACACGCAATGGAAAATGTAACGATTTTGGGAAGAATGCAATTCGCATAACAGTGCACAATTTCTTTTTTAAACATGAGACAATTAATAAAGTGCTGCTTCCAGAGGGCGGATAAATATAAGTTATCGCATACCTGTTACCTTCTTTTTCACTCGTTTCTGTTAGAATTAACTATTATTGCAAATGTTTATTTTGTTGTAACTATTAATCCTATCACCTTTAACCCTTAACAGAATGTGCTAGTCACCGTTTAAGTTGTCAGAACAAGGGCTCTGTTCTTTTTGCATTATGTGCCATGTGTACTCGCCACTTGGTCATGAAAGTATGACGTATTTTTGGCGTGAATGATAGAAGGATACATTATAACGGGCACTGGTCACCTGGGTTTTGTTCTGGCATGGATCAACATAAGTGTGAATGCAGTTTACACATCTTCCAGTTCAGATTCTTGTTTTGTTTCTGTTCCCAGGAAATTGTGCACCAGATTTTATTGGTCTGAATTTACTGTAATACGGTTCTTTAATATTGATCTTTTGTTTTTCAGGATTTTATTTCAATTTTATCAATATACAAGAGAATTTTCATCTAAAATCACACAATAGATGAAATTATTTCCTGCAAGTAAAAAGGAAAAAGAAAAGAGAGGAAAAACGGGGGGGCTGTGCTCTTTGAATTGCATTCTGTAGTTCCTAGAACTAGATGGCACCACTAAATATTACAAATCAAAGGTGCTGTAAAGCAGTTTACACTTTTAGAGCATACCTCAATCTAATATGTAATATGTCTGCAACTTACATACTTGTTTACTTTTTTGTGCTAACCCATGGTGAAAATTGTGTATTCCTCTATGGCTATTTATGATGTTTAGTGCTGCACTCTTAACACTGGACTTATAAAACGACTTGTCATGTGAAAACTAATGTAAAATAATGGACAGGCATGTAATGGGCAGTAACATTCACCTCCTGTTATTTAGATCTCATTAAGTTTTAAACTTCTGCAATTTTCTCTAAAATTTTCAGGTGCTTTTCATAAAGTACTTTGTTGTTTAGGCTAAAATGGTTAATGTTTCGAAAATTTAAGAGAGGGGGAAAATTGTTTTGCACCTTTCATGCATTATAGTTCACATGCAAAATGATTAAGATAAGTGTTAATGCAGTGTATGACAGAAGAGCAACTAATTTACATTTTTTATTAGCTTTGCTTACTTTCTTAGGTACCTTTAGCACTTCTTCTGGAGTTGGGACAAGACAAGACAACTTGAAGGGCTGAACTCTAATACTTGAGTTTTAACTGCAATGCTCTGAAATTCAGCATGAGATTTCCCATTTAAAGCACAGGGAAGCAGTACAGGGTTATTCATAAGTCCTTCCAAGGTTTGAAGCATTAATGATGCAGTAACTATGGCAGATAAAAGCAAAATGACTCATATCAATAAATATAGAGTCTTTCCAAGTTTAGTTTTTATCTCCAGATGGTCAAAACGTGCACTCTTTCTTTAGTAGTGTTTAATGCCCATTCTTACTCAATACGGCATCACAGGTGGTGAACACTGGTCATAAATGAAATAATTATAATTGGGAAAGGAAATTTGGGAAGGAAATGTGTTGTGTTGTTGTTGATCTAATGTACAGGATTTTGATCCATCAATTTTTCCCTTGCTAGCCAATATAAATTATGTATCTTCCCATCTGGTGCAGCTTTCCTCAATTCTGGGCATTTTAGTAGGTGTTCTCCATTTAAAATCTTGTCAGCATTGCAAATTTTACATGCTTTGTCATTCATAAAACCAAATCTATATAGATGGGAAGGAAATGTTCTAGGTACCTCTCCAGCATTTGCTAGTTATGAGGACTGAAATGAAAGCCTGAAAAAAACCTCAGTCAAGGTGGGTGGTTCTGATGGTATTTCAACCGCAGACCTGCCTTTCATGAGTCCAAGCCTTAATGACCTCGACAAACCTTGTTCGTTGCAATGAGCTTTATCACCAGTGAATGCTATGTTTGTTGTTTTGATTGCTGATTGCCCTCTAGCAACTAAATCTACAAGCATATCATGGTGCTTATTCTGCATGCAAACTCAGAGATTCTCTACTTGGCAATATGAGTGTTTTGTTGTGTCTACCATGGTTATTACCAGAGACCGGAACTTAGGCAGAATGCCTTTTTAAATGTGTTAAATCTATCTTCAATTTGAAAGTGAATCTGTACGAATTATACCTTTGTGATTGAAATGCCATAGTTTTATGTTGTCTTTTTCTGTCTTTTTAAATATAAAGGCCTATTTTACAAAATAAATGCTTTTTGTTGCCTTTATTTCATTATTTATTAATTATTAAACATTTCCTTCAGGTACATTTTATTTCAATAACCGTTAGTCCGTGACAATGAAAGTTAGTTCGCCGAATGTATATTATTGTCTTTGAGTTGCAGACAACATAGGAATCCTTTATTCAGTTCATTATTTTCTTTGCAACGAGTGCTGTCGTGCAAATAAATGTATAGATAACAGAAAGCGTTTGAATTGCTGCTTGTGTTTATTTTAAAAGGCAATAATGAGTGCGGCTCTAACTTTGTTTTTCTTTCAGTTTTCATTGCAACGTTGTTGTAGCTAACAGCAAGATGCTAAAATTCAGTGTTTCTTTATACAGTAAATTACAAAGTTACGTTAATACTTTTGTATCGATGGTAAAGTACTCACATGCAAAATATGTGACCAGTCAGTGAACTACGAAAAGAAGTATTTTATATCACAGCATATCGGCACAATCAAAAACAAAAATGTACTTTCCAAGGCTACTGGGAAGAAGATTTGTTTGCTTCCAACAGTAATTGCAACATCGAGTCGAAAATCCCAGTTTGCATTCGACTTATGTAAAGCGTTCTTCAGCGCCAGAATCCCTTTGTGGAAATGACAGAATCCTACATTATCACAGGTTTTGGAGAAGTATACTAACCAAACTGTACCTAGCGAGCCAAGTTTGCAAAAATGTTACTTAACCGAATGTTACGATGACACAATGAAAATCATTAAAGATAAAATGAAAAATAAGATGATCTGGATTTCTGTCGAGTCAACTGATACCATGGGTCATTTCATTGCCATTGTTGTTATTGGACCATTAGATCCTACAGAAGATGAATCAATGAAACCATTCCTGCTTATAACAGTGCGTCTTGAGAAAGATAACATTTCAACTATTGCGCAGTTATTCACCAGTTCATTAAAATTGCTGTGGCCTGAAGAGATTCAATATGACAACATCTTACTTTTCGTTAGTGACGCTGCACCATATATGAAAAAGACCGGAATAGCGTTAAAGTGCTATTTCCAAACATGCTTCATGTGACCTGCATAGCACATGACTTTCACAGGGGGTCAGAAGAGATACGATGCTTGTTTCCAGATGTTGACAAATTGATTTCCAGAATTAAGATTTTTGTGAGAGCCCCATCAAGAATCCTGACATTTAAATCCATTGCATCAGATGTACCTCTGGCCTTCCCCAACCTATCATAACGAGATGGGGACATGGATCTCAGCAGCACTTTACTACGCTTCAAATTTCCAGAGTATAGCTGAGGTGGTGAACGCTCTGGAGGATGAAGCATCTTCAATTGTAGCAGCCAAGAAACTTCTCAACTCTTCGGAAGTGAAAAATGACTTAACTTTCATTGCGGCCGAGTTTGGGTTCCTGCCTCAAGTGATCTCCTAGCTTCAAGAAAGAGGATAACCTTTAATGAACTCGGTGAAAATTGTGAATGATGCAGTGCAAAGACTAGACAGTATACCAGGAAAGCGGGGTTCATTAGTTAGCGAAAAGTGTAAAAAAGTGTTATCGAAAAATAATGATCTGGATAAACTTAGAAACATTTAAAAAATTCTACAAGGTGACAATTCTGTTGCAGTTGAAATGGATCCTACGATGATGCTATGTTTTAGATTTGCTCCAATGACTTCTGTCAATGTTGAGAGGTCATTTTCTCATATAAAAAATGTGTTATCTGACAGGAGACTCAACATGACCCCAGAGAACTTAAAAAAGGATTTGGTTGTCATGTGCAACAAATAAGGCATTGCAATACACAGGCCTTTTTAAAAAATATTTCATTTCTGTGTCAATTACAACACTAGCATTTTGTTTAAAACTTTGAAGTTCTTTAAAATATGACGATTGAGTTATTGAATAGTGTAATCTGTTAAATAAATAGGTTTTTCTAATTGCCTTTTATTGCCTTTTTACTTTCTCTACTACGTATAGTAAGTAGGGGAAGTATTGCATTCCACCCAAAAATTCGATACCGAGATTTCACCGGAAATACATGTTTTGAGACCTCCTGAATCCAAAAAAAAGCATTTTTGGAAACATGTCCGTGTGTGTGTCTGTGTGTGTGTCTGTGTGTGTGTCTGTGAACAGCATAACTCAAAAACTAACAGTCGGATAAACACCAAACTTGGTATTTACGTTCAGTATCTTCCAGAGATGCGACACGAAGATTTTCAAGAAAATCCCCCCACCCCAGACTACCCTTTACATGGAACATTTTTCGAAAATTTTAATTTTCTCAAAAATGGCTCTAACGATTTTGATGAAAATATCATATGTTTAAGATAATGTCATGAGAAATGAAATGTATATCTCGAAATTTCTGGGAATGTCTCCAAAAGTATTCTTCATTATGAACGGCTTTTGCATAACTGGTAAACCATAAGAGATAGACAAAATTTTACTACACAAAAAATGTAGATCGCATTAAAATACACAACTTATATCATATACATTTTTTTTGTTGAGTGAACCGTTTTCGAGATATTGCTTGTTATTTCCTTAAATTTTCCAATACTTATACTTTTTCTCAAATTCGTTATTCATTTTTTTATGTCCTGGACATGCAAAGAGAATGGAATGCGCCACATAGCAACCAGCGATAAAATATTTGACTATCGCTTAAAAGCTACCATATTCCCCTTGCATCTACAAGAAAATTACAAATAAGATTGACATCTCGATATCTCGATTAATATGAAGCATATGGAGAATAGGCGTTTGTAAAAATAGATTGTACAAGAGTAGAGAAAGTCATGTGAGTGTAACACATCAGATTTTTTAGTATTTACAATGCCTTTTTTCCTGCCTATTTTAGCTATTTATAATGCCTTTTTACCTGCCTATTTTAATGATTTATAATGCCTAAACTTCCGGTCTCTGGTTATTTCTATATGTATGCTTCAAACCCCAAACGGAGTTTGTACTTGTTTGCTGGACTGGATTAAAGAGGCCTCTGAGCAAAATTACCGGTCTTTCATGCCCAATATAGAATGGGACGCTAAGGACCACAACAGCTAAAGAGCGTCCATAAATAAAACTCAATTTAATTTCTGATTGCCTGTTAAGGATGCATGGAGTGAGAGTAGAGGGTGAATTAGATGCTACTTATGCGTTGTCTTCTAATTCACTGGGTCTGAAACACTGGGGGGTTTTTGTTTTCAAACTCCCATGTTACTTGCTCACAAGTGCTAGTAATGTGTACCATATTTAGTACTAACCTTGTTATAAGTGGTGTCCATCTGTGTGAAGACATTCCTGGTATCTCTTCAAATGAAATTTCCATTCACACGCATAAGTTCTTGTGTAATGTTCATAATTTCTATTTTTATATTGTCCTTAAGTTCATCTGGTGTGGGGATTGTTCCTATAAGCTTTAATTTTTAGGATTCCCCACAAATAAATGCACCAATTTCATCAAGTTTTTCCTCCGTTAGAACATCTCGTTTTCACTTTTTAGGTTTAGTGATCCTATTGTCCTAAACTTATTAACCAGATGTCTAACAGTTTCTCTACCTGGAACCGAAATACCAGGAAATCTCCTGAAATTGTCTACATACCTATCTACATGATTCGGTTTTGTATGTATTGTACATAAAAATTTGTTCAAGCATGAGTTTGTCGGCAGGCTTGCAGTGGATTAATAACAAAACATTAACATTCTTAAGCAAATTGCACACAACACAGATGTCTTGAATAAACATTCACCTTTGGGATGCACAGTGTCAGCTCTCTTTACAGCACGAACACAAAGCAGCGACTGAAGCACAGCTGATAAAGATAATCTTGTGCATCAGAAAAGTACTGAGGTCACTGCAGTACAGCATGCTATGCATATAGTTGGTCTGTGGCCTTACCTTAAAACGACCGCACTGTATATGGCTGCTATCACAGTAACTTTTGACATGAAGCATTTACAATCCCTTGAAAGTTCCCAGATATGGTATGGCTTGGAGCTAATGTCTCCTTTTTTGTACATGTTACATACAGTCGTCTTGGTAACAATTGAATTTCACAACTGACACCCTTAACAGGGGATGTAGTTAAGTATAATATCACTGTTTTACGGTAATTCTGTTATGCTTTTAGCCGAAGCTGGCACCAGGTTTAGCCCTCAAGAAGAAAGGAGTATCATCTCTAGTGGCAAAATGGCAGCAGGTGCAGCAGGAAGTGAGAAGAGATTACAAGAACCTTGACGACGAAGACGACAGTGACAGTGTCTCATCAACACACAAGTAACATTCCCTACTGACACTTGGAGTATTTTTATGATGACGAAATGTGGACTATTTTCATAGTAGTGTGCTGCATTTCTTTTGCTCAGAGCCAAGTACAAAAGTAACACATATATTTTTCAAAGAAATGGATATCACAGCTTACTCTCCCAATGTACGAAAGCACTGTAATGGTCATTTTTAAACTTATGTACTTTATGGTGTTGTTATGTGAGAAAATGCAGTAGGCTACTATTCCATTGATTTCTAAGCTGAGCTCTTGCTTTGCACAAATTGTATAAAGATCTGTACAGAACAATAAATAATATTATTTCATTTTCATATGTTTAATGTGCTAAATGAATCTCTAAACTTTTCCTCAATTTCTTTAGAATAAAATAGCTTTTATGTGGAGTCTGCGAATGTCTGAGCACAGGTACATTTCTGTCAGGAGTTATCTGAAGAAGAGAATTGCAATCTTACGAGACATGCCAGTTGTAATGAGTTTACCATGGTAATTATCACGTTACCCCTACATCTTATGAACAATTTGTCTGCTGCTTGTTTTCTTATTGAGTCACTCAGATTGCTTCGCTCCCAGCTCTTATTGCTCACTGAGCGGCCCTTCTTTCTTTGCCTCTCTTACTTTTCTAGACCATTTTTCCTTCACCTTCCTTAAAAAATTTTCCCATGCCCTTGATTTTCTTTTCTTCTTCCTCTGTCAACATCTTTATAGCTACTATTTTTCTATCCATATTTTCCCATTTCTTCTCCCACACTTTTTCCCTCCAGCTCCTTATTTCCTCACATTCCATCATATAATGTTCTGTGCTTTCTTTTCCTCTACACAAATTGCATATCCCTCTTCCACTGCCTCTCATCTCTCTTAAATACATTGATCCTGTTCTCAACCATGCTAAACCTTCCCTTTCTTGTCTATTACAGCAATCAATGTACCTCTCTCTTCACCACTCCTTCTTTATCAATTTATAAAAGCATAATGATTTTTTATCTTCAAGGTTTTCCCGTATCTCTTGTCCTTCTATATCTTCCACTCTGTTTCTTACTACTTTCCAAAATCCATTTGTATTTCTTTCCTCCAACCCCCATATATCCCCCATTCCAATTGACTCCATTATATTTTTCGATTTCTTTCCACCAGCTGTTTTTGTTTCTTAGCACCTTTTGCTGAGTCGGGCATATCTTTAAGATTTTACCTTCCTCCATTTTCATACATCTAGACCAAAATTTTAAAATTCTCTACTATTATACCTTTCCACAACCTCGCCTGGTGCTGCTCTTGGTAGTCCAATTAATTCTTTACAAAACATTCTATACATTTGGTCAATTTTCTTACTTAGTTCTCCTCCTCCCCATATTTTCACCGCATAGAACATTTTTTACTTTCTCTACTACGTATAGTAAGTAGGGGAAGTATTGTATTCCACCCAAAAGTTCAATACCGAGATTTCACCGGAAATACATGTTTTGAGGCCCCCTGAATCCAAAAATAGCATTTTTGGAAACATGTCCGTGTGTGTTTCTGTATGTGTGTGTGTCTGTGAACAGCATAACTCAGAAACGAACAGTCGCATAAACACCAAACTTGGTATTTAGGTTCAGTATCTTCCAGAGATGCAACATGAAGGTTTTCAAGAAAGTCCCCCCACCTATAATTACCCTTAACATGGAACATTTTTCGAAAATTTTAATTTTCTCAAAAATGGCTAACGATTTTGATTAAGATCTCATATGTTTAAGATATTTTCATGACAAATGAAATGTATATCTCGAATTTTCTGGGAATGTCTCCAAAAGTATTCTTCATTGTGAACGACTTTTGCATAACTGGTAAACCATAAGAGATAGACAAAATTTTACTACACAAAAAATGTAGTTCGCGTTAGAATACACAATTTATGTCATATACATTTTTGTTGTTGAGTGAACCATTTTCGAGATATTGCTTGTTATTCCCTTAAATTTTCCAATACTTTTATTTTTTCCCAAATTCGTTATTCATTTTTTTTTTTTGCCCTGGTAATGCAAAGAGTATGGAATACTCCACATAGCAACCAGCTCTTAAAATATTTGACTATAGCTTAAAGCCTACCAATTCCCCTTGCAATCTACAAGAAAATTAGCAATAAGATTAACATCTCGATATCTCGATTAACATGAAGCATATGGGGAATAAGCATTTGTAAAAATAGTTTGTACAAGAGTAGAGAAAGTCATGTGAGTGTAACACATCAGATTTTTTTGTCTTGGATATGCAAAGAGTATTAATCTGTGGCAAAGAGAATGGTGCTGCACATAGCAACCGGCTATTAAGAGTAATGTCTATGCTTAAAGGCATAAAGGCTTAAAGGTATTTCTGTATTGCCCTTGTAAATGTATATTCCCCTTACATCTACAAGAAAATTAGCAATAAGATAGAGTCTGCAAATATTTATCTCGATTAACATGAAGTAGATAGGGAATAAGCGTTTGTAAAAATATTTTGTACAAGAGTAGAGAAAGTCATGTGAGTGTAACACATCAGATTTTTTATTCTACCAATGCCTCGTACATTCTCTCCAACTATTTTGTAGACATCTCTAATTATTTATATTTGCATATTCTTATTCCTGTTATAGCTGCCTTCCCATTAGCTAACACCTTCCTGCACGTGCTCCCCATTTCCGCTATTACTCAACCTTATCCGAAGTAGTCATATTCTTTGACTACCTCTAGTTCTTTGCCACCTAGAAACCATTTTTCTTCCTTTTCTAAATACTATCACTTTGGATTTATTTATATTTACCTTGATTCCCCATTTTTCACAAAATTCTTGAATTTCATTTATTGCTTTTTGTAACCCTATTATCGATATGGCACCTACCATAGGTAAGAAGAGGAAGTATTGCATTCTGCCTAAAAGTGTGAGATTTCACTCATATGCACGTGTTGAGACATGTATATTATGCACGTATTCCTGGATATAAAAAGCACTTATAGGAAAACTGTGTGTTTGTGTGTGAACACCACAACTCGAAAACGAAAAGTCAATTAACACCAAACTTTGTATTTAAGATGAGCATCTTCCAAGGATACAACATGAAGACTTTCAAAAAAATCCCTGCCACCCTATACAGCCATTTATATGGAACATTTTTTGTTATTTTTGATTTTCTCAAAAATGACTAACTATTTTGCTTAAAATACCATATGTTTAATATATTTGCATGGCAACTAAAATGGTATCTTGAATTTTCTAGGAATAGCCTGTGAAGTCGTCATCATTCTGAATTACTTTTGTATAATTGGTAAACCATAAGATACAGACAAAATAGTACTACAAAAAAGTGTGGATCTCATTAAAGTACACAATTTATATGAGAATTTTTTATTAACCATTTCTGAGTAATTTGTTTTTGCATTTTCAAATACTTATACTTTTATCAAGTGGTCTATTTGGTTTTTTGTCATGATCATGCAAAGAGCATGGAATTTCAAAGCCATCATATAGCAGTCCCTTTTTAAAAAATATCATTTTAGCCTACTGTATCCTTCCTATAACGACAACAAAATGTGTTAATGAATGTTTATTTGTATTAACAAGAAGTAGACAGAAGAATAAGATTTCGTAAGAATAGTTTGTAGAAGAGTGAACAGAGAACTTCATGTAAATGCAACACATCAGGTTTTTTAATTAAAGAAAACATGTTTCAGTATGTAATTGCTCCCATCGTCAGTTGCAAGTCGACTACCAATGTTTCTCTCGGGTGGCATTTAGATTTACATTGAGGAGTTTTCCATAATTTAATTATGTTTTTCGCTGCGAAGTTTGAATGATTTTAAATGTTTTCCTTAATTAAAAAATCTGATGTAATGCATTCGCATGACTTTCTCTATCCTCTCTTGTTTTATTAGTGATATACAGACTATTCTTATTAAAGCTTATTTTTCTATCTACTTCATTTTAATCCAAATAAACCTTTGCAGAAATTGCTATGTTACACGTTTCGTTATATATACAAAGGGAACAGCGATAGTCAAATGTTTAAGAACTGTACGCTTTACACTGAGCTTAAAATTTTAATTCTTTCCATGACATTGTGAGAAACAATAGAAAATTAACACGACTTTAAAAGAATGGCTCAGTATTGAACAATTCGAACCATTAATAATGGATATCTCAGAAATGGCTGATGCTACAAAAACCGTTTTTTGAAATAAATCTACATTTTCTGTGAAGTACATTTTTGTCTATTGCTCAACGTTTATCAGTTATACAAGATTATACAAAATTCCAAATGAAGAGGACTTCATAGGCTATTCCCAGAAAATTCAAGATATACTTTTTATTTGTTATGTGTATCTTTAATATATGGTGTTTTAATTAATATCATTAGAGCCATTTTTCATAAAATAAAAAATTGTGAGGGTAGTTAGGGATGGGGGGGATTTTCTTGAAAATCTGCATCTTTGAAAGATACCAAGTTTAATATTTATCTGATTTTTCATTTGAGTTATGTTGTTCACAGACACACACAGACTTTATTCTAAAAATGCTTTTTTTGGGTTCAGGGGTCCTAAAAACATATATTTCTGGTGAAATCTGACATCACATTTTTGAGTGGAATAGAATACTTCTCCTGCTTATTGTACATAGTAGAGAAAGTAAAAATAAGCGATGTAAGTGTTGTAAAATTGACTCAAATTACCTTAATTATTATTCCACTCAGTGTTACAGTTATCGTAAGTAATTAAGTAGATGGTATTAGTGACTGACAATTCAGAATTTCAATACACACGCGGTAATGTCAGTTGCAATAAACAAACAGTTGTTAAAATGTTTCTCTTTAAATTACTTCTAGCTGGCTTACCTGGCATTTTACAGGTGGCTGTTTAAAGCCTGGTTCACGATAACCAAGAGAATGACAAAGTTATACATGTATTGCAATGTGGGTGTTTACAATTAATGGGAAACTTTTTCAATTCCAGGGAACAGGAAAGAAGACTTGGCCAAGTTTTAACTTTCTTGTTCTCTCTCTCTCTCTCTCTCTCTCTCTCTCTCTCTCTCTCTCTCTCTCTCTCTCTCTCTCTCTCTCTCTTTGGGAAATAAAGAGAGTTGAAGGTTGTTACACTACATCACTAAAATGTTCTTTCTTGAACGCGTTTCGGGAGATGGTTTGCTCCCATCGTCAGCATGTCCTCAACTGATTTTGCCAGTCATTGTCTGGGGAATGTGTGTGGCTAGTGGTGTTCTCTGGTGCTGGACTGATGAACCTCCAAAGGCTGCTGGGTGGCGGCAGTTCGAAGTTCATTAGGAGATTCCTGTGTTTGACGATATGTATTTTTTCCCAGATGTCCAATTCATTGCTGCTGTTGATCGGTTTTAAGAGTTTTATTTTTGGAGTGATATCATGGTTTGAAGACTAGAAATGATGTGCTACTGCTGATTTATCTGGCTGTTTTTGGTAAATGCATCTCATATGCTCTTTAAGTCTTATTTCAAGATTTCTTTTGGTTCTTCCTATGTATACCAGGTTACAGTCATTACAAACAATTTGATATATACCAGCTGATTTATCGTTATAGTATTACAAACAGGTTAGTACATATACCAATGGAAAAAGGAATACCAGAAAGAATACCAACACATTATCAACATAGCCACTATGAATGGATACCAGAAAAAAACAATAGATAAGATAAAAAAGTTTGAAAGACAGAAATACATCCAACAAACGACTACTTTACTTAGACAACAAAAACCACAAGCATATAGGAAATTCACTTATCACCCTTGGACACATCATAAATTTCAAAGGATTTTCAAGAAATATATCATCACCCTGTCTCCACAGAATAACCACAATATACAGAAACTACTATGCAACAGAACAAAAGCTCCTATCCCCAACGATAAATCAGCTGGTATATATCAAATTGTTTGTAATGACTGTAACCTGGTATACATAGGAAGAACCAAAAGAAATCTTGAAACAAGACTTAAAGAAGCATATGAGATGCATTTACCAAAAAACAGACGGATCAATCAGCAGTAGCACATCATTTCTGGCCTTAAAACTATGAAATCACTCCAAACATAAAACTCTTAAAAGCCATCAACAGCAGCAATGAATTGGACATCTGGGAAAAAATACATATTGTCACACACAGGAATCACCTAATGAACTTTGAACGGCCGCCAGCCTTTGGAGGTTCATCAACCCAGCACCAGAGAACACCACTAGCCACACACATTCCCCAGGCAATAACCGGCAAACTCAGTTGAAAACATGCTGACGATGGGAGCAAACCGTCTCCCGAAACGCGTTCAAGTAGGAACATTTTAGTGATGTAGTGTAACAACCTTCAACTCTCTTTATTTTAAATTATGACACATCACTGTTACTAGCTTCTAATCTTCAAAATTAGTCAATTTCTTGTTCTTGTTTCTGGCCACTGCATATAATTAGATTCATATTGTGCATATTAGGCTCTTCACTTTAGATAATTATTCAAGGTAGCCGTGACATGAAACAGCTGCTAGAGCTCTCTTTAGTCACTAGCTGATGTGTGTCCTGACCACAGATCCATTGAGCTTTGCTTCTGTTATTGAAAATTTCATTTGTATTTGTTTATATACAACTCAAAACTGGATCTGGCTTCGAAAACAATAGCAAAAACTACATAGAACTGGTAGAAATTTAACAAAGAACAACCAACATAAATGCTATTAATAAAGGAATGAAGTTTGGTACAACTAGGGGGAATCAGAAATAATAATGCATCTATATTTAGAAAATGTTTACTCTATGGAATTTTGATGTTGGCTAACCTGCATTATGTTTTCTGAATTGGAAGATGTGAAAAAATAAGGAATGAATTTATTTATATCAACTTCTATGGTATACAATTTATACATAAACAAATTTTCATCGCAATAAATTCATACCATGTGCGAACTCTTTTCATTTGCGTAAACAGATTGTCTGCACTTGAATTGCCTCTGGTGCAGATATATCTAAGACTGGTTGTTGATGTATTATACACAGATTAACTACCTACCTAGTTATCATACCCAACTTATATTATGTAAATTTTTAGATAATTATTCTTAACAAATACATAATTTTAAACTATTACTTCTCCATTTTTCTTTGGTTTTTGCCAATAATTCACCTATCCTTCTAATCGCCACTATATTCCTAGATTTCAAAAGTTTTATTTTAATTATTTCTCTGGGTAACTGCAACCATTTCACTGGTACAAATTGGTCCCTCCATAGTTTAGTCTCTTCACATTCTAGAATAAAGTGGAGGTCATTTTCTGTATCCCCAATTATGAAAATTTCTGTATGTTCATTTCACCTTCCATATCCCTTAATTTTGTTACTCCTGTTCTAAACCATGCCCACCCCTCCCTCCCTAATTTGTTGCATATTTCTATATTTTGTTCCCTTCTCCAGTCTTCTTTAATTTCTCTACATAACACTAGATTTTCTTATCCCTGATACTGCTAAATAGTCTTGTTTATTAATATTCTGTAATCTTTGTCTGACCACTTTCTAGAGCCCTATTTCTGATGATTTTCTCTCCCTCCATATATTACCCATGTCAATTTCTTCTAGGATACTTGTAATATCATTGTTCGCTTAACCATTTTTTACTTCTCTTGCAAAATCATACACTGCCTTACAATAATTTATTTTTCCGTTGATCTAACCTGATAGCACACTTTCAATTATCAGGGCTTTACTTCCAGTTCTGCCCAGATCCAACTCCATCCCTATTATCTTGTAAACCTTCTGTAACCACTTGATTTACATTACTGGTATTTTATACAGACATGCTCTTATCTTCATAGCAAGTTTACTAATACTCCTTTCTTCTGGTCATTCATGTTAGATTATTACTTAACGAAGCCCCTAAATAATCAGTTTTCACTTTCCCTACTACATATAGTTAGAAGGGGAAGTATTGCATTCCACCCAGAACTTCAATACCGAGATTTCACCAGAAATACATGTTTTGAGGCCCCCTGAATAGAAAAACACTTAGAAAAAGGTCCAACTGTGTCTGTGAACAGCATAAGTCAAAAATAAAAACTCAGATAAATATCAAACTTGGTAATTAGGCTCAGTATCTTTCAAAGATGCGACACAAAGATTTTCAAGAAAATTCCTCCACCCCAGACTACCCTTTACATGGAACATTTTACGAAAATTTTGATTTTCCCAAGAATGGCTCTAACAATTTTGATTAAAATATTATATATTTAATATATTTTCATGACAAAATGTATATCTTGAATTTTTTGGGAATGTCCCCAAAAGTCTTCTTCTTTCTGAATGGCTTTTGCATAACTGGTAAACCATGAGATAGACAAAATTTTTCTACACAAAAAATGTATAGCTCGTTAAAACACACAGTCTATGTCATATACATTTTTTTGTGGAATGAACTATTTCCGAGATATTCCTTGTTATTTGTTTGAATTTTCCAATACATACAGTTTTTCTCAAATGGGAATTCATTATTTGTTTTTTTTATGCCCTGGTCATGCAAAGAGAGTGAAATGCTCCACATAGCAAGAGCTCTAAAAAGATCTGACTATCGCTTAAAGCCTACTATATTCCCCTTGCACCTACAAGAAAATTAGCAATAAGATAGTTTCTGCAAATGTTTATCATGATTAACATGAAGTAGATGGAGAATAAGCATTTGTAAAAATAGTTTGTACAAGAGTAGAGAAAGTCATGTGAGTGTAACACATCAGATTTTTCTTGTTAAGATTATTTTCTGTCCTAGGCTTCATTTTTCACCCCTTTTCAACTTATAACCGCTTTTAAGGACTATAATCCTAATTTTTTTTAAGTTGATCTTCAACACCCAATGTTTGAAAAGCTTCCAAACGCTTATAATGTTTTCAATAATCTGCTGGTATATATAGAACTTACCACCTAATCATTTGCATACAGTAGTCTTGGGATTTCTCTATTTGTTGTAAGTCATTTTCCCTGCAAATAGTTTAAAAAAACATAGTGGTCAGAAACAAATGAAATTCCAATTCAGAAAATTGGCTTCCCACTTTCTTATTCGTTATGCATTCCTGTTCTCTTTACCAGGCTATTGTGAACCAGAATGTTGTATGCTGTTTCGTTTCCATTCTCGAGTTACTGTGAACCAGCCTTAAATCTTAGTTAATTTAATCACCCCCCTGGGTCTACTCTTATGAAATTATTGTGCAATGTTTTAGAAGATTTTTTATTGTTTTAAAACTGTAATTTCATAATGCCCAATGGTAATCACAATAAACCAAAAATTCTTTGATATTCACAGAAATGGGAGTGAAATTATTAGAAAATGTATTACAGCCTGTATCTTCCAACAATGATACTCAAATGGTTGAATAGTTAAGTAAATATATCTTCTAGGCTAGGAAGTCATGGTCAATTTATTTATTCATAAAAATGAAAAACAACCTCCTAAATTTTACAGGTTGTCAACATGGACAAGGTGAACATAACTATTAAAGTATGTACAAATCTTGGTAAAAATTACATAATAGATTAAGAAGGGAAAAGTAAACATCAAACAAGAAAATATATGGAAACTAACATGATAAAACATATTAACATAAAGAATGCATATAAATAATTAAAAGAAATTTTTTTCAAATGGATTTGTTAAGCTGATTATAATTTTGAAAAATTGCATAAATGATGTTTTAAAATATTTAAAGAGTCTCGTATAACAATGATAATGTTTGGTTTAATTCTCTTGACAGGAAGTTGAAAACGCTTCCAGATATCTACAATATAGTGCCATGTGCCCCTACCATTGAGCCAGTCACCTCAATTTCTTGCAGTTTATATTTATTCTTGTAATACTCTACAGTAGGTTAATACATATTCTTTTTTTCCAGGTGTACCCCTTCTGGTCAACCTTTATGATGTTTGAACCTTACTGTCGGGTCAAGTATGTAGCCTTTCAAGCTACTTTCTCCAAATGCGATAATACCAATTCTACAGCAACTACTGTTCATTGCTAGGCCATATTCTTCTTCATATACAGAAAAGTTGTTTTTCCATAATTCTTCAGAGATAAATGATCAGAGCTGATGATGACAATAACAACACTTTCTCAGCAACTTGCTGGATGGATAGGACTCCAGATGTTTCTTTCTCTCTGTGGCAATGCTGACAGAGGTGGTTAGCAGTTTAGAGTGAATGGCTGATACATTGGCTGACATTTTGAGAGCCTCACACCTTTCCCCACAAGAGAGACCTTCGTGATGACCCAAAAATTTGTGACTGTTGTTCAGAGTAAAGTTCAACACCAATTCTTTTTTGAGGAAGCTGACACCAAGTAACAAATCCATGTTGTCTGTTTCTTTCCAAATCTTCCTGGGGTAATAAAGATCACTTCGAGAATTCAGAACTAATTCCAACTTACCTTAAGTAAATTAAAAAAATCTGATGTGTTACACTCACATGACTTTCTCTACTCTTGTACAAACTATTTTTACAAATGCTTATTCTCCATGTACTTCATGTTAATCGAGATAAACATTTGCAGACTCTATCTTATTGCTAATTTTCTTGTAGATGTAAGGGGAAAATATATTTACAAGGGCAATATAGAAAAACAGTAGCCTTTAAGCACATACATATCTCTTAATAGCTGGTTGCTAGGTGCAGCATCATTCCCTTTACCACAGATTATAACTCTTTGCATATCCAAGACAAAAAAATGAATAACGAATTCCCATTTTAGAAAATAAGTATTGAAAAATTTAAAGGAATAACAAGCAATATCTCGAAAATGGTTCACTCAACAAAAAAAAAAATGTACCTATATGGCATAAATTGTGTATTTTAACGCTATCTACATTTTTTGTGTAGTAAAATTTTGTCTACCTCTTATGGTTTACCAGTTATGCAAAAGTCGTTCACAATGAAGAATACTTTTTGGAGACATTCCCAGAAAATTCAAGATATACATTTTATTTGTCATGAAAATATCTTAAACATAAGATATTTTAATCAAAATTGTTACAGCCATTTTTGAGAAAATTAAAATTTTCGAAAAATCATCCATGTAAAGGGTACTCTGGGGTGGGAGGATTTTCTTGAAAACCTTTGTGTCACATCTCTGGAAGATACTGAACCTAAATACCAAGTGTGGTGTTTATCCGACTGTTCGTTTCTGAGTTGTGGTGTTCACAGACAGACACACACACGGACATGTTTCCAAAAATGCTTTTTTTGGATTCAGGGTATCTCAAAACATGTATTTCCGGTGAAATCTCGGTATCGAATTTTTGAGTGGAATACACTACTTCCCCTACTTACTATACGTAGAAGAGAAAGTAAAAACACGTCACTCTTTCTAGCTTCTTTTTCATGTATTAATTACTTTGAGAGTTCATTATGTTTGGTGTTTCTGAAACATTAAGTTCTTTCAGATACTGCAGTCATTGTTTCTCTGGATCTCAGTTTGTGAATAGATTATGGGTTTTATAATTATGTTGCAGGCATTAATGCACTGAAGGTTACCTTACCAGGATTATTTAAAGAGATCGAGTTCTTTCACTCTTTTCTCCGAATATATAATTACATCAGATGTATCAGCAGGAAGTTGTAATATTTGCTTAAAGGAACTTCTTAACATTTTGTTAGTATCACTCAGGAATTTTCTAATAATATGTCTAAATTCAGTTGTGAGGAAAGGATATATCAAACTGGGACAGATGGAAGTATTCAAAATTATGAACTTTTGATCACTTTTCAGGAGAGTTGAAGAGGTTAATGTTGCCAGTTTATTATGAAGCCTTCTTATGACTACATGGAATCAAATGCTAAAGTATTTTGAAATATAACTCCCAAATAGTGAATCTTCTGCTATGGTGTTTATTTTATATTCTTGATCTATGTCTAATAGTTCTGGAGTAAGTTTTCTTTTAACTATATATATTCCAGAGCATTTTGTGGGTATTATAATTAAGTCTATTTTCTGAAACTGTTGAATGGCGACACATTTAAGTTCAATGGGTGCCACCTTGTTTTTCCCAATAATTACAGTATCTGCGAAGCTGAAGTTGGTAATTTTGTGCTGCTTTTGTTTTGTTTGGTTACGTAATTTTAACTGCCCCCCGCTTTGGCGCCAACTTGAAGAAGAAGATGTGTTGTTTACGTATTGTTTTTACGTAATCTTGAAGATTGTTATTTGCTTCACGTAATATATATGTTTAGACTTGAAGTTGGTATGTAGTAATGTAAGTAATTGTATTTTACGTAATATTTATTTAGTTGCATTTAAGGAGTTCCTAAAACACGCTTTGGGTGTCGGTTTGAATTTGTTGATTACGTAATAGTTACTGTTATTACCAATATGCTGCTATGTACGAGAAGCTGATTTCAAGATGTGTTTTTGTTATTATACTCCAAGTTTTACACTATAATATTTAACTTTGTTATTAAAACTGTTTCTATATATTATTTATGTTTGAATTTGCCTCGGCTGCATCAGTCTTACTTTAGAAACATGTTTCTCTTAGTCAGGGTGAGGTGTAATAAGAATGTAGACATCACAGAATTTAACTTTTTAAATTCACTTCTTTTATTAATTCTTGTACATTTTTATAAAGCACTACACTTTTTAAGAACTGTGAGAATCTTCAATACTTTCACTTAGCGCGTATACATATTTTACGATTCACACGTAGAGAACACATCTTCCATCTGTTCACTACCAAGGCTTGCCAGCAACTGAGCAACTTTCAACGGTTAAAACTTGTAAGCTTCGGTATTTCAGGTCTCTGATTGGCTAATTCTAGTCTAATAGAATATCTGCATTTTACTTAAACTTTTTCCTTGCTATTGATTGGCTAATTTTAAACGGTTACTGAATTACATTATCGTTTGCGTTAATCATGACTGGTAACTTTTCAAACTCTTAAACTCATTATTGCTACAAGGTTACCTCATTGTTAGCAACTCAAAACTTATTATTCTCACAGCTCTTGCATTATTAAAGTATATAATGTATTCACATAACATTATAAAACATGTTTACAATAAAAATAAGCATTTGCAATGACTGTTACATACAATTTAAATAATTATTACATATTGTTTCAAGGTGGGCTGTTATTGAATTCACTTATTGTAAAATACAATTGAAATTATTCAGGTATTAAAATACTGCCTCAAAGCCCATAACTGTGATTGGGTATGCTTTTGCAGAAGATCCATATTCTCATGTAATACTGTCTTCATTATTTTCTTCCAAAATATGGTTAACAGCGAGGTTATATAACACAGGAGAAAGTGGACATTCTTGCATAACACTTCTTTGTAGGGTTATTGGTTTTGTCTTTCCTTACTATTTGAGTATTATTGCCTAATTATAATTAGATTATAATCTGTGTTAATTTGGATGGTATTTCTTCAGCTTTAAGTGTATTAATCAAGTACTTATGACCAATGTTATCAAATGCCTTCTGAATTTCCAAAACTATTTTTGTGGCAACTCTTTTTACTTTCTCTACCGCACATATAGTAAGTAGAGAAGGTATTGCATTCCATCAAAAAATTTGATACCAAGATTTCACCGGAAATACATGTTTTGAGGCACCCTGAATCCAAAAAAAGAAAAACATTTTTAGAAAAAGATCTGTGTGTGTGTTTGTGAACAGTATAACTCACAAACAAAAAGTCGGATAAATACCACACCTAGTATTTAGGTTCAGTATCTTCCAAAGATGTGACACAAAGATTTTCAAGAAAATCCCCCCACCACCAACTACCCTTTACATGGAACATTTTTTTGAAAATTTTGATTTTTTAAAAAATGATTCTAACGATTTTGATTAAAATATCATGTTTACACAACAAATAAAATGTATATATTGAATTTTCTGGGAATAGCCTGTGAAGTTTTCTTCATTTGGAAGGAATTTTGTATAATCTTGTGTAATTGTTAAGTGATAGTTAAGTGTAATTAAGTTAAGTGATAGATGAAAATATACAAAAAAAAAAAAAAAATAGATCTCTTTAAAACACACAATTTACTTCAAATAAGTTTTTCTGTGACACAGGCCGTTTCTGAGATATCCATCATTAAAGGTTCGAATTGTTCAGGTCATTCTGTTAAAGTCTCACCGACTTTCAGTTGTTTCTTGCGATTGCATGGAAACAGTATGGAATTTTAAGACAACTGTGTAACGTGCAGTTCTTAAACATTTGACTATCGCTGTTCCCTTTGTATCTATAATGAAATGTGTAATGTAGCTATTTCTGAAAAGGTGTATTTGGAGTAAAATGTAGTAGATAGAAAAATAAGCTTTAGTATATGTATATATTTATTTCCATAATGCTATACAAAATTCTTACAATTTTTAATACATTGAGTTGCTATTTTTTCTTTCTTTAGTCCATCATACATTTTTACACCGTGGTTATTTATGCATGGTGGATCATAACAAATTCATATTGGTTTATTTCTCTGAACCATTTTTCTCTTACTCTCCCCATATATTCTCCTATTCTTTTTGTATCCCTCTCCTTTTGTATTTTCATTATCCTAACTTTTAATACTTCTTTGTTAACATTCTCCTATTCTTAGGTAAAAACTGATCTCTCCACAACTTAGTTTCTTCACATTCAATTATATAATGCAAATCATTATCTACCTCTCCACAAAGAGGACACCTATTCAAATTCACTCCCTTCCTATCTCCTCTTAGCTTATATGCACTTTATCTAGACCAGGCCCACCCTTCTCTCACTAACCTATTACCTACATCCACATACTTCTCCCTTCCCCAGTCCAGGTTTAATTGTCTATATAGTTCCAAACTTTTCTTTCCTTCCAGACTTTGAAATAATTCTTGCTTCTCTATATCTTCTACTCTGTTCCTCACTTCTTTCCAGAAACCTTTAACTAACCCCTCTCTCTCCTCCTATAAGTTACCCATTCCTATTTCCTGTAAAATTCTCCTTATTCCTTGAGCCCAGTTCATCCCATCACTGGATTTTTCTTGGATATTAAACATTGTCTCAAGATATTATGCTCGTCCAATGATTTAATCTATGCCAATATTTAAGTATTCTTTCTACTATCATGCCCTTGCTATCTACTCTTCCCAACTCCAACATTGCTGCTCCATTAGGTGATGAAATAGATAAACCTAATATACATTTACAGAATGATCTATGTACTTTATCAATCATCTCCCATCCTTTGTCACTTCCCCAAGTCTCTGATCCATAGACCATTTTTGCTTCAACTACAGCTTTACAACCCTTTCCAACCATTTAATTTGTATATCTGGTATTTTCTTTAAGCATATTCTTATAGCCGTCATAGCTAATCTTCCCTTAGCTAAGGCACTTATCTTGTGATCATTCCATCTCCCATTACTACTTATTCCAACTCCCAAATAATCAAACTTGTTTACTATTTGCAACTCTTCCCCTTCCACATACCACTTTTCCTCGTTCAATTTAGTAAGAATAGTTTGTGTACCCACTAATAAACTATAGGGGTAGAGAAAGTCATGTGAATGTATCACATTAGATTTTTTTATTCTTAGCAGATTTTGGTATTCCATTGAGGATTGACGTGCTTATTATTGTTCCTGGAGTATAGCAGACACCTCACTGATGTTTATTAAAGCTAATGTATGTTCGAAGACGACTGTCAAACACTCTCAATGATTCTTCATAGGACTGAACAGATGGTTATTGGTCTCCAGTTAGTAATAATTTTGGGATCTCACTTTTAAATATTCTTGCCATTTTGAAACAGTGTGGAACTTCATCATTGTTAACATTTGCATAGCTATAGTCACAATGATATCATATACTATGTCATCTTTAATTGCTCTAACAGTTTCACAGTCAGGTCCCAGGGCACTGTTGACAGCAATTCAATGAATGGCTTGAGTAATTTAATTTTTTGTTACTCTTATGTTGAAAGTATCATCAAGTTCAGCTCTTTTTAAATCGTTAATTTTATTAGGCTAGTATTCTCTTTCATGATCATTTTCTTGGGAATAAAGACCGGGAAAAAAAATGATGTAGGTATGTAATTTTGGTCTGTGTTACAGTCCACAGAATCCATTTAAGTACACATTAGATAACTTTCCTTTGCTGGTTATAGAATTGGAATTGTCTTAGTTCATAATTACATTGGTATCACTTCAGCAGATTGGATGGAGTATTTTAAAATGTTATTCGAGGAGGAGGGCTTTATTAAGATGAAGCCAGTGGCGGATTTTGGAGTGGGATACATAGATATATTAGATAGTGAAGTAAGAGATGAGGAGGTAGTGAAACAAGTGAAGGTAATGAAAAATAATAAGGCAACAGGTATTGATGGAATTCCTCCCGAGTTTATCAAAGAATGGTGTAGCGATGAGACTAGAGTAAAGATGTTTACTGATTTGTTTAATGTAATAAAAACCAAGGGGTATATACCGAAGCATTGGAGGAAAGCAATAATTCATCCTATATATAAAGGTAAGGGGAGTGTTGATAAGCCCAATAATTACAGGGGAATAGCATTACTTTCAAATGTTGGAAAGATTTTCACAGGGATTTTAGCTAATAGGATACAAAACTGGGTAGAGGAATATAATATCCTCTCGGAGTTTCAAATGGGTTTCCGTAAGAGGAGGAGAACGGTAGATAACTTATTCATAATTAAAACTCTGGTGGATAAGTATTTAAAAGAAAAAAGGGGAAAATTATACATGGCATTTGTTGATTTGGAGAAAGCGTATGACCGCATTGATTTAAATTTGTTGTGGCACAAACTTTTGAGGAAGGGAGTAAGCCAACAGATGGTAAATTTATTTAAAGCTCTATACAAGGACAACACATTCTGTGTGAAAGTAGGAGTAGGATTGGTGACAAAAGAAGTAAATCAAAGGAAGGGGCTACGACAAGGATGTAAATTAAGTCCAGTGTTATTTAATCTGTACATTGATGATATCCTCACTGAGATAGGAAGGAATAATAGTTGGTTGCCTACGATAAATAAGGTATCAATCCCTGGGTTATTATTCGCTGATGATTTAGTGATAGGATCAGTTTCAACGATTGGTCTGAAGCAGTCCCTACAGCAAATGAATAAATACTGCGAAGAGTGGAATTTGAAAGTAAATCAAGAGAAGACTCAAATTATAGTGTTTAAAAAAGGTGCCAAACTGGGCAAGTATGAAAAGTGGAAGAATGGAGAGAAGGAATATAAAGTGGTCAGAGACTGTATATATTTAGGGGTTAAAATGGATGGGGGTGGAAAATGGGAGAAACAGAAGAAACTGGTATTGACAAAGGGGAAAGGGGCAATGGCAGCGATTAGAGGGTGCAAATATAGAATACCAGATATAAATGTTAAATGGCTAGAGAAAATATATAACACAGTAGTTGAAGCAAAAATGTTATATGGTAGTGAAATATGGGGAGTAGAACGAGGCTGGGAAGAGATAGATATGGTACATAGGAGTTTCTGCAGAGAAGTTTTAGGCCTGCCAAATGCTACAGTTAAGGAATTTGCTCTAATTGAAATGCAGAGAGTGGGGGGGGGGAAGGGGTAATAATGGAGAGAGCTCTTAAATATTGGTACAGACTATTAAATTTAGAAGAGAAGAACTTGTTGAGGCAGTGTTTGGAATTCCAAGAAAGGAGCTTAAAGAAGAATGGGTGGAGTTATAGTATACAAACTAATTTGGAAAATAGTGGTCTAGGGGAAATCTGGAGAAGGAGGGAAAATAATGTTAAGGGTTTTTGGAAAGAAGCTAGGCAGAGGTTTGAAGATATAGAGATACAAAATTTATTTAGCAACATTGGGAACAAAAGTTCCTTGGAATCATATATATTAATAAAAAATGTATGGGCTAGAGAACAGTACGTGGATAACTCAAATAAGGAACAAAGAGAAAGTATTGCCTGTGCACGAGCAGGTGTATGGAGATTAATAGGAATGAGAAATGGGTTCCCACAGAATCAGTGCCCAATATGTGGGGAAAGAGAAGATTTAGAACATATCGTTTTTGACTGTAAAGGTACACAGCATTGGAGAAAGGAAGCTATAAATGGGAAATGGTTAAAACGGGACAGGAAAGTAGCTTTAAGCAAGATTTTTAACAAGGATAGTAAAAAGGTAGGAGAATACTTGTCCAAAGTTAAAAAGAAATGGTTATGGACAATAAAAAGAGATGTAAATTAATTTCATCAAGTGATGTTAAGTTATGTAATTATATTATTAGTATATTATTATTATTATTATTATAATAATAATAATATATTATTACAATAATATATTATTACTATAAGATTATTATTTTGGTACCATTACTATTATTTTTATTATTATTATTATCATCATTTTTTATGTTATAATAAGAGTGTAATATGGGTAGAATATGGTAAGATAACAGCTTGGGCTGATGTATAGCCATATTCTAAGGAAGATTGCTAGCACAAATAAATAAATAAATAAATAAATTACATTGGTTATGTTGTTTTTGCATTCTCGTTTGTCTGCTCTCTGAGGATTAGATGTTTTACTGTAGCTTTTACTTTTATTTAACTAGCATTTTCTCCTTGCTTCATACAATTTTATTGCTGGATGTTTAGGACCAGATAACAAATGTATGAATTTAAATAAATATGTTTTGAAATTTTCTACAAGTGTATCAAAATGTTTGTTGTCATTTTCATCATCAAATTTATTTATTCATTCATATAACTTGTGTTTACATTTAAAAATTATTCTGTGTTAAGTATATCTAGCTGATTGATTGTGGAGTGTATTTATGTAATATTTTTGAATGATGAATGTTTGGGTGGGAATGACTAATGCAGGGGTGAAGCATCAGGGGAGACAGGATAGACAGCATTTACCCAGTCTATCAAGATATCTTGTGAATGAAAATCTATTTAATTACATTGTGTTATGTCAATAATTAGTTTTCACATTATACAACTTCATTATATTTCCCTTTTAGCAAGTCTTATAAACTCTCTGGGAATTTACCTGTCTCTGATACAAATGTTAGGTGCAGTCTACTGGAGTAGACATTCGCCCATCTATGTATTTTGCCAGGGTTTGTGAATGAGATAAACAGACATTTCCTCTCACCACAATAGCTGTAAAACCGTGTTTTCCTATAGCCAGATTTCTCCTCCCAATAGACAGATTGGCTTTTGTCTCCCTTTACTGTGATTGGCTGTGGCACTTGAATTCTGCTGGAGCCAGGCTCTTTAATGGGCTACCTCTAAAGCACAGTTTAGCAATTAATTTGAATGATTGACTAAATTTTAAAGGACATTTTATACAAAATAATATGCTGTTGCATAAATACAAAGCACTATATGCTTGTGTATAATTAACATACTGTAACTTAAGCTCTAAAAGCACATGTTGTATTTTCTGCCAACATTGGAGAAAGAACGGAAAGACAGCAATTTCTTAACAGGAAAGCAGACTGCTGTGCTAGTAAGCTTTGGTGCTTTAGTATGTTCAGTTGGTCAGAGAGAATACTAAAATTGTGCAGTATGTTTGTCACGTCTGCTTGTGTGTGTCATTCAGTTGTGTTTCCCAGGACAATAGCTTCTGAATTTAAATCTAACAGCCCTGACTTTGATGCAGTTCTGTACCTGCTTAACAGTAGCATAATAATAATAATAATAATAATAATAATAATAATAATAATAATAATAATAATAATAATAATAATAATATAATTTATTTCATCCAGTTTATCATACATCTGTTTTTGGACATGTCAAAACAATTACATCTTTACAAATCCTTTAAATCATACAGACATTTGTTTATTAGATACACTGTCAATTTCCTTTTGAATTGCTGTTTAGAAACATCGACTACAGATGGGATTTCCAGTAGTAATTTATTAAATAGTGTGATTCCAGAAATATATAAATCCTTTAAAGATACACTTCTTTTTACACTATACCTAAAGTAGTCCAAGTTTCCTCTTGTATTATGTTTATGGATTTGGTTGTTTTTAATTGGTTTGTACTTATCTATTACATACAGTATTGTTCTATATGCATAGAGAGAGTAAATAGTAAATTTGTATTCTGAGAGGATTTCAAATTTGCTGCCAAAACTCTGTAGCTGTTCTAAAAATAGTCCCTCTATTATTTTGGAGAAAGTCAAGCATAAGGATGTCGGTCTGTAATTTTCCTTGCTAGTTTTGAATTCTTTTTCTTGTGTATTGGTCTAACTACTACCTTTTTTAACTTATTAGGAAATGTTCCAGAATTAAAAGATTGGTTGGTAAGGTGCGTAAGTATGTCTATAAGTTCATATTTACAGTGTTTTATCATCTCATTTGTGAATTCGTCCAGCCCACTAGACCTTTTACTTTTTAATGAGTTTATCTGTTTAGTAACTTTCTCTTCTGTAATTTCTCGTAGCATCATAGTTATAAACGTTATTTTCATTTATTGGATCATTATGAGTTTGTTTAATTCCTAGAATTTTTACAATGTTTATATAGTATTCGTTAAAGCAGTGAGCTATGTTTATTGGATCTGGTATTAACACTTCGT
This sequence comes from Deroplatys truncata, assembly GCA_030765065.1. Taxonomy (NCBI): domain Eukaryota; kingdom Metazoa; phylum Arthropoda; class Insecta; order Mantodea; family Mantidae; genus Deroplatys; species Deroplatys truncata. Next base: position 21,260,602 of record CM060977.1, read on the forward strand.
TGTTTTCAATGATCATGTTTTCCATCCATTTTGGCTTGTTTTCTTTGTGTGTTGCTTTTACGATCTTCCATGTTACTTTTATTTTATTTTCTGCATTTTTTATTAAACTTTTATTATGCAACTTTTTTGCTTCTTTTATTACATCATTTAAAATTTGCTTAGATTTTTCATCCAGTTTAGGGTGTTTCAGACTTTTAAGGAATTCCATGCGCTTTTTGGATACCTTTGGAGCACCACGTATCAAATTTTTGTTTATTACAATTAACATTAAGTAATGGCAAAGTTGCATCCAGACAATTTTTTTTGCAATATTACAAAAGTAATTAAATTTATCATTTATTTTGTTTTTTTTTTGTATATCCCAACCCACTGTGTTGCTTTGAGATTATTTCTCAGTGCCTCTAGTGTATTTTCAGGTACTATTTTAATTTCTATCAGTTTATTGGTTTTATACTTAAGTTTACCTAAGGTTTTAGCTTCAATTAATTGACCATAATGGTCACTTATTCCCATTTTGATGATTGTACTACTAAAATCATCCTTATTTAAGTTAATGTACATGTGATCAACACAGGTCGATGAATGTTTGGTTACCCTTGTTGGTTCTGTTTTTGTCAGAGTTAGGTTATTTTTTTCTAATAATTCTAGTAGCAGACTTTTCTTTTTACTCTAATGATTTTGATTAAAATACCATATATTAAAGATAGTTACATGGCAAATAAAATTTATATTTTTAATTTTCTAGGATTACCTGTGAAGTCCTCTTTATTCAGAAGGAATTTTATATAATCTTGTGTAACTGCTAAACTTTAAGCAATAGACAAAAATGTACTAAACAAAAAAATGCTGATCTCTTTAAAACACACAATTTATTCCAAATAACCTTTTTTGGTGGCATCAGCCATTTCCAAGATATATATTATTAATGGTTCGATTTGTTCAATACTTTGTCATTCTTAAAGTCCCATCGATTTTCAGTTGTTTCTTGCAATCGCATGGAAACTATGGAATTTTAAGGCCAGCGTATAGCATCCAGTTCTTAAGCAATCACCATTCTCTTTGTATTCTAACGAAATGTGTAATGTAGCTGTTTATGCAAAGGTTTATCAGGATTAAAATGAAGTTGATAGAAAAATAAACTTTCAGAAGAGTAATTTGTAGACCCACCAATAAATGGTAGAGAGTAGAGAAAGTCATGTGAATGTAACACATTAGATTCTTTTAACATGACCACCTTTGTATTTCAAATTCCTATTTTACTTCCTGTTTTCCAACAAAATAACCACGTTATCATGTTCACTTCACAAGCTTCTAACAAACACCCTTTATAGATGTTAATCAAAAGGTAAAGCACTGACCGGGAAATACTTTTTGGAGTAAAAATGTAGCAGTAGGTTTTACCAACTCTAGAGGTAAAAACATTAACACATTTCTTTTCAAGTTTCAGAGCAATCAAAAATATGAGACAATACCATCCCAGATAGGAACTGTCTGGGATGCCACACATTTAGCACAAATCTGGTACTGTCCCATAAAATCTGGGATGTTTGGTAACCCTGTCTTCCACCCATGTTACATTACGATACACTTTTCCTCAAAAATGATTTCAATTTAAGTAAGAAATTAAATTATTGAAAATGAATCAACATTGCACTTGTATTGCACACTTACCAAATATTTGCTTCACTGTGTGCAAGTTTTAATTTAAGCAAGAAGTTCTTAGTCACAGCATGCAGAAACACATTTAAATGTTAGGTCATGGGTTCAAATCCGGCGGAGGGTGATGGATTTTTTCAGGCATAAAAATCCTCAGCATGGCTTCCTTCGGAAGGGAAGCGGTGGTCCTGTGTCATAGATTTATGGCACATAAAGGAACCTAGAGGCTGATAAAGAAGCCTCTGAGCAAAAATTTCCAGTCTTTCACGCCCAATATGTCTTTCACGCTAAGGATCATAGTAGTTAAAGAGCGCCCGTTAAAAAAAAAAGATTTAAATGTTAATTTTTGGCAGAAATTTTTGTGATGGATAGTAAAAAAGAATTGCAAACTTTTTGAAAGTCTGTTAAATGATGCACTCACACTGGAAAAGGTGATAACTTACAACATGGAATATTTAAAAAATCTAATGTGCCGCACTCATATGATTTCTCCTCTCACTCTTCTACAAATTATTCTTACAAAAGCCTATTCTTCTGTTTACTACCTGTGCCTCTCTCTCTCTCCGTCCCTCTATATATATAAAAGGAAGAGTAGTATTTGAAATTACAAGCCAATAACATAAAATATCTCGGAAATGGTTAATGCCATAAATTGTGTGCTTTTAAGGAGATTGGATTTTTTGTGTAGTAAGATTTTGTCTCTAGCGGTGCCATGGCCGAGTGGTTAGACTGCTCACCTCTCACCATGGCGGCCTGGATTCAATCCCAGGGACCTGCATGTGGGGTTTGTGTGGACCAAGTGTCATCTGGGCGGTTTTCTCTGGTTTCCCCCGCCATTCATTCCACCAATTGTTTGAACATTACCTTTCCTTTCGTCCATTTCACCTTCATTTCATATCACATTCTTTCCCTTACTCTCATACCTGGCTATGGGCCAATTCCCCATTCCGGGTTCTTCATTCTCTGATTCAATGTTCGTCTGCTCTTTGACAGGCGTGACATGGTTGTAAGTCCTAGGAGATGTAAGCCCTACATATGAGGGGGTAAACCGACTAAGTAAATAAGTAACATTTTGTCCCTCTTATGGTTTATCAGTTATACAGAACAGAGGACTTCAAACACTATTTGCTGAAAATTCCAGATATATATTTTATTTCTTACGCAAATATCTTAAACATACGGTATTTTAATCAAAATCATTAGAGCCATTTTTGAGAAAATAAATAAAAAAACCAAACAAACAAATAAACATTTGCCAATGTAAAGGGTAGTTTAGGGTGGGAGTACTTTCTTGAATATCTTCATGTTGCTTGCTTAGAAGATGAACCTAAATACCAAATTTTAATTCAGGAGTCTCAAAATGTGAATTTCTGGCAAAATCTTGGTATCAGATTTTTGGATGGAATGTAAATATTTCCTCTACTTACTATGGGTAGGCAGTAGAAAAAGTAAAAATGGTTAATGCTGCAGAAAACGTATTAGACATAAATTATGTATTTTAATGACCTGCATATTTTTCAGGTAGTAAGGTTTTTCCTAGTTATCTGGCTCCTCAAATGAGAAGTCCTGGGTTCAATTCTTCTGGTTGATGTGAGTGAATTTTTACTCTACATGCTATTTCCTTCCAAAAATTCAAAATATAATGTTAATCATGTAACTGAGTTAAACACATGGTATTTTAATCAAAATCATTAAGAGCCATTTTTGAGGCTTGGGGTGGGGAGATTTTCTTGAAAATGTTCCGTGTTGTTGCATCCCTGGAAGATACTGCACTTAAAATACCCAGAAGTTTGGTTTAACTGTAAAGAAGCTTGCAACAGTGAAGCAGGTATATATATATATATATATATATATATATATATATATATATATATATAGTAATATTTGGTGAGCCAATCTGTGACAAATGTTTTGGAAACTATTGCTTCCATCCTCAGCTGTAGGTCAAATGGATTGTAGTGAGAGAACTGTCATTGGAAATGTGTGCGATGAACCTGGTGAATGTATCTGGTAGTGGAATTTTGAGGTTCATTATTTAATGTTTGTATTTTGTGATAAAAGTGTTTTTTGATGTGCAGAGTTTTAAAATATGGCTGAATTTTCTCCTAACAGTATCAAGTCTATTTCATGGTTGAAGCTCTAGAAATATGCAGCAACTACAGTTTTGTTTGTTGTCAACTTCACAGGATGTAATTGACCATTTGTGGTGCAACAAACACCATTAAGTTTTTAATGTTTCTCAAGTTATCAATTGCATCCACTAATACAAGAATTTCATTATAAAAATCTGATGTGTTACACTCACATGACTTTCTCTACTCTTGTACAAACTATTTTTACAAACGCTTATTCTTCATCTACTTCATATTAATCGAGATAAACATTTGCAGTCTCTATCTTATTGCTAATTTTCTTGTAGATGTAAGAGGAATATATATTTACAAGGGCAATATAGAAATACAGTAGCCTTTAAGCACATTCATATCTCTTATTAGCTGGTTGCTAGGTGCAGCACCATTCGCTTTGCCACAGATTAATATTCTTTGCATATCCAAGACAAAAAAATGAATAACGAATTCCCATTTGAGAAAATAAGTATTGAAAAATTTAAGGGAATAACAAGTAATATCTCGAAAATGGTTCACTCAACCAAAAAAATGTATATCACATAAATTGTGTATTTTAACGCGATCTACATTTTTTGTGTAGTAAAATTTTGTCTATCTCTTACGGTTTACCAGTTATGCAAAAGTCGTTCACAATAAAGAATACTTTTGGAGACATACCCAGGAAATTCAAGATATACATTTTATTTGTCATAAAAATATCTTAAACATATGATATTTTAATCAAAATCGTTAGCCATTTTTGAGAAAATTAAAATTTTCGAAAAATGTTCCATCTAAAGGGTACTCTGGGGAGGGGGGGATTTTCTTGAAAACCTTCGTGTCGCATCCTTGGAAGATACTGAACCTAAATACCAAGTTTGGTGTTTATCCGACTGTTCGTTTCTGAGCTATGCTGTTCACAGACAGACACACACACACAGACATGTTTCCAAAAATACTTTTTTTGGATTCAGGGGGTCTCAAAACATGTATTTCCGGTGAAATCTTGGTATCGAATTTTTGGGTGGAATACAATACTTCCCCTACTTAATATACGTAGTAGAGAAAGTAAAAAGAAGTTTATGTTGACTTACACTTTTGGATGGATGGCCCATATCACCTACTTTAATGAGCACCTCTCATGCCTCCGAGTCATTTTTCAACTCATTTTTGTTTTAGAGATATTTGGGGTGGAAGTTTCAGATGAACCACCTGGTATAAGGCCAGTCACACATCCCTCTGCAGATATGTTCTAAAATGCTTTCTTTCTGTCACAAAACTTCTCACTCTTTACAAGTTACTTCTGCATGCTGGATCGACTTCTCATTACCTAAAAGTATATAAAAATGAGCCACTGTACATAATAATACAAATATAACACACCAAACTTTACAAGTTTTGTTGAATCAGATGACCGCTACTGTGAGAAATAAGTATAACCTGATGCTTTCATGTCATAAATTGTTCATTCTAGATTTATTTTCTTTTAACCTTAAAAATGTATCTTCTAGCTCTTGTGCTTAGTATTACAAATATATTTTTAACATACCAAGCTCTTGAGTCTTAAAATTTGAATTGCTCGTAGTTATTAAAACAGCTAAGCAGACACATATTTCTTCTATTTTCTGCCTGCTAAATGGTAATGTGCGATATATATTTGCCAGAAAAAAAAAATGTTTCCCTAATGCATATTCAGAAGTTTACTCTTGAAGTGGTGGTTTACATTTATCCACAATTTTTATTTTCTCTTGCATGATGCGAAGTAAATAGATCTAAATTGTAGCTTTTCTAGTTATAAAAAAAAAAAGTATTCTTGGTGATGGGTATGTTATTAGTTATGCTGCATATTGCGTGATTATATGACATGCTCAATGTGCTCGAGTGTTGTTGCTCATTGTGGAACCAAACATCCTAATTTATAACCTCTTTATTGCTTATTCTTAATCCAGCCACACAAATTGAGAATCTCCGAATAAATAAATCCCAAAAGCCTTGCCATTAAGTCTCAAATTGAACCAGAATGATCGCTCTGCAGATGTGCATTGGATTGCGCTACAGTGATATTCCGGATGCATCTGAAGACATCCCTTTGTAGCTGACTTGAGCAAATAGACATAGAAAGTTATTTTGCCTTATGAAAGCGTATTTCTCTTCAGTCACATTACTTCTAGCATGCTCTACTTCCAATGGTTACATTTTTACTTTTTCTACTGCTAATCTATAGTGAATAGAGAAAGTATTGATTTCACTAAAAAGTTTCACCAGAAACACATGTTTTGAGGCTTCCTGAGTCCAAAAAAATAAATTTTTAGAAAATGATTTGTGTGTCTATGAACAACATTAACTTTACAAATGAAAGCTCGGTCAAATAGCAATGAGGTATTTCAGTTCATTTGCAAGTGATGTGACACATTCTCATGAGTCACCCGACCCCAAACTATACACATGGAAAAATGTTTGTTTATTTTTTAAAAAACCAATGATTTTGATTAAAATACCACACATGTCCAAGATATTTGCATCACAAAATGTGTATGCTAAGTTGTTAGAAACAAAGCAACTTTTTAAGTGGATTGGAATTTAAGTGTCTTCAATCCACTCACAATTTTAATAATGTATTGAATTTTCTGGGAATAACCTGTGAAGTCCTTTTCTGTATGATTAGTAAACCATGAGATAGACAAAATCTTCATACCTAAAAAATGTACATCTTATTAAAACACAATTTGTTCAATTTTTTTTGTGGCATTAAACCATTTTTGAGATATTGTTTATTGGCACAGGTTTTTAAATGCTTGCAAGTTTTGTAAGTAACAATTCTTTTACTTCTCTAACATATACATAGTAGGTAGAGGAGGTGTCGCATTCCACCCAAAAATTCGATACTGAGATTCCATTAAAAATAAATGTTTCAAGGCCCCCTGAATAAAAAAAAATGCATTTTTATAAAAAGGTCTGCGTGCGTGCGTGCATAACTCTAAAATGAAAAGTTGGATAAATACCAAAACTTGTTATTTAGTTGCTTTCCCATGGATGTGACACAAAGATTTTCAAGAAAATCCCACCACCCCTTTACATGGAAGATTTTTCAAAGTGTTTGATTTTCAAAAAAATGGCTCTAACAATTTTGACTAAAATACAATAGATTATATTTACATGACAAATAGAATGTACATTGGATTTTTCTGGGATTAGCCTGTGAAGTCCTCTTCATTTGGAACACATTTTTTATAATCTTGTATAACTGGTAAACGTTAAACAATAGACGAAAACGTACTAGACAAAAAATGTAGATGTCTGTAAAATACGCAGTTTATTTCAAATAACTTTTTTATGGCATCAGCCGTTTCAAGATATCTATTGTTAATGGTTCGAATTGTTCAGTACTTGCCATTCTTTTCATGTCCTGTTGATTTCCAGCTGTTTCAAGCGATGTCATGGAAAAAGTCAAGTTTTAAGGACAATGTATAGCGTCCAATTCTTAAACATTTGACTATTGCTATTCCCTTTGTATCTGTAATGAAATGGCAATGTAGCTATTTCCGGAAAGGTTTATCTTGATTAAAATGAAGTAGATAGGTAAACTTTTGTAAGATTACCAAAAAGTTGATAGAAGTATAAACTCTTAGACAGTTAGTAGAAGAGTGAGTAGAGAAAGTCATATAAATGAACTTTCTTTTGTCATCTACTGCTTATAAGTAAATAAATTTTAAGACTGCAGACCAGCTATACCAGGTGGAAGGGAAGGGTGTGTTTTTAAACTCAGTACATGCTTGTGCACATCCATCAGAAATTCATCTTATCATTGCCAAGATCCACCAACTCTTTCTTACTTTCAGCACTGCATGCATCGGTTCCATCGTCCCAGATGAATGCTATGGATAATCACATAACTAAATTGTAAACAACTAGTCAGCTGATTTAAAATGGAAGCTGCAGCTTGCAACATTTTAGTAGCCAAACTAACACATGAATTTTCAGATTATGCCATTTCTAGCAATATTAATCTATTAATGACATATCACGAGAAGCACATCAAAATATGCAATTATTTTACTATATCATCGCAGTACAGTGATTCAGATTTCAAATCCCACTTCAGGCTATCAAGTATCTCAGTACAGGTAATTTCAATAAAATAATTTTGGCATCTGTTACCTATATTGTAACCCTCTACACTCTGGTAACTCTTTGTCTATGAATTCTGTATTATAGTCGGTGCCAATCAAGAAGGTGATTGACAGTTACTAATCACATGGCGGAAATCTTTAAATGAATGGGAGGGGATGAATATGTCATAGAAACAATTATAACTAAGACGTTTCCATAGCTACGATAGATGCAAAAACCTTGTTGCCAATATTGTAACCGTGATTAGCATGATATACCTGGAATTACCCTTGCAGCAACATGAACTGCACATCTTATCTTTGCTGTCGCTGCAGTTATAAACAATGCCTTCCTTTATCCACAGTTAATGTATGCACATCAGTTTAGAGATTGCCTGTGTAGCAACAAGTTATTTTGCATCACCCTATTTGTATGGTTATTTGCTTTCTGTTTACGCGAGTCCGTGTATCTGTGCATATGTTGAGAGGATTTGCAATTGTGTTAAAAGTTTTAACGGATATTTAACAATATCCAAAACTAGCGACAAAGACAGTGAGCCAAACAAAAAACTGAGCGTACTCGATAACCAAAGAAAATGTATTTAGTAGAGGTATCCCAATTAAAGGACAAGCACGGGAAATAATATGCTCTGAGAGAGAATCAGCAGCATTTTCCCATTAGAGTGTCAATATTTCACAGGTCTCTTGTTAATGCAGATCTTTACACTGACATATTAATGCATGTTCTATCCTTTTCATTCAGATTCATTATTTTATAATTGTCTTCATGTATGAATATAAATAACACCCGCCCTATAATGCAGATGCAACCCAGTTGCTTTCGTACACAATTCTAACGCGCTTTCAATTCAGCAGAAAATAGACCTATTGCCAATTCCATAGGTGCAATCCATCACTCATCGGTCCAATGAATTAAAAAACTTACCCGAAGGCATTGCATTAATATAAATGCCACAGATCTCATTATTTAGAACATTTTTGTATCTCTGATTTTTCTGTGGAGATATGCACACACTAGTAGCTGGCACATTCACTTTTAAAATCTAAAGTAGGTCAGCATGTAAACAGGTTTCACCTTTTCTGTATGGCACGTGGAGATTATCTGCTAAACACATCTCAGGTTGTTTTATCACCAAACCTGTGAGTTTCAATGCGTAGTACAATGTTACTCTAATGGTGGAGCTGACATAAACATTGGTGTGCTTTTCAGTCAGTGACCGCAAAATGCTTACTGGCCAATGAAGGCATTACTTCCATACTGTTGGTGTAGGCCAATAGCTAACAAGTGTCAGTCGTCCTCCGTGGTGTAGTGTTACCACGCTAGCCTCTAGCTCCCGAGGTTGCAGGTTCAAACCCGACGGAGGGGAGATGGATTTGTTTGGGCATAAAAATCTTTAGCATGGCTTCCTTCGGAAGGAAAGTAAAGCCAGTGGTATGGTGTCAGATTTATGGCATGTAAAAGAACGTCTAATAAAGAGGCCTCTGAGCAAATTTCTGATCTTTCACGCTCAATATAGAATGGGATGCTAAGGACCACAGCAGCTAAAGAATGTCCATAAATAAAACTCAATTCAACCCTTTTGTCGTGTTTGTTTGGATTACAGATTGTGTGGAAAACAAGACTAGTCCCCCATCTCCCAGTTTAGGTAAGCTGTTTTGTTTATGTCCTGGAGTTGATTCTCACACTAACTACCTTGACCTAGTAATGTTACCTACGTTTCCAACCAAATCACATCTGCAAAATGGTGTTCGGAGAAGAATTTCAAAACCCTGTATGTTGTCACGTAGTTACTACCAAAATTAGGTCAAATAGATTACTCTACCCATCTTACAAGTAACAAACTATTATCTTCATACATTCTTGTGGAGTAAACTATCTAATTTGTAAAAACTTTTCTTTCCTGAGAATGGCTAGTCATAGAACAAAATGCTATTATACTTTTTGTTTGTAATACCTATATGAAGTACATATCAGAAGGAATGTAATAAGTTTCCTTCTATCCTGTGTACCAACTGCTCAATGTGTTTGACTAGCCTGGTCTTTGAGCAGCTGTCTGAGGTACACCGCTCTTTAGATATTTACTTCTGTCATCAGCCCCAGCTTATTTCAGATGCAAAGGAATTATGGATAAGCTTTTAGGCTGGAAATGGTAAAAGGAAATTACACAAATTTTTACAAGTTCAGAAAGAAATGTATTCCACCTTTAAATTTTACATAAAATATACAAAACAATAAGGATTAAGCCACCAAAGCTGATGCTGTGCTCGATTCATATTTCCAGTTTGGTGGGAGGATGCTCTTTGTCTTGTAGTAGCGAGCCAATCTGTGGATTCTGGACTCGACCAAGATTAGGCGGAACTTGGAGTCTTTGTCTTTCCTGTAATAAGAAACGATCCAAACAAAACTGTAGTCAGTGCATGTTTTCTTCCTGTGATAAAATCATGTGCTGACACTTCTTTGCAATACATACAATAAGTTGGTCTAAGAGACACTGTATTCAAAAGCATGGTGTAACAGTTTAGATCATGTCACAGAGCATTCATAATCATTGTTTCTAGTTTATTTTATGGACTAGTAAAAAACAATTTCCTGCTATTAATGTTGATTTGAAAACATGAAAAATTGCCTTCAAAATTTAGGTTGTCACTTAAGCTATCTATTAGTTAAGAGATTTATTTCCTTCCAAAGAACTAATTTTAGTGATGTCACAAACATACATTAATGCTGTCAAACTGCAACGTTAAGCAAATTATCTGTTAAATGGTGTACTACATTACATAGAATCATGCTTAAATAAAGAAACAGCTTTAAACCTCTGCTTATAACACAATGTTTGAGAGGCCTATAGCACACTGATCATCCTCCCCCCTCCAAAAAATCTAAAAAAATGGATAAGAAAGTAATGAAAATACATGAGAGTGTATTAAGAAAAGATGTGATCAGTTCAAAACTCTGTAACCCTTCCATCAGCCTTTTTCAGTTTCTTTTACAGCAAAATCACCACAGAATGTCAACACTATCTTGTTACTACTGTACATGCGCACTGCCAATCATGTAAGTGTAATCCGCGAGAACGGTTATTTGAATCCTGTTCATGTGCACACACACACTAACCTAAATGTCACAAACTTAATCTCTAAAGGATAAATTTTGAAACTGCAAGACCCTGTCGTTTTACTGCAGCTTGCCTCATACTGGTTTCCAATTTCAATTTGGCAGCTCTTCAGTGTGAACTCCATGAACTATGACAAGCACAAAGTGCCCCATAGCAGCAGAAGCACAAACTAACAGGGATAAATAAGGCACTTTGTCGGAAAAGAATTAAATACATCTCTTGCAAATGCAAAGTAAGCTATTGGCTAGATGATGTGTTTCAACTGCAGTGGTTAATTCCTGAATTATTAAAGTATATCACTACTTTGTTGCATGTATTTGAAATTTTAAGAACATGCTGAATGCATACTTTGGCACAAAAAATTTGATCTTGTTGGTATGTAAGGCAAAGCAGAAATGTAAAAGCCTTTACAATGTACAAGATTATTTTGGACGGGCATGCATGAGTGCTGGCAGAACAGTGCCGAAGTATCGCAGTGTAGGTAACATATAGTTGCATGGTCATTTGCTGCCAGTCCCTGCATCAACAACCCAGACAACAGGTTAAAAAAATTAGTTTTATTTATGGACGCTCTTTAACTACTATGGTTCTTAGCGTCCCATTCTATATTGGGCGTGAAACACCTATAATTTTGCTCAGAGACCTCTTTATCAGGCTTGAGGTTCTTTTACGTGCCGTAAATCTACGACACGGGACCACCGGCTTTACTTCCGTTCCGAAGGAAGCCGTGCTAACGATTTTTACGCCCGAAAAAATCCATCGCCCTCCGCCGGGTTTGAACCCGCGACCTTGGGACAGACAACAGGTGTTTACTATATGTACCATTGTTAGAATCAAGTTAGCTTCACTGTTATTCTGAAAGATGAATATCTCTACGGATCCCAGCCATTCAGTAAACAAACTTTGTATGTGCAAGCTCTGTTTGGCTGCAATGGCTAGGTTCAAAAATTTAATTGACCTCTCAGTGTTGTACAACAATGAGGAACAATGTATGCAGTTTCTTTGCAACAAACGTCTATTACGAAAGGAAATTGGAGATACCAGTTGTTTTCTTGTAGAAGGCATGAGAACAATTTTCAGAGTTGATTGCAAAGGGCACTTAGTTCGAGAACTCAAGATTACTGCCTACCCAAGTGCTCCTACTTACCTACAGCTTTGCCCATTGTATAGGGTTCACTTGGAGACACCCGCATAAGTCACAGAATAATAGCTGACTTGTTCAGCTATTGTCGCCAGGTGTGCATATCTTCAATGGACACTAAACGCACTAACGCGGGAAAAATAGGTGGTGCCAGCCACATCGTTCAGATTGATGAATGCAAAATTGGATGAAAAAAATATAATCTCGGTTGCATTGTGATATGAAACTGGACTGTAGGAATGATTGAAGTTGTTACCAATGAGGTGAGGATGACAGTATGCCCCATTATAGTCAGTGCCAATCAAGAAGGTGATTGACAGTTACTAACCACGTGGCGGAAAGCTTTAAATGAATGGGAGGGGATGGATACGTCATAGCAATGAGAATGACCAATTAGAGCTAAGACGTTTCCTTAGCAACAATAGATGCAAAAGCCATGTTGCTAATATTGTAATACGTGATTAGGATGACGTGCCTGGCGAGCGACCATTGCAGTAACATGAACTACACGTCTTATCTGCTGTCACTGCAGTTATAAACAATGCTTCTTTTAGCCACAGCTTAATGTATTTACAACAGTTTAGAGATTGCCTGTGTACTGACAAGTTGCAACCCAATCTGCCTTCGTACACATAATTCTAACGTGCTCTCCACATGGTCGCAATAAGTGGCAACGTCGCCTCTCTCTCTCTCTCTCAGCAAAATGCCAATCACTTTCTTCTTTGACAGCGAGTATAATAGGAGAGATGGTGCCACCCTCTTTGCCTTAATTGAGCAGCATGGGGAGTTCACCAGCACAACCCACACAGACGGTTGGAGTGTTACAACAGACTAATGACTGGGGGTTTGCTGCCCACATGCAGTAAACCACAGCTGGCATTTCATGACCATTACAAATGCTATCGAGTCGCACTGAATATCTCTGGCATCGCTTATCCAGGGGCAGCATCAGGCATAATCAAATGGATGTGCATTTGGCAGAATACTTGTGGCGCCAAGACTGTATAAACTGATTAGCTGATCCCTTTCAAGAGCTGATCAGACATGCAGGAAATTTACCCTGTAGTGTAGTATTAGAGTAGGTGTCTACATAAAATGTTAGCTTAGTTTATACCAGGGGTCTCCAAAATACGGCTCGTGCTTGAGTGAAAGCTTTTTAAGGGTGCTTGAGATGGTAAGTTTTTTTGTACAACATTTAATAAAATGCTATAAAATAATGTACAATAAACTACAAAATGTGTAAAGCGCCCTTTAAATAGCTCGCGATTCTTCTCGCTTGTTTAACTCTCCACTGTACTGCTCAAAGCAAGTCAAAATTGCCTTCACTTGTTTGTAAATAACAGAAATGCCACCAGAAGCATTCTGCCGGCAGCTGACTGTGATTTCCTGGCTATGTTTTCAAGTTTTATTTCTTTCGAATACATGTGCAATATGTCCGATGAAACTAAAAAGAGAAAAGTGGATAGTGAGTGTCATATTCAACATAATGTGGGCTGTGAAATATTTCGTTGTAGAGAAAGACAACAAACCATTGTGTTATCTATAATGAAGTTATTGCTGTTCTTAAGGAATACAATATTTGTCGCCACTACGAAAAAAGCATGGTGCACAGTTTTGTAAATTCAAGGACAAGGTACGCGAACATAAACTCGAAACATTGAAACCTGAACTTTGTTTTCAACAAAGCATTTTTAGGAAATGTGTTCAGGAAAGTGATGTCATTACAAAAGTAAGTTTACAAATTGTCAATGAAATCACCAAACAAAAGCTATTCACTGACGGAGATTACATAAAAAAGTGCATTTTAATCGCAGCTTAACTGTTTCCTGATAAAACCCAACAATGTAAAGCAGCTACTCTTTCAGCAAATACAGTGGTGCATCGAGTTGAAGATATTGCTTGTAATTTATCAAATCAGTTGCAAGAAAAAGGCCTCTTAAGTTTGCTTGATACTCCATAGCCATGGATGAATCTAGAGACATCTGTGATACTATTCAAGTCCTGTTGTGTTTTAGAGATATTAAGACTTCTGATGAACTAGCAGATCTGATTTCCTTGCATGGTACAATAGGTGAGGATATCTTTCAAGGGGTACAGCTTAGCTGAAAAGTACAAACCTTCCTCTTTCTCGGTTGAAGTGTGTTACAACAGATGGGGGGGGGGAGAAATATGTGTGGCAAATATGCAGGTTTCGTTAGAAGACTAAACTCGGAATGTGAAGCCAGTGTTGTTACAAAACCCTTGACAATGCACTGCCTTCATCAGGAAGCACTTTGTACAAAGTCAGTGGATATGTCCTGTGTGATGAAGCCTGTCAATTTCTATTGTCAATTTCATTCGATGTCATGGACTCAAACACCGCCAATTCATGTCTTTCCTACAAGAGGTAGAATCTATGTCAAGTGATCTCCCATACCATACGGCAGTAAGGTTGTTAACCTGTTGTAAAATTTTATCAAACTTCTTTTCTTTGAGAACACAGGTTGAAATATTTCTGAATGAGAAAAACAATCCTTTGGAAGTCTGTCGGACAAAGAATGACTATGGAAATTAAGCTTTCTTGGCTGATGTTGCTCTCCATTTGAATGAATTGAATAAACTTCAAGCAGAGGACAATATTATTGACCTTCACACACATGTTAAAGCTTTCAGACAGAAACTGATGCTTTCTGAACACAACGTTAGACAGAAAATTTTCTCACACTTTGCCAATTGCTAGTTGAAGGGTGAACATGGTTCAAGTTTTCCACTCTTGTTTGTAATGGAATTTTGTTGGTGAACTGAAGAAAGAGTTTTCTTCCAGGTTCTCACATTTAGGTGCTCATTCCAAGGATATCAAAATTTTCCAGAACCCCTTTTCTTGTGAAGTGGAAATGTTCAGGCAGTACTGCAAATGGAAATCATTGATCTGCAAACTGATGACACCATGAAGGAGAAATTTAAAGAATGAAACCTTGTTCAATTTTAAGTTTCTTCCAGAAAAAACTACCCCAAGATCAAAGACTTTGCACGAGGTTTGTTATCTGTATTTGGCACTACCTACAGGTGTGAACAAATATTTTATTTGTCTGAAATTTACAAAATCTAAATACAGAAGTAACCTGAGTGACGAACATTTAAGATGCTTTACTCAATACAGCAGACTACCATAGAGCCACAGTTTGAGAAAGTTTTGGATTCAAAAGACAAATTTCATACCTAAAGAGTAATAAAGTATACTTGAGGTTCTTTGAATGTGTTTGTATTAAATAACAATAAATTTTGTTATAATTTTCTGAGAAAATCTGTTATCCGGCTCCCACTGAGATTCAAAACTTGATGTGTGGCCCTCATGGTCTAGTAATTTGGAGACCCCTGGCTTAGATAATCTTTTTTCCTTATTTTACTTTAGGTAAGTGAAAACAGTACCAGTTCATATAAGGAAAACTCAACGTATTACTTCAGGTTGGCAACAAAGACTAGGGTGATTGTATGAGCCATGTTGGCACCATAGGCTAATGACAACAGTGCATGCGCAGTAACTCTTTTGGATTAGTTTTGTTTTATTTCAACTCAATATTAATTTGACCTTTTAGGCAGTACTATAGGTTATTTTGAATGTATTGATCATATTTGTGACTTCCTATAAAATGTAATATCGCATCCGGGGTCAGAGCTTTGAAAAAAAATTAAACTTGAGTCATAAAGGAAAGAAGAGCCTTTTCCTAACATTACCTATTCCTCTCCAAGTGTTTTCTAATGGCAACTGCCTTCTTGATGAGGTAATAAAGGTCCTCTGGAAGGTCAGGAGCCAAACCCATGGC
The DNA here is from genome assembly GCA_030765065.1 of Deroplatys truncata. Taxonomy (NCBI): domain Eukaryota; kingdom Metazoa; phylum Arthropoda; class Insecta; order Mantodea; family Mantidae; genus Deroplatys; species Deroplatys truncata. The sequence goes on from CM060977.1 coordinate 21,276,556, forward strand.
CTTCATGATGCGCAGGATCTTGTTTCCTGTTACAAATCTAACCTGTGCTACTCCATGGGAATCTCGAAGGATTACACCTGCAAACATCAGTAGCAACAGAAGGTGAAGTATTCTGCTTAACTGTCTGGAAGTTAAAATCTATTCCAAATAAAGAGGTGTTTTGGCTATTTGCTTTTAGGTGGTCTTCATCGAAAACGCTGAAAAAAGCAAGAAGGAATGTAGTAAATTACGTTAAGAGTGAATATATATGTAGATGTGATCTTGTCAATACCTGGTACCCACCTGCCCGCCCATTTTAGGTGTTTTACTTTTATAGGAAAATTGCAATATGAACACAACAAACGTAGCCATCTTCCCGCTAAAACAGAAGCTGAATGGGAAGTGCCAACCTAAATAAGTGAAATCCGCAAAATTAGGAATTTCTGCAAACGTGAATCATTAAAGTTTTAGATGCGCAGATCCCTCGGCTACTCTTCGAGGCTGAGGGCCCTCAATCCCTTGGCTACGAAATTATATGAAATTGAGTTACGCCTTGAGGCTGAGTATCTTACCAGCTTTGGCAGCATTAGTTATTCATATATTGCCAGCATTGCATTAAAGCTAGAGAACAACAGAGTGACATCTGTAGGACATATAAGACATCACTTCCATCGCTGGTGAAGACCACCTAAAAGCAACTTACCCGGTGTTTCTAATGAGAGATGACTTTCTATACATCAGAGCATCTACTATTTAAAATAAAAGCCACTCTATTTAACAGTACATTTTGTTCCGAATTTTTTTTGTCCTTAAAAATTATAGTAAATCTAAGAAATAGTTTATGCATACTGTCATTACAAAAGGTACGCTCTATAAGGGATCACATAGGTATAGTAATCCATGCTTCATGAAACATAACTCTCATTTACAATTTGGTGAATCAAGCTAAAACTGAGATACTGAAAAGCTGTAGCAGAGCTACTACTAATCTAATAACTATGGATATATAAAAGGTCATCTTACCGATTTGCGAGGGTGTTAATCCTTTCTTGGCAAGCTTGAAGATCTGTTCTTTAACATCTTCTGCAGAGAGCTTTAACCAAGTTGGTACACTTCTACGGTATGGCAACGCTGATTGGGATATACCCTTACTAAAATGAAGAAAAATATCATTAATAATATAAGGACTTTTTATATGAAATTTAATTTGTCATCTAGTTGAAACATGCTATTGTCATTAGTGTTTTCTGGGAATTATCTATAACTCTCCTTAAGACATTCTAAGAGCCAACTGCTTTCAACAGCTTCGGTTGTTCTAATCTATTTCTTACTAAATCCAAGTTTCACTATATGGTTAATAATTCAAGTTTAACAAAACAAATAAATGTTTTCGACTGCAACATGGAAGCTTCGCCATGCCACGAGGTTGGGTATGCATACTTCAGTATGCGTCAAACTTTGTTATGAAATTACAAACTAACCACGAATTGAATTATCAAAATCTTATATTGTAAATGAGGTGCATCTTAGTTATATTTAATAGTTAATATATATTTACCCTGGAGCGTGCATACGACCCATTCTGGCCCTCTCTATAAAACACTAATCCAAAGCGGAAAAAGAACTCTTTACTTACAGGATAGCCAACAGAAGGACCTACTTTGGGACATTGTCAATATCTGTATAAATTCTTTAAACTCTAATTAAAAACCAATTCTTAAAAATCAGCGCTTTTATTTTCATTTATGAAGTATTATATATAATTCTAAAACTTAAAATGTTTTATTTTAATGTAAGATTGCATTCTGTCTACCGGAAATACACTGCAAAGTTGCTCCATGTAATGTATGCTTAGAAATGTAATGAACTTGTTGTGATGGAAATATTTCAAATAACTTTAATTATGAGAAAAACCATGTGAATTAAAAGAATAATAAACCTCAAATTTTAAAATAGTTTTGTTATTGAAGGTGCTTGTGTTTTTGTCTATTTTGTAATAAGAAATACGTTTGCTAAGAGAAACTTAAAGATTTTGATATGGTTTTGGTTGTGAACGCACACATTTGCGGTACGCGAAGAAAAATGGCTGCCTCAGAAAAAGATTCAAGGGTGGCTTGGCTGTCACATTTTGTGAGCTTGTAATAGTTTTGTCGTTTAGTTTACACTGATAGTAGTTCAAAATCGTAGACAATCTCGCACGAATTAGTAATTTAAGGTAACAATTTGTGTCGTAAGGAAATATTTTGAGCAATAAGGCCGTGTTATGCACTGACCGTTAGCCTTATTTTGGTTTACGTTTGAGTTAAACAAGCGATTAAACCTTCACCCATCAGCAGTTCTTTAGTATTTATGTATTGCTCTGGTTCTTAGAAACCTTTACAACTAATTAAGTTGAGATTTGCAAGTTATTTTGGTCTTTTATGGTGAATTATGTTCATAAGTAGCAAGTCAAGTGAAGTGAGTGACCTATTCCTCATTTAGGATGAGAATGTACTTGAGATAGCGAATATAATTGTAGTATACTATGTAACGAAAGTGATCTATTACTTGAGTTAATCGATGGTGATGTTTATTGCGTTGTGTGGAGAGCAGTGGCAGCATATATACAAGATCTCGGTATTGCTACTTGAAGTGCATATCAATTGAAGTAGCCCTTAATAGTGGAACGTCAGAGTTGCTGTATATGAGAAGATTAAGTGAAACTGACCAATAAATATGCTTTTGTTTTAGATCGAAAAATGAGTGATGATAGTGAACAAGAAGCCTTGAAAAGGACAGGACGTAAAGGGAAAAGGACAACTTTAATAGATGACTCGGAGAGTAGCAGCGAGAGCTCGTTTGAACATCATAAAAAACGCAAAAGAGTGCTTGTAAGTGTTTTTTTCCTCCTTGCATGAAAAACAAGTGCAGTTTTTGTATTAAGAACGTGGATATATATTAAGTTACAGTGACATGTTTTGCAGCTTAAACCTATGTTGGATAGAAACTGGATATTGACCAAAATATTTTTACATCTACCAACAATGATACATTGTGTAATTGCAAAACATGTCTTGATATTATTTTTGTGCGTAATTATAGAGAAAGCAAATTTCTGTTGGGATGGTAAGATTTAGAGCAATTTTTTGGTAGTCATAAATATAGGCATAAGTTAGTCGGAAGTACAAGTATTAGATTTAACAGAAGTGATTAAAAAATCAGGGGGGCACAAAATACTGCACATTCTGAATAAGGTGAATACTGTGGACATGTATTCACATAATTCAAACCAACAACAGTAGCTGTCAATTTAAAGTTTAATTAAAAAAAAAAGAGCAATTGTGTGGTATTTTGGCCCTTTACAATTACTGAGATTCCTATCCTTAATTTGGTAATAAAAAAATCTGACGTGTTACACTCGCATTACTTTCTCTACTCTTGTACAAACTATTTTCGCAAATGTGTATTTTTCATCTACTTCATGTTAATCGATATAAAAATTTGCAGAAACTGTCTTATTGCTAATTCTCTTATAGGTACAAGGGGAATATGGTAGGCTTTAAGCAGTAGTCAAATCTTTTAAGAGCTGGTTGCTATGTGGAGCATTCCATTCGTTTTGCATGAGCACGAGACGCACACAAAAAAAAAAAGAATAATGAATTCCCATTTGGGAAAAAGTATAAGTATTGGAAAATTCAAACAAATAACAAGGAATATCTTGGAAATGGTTCACCGGAAAAAAAAAATAAAAAAGTATATGACATAAATTGAATGTTTTAATGAGATCTACATTTTTTGTGTGGTAAAATTTTGTCTATCTCTTACGGTTTACCAGTTATGCAAAATTCATTCAGAATGAAGACTGGTTTTGGGGACATTCCCAGAAAGGGTAAATTGCCTTACTTCTGCCCGCATTAGCGACTGAAGTGGTCTTGCACTTGCTCTAACATAATGCTGCCAACATATGAATAATGCCACCGAAGCCAGTAAGATACTCAGCCTCAAGGCGTAGCCAAGAGATTGAGGGCCCTCAGCCTCAAAGCGTAGCCGAGGGATGTTTTTTTGGAAGGAGAGGAGTTTAGCAGGTTTAGCTGAGGGATCTGTGCGTCTAAAACTCGAATGATTCACGTTTGCAGAAATAACAGCACATTGCATATTTAGTGCATTTCACTTTTTATTTAGGTTGGCAGTACCCAATTTGCATGTGATTTATCGGAAAAATGGCTACGTTTGTTGTGTTCCTCATGCGATTTGCCTATATAAATAAAACACCTAAAACGCGTGGGCAGGTGGGTGCCAGATATAGAAGAGACCACATCATGTTCAAAACTCACTCCTAAGGTAATTTATTTCATTATTTCTCACTTCCTTATACGTAATATAGGTGGGCAGAGATATGACAATTTTCCCCCAGAAAACTCAAGATATACATTTCATTTGCCATGAACGTATCTTAAACATATTTTAATAGAAATCGTTAGTAAATTTTGAGAAAATAAACATTTTCGAAAAATGTTGCATGTAAAGGCTAGTTTGAGCTGGGGGGGATTTTTTTTTTGAAAGTCTTCATGTCACATCTTTGAAAGATACTGAATCTAAATACCAAGTTTGGCATTTATCCAACTTTTCATTCTTGAGTTATGCTGTTCACAGACACATACCACGGACCTTTTTCTAAAAAAAAAGGCTATTTTATATATATATTCAGGGTGCTTCAAAACATGTATTTCTGGTGAAATCTTGGTATCAAGTTTTTGGGTGGAATGCAACACTTCCCCTACTTACTATATGTAGTAGAGAAAGTAGAAATGAATTCAACAAAACAATGAAACTATCACTGAAAAAACTAATTTTCCATGCCATGTCTAAAATTTTAAAGATTTCCAGCCTTAATTCCATAAAACATATAAAAGAATGCGGAAAACAATAAAATAAGCAAAAACGATTGATAAAATAAAACATTTGTTTTCCATATCATCTATGATTTGAGTAAAGTTTCAATTGTTATGCATGCACAGGTTACCATAATCATTAATTATTCGTGATAAGATTCAGTATGTGAGTCTAGGTTGGAGATACACATGCATGCACAGGATCTGAAACAAACAAAACTGATTACAAAAACACGAAGCTGATTGTTGACATTGAGGGCCCTAAGTCTGGAGGCATAGTCCAACATTGAGGGCCCTAAGCCGAGGGGTGTAGAGGAGTGAAGTGTTTATGGCTGAAGGCCACAACTGCAAAGCGATGACAGGGCGTAGCTGTAGAATCTGCGTGACTAAAACTCATATTATTCATATTTACGAATATTCTTACATTTTATTGTGATGTTACTCCACAACTCCGATTTTGTAAATAAAACATTACAATTTCTCCCATGCTCACATACTGAATAAAAGGATTATTTGGCTTCCTAGTCATTACTAGTTGATGATCCCTTAAAAGATAAAAGAATGAGTAGAATAGAAAGCAAGGAAAAAAGTAAAAATATTACTAATTTTTTATGCCACAGGCATCAGTCATACTTTTTTCCTAACTTTTTATTGTTTAAGCATATGCCTTTATTATTGGTCCTTGCATGCACATAAAAGTATGATACCTAGGAGAGGGAGAATTGAGGGGATCTGCCAGAGAAGTAAATTTTTATGCTACCAGCTTGAGACCGAACAATGCACAGTTGTCAGGAATGCTGCTTCTGAATGCTGAAACCTTTTCCCATATTGTGTTAACTGTAAGTATTCAACAGAGCCTGCAAGGCTGATGATTATTGTAACTGTAGGTGATAGTGGGTAACGAAAATACACAAACAGGAAAAATGACATGAATATAAAATTACTTTTATGTATAGGCAAAGCTTCACTAATCTTTCTAATTAGAATCCAACAGGATGTGTTCATTTGCACCATCAGCTTTGTTTACCTTGATTTATGTCATCAAGATTACTGGTGCTAGATGGTTGGATTGCTCAGAATTTTTCCATTTACTGGAAGTAAAACAAATTTGTAGATAGAATCAATTGACAATATTTTAAAGTTCATTATGCAGTCTTTATTGCTATTATAGATATTTACACAGTACATTATCTGATAGAATGCAAAGAATTAACGCTAAGGAGACAAAACGTGTGTGAGAAAATTGGGACAAGTTGGTAGATAAAATTCTAGCCATAAAAATGCTAACAGGGAAAGAGGAAAGAGAATCACATACACAGGGAAGTTTTTAAGGAAAGTTAAAGAAAAATGGGCAATGAAAGTAAGGGATATAAGAAAAGAACGCCAAAGAAAAAAGGGGCAGGAAACAATATAAAAGGTTAAGGTTGGACAAGGGCTATCCAGCAGAGCTAAAAGGCTTGGGCATCGTGCAAGCTGGCATAGCACATAAAGAATAACCAGACAATCTGTATATAGTGAGAGCTAGGTATATAGGAACAAATTCTGTGTAAAAAGCCATGTAGATTGATGCGCAAATAAGTTCAAATTCATAAATATTTACTCCTAAACCATTGAATCTATAGGTTCTTTTCAACTGCTTAATCCTTTCACTTTAGGATTTACTTCATGATTAACTTACCAAAATTCATCTGCTAAAGCTGAATTATCAATTTGTTTACATGTAATATACCTTCAAATGCTCCTTCACTCTCGAAATGATTAATTTTTTCCATTTCTATCAATTCTGGTTTACTTACAGTAGATGTTAATATTATAGTGAACGCTCAGTCATCCAGCAGCATTAACCTTAACAGTGTAAATCAGCAAACACCAGCGAAGCCTACAATGCAAGTGAGTAATTGCAAAAATGTGTCCTGTTGAATTTTAATTGAAAAGATAAGTGAAGCTTTGTCACTAAAAATATGCAAGTAATTTTATATGCTTGTGTGTTTGCTTCATTGATATTATCTTCATTTTATATTTATCATTAACAAAATAAATACTTTCACAGATAACTTTTAGGAGAAAGAAGACATATGAGTGAAGAGTGTTCTGCTTTATGCTTGCAAGACTGGGCTGCTGCAGACCATGCAAGTGTTTTCGGTTGTACAGAAAGATTGGATTGATTATGACGCCAAACTAAATTGTATTCAAGTAGTATTAAAACCACATAACCATTAATAAACATCCATCATTACTTTCTCATCCACTTATCTGTGGCAGGATGAAGTATTGTATTCAAGATTTCACCAGAAAGGTGAAATCTTGGTATCAAGAAATAGAGCCAGCTAAAAAATTCAATGTCATAGCCGGGATTTGAACATGGTTCTCCCGCTATTGTGCAGTTGCTCTAACCATTGAGTTACTATGACATTGGAAAGGTGAAATCTTGGTATCAAGAAATAGAGTTAGCTGAAAGATTCAATGTCGTAGCCGAGATTTGAACATGCTTCTCCCGCTATCTGCGCAATTGCTTTAAACGTTGAGTTACTATGATAACATGCCGGTAGGACGTTGGATTTCCCAACTGACTCTGGTTTTTCCTAGTTAGACCAACCTAGGCATCTCACATTAGAGATAACGTTCTTGACAGTAATTTGCAAGTACTTTGTTGCTGGGAAATATAAGTCAATAACTTACATATTGTGGGAAAACCCCGAGTCAGTTGGGATTCAATTAACATTAAATTAAGTTTTATTTATGGAAGCTGTTTAGCTACTATGGTCCTTAGTTTCTCATTCTATATTGGGCATGAATGATTGGAAGTTCTGCTCACAGGCCTCTTTATCAGGCTTGAGGTTCTTTTACGTGCCATAAATCTACGATGTGGGACCACTGGCTTTATTTCCCTTCTGAAGGAAGCCAAAAAAAACCCATCGCCCTCCGCCAAGTTTGAACCTGCAACTCAGGAACTAGGGGAATCCAATGTCTTACCGGCATATTATCATAGCAGCTCAATGGTTAGAGCAACCGCATAGATAGCAGAACCATGTTCAAATCACGGTTATGACATTCAGTTCTTCAGCTGGCTCTATTTCACATTCCCTAGCCATGCAAGCCATTAAATGTATAATTAATTTCATTAATTGTACATAATGATAATATAATCTTGCTATCAGATTTAATTAAATTTTATAAGGTAATGGCTGCACCAATGTTAGTGTTCAGAAGTGAAACTTACATGAAAGAGTAAGATATTAAATTTCTCCATAGAGTAAAGTACAAGAATGGATTTTATATAAAGTGAAGCTATAAAAGAAGAATAAAGTATATTCCTACATGTAACTTAAATGAAAAAATAGAAGAGTATAAAGAAACTTGGAAAGCCCAGTTGGATCGCTAGCCTTGGTGAATAACTGTCAGCCTCAAGATATGAATAGAATAGATGTTGGACGCTCTTAAGAAAAAATGGTCATAGCACTGTGAAGATGGAACTGGCAGGAGTGCCTAATCCTTGCAAGGATGGTAATGATTTTACTGGAAAATGCATGTTTTTAGATCCCTTGAATCAGCATAATGGTGCTTAATTTCAACATCTTCCGAGGATGCAAAATGAATATTTTCAAGGGAAACCACCTCAAATTAGTATTTACATTAAAAACTTAAATTTTTTATCAAAAATTACTCTGATTTTGAGCAAGAACCCATTGATATTTCTGTGAATTTTCTGTCCATGGTCTGTGAAATCCTCTTCATAATTACTAAATTTTGTATAACTGTGAAATCACAAGAGAGCGACAAAAACTTACTATACAAACAATGTGGAGCTCTTAAAGTACAACATTTTTCACAGTGTTAGCTGTTCTTTAAATATTTGATGTTACATGTCTACACTTTCTCAAGTATGTCACTTGACAGATATGCTTTAAAGTTTTCGATCCTTCTTTTTGCTTTCCATCACAAGAGCTCCTCCAGTGTCTAGCACCAAACATTTGAATACCGTTTCTGTCTATATTATGTAACTAATCATTTATTGCTTAATTTTAAACTATTTCTAGGTAATGTGTATAATGAATATTGTAGTGAGAATAGAAGAATCACTCTGTGTTTTATGAATGTATGTGAATTTGTCATTGGTAGAGAAAATCATGTCAGTATTCATATCGGATATTAAAATTGTGAGTGGATTGAGTTTCACTTTTTAATAAGTTAAATTAAAGTGTCATCACTACAATTTCAATACGTTAAAAAGTTTCACTGCTTATCACTTTCAATAGTTTAGCGTATGATTCATATAAGATTTTTATCATGTTCTAACCAGTAGCAAACTGAGACTTGCAGATGGCATTTTGAGGGCCATCATCATCTGAGGCTGATGTTACATGTGCATGATACTGTAGGTCAGAGGTGGCAAATACGTGACTCGCGAGTTATTTTGACTCGCAGACGCCGTTCCCTCTCTGCAACCGTCTCGTTTGTTTATCACATGCTCTGAGTGACGCAGTGCGTGTTGCATATTTGGTGACTCGCGGAAGGAGGCTGTTTTTGCCACCCTTGCTGTAGGTCATCTCCCAGTAAGATTTTGTAAGATATGAAGAATGACCTGAAAGAACTTGATTGCTATAGAAATGTTTGTGCTATTATAGGCAGGTATGTAACCATCTTGTGTGAAGCTTTGCAACCAGACTAAAGTATGGTGGGTGTTTTGATGCATTGCAACCTATTCTCATCTACATAACTTGCATGGTCAGCGCATAAACACAGAGCAAGAGAATGATGGATGTTATATAAGTGGAAAGAAATCCCATTTACATAAACTTGTTTTCCTCTCTTTAAATCCAGTGCTTTCTTGTGGCGGTTTAGTTAGGACTGATTTAATTGTTGGAACTAGAGGATTTTTTATAATTTTTTTTATTTGCTTTATGTATCGAAAGAGGCAGCTGCAGATCCATTTACCTCCAGGAGTTTTGTTTTATTGTTTGGCAGACATCACTGTAGGTAAATTGGTTGCCACACAAATGCATTCCTGTATTTCTGCATTTGAGTAACTTACTGTGGGGTACCTTTGCGTGAATTTGTAAGTCTTCTGTGAAGCACATGAAGTATTTTCTCAATGCTAGTTATTTATTTCAAGTATATACGATGTGTGATAAAGTTTCTGGAATGAGGTTAAACACAACACAGCACTTTAATTTGTCTATTCTGTACTGTCACCCTGGAAGTAGTCTCCTTGGGAATTGATACACTCGTCCCAGCGCTTTTGCCACTGCTGGAAGCCATCTTCTTTAAACACATTCAGAGCCTTCTATGATTCACTATGGATAACAATATTCTCAAAATGATGTTCTCAGAGCCGCATTTCATGGGAAAATATAAAAGTCAGTCTGCTGGAACCAAATCTAGAGAAATAGGCAGGATGGGGAACAGTGTTAATCCTATTTTTTATCTAAAAATTGGCAGACAGAAAGGCCTTTGTGCACAGATGCATTGTTGTGATGCAGGAGCCAGTCACTAGCCCTTCATTTTTCTGGCTGTTTGCATCACACACTCTCCTTAATCTTTGCTACACTTGATTCACTGATTGACCTGTGGTACAAATTCCTTTAATGTAAAAACAAAAAAGGTCACGGACTTCACATCAGATCAAACTGGTCTTCTTGGTGCATGGAGATGGACTCTTCCATTGTGAGGATTGTTGCTTTTTTTCTGGATCATACCCATAAATCCATGTTTCATCACCAGTAATAACTTTCTCCATAAACTGTATGTCATTTTGAAGCTGTTCTTTAAGATCTGTGCTGGCAATCACTGCTTTCCTTTTGGTCATTTGAAAGGAGGTGCGGCATGAACTTTGCAACAATTCTTATGTCCAAATTGTCTTTTAAAATGCTTTTAATGAATCATACATTTCTCTTATTGCAATACGCCTATCATTCAATACCATTTCTCTTATCTGATTGATATTTTCGTCAGTTTTGCTGGAAGATGGTCGCCCCAAGCGATCTGCATCCTTAATTGATGTCACACCACTTTTAAATTTTGAAAACCACTGAAATGCTTGAGTTTTGCCCATTAATTACTCCCCATTAGCTGTTCTTAACATTTCATAGGCTTCTGTTGCAGTTTTACTGAGTTTGAAGAAACATTTGATGTTTGTTCTTTGTTATCTAGCATTTTTGCTAGACAGAAAAATTGCAAAACATGCATTCACTTCAGAGTTTCTACCTCTGTACTGCAAGGTCACAGAAAGTCATGTGACCTCTCATTGTTATCAGGATGGAGCACTGCATCTACAATCTGGGTAAGAATTAAAGACAGCTCAATGACAAAATTGTTGTGTAGCCATTCCGGAAACTTTTTGATCACATCTTATACATACATATTAACATTCAGTTGGATAATCTTATTACAGAGTATAATTATTTTTAAATAAGATAACTCTTATTAAGTGAATCCACTCTTGTGATTTACTGATTACTCTATTGGAGCAACCTGATAAGCTTTAACACTGTACTTATGTTGCTACCAGGACTGCTCTATAAAACATATTTACCCACTATCTATATCCACAGAATCTACCTCATCTTATTTGGTTACTTTTCTCTTTCCCTTACGTAAATAACAACCAATCTGAAATATTAAATAGTGAAGGAATATTAACTTGAAGCTACTTTCACTCTAGAAATATTAGTGCATCGAATGTACACCTTAAACTTCACTTACATCAGTTGTTACGAGGGCTGTCCAGAAAGTAAGGTTACAAGGACTCCTGATGCTGGGGAAAATTGTTTTTTGTTTTGAAGTTGGCGCGTAGGGTCAATCCTATCGATCAGTTTGTTTGATCCCATGTGTTTGTCTGCCATTTTGTTCAGTCACAGTAAATTCTTCTGATGGAGAGGTCGTCGCACACTCCCACCACCTCCCTTCCATGCGAGATCTTCGCTGTCATCCGTCTCTGCCTTTGTAGAACAATACCGCTGCAAATATTCATCAGAAGCTCATGGAAGTTAATGGTGGTGATGTGATGACAAGACAAGCATTTCAGTGGTGTCATTCATATCTTCCCCAGACACCAAAAAGTTCAACACGACCCCTTGCAGAGGCTTACTGCAATACCCTAAAAAAACTCAGAAGAGCCATTCAGAACCGAAGAAGGGGAATGCTGACTTGGGGAGTCAGCCTCCTGCATAACAATGCAAAACCCCACACCGATTGAGTTTCACAGGAGCTGCTGACATCTCAGCCCTCCTGTTCACCCGATTTGGCACCTTCGGGCTATTACCATTTCACTAAACTAAAGGAGTTTTGGGGTGGGAAACGTTTTTCCAATGATCAGGAGGTTGAGGAAGCTGTGAAGAAGTGGCTGAAAGAGTTGGCGGTGGAGGTCTATGACCTGGCATACAACAGCTGGTGCCCCGACTGCAGAAACGTATCGATCTCAATGGCGGTTACGTTGAAAAATAATGTAATATATTTGTGAAGTATTCTGTGAATTTCAATTACATACAAGCATTTTTCGATTCTACATAAATGTTGTAACCTTACTTTCTGGATGGCCCTCGTAAAATCTAACATTTCATGCTGATGATGGAGATGAAATTCTCTGAAACCACTTCAAGGGTTTAACAAATGATATGTAGTTTAAGTATGTACTTTCAACTCATATTTTATCTAAAACTACGAATCTCCTTAATATCCCTTTCTGATTTTAACAACTTTCCCCCCTTATATCTACTGATAAGTTAGCCTAATTCTCCAACCTTAATTTTTATGTTATTACTTTAGTTTCTTCACATTCAAGAATCACATGGTAATAATTATCATTCATTCCATACATTGGACATGCATCTAAATCTCTTTACCCTCTTAAAACCTTTCAATTTTACTACCCCAATTCTTGCCCATGCAATTCCTTTCCTGGCCTCTTTATCTCCTTTTTCCACAGAACTTTCCTTTCCTCATTCTAATTTAATTCCTAGTAAATGTTCCCTGACCTTTTATTCCTAAAAGTGCAGTGTGTTTCCTGATATTCAATATCATCAAATGCTTAATTTAATTTCTTTTCAAAAGCCTCTTTCTTTTAATTCTCTATCTCTAAGTCATCCCTTCATCAAGTTTCTGCAAAACAATTTTAATTCTGTTAATCCAAGAGATATGCTGGGTAATGTCCTGATGAGAAATCGGACATTGTTTCAAAATTCTTCGCTCACCTATACTCTTTAACCTAAACAATATTTTAAAACAATGCCACCATTATTTTTCCTTTGCTCCCTATTCTTCCTAAGTCTACAGTTTGTAACCAGTCGGATACTTGAAAGCACCAATGGTGGCCAGTGAGGAGAGGGAAGAACTAGCACATGCGGCATGTAAGCAAGCGATCCCTGACTAACCTGATTTGGGATCACATAGATGTTAGTAAAGTTTGCTACCTCTTTAATCAAATGATTTTCTGGAGTAGTTGTTATTCATTTAGATGCAAAAGATGAGAATGAAAAAAAGAATTGTAAGGAAGAGAAAAGCTTAACAATATGGACAGACCTTACATGGTGTTTTAAGTGGAATACAGTGTCAACGATGAATCATTGCCTTCAGAAAGTGATGGTACCTGGCACATTTAAGCTTGCACATTTATCTGATTGTCAGATGTGCTGCATGATCTACAAATTAGTAGGTGTTCACTGTTTTCATGTACATGCACAAAACTTGCTGATTGCATTATATCTGAGTCCTGAGCTCAGTTGTAGGTATTTCCATTCTATCTCGGCCTCTCTTAGTACATGTGTATTATTCCACAAAATATAACAGCTACTTTGAATTGTTTATAATTGGTTTCCCAAAGATTGTTTTGTTTCTTTTACGTAACGCAGACCTATACATATTTTCAGTATAATTTCATTCAGAAACTATTCTGCCTGACTTGAAACATGAGTCTTAGAAATTCATTTAACTTAGAAATTAGCCTAGGGATTTGTAGAATTTTTTTCCTTTTAAATAGCATACTTTTTCTTAATTATAGGCAACAAGACATGAAAAGTATATTTACAGATAAAGAAATGGAAAGCAGGATCTCTTTTCAGCAAATATTGATTAGTACAGGGTAAGATACTAGATATAGTTGATCTTGATATGGACCAACTTGCTGCTTCTGATAAATTTACAACGGATCAGTGATTTTCTTATATAAACTGGGATTTGCATTGGTCCAGGTATCAAATACCTTGGTCCATCTCAGAAGGTTAGACTAAAGCAGATCATCTTTGTAAAATGGGTGACACTGCAATGTAGGATGCCACTACTGTGTTTAGGATTCATGAAATGTGCCAGAGTAAAGCACATCTGCCAAGATAAAACATAATTGGAAAATAGAAGCTAAAAACTTCAGAAATAGATACAGGTTTGGAAGGCTGATAGAACTGGTTCGTCCTAACCTACATGACAGCGACAATAACTGGGACTTGAGTATCTAAAATTGATACACAAGTCCTAACAGCATTTCGTATCAAGATAACATTGCTGACCAGATTATTAGACAGGAGCTGTAAGCCGCATTATACCCATGTCTCAGGTGCCATTGATGAATTTCACCTCATTTATGTTTTCCCAAAAATTTTGTAGTATAGCATGATTTCTTCAGGTAATCATTTTGATACATTGAATATCATACAATATTTAATAATTTGCTTAAGTTCCAGGGTGTGATGCATTTTGAGAAACAACAGCAAATGTTGCTTGCTATTTTAAATCGTTATCATTATGTCATTTTAAAGTTAAAAAGATTAATATTCCAGCAGGTTAACAAGTAGTGTAATAGCTGTGAATCTACCATAGACTTATAAACCTGATAGTAACAGTGTTTAGAGTATTCCTCTTTGGAAGTCATGCATGCCAGACATGTGTTCATTGTGAAACATTTTCTCCGTGCTAGTTCAAGGCCTTTTGTCATCTGAATGTCAATAACTTAGCCTGCCTTTGGTGCAGATCAGACAGTCCAGACCAACAAGAAATCTGTGAATATGGCCTATGTCTGCCCCATCCCACTGAGTTCCTTTTTTGTGGCATCAGGCATTTCCGAGATATCTGTGTTAGCAGTTTGATTTGGTCAATATTTTTCCATTCTTTTCAAGTCCCATTTATTTTCAGTTGTTTCTGGTGGTTGCATGGAAACAGTATGGAATTTTAATGCCAGCATATAGCGTCCAGTTCTTAAACATTTGACTATCGCTGTTTTCTTTGTATCCTAACAAAGTGTGTAATGTAGCTATTTCTGCAAAGGTTTATTTGGATTAAAATGAAATAGACAAATAAACTTTTGTAAGAATGATTTGTATACCCACTAATAAACATAGGAGGATAGGGAAAGTCATGTGAATGTAACACATCAGATTTTTTTCCCTCTATCCCTCTTGTACCTACAACAAAATGTGTAATATCTCTTTCTGCAGTGGTTTATTTCAATTAACATGAAGTAGATAGAAAAATAAGCTTTTGTAGGAATAGTTTGTAAACATTAAATAAATGGTAGTGTGTAAAGAAACTCATTTGAATGTAACGCATCAAAACTGTTTTTTAAAAAAAAGACTCAAATAGTAACAAAGGGGAAAATTATTTTTATAGAAGTGATAAATAACTGTATATTTGTTAGGGATAGTTAAATGCAGTTCATTGGAGAAATTATGCAATTGTTGCAGATAAATGTAAACCGTATTTGACTACGAAAAACCTAACTTGTAAATTTTAAAAAAAGAATATTAAATAATGATTAGAGTTTTTTTAAGAAATCATACTTTTTTGTAATGTATAAATGTTCTGGTTTTGTCTTGTATGATGGGACTAACAGCTGCTGAATCTGATTTGTAATGACCTCTCTGCAGTAGTCTAGCTCATAGCTTTTACAGTTTAGTCTAGCATTGTTTGGTATGGTGGAATAAAGTTATATGAATTAATAATCATGCATAATTTATATAAGTTAGAATTTCGCTAATTTTTTTGGGGGGGAGGGCTTTGCTTAAACAAGCATTTAAAACTAAATTGTGATTGTGGATAGAAAAACAGCTCAAACGGAGTCACATGTGGACTCTCAGCTTAAATTTATAGAGAAATCCCTCGTTTCGCCATTCCTCACAAATATACAGTGTAGCAGAGCTAACAGAAAAATTAGACGAAAGAGGGACTGGCGTGGAAACAAACCCAAGAAAATTGCTGTTTCACATTACATGTATTTGATGACACAGCAATTGGCTCACTCTCCAGATCAAAATCCATGTGATTATTATCTGTGGGGAATGCTTAAAGACAAACTTTATGTAACAAATCCATGCACTTGATAAATTAGAAGACTGTATCTGGCCTGCATGCATTTTCCAATATTTTGACTACACGAGTGTTCAATATTGTGTTGAACATGTGCCAGGCTTGTGGAGCATCATTCCAAGCACCTTTAGGTAAGAGTTTCATATTCAGTAGCATTATCTAGAGGAGGAGTTGCAGGCTGCTAGTTGCACCATTCAAGAGAAACCCAGTATGTTAATCGTAAAAAGTTTTGCTTCAATAGTATTTAAGCATGCTGAGTTACTGAATACTAAATTTTGTTAAACTTACACACTAGAAAAAGTTGTACCTTCTCCATTAAGGTTCTTACCCCTCTTATGGTGGTTGTGCTTGGGATATGTAATACACACAATATTTTTGCTGAAGGAGTAAGCAATAATTGTGCCAAGTGTGGTTGAAATTGTCCTAGTGATTTGAGAGGGGATTTGGAACATACATACATAACCGTCATATAACGTATTGAGATTAATATGAGTAAACATTCTGAATAAGCTGTGAAACTTATAACTTCTAAAATCAAAGCAAAGAAATATACACTACTGTTGTGAAAATTGCAACACCAAGAAAGAAATGCATAATTGAAATGAATTTTATACCACAAATTAGGTACATGGCGATAAACAAATGATTAAGTTTACAAATCTGACATGACCTTTGAGCCTGAATATTCAGTATTGTGTGCAGCCTCTACGTGCTGCAATTACAGATGTTAAATGCTGTGACATGGAATCAAAAAGGTTCTGGAGATGTTCCTTAGAAATCTTCCTGCACGCAGTTTGAATGAGAGCCCACAAATCATTGACACTGGTTACGGGAGGCTGTGGCGAACAAGTTGCCAACCAACCATATTCCAAACATGTTTGATATGCGACGTGTCAGGTGAACATGCAGGCCAGGGAAGCAATGGTACCCGTCATTCTTTGAAGAAGGCCTGTACATTTCTCACAATATGTGGCCGGGCATTGTCCTGCTGAAATATGACATGTGGAGTTGCTTGAAGCAGGCGGATATCTTGGGCTCTAAAACCTCCTTCATGTACCGGTTGCTGTTCAGATTGTCCTTAATTCGTAGGGGGCAAAATCGGTTGTAACCAATGGAGCCCCAAACCATCACACCTGGTGTTTGTCTGCTATGTCGCTCAACAATGCGGGCCTCCAGATGGCGCTCGCCACGGTACCGTCGATCACATATGTGGCTATCACTGTAGGACATTTTGAAGTGGGACTTGTCTGAAAAGACTGCCTTTTGCTACTCAGCAAGCCAGTGAAAGTGTTCATGTGTCCATTGCACTCCGAAATGCTTGTAGTTTCTGGACAATGAAAGCCGACATAATGGCATGTGTACAACCAGTCCAATCCACAGCAGACGGCGATGAACCGTTGATGCAGACAGGTCCACACCTATTGCAGTGCTCCAGCATTGAGTCAACACTGTAGATGAAGCTCTACGGTCCTTTATGGCCATGCTGTCATCCCATGCTCTGGTCACATTGTGTGGTCCAGTACCTGCTAGACACTGCACACAACCATCTTCTACACACTTCTTACACACACGCATCACTGTGATAGCAGCATGCCCTGTACGAGCCGAAATGTCATGGTATGACAAACCCGCTTCCCGAAGGCCGATCATTCTGTCCCTTCCGGACTCATATCACATTCTTATATTGCGCCTTTTGATGTTGATGAGGCATCCTGGCTCTTTATTTCATGTTTCCACCTTGTTTCACAGCTCTTCACCGATTATTATACTTGGCATAACACCAACCCTGTCGGAAAAACACGACAGGGTCCTGCTCGGTCTATGTGTACCGCATCGCTCTGCAATCCTTATCACTTATTGCTCGCACACTGTTCTACACATCCACCAAGTTTGAATTTATTTGGGAATTTCTTTCATGGTGTTGTGATTTTCATAAACAGTAGTGTATATGATGTACCCACTATAGGTCTTTTGAAAAGTAGGGATAGACCCCAAAAAAATGCTCTTCTTACTACTAATATCCCATGTCGAGGAACTTGATCTAGGAATTTAGTTGGATACTTCTAATAATCCATTTATTCAAACCCGGCGGAGGGTGATGGATTTTTTTGGGCTTAAAAATCCTTAGCATGGCTTCCTTCAGAAGGGAAGTAAAGCTGGTGATCCCGTGTTGTAGATTTATGGCATGTAAAAGAACCTCATGCCTGATAACAAGGCTTCTGAGCATAATTTCCAGTCTTTCACGCCCAATGCTAAGGGCCATAGTAGTTAAAGAGCGTCCATAAATAAAACTCAATTTAATTTTCCTTTGTACATGTGCAGTATTAACAAAATAAGAGTACTTTGTTGACATTGCGCTGAATTTGCTGTATAAGAAGCTCTTAAAAAGGGACAGTGGATTGGGTTACAGGCTCTTAAAATGCTCACATCTTCTCTTAAACCCCTACTACAGGTATTTTCATTAATTTCCTCTCCTTTTCTTACATTTTATTTTGGGCCACAAGTAAAGCAGCTTTGCCCATCTTTCTAAACACATACATTAAGCGAGGAATTTTAATAGTGTTTAACCTGAGTAATTTGAGAGATATAAATACCACACTTAATAATTAACTAGTTGGGGGAAAAACTTGTTTGATGATAAAACATGCATTTTACAGATTATAATTCCAGTCTTGTTCAGGTGTCTTATCTGTAAGTTATAGCACCATACCTCATTTTTCTCTGCTAAGGCAAGATTTCTGTGAATCACATGTTTTGTTCTTTAATATACTTTTTATGCAAATTAGTAAGGATACAGCCATGAAACTGCTGAAGGGATTTTCAACAAAAGGTTTATTTTGGAGCATAAAATACATTACATTGTGTAATGTTTCCTTTACTTTAAAACACAAAATATTTTGTTTTTATTTCTATGCATGAAATTAAGCATCAATTCTGTTTCGCAGTTATTATTATTTGTTGTTTTACTGAGATCAAATGTACTAGGTTTCACAAAAATATCTTCATTGGTTATAAGAACCCATTTTTTATGCAAATGTAAATAATTTTATTAATTATACATTATTATTAGCAACACTACTGCAAAACTATTTCGGTGTTTATGGTGTTATTAAGATTGTTGTTAGAAATTGTCATGTTTGTGACCTAGAATTACAGTTCTTTGTTAACACTATGTTTCACTTACAGTAGGTATGGTTAAAATTAAATATGATGAAAGTATGTAGCGTAGCTATATATTATGCACTTAGATTTTTTTTTGGATTTAAAGCTAGGTGATGGTTTCAGATGTATTTCCCTTCTTAAGGCAGGTCTTTACTACCTCAACACTCAACGCTAAACATAAACAACTTTAAAAAACATGTAATGTGAAATGTTGGGTCAGATGTGTAGTTCAAATCCTCATCAACGTTCCATCTCCACTGCATTAACAAGTGAGACAAAGTGTGAACATGCTGCATTGGTTAATATCAATAATTGCATGGTTTCTGATTATAAAGATTTAACCTTTGAGGTCACAATGTTTGCTTGGTGAAAGAGACGCAAGAATAAATGAAAGTTATGGGTATACCATATTCTAAGCAATAGAGACAGTGTAAATAGTTTAAAATTTACCAAAAACAGACGGATAAATCAGCAGTAGCACATCATTTCTGGTCTTTAAACCATGAAATCACTCCAAACATAAAACTCTTAAAACCGATCAACAGCAGCAATGAATTGGACATCTGGGAAAAAATACATATCGTCAAACACAGGAATCACCTAATGAATTTCAAACTACCGACACCCAGCAGCCTTTGTAGGTTCATCAGCTCAGCACCAGAGAACACCACTAGCCACACACATTCCCCAGACAATAACCGGCAAAATCAGTTGAAAACATGCTGACAATGGGAGCAAACCGTTCTCCCGAAATGCGTTCAAGTAAGAACATTTTAGTGATGTAGTGTAACAACCCTCAACTCTATTTTAAATTATGACACATCACTGTTATTAGCTTCTCAATCTTCAAAATTAATTAATAGTGTAAATAGTATCTTGTTTTGAGAGTAGATTCATTCAGCTTCAAGAATTTTCTAAGAATAGCGAAAGAAGATTTCAGTTCATTGCTCACGATAATTTACCAACAATTGCAAAAGAGAAGACAAATTTTAGAGTACCCATATCAGCTGAACTGAGATTAGGCTTAAGCTCTTTCTTTTTTTCCTTTCTGTTTTTCTATGTCATCAAAAATATGGGCAAGCTCACATAAACACTCGCTTTTCTTGATTTTATTCCCATAAGTCTTTTAGGGATATATCCCAGACTCATTCTCATTAATTAACTGCATTGTCTTTACTTTTGTTGATTCCATTTTCCTCGCTAGTAAGCAATGAATAACATGCATGGGCCAATTGTCTATTTCATACCAGTGGAAAACAGATTTATTTAGCCAAGACATGTTCAATCCGCATGTTACGCAAGACTTGTTGGTCAGTGGGGACAATGTGTTGAATCAACATGTTTTTGTTGATTGTTGATGTAGTAGAGACCCGCTTTACCTAAAACAAATTCATTTTATTTGCTTCGGTTGGAAAAGTAGGCAGTTATTTACACTTTTGTACTCCAAATTTTGCATTCATTGTTAAGTAAAATGCAAAACACATTGCTATGCTATTCCTAGCAATGTGTTGATAAAGATTTTATGTGTATAACAATACTAGTGATGTCATGAATCATAAGAAATAAAATCTTTCAGTGATATAAGAGAAATTAATAGGCCTAATTGTATTTAGAAATTTATTTCCTTATAATTTACCACAAATAATGAACAATGTACATAAAGTATTGTATACAACTTATACAGAAGTGGCTTTATTGCTGTTATATAATAGAGTATTATAAAGATCACTCCCTCTGGTCGTGATGTAACCTGACCCACTCGTTCGTAAAGCTCCAGTTGTTTTAGCTGGTTATATAATGGACTGTTATAATAAGGAACTTAAATCCATGTATCTAGCAAAATGTTGCATACATGTTTAATTGCAAAATGTAAAGTACAGCATCTTGTGTTTATTATGTTGATTTTCTGTGCTGCTCTAAAATTGGAAGATATATGACTACTGTCCATTCCAAATTAAGAGTGCCGTTCACTGAAAACAAACTCTTTGTATTATCTGCGCGAAAGTAGTTCGCAATCCCCACCCATAATGGCTGCTTCTTCCCCGTTCACATGCTTGTTGAACACTATTTAATCTATAAAAAGGCGCCCTGCATGAGAATCATAGTTCAAAATGCAACCTGAAGTAACAATAGATTTTATAAGTATGTGGCAATGAACATTTTACTTACGTTAATCACAATCCCCAGGTAAAAGTGCAACACCCAAATCTGAATTCTCCGAAGATGACTCGGCTGCCATATCAGAATCAGAACTACTCTCCAAAATAATGACAAGCTTATCCACAATTCCACAGCACTGTCCCACGTTTTATCCTCTTCTATGTTCTATTATGTCTGTTTATATTCTCTGCTCGCTTTGGTTACACTTCTCACTGAAACGCCTGTAAAATCCAATATTAGTTTCCTAATATGCAATAATGCAAGTGTCGGGTATTTTTGTAATAGTGAGTTGAATATATGAAGTATTGTTTGTTTTTAGCCACTTTTTAACTGTTTCCTGCTTCTGTGTTTGAACAGTTTATTTGCACTACACGCACCTTCCTCTGCCATGTGAGCTCAAATACCAACTGACTAAATCACAAGATTTGACCTGAGCTGAGCATATGTGTGTTAGCATATTATGAATGACTGTTCCCTTATCATATATCCTGTGTTACGCAAAGTGTTTATTGGGTACTCAGATAGCACTTCTGGGAATTCATTGCTGCATTTCTTGTATATGTAAGAGAGTGGCAGTCATGCATGCAGTTGGTATTAACAAGCAAGATACTCTCGGCGTTAGTGCAATAGCAGACGAAAATCATATTTTGTAATCTCTTATTCGAACTCACGGAAATGATTATTTTAATTCATTTAATTTATTGCAATGTTAAGATATATTTTAAGTTTAATGTTTTTAATTCCATTAAACAGCTAGTATATATCCATTACCTTTTACGATGAGTTCTTATGATAACCACAATAAAATGTGCAGTTCTATACCTTTCCTGCTCTAATATTTCATAACACAATACTGTATTAAGGAACTATTTACGTTGGCATAAGAGTATATTCTTGGGTTCGTGACAAGCCGAAGGACCTGCTTCTGTACATCAGAGGGAACTCTGGTTTGGAATGGACAGTAGTTAGGTTAGGAACCTTCAGAAAATAATTTCTCTATATTGGGCATGCTAAAATCAATGTTACTTGGGACAGCCTGCCCATCTATTCAATAGTAAACTACAGCAGCATGCTGGGAGAGGCTATTTTGCATGTGCAGGATTACAGTTATGCCAAGCAGTTGTTTTGTGACCCGGCCATGATCACGTGTATGTGTGATCCGCCTGCACTGTAGTGACCTCAGTATGTTCCACTAGCTCACTAGCAGTAAATGACCTGTTCAAGGCTACGCTTTAATGGCTGTGAATGTCAACTGTTGGTTGTTACCTTCTGTTCATACTGTAAAGACTAGAGTTTGTTCATTGTGCATCTCAAAAATGAAAGCTTATTCATTGAATATTTTAGAGTATTCTTATAGTTGTTACTGTTCTTGTCTTGTTATTAGTCCACTGAAATGCCTATTGACAAATTCACACTTGAACAAAGAATTTTATGTACCACACATACATAAAACCAAAACAACGTAGACAGTGTATAGACAATTTCAGGAGACATTTCCAGCCTCTAGTTTCCGAGGTCGCAGATTCAAACCTTTCGGAGGGTGATGGATTTTTTTTTTGGTGTAAAAATCCTTAGCACGGCTTCCTTCAGAAGAGAAATAAGGTTGATGGTCCTGGCTTATAGTTTTACGGCATGTAAAGGAACCTCAAACCTCATAAAGAGGCCTCTGAGAAAAATGTCCAACTTTCACACCCAATATATGCTAAGTACCATATCAGTTAAATAGCGTCCATAAATAAAACTTGATTTAATTTTAAGCAGACATTTCCTGGTATTCCAGTTCCAAATAGAGATACTGTTAGATGTGTTAAGTTTAGGACAATGGGATTGCTATATCTAAGAAGTGAAAAAGACATGCTTTAAGGAAGGAAAAAATTGATGCATCATCCAAACATGTCTCTTAATACATGTTGCACAGCAAGTGGATGTTTCAAAAACGTCTGTTCATACAGCTGCTAAACTTTTAAAATTGAAATTCTACAGAGTGACTTGTTTATTAATTACAACCTCGTGACGGACTGTCTCAGTGCAGATGAATACTTATAACAAGATTAGTACTCATTATAGTGCATGTTACTATTACCCATGAGTATGTAACATGGGGGTTTTAGATGGAAAATTCCCCAGTATAGTAGACTGCTCTGACCAAGCATATATGCAATCTGTACTGAGCCAGGTTGCCTAGGTGAGGAGTAACAATACTTTATCAATGTATTGTCTGTTCAGAGTCTTTTGAGCCAGTGGAAGGGGGAGATAAGGAATTTGCTCGGTCAACACAGCTAGAACAAAGAACTGCCACACGAAGCCAAACTGGCTGCGTGCCAGCAGTTTTTACCTTTCCTCTCCACTGGCTCTAAAGACTCCAAACAGACAATGCATCAGTAATATGACAAATGCTGATCATTTAGAAATTTATTTGAGTGAAGCAAGTACAGAGGAGCCTGAAAGCCATTATGGCCTAAGGCTTGATGATCTCCAAAGATATTACTTGCTCATGAAATAATATTATCAACAGTCACCTTAAAATTGAAATTGAGTTTTATTTATGGACGCTCTTTAACTGCTGTGGTTCTTAGCATCCCATTCTATATTGGGCGTGAAAGACCGGTAATTTTGCTCAGAGGCGCCTCTATCAGGTTTGAGGTTCTTTTACGTGCCAAAAATCTACGACACGGGACCACCGGCTTTACTTCCCTTCCGAAGGAAGCCATGCTAAGGATTTTTGAGCCCAAAAAATCCATCGCCCTCCGCCGGGTTTGAACCCGCGACTTTGGGAACTAGAGGCTAGCACGGTACCACTAGTCCACGGAGGACGACAGTCACCTTAAGAAAGCTTCTATTCTTGAATATATGTTGTAGTGATAATTATTTCTAATGACAAACCTTTACTCTCAAAATAATTTACTTGTGGGAAAAAATATGAGGTTTAAAGCAAAATGAAATTACTGAAAAAAGCTTAGATTATATGAATTGCTTTTAGTGACATAATATTATGTTTGCTTCCTTTGCTTATATAATCGTGATCATCATAGCATTACTTGCCTATTTCAGCTTTCTAGCAAAAAGTACTTTGTTGTAAAACAGTACTGAGCACATATCTAAAATTAAGCTAGATGAATAACAGCTGAATGTTTTAGGTTATAACGGCATGTAGTCACAATTACAGGTAAATGCATGTTTTCTCTCTCCATAATCAGATCAAAGAGTTTATAAGAATAAAACAAGAAATAGAAGAATACTAGCTTTTAAGCAACATGCTACTGAATATCGTCAATGTATCATTGGTCACTCAAGTAACCTTGAGCTCATTGATCCGCAAATTGTCCATAGAGGTTAAATTTATTTATTAATTTCAATATATCAGTTAATTTTATCAGAAATCACTATAATGTAACAATTTAAATCGCAGTATCATTAAAGTGAAATGTGACAAATAACTAATTAGAAGAATGGAGTATATAAAAAGCAGCACACGACGATATTTATTTGACAGAGACCAGCATATACACTGGAAATGACATCATAAGGAACTTATCTGTATATTATATATACACGTTTACAGATATTACCTTACAACATTATATTTACATTGCTATTCATCAATTATATAAAATGGTCTGCTTACCAGCCAGTTATGAATACAGTTTTTTAATCTCTTGACAACAG
The DNA here is from genome assembly GCA_030765065.1 of Deroplatys truncata. Classification (NCBI taxonomy): domain Eukaryota; kingdom Metazoa; phylum Arthropoda; class Insecta; order Mantodea; family Mantidae; genus Deroplatys; species Deroplatys truncata. Next base: position 21,301,683 of record CM060977.1, read on the forward strand.
AAACAATTTTTGCTTTCTCAAGTAGTTTGTTAAACACATTAATCCCAATGTAAAAGAAGGTGTTTGAATTAAGAGCTAATCTGCATCTGGATACTCTTAATTCATGCTTATATCTTGTGTTGAAGTTATGAAATCCAACCCTTGGAAAATATTGTTCTATATTGTTTTAATGTAGATTAGTGATTAGCATATAAACAGATTGTACACATTCATTACCCTTTATTTAGTGAACAATGGTTTACAGTGTTCTTTTTTGTTTTTATTTAAAAGTATTCTCAGTGATTTTCTCTGTAGTACAAGGATTTTAAAGGCTTCAGTTGAATGCCCCCATAAATGTATTCCATAATTAATGTGTGTTTCAAACAGCAAAATATACTTGTTTGAGTGTATTTAACAATATGAGTGGATTTAATTTTATGAAGAGAAAGATAACTGTAGATAATTTAATGCACATATTGTAAACATGCTTCTTCCATATCTTAATTTGGAATCAAGGTGGAATCCCAAGAGCTTAACAAAAGGCAATTCATTTATAATTTTGTCCGATAAGCTAAATATGTACTACTGAGTTTTCTTCTCATTTAGCATTAACTTATTTACTGTAAACCGGTTGTTTGCAATGGTAACATTATTTAGTTGCATCCTTTTAATTAATTATAATCAAAATGTGATGCTATTAAGCTCTACTGTTGTCAGCATACATGATAACATCTTGAAGATTATATGCCAGGTCGTTAATCACTAAAGGAGAAAGAAAAGGACCCAATATAGACTGCTGAGGGACTCCCCATTGTTTATATTGTGCACATTAGTAAAGTGACATATGACTGAAATTTGATTATTTTAGACAAAAATTAAGGTAAATTACATAAAGGTTCGTTTCTTCCTCCATTAGAAAACAGTATGCCATTTTAAAATCCTATGAAGGAAATTTTTAAGAGGTACATGCAAAAAAATTTAAACAAATAAATGGATTTTGATTTACTTTTTCCCCCGTTTTTTACCATTTTGTTCTGCATAAAATGCTCTTGGTGTAACAACAGATTTTGCAGAGTATGGTAGAACCTGTTTTTATGTGCAATGAATTTTTACTTTCTCAGCTACGTCTAGTAAGTAGGGGAAGTATTGCATTCCACATAAAAATTTGATACCAAGACTTCACAGAAATACATGTTTTGAGGTTCCCTGTATTTAAAAAAGCATTTTTGGAAAAAAAAGGTCCGTGTGTGTGTCTGTGAAAAGTATAACTCAAAGATGAGTAAATACCAGACTTGGTATTTAGGTTCAGTATCTTTCAGAGATGCGACACAAGATGTTCAAGAAAATCCCTCCACTGCAGATTACCCTTTACATGGAAATTTTTTGATATTTTTTGATTTCCTCAAAAATGGCTAACGATGTTGATTAAAATATCATATAAGATATTTTCTTGACAAATGAAATGTATATCTTGAATTTTGTGAGAATGTCCCCCAAAAGGCCTCTTCATTGTGAATGGCTTTTGCACAATTAGTAAACCGTAAGAGATAGATAAAATTTGTGTACACAAAAAATGTAGATCTTGTTAAAACATGCAATTTATGTCATATACATTTTTTTGTCAAGTGAACCATTTCTGAGATATTCCTTGTTATTTGTTTGAATTTTGCAGTATTCATACTTTTCTCAAATGGGAATTCATTGTTTTTTATCCTGGACATGCAAAGAGAATGGAATGCTCCACATAGCAACCAGCTCTTAAAACATTTGACTATCGCCTAAAGCCTACCTTATTCCTCTTGCACGTACAAGAAAATTAGCAGTAAGACAGCAATATAAACAAAAGTTAACATTTTTTGAGAAAAACTTAATAGGATGTTAAAGCCTGGGATAATGCTTGTTTATACACATCTGAGGAGCATTTCTGCAGATTGTGAGGAAAGTTAAATAAAAACTGTAATGTAAGGGACGTTTGAATTGTTATTTGATATTAAATGCTGATAACTTTGGAGTTAATAGCCTTACATTGTTCCAACCTCAGTACAGTAGTTCCTATTAAACTTACTTTGGGGAAAGTAAGTGTTCCTATGTGATTAATCATGGTATTGCACCACATTTCAGTGAGTTATTATCAAACCGTTTGAAAAATTGTGAGGTTTATTAGTGTTTTTATGAGTCACTAAATAAGGTAACACCAAAAAGGACAAATGGATCTGTCTTGAGATTTTCTTATGCAGACACTTAAAAAGTTGTCTGTAGATATTGGAACAATGTGTTTCTGGGTTGTGCCACTGCTCAAGATCTGCTGCAGAAATATAATCATGGACTGCAACATCTTCGAAGAGAAAACTTATTGCAGGTCTCAATGGGTGGGCCTAATGTGAACTTAAGTTTTGAAAGCTTCAAGTGGAAATAGAGACAGAAAATCCTGATGGAAAAAGGTTATTGAAACAGGGTGTTTGTTTTGCATGTAATCAATGGAACTGTTAAAACAGATTTAATGACTGTTAATTGGGAGCTAAACTCATTCCTGTATAATGTATATTATTTACTCAAAGACTCTCCAGCTTGTCGGGCCCAGCCCAGTTCACTGTTGTGAGTACAGGCTACTTGAATGTAAACTGCTCTACTGCTAAATGTCCTGAGTAATACTCAGCCGTATGAAGTTACATGTTGCAAGTGTGAAATTGCCACCAGATAGTAAATCTTGTAAAAACATAAAGAAGAAATGCAAGACTCTTTTAATAAAATGCCAACTAGCATTCTTTGAAGCAATTCCTTTGGAATATGAGCCATTTCTCATGCGATTTCAAAGTAATAAACCGCATGCTCCATTTTTGTGCTCCTATTAAAATTAACTTCTAAGAAAAATAATGAATCGCTTTGTCAAGCATAGTAAAATGGCAATTGCTGCTGATTTTGCTTGATCTTCAGGAACCAACAAACTAAAGTATAAATTAGTGGGCTTATTATGAGTGTAAATCCAGATATGATATATCAGCAACCAAATCTTGGTCAGACATGAATGGAATGTGTTGGAAACATTGCATGAAGCTAATAAAAGTATTGAAAATGTGGCTGAAGGGCTAAAGCACAATATTTTGCTCTGTTTTGTGAAGCAAAGGAAGGTTTGGAAACTAAATTTAAAGAGTATATCTCAGCATCTGATGTGAAATTATAGATGTTTTGTTTTTGGGATTTTGTTAGAAAACAAAAAAATTGTTCTGGACTAGGCAAGTACAGGAAGAGCCAAAAGACTACGAACTCCCTGCGCAGTGTTTTTCCTGTCCACGTCCTCGGCGCTCGTTGTCTGCCACTATCATAGAAAGGCGCGGATGAAACCATACAACATTTTTAAAACTACTTTTAAAGGCTTTACTTATCAACTTTATTAAAGGAGATGTTGAAACTGACTGCTGTCGTCCATACATTTTTGGCACCTCTTTAGGAAACTATCCATCACTTGCCAAGTTTTTTTGAGTCAACAATTGAAGCCTGTACATATGTGAATACAATTTTGCCCCCCCTTTTTTTTTTTAGAGAATTAATAGCCAGGAGCGTGATTTTGCCTTTTTTCAAGACTCTGCAACAGCTTATGTGGCCAATATTTCAATGAGAAAAATTGAAAGTGTGTTTGAAGACAGAATTATTGGTATATGTTTGTGGTCCCCTCAGTCCCCCGATCTAACCCCCTGTGATTTCTATCTCTGGGGTAACTTAAAACAAAGTGTACAAGACAAACCCACACATCCTGTAAGAATTAAAACAAAATATCTGCCAGGAAATTTCCAGCATTTCTCATTGTGAACTACGGCAAGTGATGGATAGTTTCCTAAAGAGGTGCCAAAAATGTATGGACAATGACGGCCAGTTTCAGCATTTCCTTTCATAAAGTTGGTAAGTAAAGCCTTTAAAAGTAGTTTTAAAAATGTTGTATGGCTTCATCCACGCCTTTCTATGATAGCGGCAGATGGCAGTGAGCGCTGAGGACGTGGACAGGAAAAACACTGTGCAGCCGGTTTGTAGTTTTTTGACTCACCCTGTATTAAAGCTTTGTGTTATACTGTATGAATATGCTACAGTGGAGGGTTGCTTTTCTATAAAATGATTGTTGGTAGAAAACAAGCATGAAGAGTCAACTATTGCACAGAGGCAGTGTATGATTCCATTTTGTATTATGGAGTGGTCAGATGTGTACCAATCAATCAGAGAATGTTACTGCCAGTGAGAAGTGCTCATAAGAAATATCTGGATTACATGGAGAAGAAATGTCAGATTGCCAGAAAAGAGGACAGGACAAAAGTTGAAAAAACAACGAATAAGTGATAAAATAAAGTTGGAGGATGATAAAAAGAATGCAGTGAAAAGTATGTGAAACCAAAAGTGAAGAAAATGTTCACCTACTTGAAAGAAGAAGGGGTGATAATATGCAATTTTATTATGTATTGTGTGTGTGTGTGTGTGTGTGTGTTTTGAATATTAGGTATTACGTACAGTGGATGTTCATTAGTGATTTTAAAAGTCCCAGTAGTATTGTTGTGCATATATAAATACAAGTAATAAACTTGGGGCAGAATTGCTCATCATTTACTTATTTTTTATACATTTACTACAAAATTATAAATTTCAAATTACTTTGGATTTTATATCTAAAATAATTTTTCCTAGTATTTTGTTTCAAGAATAAACTTCATAATTATGTATTTTGCACAACTCCGCCTCTGGGTCTCTCTAATGTCATATTCACATCTAAACTAAAAGTTAAATTTTATTATTTAGCATACCATATGCACTTTACTGTCCAACATATTGTATTTTTCTTTGGAGTATTGGTCTAGGTAATAAATGTTGTTTAAAATTTGTCTTGTACAGCTAATAGGGGTGAGGAGACATAAAAATTATACAAATACAAAATTGTGGGCAAGGAAATAAAATATTTTGGTCTGCAAAAGTCAGGGAAGTTAGGTTCACATTTTTCCTTGGAACTAACTTTACCTGGATTAAAGCAAACAGCAACTGATGCCTCGTGCTCTGCTTACAAGAGAGTTGGCATCACAATTCAAAATGCAGTGGACCCACATAGGAAGGAAGCCTCTGATTGGTACTAGCAGACAACTTTCACCCTTTGTTTTGCAAGTTGTCTCCAGCGCTGCCTGATCTTATTTTCTTATTTGTTGCATATAGCAAAGTTCTAACCAACAAAAGTAGTGCTACATGAAATCTAATTACAGTGCTGATTTGTTTGTTAAAATGAATTGCAATAGCCTTGTTTACTGTGGAAATTAACAGTGCTATTCTTAAGTAGTATTAGTATTTATTTTTACTAAATAAAATACATGGGAAAGGGCTTGGTTATAGCCCAAACTCTTTCCCAAGCCATAATCTCTTATAAGCATAAATTGTTATGGCATATTGTAAAATATTAAGGAAAGAAATTGTTAACAATTAAATCAGTTCCTTTTTTTTCTCTCTCTCTTCTTCTTCTTTCCTTTCTTCTGTTTGTAGATAATTTGTCCATTCACTTGAATATGACACAAATAAAACATTTCTTTCTTAAACTTACCATATCTTTACAGACATAACAAAGTTATATAACTCAAATTATGATCTAAAGTCATAGCCATTTGTTCTTAACTTTATACAAGTAACCCCAAGCCTTTTGATTTGTACTATTTTTACCAAAGGTGGCCGTATTATTATACACCTCTCTCTTTCTTTGCCCTCACAAAATGTCGGGACTGCAGATACAGTGGTGGTGAGATACTATAGGATGGCTATAACAAATCTCATACACACTTTGCTTAGAAATTAGATGCTAAAAAGTGGCATTTTGTAGAGAAGTGCTAATGGCAGTGCATGTTACTATTAAGTAAATTTATTGAGGCTAGTTACTGCCAGGGTCATAGGAGCCTCATTCATGTGCTGGAAGTTTGTTCCTCAAGAGTTGACATTTAAGGCAACCTGGAATCCATTTTCATTGAAAAACATCAATTTTTTTGTTTTATACATTTTTATTCTTTGGAATTTCCTGTTTTAAGTAGTATATAATACATGATTGTAAAAGATTTTATATAAGTGAAATTTTGAACAGGAGGAATACTATGCATCAGACTTGCATTGATGTTTCAGCTTTAAGCCTGATTTTCCAAAGCTCCTATGGAATTTTAACATGATGAAATTTTCAAAACTTACTTATATGAATGGATATGTACATACTGAAACAATATTTTTATAACCAGTGAAGCTTTGGAAGGTTTATAAGTGATAAAGCATTGCAAAATACTGAAAAAACACTTTTAAAAAATCCAGTTATGGGAAAAAAAAATATTTCTCAGTATTTTAATGACCCTTAATAAAAACAAAATTTGTTTCAGCATGAACGCAAGGAATGTATGAATGTGCTGTAAAAACATTGGCTATGTAGCTTCAATAGTTTCAGAGAAAAAGAAAAATTTAAACACAAAATTTAACATTGAGGAAATAAGCCATTCCAGGTTGCCTTAAGCACATTTGAATGCCATCATCCTGGGCTGGAATCAAACCAACAACCTCAGGCACTCAACCAGACTGACATACCTCTTGCAGCATGCTGCAGGTTGCATACACCTGACATTGAAACTTTGTGTTTATAGAGTTTCATTAAGTACTCCTGAGCTATGAAAGGTGCAATAAAATTGAGGATAGAATTTTCGCTTCTTTTAATTGTTGATGTGCTCTCAAGAGGAGCAAAGCAATTCTTCCACTGTACACTATACATAATTGTGCATGCACGCACACATGTGAGAGAGAGAGACATAAACCACTGATCACCTTGTCCTAATAATGTTAAAAATGATTTGCTTGTTACAAGAATCAGAATATGTTTGTAAAGGTTAATAAACCAATATGTAAAGTAGTTTTTAACTTTCTTCAGCATGCTAGCAATGAGTAAGTGATTATTTATATAACATTCACATTGAACTTTTTTAGGATATTTAAAAAAAATTGTCTTAATAAGGCTAATGTTTTTTTTACTTTCTCTACTACGTATAGTAAGTAGGGGAAGTATTGTATTCCACCCAAAAATTCGATACCAAGATTTCACCAGAAATATATGTTTGGAGACCCCCTGAATCCAAAAAAAAACGCATTTTTAGAAACATGTCCGTGTGTCTGTGAACAGCATAATTCAGAAACGAACAGTCGGATAAACACCAAACTTGGTATTTAGGTTCAGTATCTTCCAGAGATGCGACACAAAGGTTTTCAAGAAAATCCTCCCACCCCAGATTACCCTTTGCATGGAACATTTTTCGAAAATTTTAATTTTCTCAAAAATGGGTCTAACAATTTTGATTAAAATATCATATGTTTTAGATATTTTCATGACAAATGAAATGTATATCTCGAATTTTCTGGGAATGTCTCCAAAAGTATTCATTGTGAATGACTTTTGCATAACTGGTAAACCATAAGAGATAGAGAAAATTTTACTACACAAAAAATGTAGATCGCGTTAAAATACACAATTTATGTTATATACATTTTTTTTTGTTGAGTGAACTGTTTTTGAGATATTGCTTGTTATTCCCTTAAATTTTCCAATACTTATACTTTTTCTCAAATTCGTTATTCATTTTTTTTATGTCCTGGACATGCAAAGAGAATGGAATGTGCCACATAACAACCAGCGCTTAAAATATTTGACTATCGCTTAAAACCTACCATATTCCCCTTGCATCTACAAGAAAATTAACAATAAGATTAACATCTCAACATGAAGCATATGCAGAATAAGAGTTTGTAAAAATAGTTTGTACAAGAGTAGAGAAAGTCATGTGAGTGTAACATGTCAGATTTTTTTTTTTAATAAAATAGTTTAATTAGAGATATATGTGGAAATATAATATGTTTCATTCATTCTGTTTTTTTTATAATTAACTTTTCATCTGTATGGAGCAATATATGCCATTTCAAAGAAAGCACAAGTTTAAAGAAGTTGGGGCATACCTAAATGAAAACTAAAATCTTCAAAAAGTAAGAAATAAAAATGGGTGATGTTTTAATACTCCATTAAGGTGAAAAGAACTGTGTTCTTTCAAAATTATTTAGAATAAAAAAAAAGGATTATTCCCCATTTGCTAGTGGAAGTCTTTTCATATTACCATATAAATTGTAGAAGGTGAGCACAAAATGTGATTATTCACAATGAATAATATAACCTAAATGCCTCTCTTCTTTGTTTGGTACATAAACAGGAGTTGATATAAGTGATTATTGCCATTGACTGCACTGGCAGAAACTCTTTACTATTTTCAGTGTATAGGATGAACCAAGAAGTCAACTGTTGGGGAGCATTGCATTAAAGTTGTGGTGTCAGAGTCTGCTTTGTTCCCCTCTACCACCCATCTCACCCCTTGGTTAATCCTTTATACTGCCTGTAAGCAACTGTTTGTTCTCTTATTGGAGACCGTTATCCAAATCTTTGCTGGAAATCTCTACTTTCTGTACCACATATCTAAACTGTATTCACTCTTAGGTTGATCCGCACCAAAACAAAACCCAGGTGGCCAGTGCACTGTTGTAATGTATCCTTCCGCCATTTGCGGCAGAAATAGTCATATTTTCACGACCATGTGACAAGAGTATAGGCAAACATGGTCCGACAACATACTCTGTTAGGGTTGAAGGTGATAAGATTGATAGTTGCAACAAAATAAATGTTTGCACATATAATAATAGTTAATTCTAAAAGAAACGAGCTAAAAAGAAAGTAACAGGTATGCGATATCTTATAGGTATTTATTCACTCACTGCAAGCGGCACTTTTATCAACTGTTAGCGGCTCATTTTTAAAAAAGAAATTGTATATTGTTCCGTGAATTACATTCTTGTCCCATTCTTGCATCGCGTATTTCTAACGCTTTCTGTTTTCCCCGCGTGTAACCACTTTCCTGTTTCAGATTTTTCTTAAACGAGCACTGTTTATACTTGTACTCGAAACAATGGTGAACTCAGAAGTTAATTTCACCACATCTTTCACGGGAAGTGTTAGATATTTCTCACGTAACTTACAATAAACTTCCAACCCTATTGTTTTTTCACTGCTAGTCAATGGTTTGCCCGCTTATGCTTTACGCAAATCGAAGAAAACGCAAGAGCAAATCACCGTCCTCCATGATACTGCTGGTTTCTGGCTACAAACAATATTCTGAGCACACTCGGATGTCAGGTACTTATATGAATTGTATGTGGGGACTTGTAGCTCTGTTTAAAGGTACAAATTAGCGTTAATTAGACTTTTAGGAATTTGTATAGAATATTATACCATTTAAGGATAAATTCATTCTAAAATTTAGATTATTTAGCATGGGACTATTTTCCTGCACGCATTGCTACAGTGTTGTACCACGGTGCACTGGTCACGTGCGTTTGTATTGGCGCGGATCAACCTAAGAGTGAATGCAGAGTAGTGGGTAGAGAAAGAATTGCATTCCACCCAAAAATTAGATATCGAGATTTCACCAGAAATACAAGTTCTGAGGCCCCATTGTACACAAAAATAACATTTTTAGAGAAAAGTGTTCTGTGTGTGCATTTTTCTGGGAATAGCTGTGAAATCCATTTGCAAGCAGTTTTGTATAATTGGTAAATCATAAGAGATAGACAAAAACGTACTGCACAAAAAATGTAGATCTCTTTGAAAAACAGAATTAATTTCATATAACTTTTTTGTGGCATCAGCCATTTGCGAGATATTATTGGTTTGAAGTTTTCAATACTTTGTCATTTTTTAAAGTGCTGCCATTATTCAATTGTTTTTCAAAATTTCATGGAAAGCGTATGTCATTTCAAGGCTGGCATATTAGTGTCCTGCATTTAAATATCTGATTCCATTTTGGTTTCCGCTCTCCCCCTTGTACCTACAATGAAATGTGTAATGAAACGTTTCTGGCAAGGTTTATCTGGATTAACGTGAAGTAGATAGAAAAATAAGCTTTCCTAAAAGTAGCCTTAAATGCCATATAAAAATAAATGATGGTGGGTACAGGAAGTTATGTGAATGTAATACATCAGTTTGTTTTTCCTATTCTTGGGCTGGCCTCACAAATTCTGGATCTCCTCTGACAATTCATGATGGCAGACCCTCATCTGCTACAAAGTATGTCATCTGTATGTCAAAGTATGCAGATTCCCACATAATTTTTACAATAATGGAAAAGTAGTGGCATGAGTAAGGGAGAATAATAAATATGATTTAAGATAAAGAGAGTTGAGGGTTGTTACACTACATCACTAAAATATTCTTACTTGAACGCGTTTCGGGACGATGGGAACAAGCCGTCTCCCGAAACGCGTTCAAGTAAGAATATTTTAGTGATGTAGTGTAACAACCGTCAACTCTCTTTATCTTAAATTATGACACATCACTGTTACTAGCTTCTAAATCTTCATAATTAGTCAATAAATATGATATTCACTATTGATAGGCCATTCTGAGCACATGCCTCCTTGTGAACTGAGTAACTTGCAAATGTATTATTCAATGCTATAGTACAAGTATTAACCATTTTTTGTATCAAAAACAGAAAAGACTGTATAATTGAGTGTCATTATTCATTTATTGGGAGTTTAACAGGACCTTTTACCCACCTTTGCAGCAATTTAAAGTACTACTGTTAGCAAGTGTATACTAATATGTCCCAACTTTAGGGTTTGCCTGTAAAAAGGAAAGGAGGCATTCTTTGTGGACAGATTCAAGGTGCTGCAGATTTGCATTACATTGTAACTTAGGGTTGTAATAGGCCAGAGCATATCTGTATGTCTATCCATCATGATCATTGTCCCCATTCACTGGGTTGCAACAAAATGCATAGCATGAAGATTTAAAGTTTGATTGCAGCACTAAAGAGACCTCAACCTCTACTAACAAGCAGTAAATGGGCGTAAATATCCAATAATGGTCAATGGGAATTGTAAAGTCAACTTCCTCACGTAAATTGTTTATCTTATTCATATTCTATGACTGCAGAATATGTTTCCCATCTTTTGTGACAGATTTTGTTTATAGTATGAAGCTTACAATATGGACTAGAAATCTGTGTATAGCCTAGAAAGTGGTGTTCTTTGCTTTAATACGCGAAATTCAGTATATGTGACAGAAAGAAATGGTACTACCAGGTCCTTGATTCTTATAAAACAGAATTCCCATTTACTTTACATGGAATTTAATTGCATTTACTGCTATGCATTCTAAATTTCATGTCAGTGCAAAATTATTATGCTTTGCTGGACGACCTTTAGCATCTTAGAAACAAATGTGTATAAAAAAAGACAAAATTTATGTCATCAGATACTTTATAGTCTCTGGGACATTCATAATTTTATCACCAAGAGGATTTTTAGAATGTCTCTGTTAGCTGATGTCTAATGTGGCTCATTTAGCATAACATACAGTGTGAGTTATTGTTATAGACTAAAATTACCATGAATTCAAAGTTTCCAGGTGGTTAAACGAAAACGCCAGTGATAAAAAGATCTGTGTGCACAAAAAATATACAAAATATGCATACATTTATGCTGTCAAAATTTTTAAAATGAGCTCTATGATTTAGAAAATTGCATTAATTGTGCATTAAATCTAACTTTAAGCTTACACTTTTTGGTACTTACAAGGTACCTTCTTAGACATTATGGTCATTGTAATTTGCTTTGTAGTATACAGTGATCATTTTCTCCAAATGCTCAGGTGTAAGTTTATGACGAATTGGTTAACACAAGTTTGTATGCTGAGAAGGTTCTTCCCACATCTACAGATATTATAGTGCAAAATTTGAAGGCACTTACTAACGGTGGGGAAGAGTTTCACTTGAAGATCCACAAAGTACAAAACTTTGTTACCAGGATTTCTCTTTAAAACACTGCACAATTTACCGCTTAATTTTCCTGCTTACTTTAAAGGAGCACTCTCAATTTTACTCTGAACCTCCATAGGGTGTCTTCATAGTAAGGACTTCATTATTTTCTTACTAATATTAATTTTAAAAGTAAAAATTTAAAAATATATGTATTATATGCTTGATGCATGGAAAAATGATCAAATATGCATCAACATTGGAAGTATTGAATTACATACACTATAAAACTTCACATACAAGCACAGAAAAACGTGAAACATGTTGCAAAACTTAATTCTATATCAAATTCAATGTCTGGTGCTAAGTTTTTTAAACCATGTATTCATTTAATTTGCACATTAGGTTGAGTGATAAGTGTTGTAACTGTTACGGGAAACCATTTAAGTGATACTAACATTAAACAACTGATACACTCATTAGAGCTTAGAAACACGTACTAGAATACCCAGAATTGAGGAAAGTTGTACCAGGTTCTTATTAAGGCACACTTCAAGGGCTGTTACTAGTACTATCAGCAGAGAATCAATCACTGGTGATTTTCTGTTTTGGTCATTCATCAGCTATAATATTAAATTAGGCATGTTTATTGTCAGTGATTTGTTGTATAATATGTGATGGGCTGTCTTTATTTGCATAATACTAATTTTTACTTTCTCTACTACGTATAGTAAGTAGAGGAAGTATTGTATTCCAACCAAAAATTCGATACCGAGATTTCACCGGAAATATATGTTTTGAGACCCCCTGAATTCAAAAAAAGCATTTTTGGAAACATGTTCGTGTGTGTGTGTCTGTCTGTGAACAGTATAACTCAGAAACGAACAGTCGGATAAACACCAAACTTGGTATTTAGGTTCAGTATCTTCCAGAGATGCGACACGAAGGTTTTCAAGAAAATCCCCCCACCCCAGATTACCCTTTACATGGAACATTTTTTGAAAATTTTAATTTTTCATTTTCATTGTGAACGACTTTTGCATAAGTGGTAAACCATAAGAGATAGACAAAATGTTACTACACAAAAAATGTAGATCGCGTTAAAATGCACAATTTATGCCATATACATTTTTGTTGTTGAGTGAACCATTTTCGAGATATTGCTTGTTATTCCCTTAAATTTTTCAATACTTATTTTCTCAAATGGGAATGGCAAAGAGAATGGTGCTGCACCTAGCAACCAGGTATTAAGAGATATGTATGTGCTTAAAGGCTACTGTATTTCTATATTGCCCTTGTAAATATATATTCCCCTTACATGTACAAGAAAATTAGCAATAAGATAGATTCTGCAAATGTTTATCTCGATTAACATGAAGTAGATGGAGAATAAGCATTTGTAAAAACAGTTTGTGCAAGAGTAGAGAAAGTCATGTGAGTGTAACACATCAGATTTTTTTTATTTATTTTGCAGAAAGTGAAAAGTGATTCAGAAGATGCTGCTGAAAGTGATAGTCCTCTTCTAAATGTTAGGAAAAAGCGAGCGCATGTGAGTATTTTCTTTTTTAACAAAATGGAATTTGGTCTATTTTGTGAGTAACCAATAAAACTACTTTGAGACTGTTCTTGACAGCTGGTTGCATCAAATCTGAATTCTGTCAGTTTTGTTAATGTTTATTTAAGGGTATACTGAATAGGTTTTGGGTTGAGAAATGTATTTTTCAGTGCTTTGAAATCTCCTCATTAAAATGGTATTTAAATTATAAAGACATTATAACTGTAAGTGTATTTTTAATTTTGAATTAAGTTCTGCACATGCATTTTCTGCTTCAAACTGTGATGGTTCAACTGCTATGGCTGCATTGAGTTACAAAGCTTTGAAAGCGATTCCTGTAAGTTTACTTTTTTCCTACTTAAGGAGCATTTTCTCAGGTTCTAGTTAACATAGAAGCATGAAACTTTCAGGGTTTATGTTGCATTGGTGCAAATGCTGATTTTATTAAGTTTAAAAACTGACATAAAATAAATGTGAATGAAAAGTTAGGAATAATTTGAATTAAATAGAAACATTTTCATCTCATGAAATAAGGCACCTAAAAACAAACTGATAGCACTATTATAAACATACATTGTCCATACATGTGCTTTAAAAAATCATGTGTGTAGCTTTAGTGGCCCCTGAGAAAATGTATCTTATATTACACATAGTTTTACGTTATTAGAATGGGACATTCCCTAATCACTTAAGACAGTGCATCTTTGAAAATCCTAAAAGCTTTTTTTCTGAACCTATCAATTTCAAATGGTGATTTGATTTAGAATGCAACTTGAATGCCAAAAAATTAATTAGTAATTTCATAAGAGGTAAACTTTGAATGTAACAAATTGGTCCTTGTGGTGAACTACTAAACGTTTGTGATTCAAAATTTAATTCTGAGTTTTTAAGAACAATATTAGTTTATTTTTGGGGTATTAGTTTGTCCATTATACATGTATGTAAAATATTAGTATAACCTTTTTCTTTGCCATTTATAAATTTACAGGCATAGAAAATGATTAATCACTCAATAGTTGTGGTGTAAACCCCTTTCTTGCTATTCCGCCCTGGACAATCACTTCACCTAAAATAAATTTAGAACTGAACATCATCTCCAAAGAACACGCATTCCTCAGTTTATTGCCAACTACTTAATGAATTACATGACAAATATGGAAAACATACAGCAATTTACACAGATGGATCAAAGTGTAATGATAGAAATGCTTGTACTGTTGTTTATTCAGACCACACTATGTTATTCATGTAGAGCTCTTTAAAATGCACAGTTTATTTAAATAATTTTTTTGTGACGTAACCCATTTCTGAGATGTCTGTTGTTAAAAGTTTGTATTGTTCGTTTCTTGGTCATTCTCTTGAAGTCCTGTCAACATTCAGACATTTGATTATTACTGTTTTCTTTGTATTCTAATGAAATGTGTAATGTAGCTATTTCTGCAAAGGTTTATCTGGATTAAAATGAAGTAGATAGAAAAATAAACAACGATAGAGAGTAGAGAAGAGTTTCTGATTTTTGTACCATCTTCTCAAGTGAACAGTCTGCAATTAAACAAGCTGTGATTTATGTTTTGAATACTTGATATTCAAAGCTACTTGTTATATAAAAGAAACTCGGAAACCTCATTGTTTTATTGTTAAATATTTATTTTATAAAAGGTTGTAAAGTCGTGATATGACTAATATGTTAAAGCAACTATAAACTTTCAAAATAAAAAAAAATAGTTAATGATTCATAAAATTATTAAAATTTGAATCACTATTGAAAGTGAAGGGATGTACATATTAAAACGTATGGAGAGTCATATGTTAAAATTTAAAGTTTAAGCACATTAAAATTTTCACCATAATTCCACACAAATTCAAAGATGATGCATTAAAATTACTTAATCTACAGGATAAAGATGTCAAATTGACTTGTGAAATAGAAAATGAAACCTTTTTTTAGATTTAAAAATCATGAAAGACAGAAATGGTTTAAAATTTGGTATTTATAGAAAATCTACGTGTGGACAGTTATATTAAGAAAAATATTCAATCATATTTCCCATCAATTTGCAGTCTTCAGAAGTTTAATGCATAGACTCCACAGTATACTACTGGATCAAGAAGAATACAATATCACTATATTTTAGAAATATCCAGCCTGAGTAATTTTGAAACAACTTCGATAAACAAATTAATCAAACGTGATTTGAAAAACAAAATACTGAAGCAATTGGCCATGTCAAAGGAAACCGATAATAAATATTGGAAATATAAAAATGTACATATCATTCATGGACTTTCAATAAATTTGTGAAGATTTTCAAAAAATTGTATATCAGATTGGCTCCTCAAAATAAATACAGTTTGAATAATTTACTCAATAAACCTCTCAAAAATACTATCGCATCCAAAATGAAATCAGGAATTCATCAGATTAACTGTGAAGACTGTGAGAAATTTTACATAGGGAAAACTATAAGAAATGAAAACACCAGATTGAAAGAGCACCAAAGAAATATTAAAAACAGACAAACAGATAAGTTGGTCGTAGCTCATTTTTGGTTGAATAATCATGGAATAGCACAAGATATAAAACTATTAAAACCTGTTACTTCAGCTTTCGAATTGGATATTTTGGGAAAAGATTTATATTTACAGAAAAGAAGTTCATGTATTGAATTTTGAGATCCGCCACCAAATGAACTAATAAAGTTATGTAGAACTACCACTAGAGGGCATCAAGGTCATAGTGCATCAGAAGAGGGACGGAAGCCAGTCATCAGTCACCAGACAGCTGAGGATGGAGTTGAATGTCTGCAGAAAGCGTTTCCTGATTTTAACTACCTTACTTAAGTGAAGTAAGTTTTACCATGAGACCCTTCATATGTTTTAATAAGTTAATAATAATTTGAATAAACATCTTTACAAAATCGAAATAGTAACGTTGAAGTAGGTGGTTTGGTAGCCGCTACGTATGGAAAGTCAGTTTGAAGATGTATTATATTTCGACTGTTGGGAAGCCTAACTTTAAGTAGTTGCAACCGCACGTATAGTAAAAAGTTTCCGGTAGCCTTTGCCCCAAATGTGCTTTCCAGTGGCCTTTGCCCCCCAAGTTTAAAAATATTAACTTTGTAATGTTGACTGTTTCTTTAAATATTATATATTTATGTTTGCCTCGGCTGCGTCAGTATTATTGTTAGAGACATGTTTCTCTTTGCAGGGTTGTGGTGCGACTGAAGAATGTAGGCTTACACAGATTATAATTTTACTTCACTCCTTTCTATTAATGCTTGACACGATTTAAATAACACTTCACTGATATAGAGAGAGCTGTGAGATTTTCTTTAATTAATTACTTGCACTTTTTAACACGTAAACTATTTTTATCTCACTGAATACGTATTACACTTCTCGAGGACACATCTCGCGTCCAGTCAGGAACACTGTCTGCAAGCAACACGTCCAGTTATGAGCACTGTCTACAAGCAACTGACTTGATTTCTTCTGCCTAAATTTTTAAATTTCTGTATTTCAAATCTCTGATTGGCTATTCCTAATCCAATAGAATACTTTTAATTAACTTAAGCTTTTTTCTGGTTGTTGTTTGGCTATTTTATCAGCTGTCTCAAAATTTACATTATTGTTGCTCCAATAATGACTAGTAGCATTATTAAACATTCTTACTCATTATTGCCTAGTTACCTCATTGTTAGCAACGTTTAACCTATTATTCTCACAGCTCCTACATTATTAAATTGCATAATACATTCACATAACATTATTGTACATGTATACAATAATATAAACATATATAATGACTGTAATATACATTTTTTATATATTGTTATATACACATATTGCTTTAAGGTGGGGGTTTATTGAATTTATATTATATAATTTGACTGAAATCATTTAAGTGTTAAAAAGTACTGCCTCAACTTCCCCAAATTGTTTATTGTGCTCCAAGGAAGAAGAAATGGACATGGAACATGTTAAAAATTGTGACTCTCTTGTGGCTTTTGAAAACTTAACATATTGGGAAGCAAGAAGGAGAATAATTTCATTATTAACTCCTGAGCATTAGGTACACACGCACACACATAAGTTAATTACTGACAATGGATGAAATTAGTTATTGAATTTTGAACATAGAGCAGATCATCTGAGGAATTCCGTTTCTGTAAATTGCAGTCAAGATCTTACTCTTGAACTCCATTCTTAAACTTTTCTCCATAAGTGATCACACTCCTAGCTAGTCTTTTATACTGGGTGGGTCATCTATAACTATCACCATAGATATTTATGAAACACGAATAGGAATTGAAAAACAAATATCACAGGTTTGGATACGAAGCTCATTAAATTAGACATTCAAAAGTGTAAGCAAATATGATTTTCAACATAAATGTATGTATAATACGAGGTACGTACAGAAAGTAAGTTCCGTTTCAATTTCTCTCCACTGCAGCGCTGCGATCACAGTTCCGCACATGCGCGGTAGACGCTCTGTATCAAGGAGAAGAAACGTGCGCCATTTTGAGATCGCTGTCAGCCACATACGTTTTGTTGTGCTTGTTTACAATGTCGGTGTTGATTGAAAATCCCGCCGCTTGTGAAATCGGATCTGTGATTCGTTTTCTGAATGCTAGGAAAGTGAAACCAATTGAAATTTATTGGCAAATTTGCGAAGTTTACAGACAAAACGCGATGAGTGATTCAATGGTGAGAAGATGGGCCTGACAGTTCAATGAAGGACGTAGTGAAGTGCACGATGAAGAACGAAGTGGGCGTCCATCTTTGGTTACAGAAGAACTGGTTCACGCGATTGATGACAAGATCCAGGAAAACCGCAAGTTTACAATTAGTGCTCTCGCTATGGAATTACCCCAAATCTCACGATCACTAATTCATGAAATTGTTACCGAAAAACTGAAATTTCGTAAACTTTGCTCTCGTTGGGTACCAAAGATTCTTACTGAGCAACACAAAACAAACTGGATAGGTAGTGCACTTCAGTTTTTGACCCGTTATGATGAAGGCAGCGAAGAATTTCTGACACTGATAGTCACAGGAGATGAAACTTGGGTTTCTTGCGACACCCCTGAAAGTAAGCGGCAATCAATGGAATGGAGCCACACTTCATTCCAAGCAAAGGTTAAGCCGAAACAAATCTTGACACCTCGAAAAATTATGTGCACAGTGTTCTGGGACTGGAAAGGCATCTTACTCATTGATTTCTTACCGCGTGGTCAAACAATCAAAGCAGATGTTTATTGCGAGACACTTAGGAAATTGCGCCGCGCAATACAGAATAAGCGCCGAGGATTGCTGTCAAAAAGTGTTGTTTTTCTTCACGACAACGCACGACCACACTGCAAATGTGACGCCAAACCTCCTACAGGGATTTGGCTGGGACGTGTTTGACCATCCTCCGTACAGCCTTGACCTCGCTCCTAGCGACTTTCATCTGTTCTTACATCTCAAGTCTTTCCTTGGCGGTCAACACTTCAACAATGACGAGCTGAAAGAAAATGTTTCCAACTGTTTGAAGACACAGGCGGCAAACTCTATGAAGAAGGTATACAGAAACTTGTGCCATGCTATGACAAATGCCTGCAAAATTTCGGCAGTTATGTGGAAAAGTAGTTTAAGAGTTGTAGAATTTTGTGCAATAAATAATTTTTCTGTATCTGTACACAATTTAATTTTATTACCAAACGGAACTTACTTTCTGGACGTACCTCGTATTTGAATAAGCTAGTAACAGTGATGTAAATTTGAAATTGTAGAAAAATTGAGTTGGTGTTGAAACACTTAACATCACTTACATTTGTTGCATGCAAAATCATCCAAGTTTCAAATATTGAGAGGAGATATTAATAACTGCAAATGTAGAAAAACTTAATATTCTACAAAACCAAAGTCTTTGTTTAATAACTACCTCAGATGCTAAAACTACCTCACTACTTGCTGTACAAATATTAACCAATAACTCATGATTTAATCTTGACATTGAAAAACCAGCTATCATACAATATGAAAATATGACTACACTATACTATTTGGGGGCGGGGGACCACAAGTGAACCTAAAACTCAACAAAGCTTTCTTGATAAAGTCCAAGAAATCAATCGGAAATTAAAACTTGTATACTTAAAAGAAAACTTACAGCCAAAACTTAACCCTTTAGACGTATTTGATATTGAATATTACCTACAGGGCAGAAGTATTTAAAAACTCATAAATTTCTCTATGTGTTTTTAAAACAAGTGTCACTACTGTCCATTCCAAACCAGAGTGCCTTTCACTGAAAACAAACTCTTTGTATTGTCCGCGCGAAAGTAGTTCGCAATCGCCGCCTATAATGACTGCTTGTTCCCCTCCCACATGCTTGTTGAACACTATTTAATCTATAAAAAGACGTGAGAATCATAGTTCAAAATGCAACCTGAGGTAACAATCGATTTTATAAATATGCGGCAATGAACATTTTACTTACGTTAATCACAATCCTCGGGCAAAAGTGCAACACCCAAATCCGAATCCTCCAATGACTCAGCTGCCATATCAGAATCAGAACTACTCTCCAAAAGCTTATCCACAATTCCACAGCACTGTCGCACTTAAAACAAGTTCCCACATTTTATCCTCTTCTATGTTGTATTATGTCTGTTTATATTCCCTGCTCACTTTCGTTACACTTCTCACGAAACGCCTGTAAAATCCGATATTAGTTTCGTAATATGCAATAATGCAAGTGTTGGGTATTTTTGTAATAGCGAGTTGAATATATAAAGTATTGTTTGTTTTTAGCCACTTTTTAACTGTTTCCCGCTTTTGTGTTTGAACAGTTTATTGCACTACACCACCTTCCTCTGCCATGTGAGCTCAAATACCAACTGACTAAATCACAAGATTTGACCTGAGCTGAGCATATGTGTGTTAGTGTATTATGAATGACTGTTTGCTTATCATATATCCTGTGTTACGCAAAGTGTTTATTCGGTACTCAGATAGCACCTCTGGGAATTCATTGCTGCATTTCTTGTATATGTAAGGAGTGGCAGTTGTGCATACGGTTGGTATTAACAAGCTAGATGCTCTTGGCGTTAGCGCAATAGCACATGAAAATCATATTTTGTTATCTCTTAACAGCTAGTATATATTCATTATCTTTAACGATGAGTTGTTATGATAACTGCAATAAAACGTGCAGTTATATACCTTTCCTGCTCTAGTATTTCATAATACAATACATGTATTAAGGAACCATTTAGGTTGGCGTAAGAGTATATTCTTGGGTTCGTGACAAGCCGAAGCACGTGCTTCTGTTTACATCAGAGGTAACTCTGGTTTGGAATGGACAGTAGAAATAATAAATTTAAAATACCCTGCTAATGAATGGCTAAATGTCTACACTGATAGATGCAGCTTACCAAATAATAGTGGTACTGGTATTCTGGTGCAGTATACCCACTCTTTTCTTTTTAAAGAAGATTAAGTTCAAATTCTACAAATTTTTATGGTGAAATTTTAGCAATTCGTCTCAGCTTACAAAATCTTCTATATGAAACAAACAAAAGTAAGAGAGTTGTAATTATTATCTGACTGTAAGACAGCTATAATATCCATAACATCTGATACAACAGCCAAAAGCATAAATGTCCTAGAATGCCAAAAAATTATAAATCGATTTAAATAAAAGAATAGTACTTCAATGGATACCAGCACACTGTGGAATACGAGGTAATGAAACATTTGATTTTCTGTCCCAGAAAGGTAGTAAAATTACATCAAAATCATCTGGTCCATTGTTTTATTCTATCAAAAGAATAATTATGTCAACATACAATGAAGAACATGTATCACGAACAAAAGGAAAACAATGGGAAAATATACATAACAACACGACTAGCATTACTACACTACCAAGAAAATCCTCTGTAGCTGTTTTTAGATTATTATGATTGCCTCAACAAAATCTACATAGGATTGGCATAGCAGAATCTTCTATGTGTGCTTTCTGGAACTTGAAGATATGGAAATTAAATTAAATTGAGTTTTATTTATGGACGCTCTTTAACTATTGTGGTTCTTAGTGTCCCATTCTATATTGGGCGTGAAAGACTGGCCTCTTTATCAGGCTTGAGGTTCTTTTACGTGTCGTAAATCTACAACACGGGACAACCGGCTTTGCTTCCCTTCTGAAGGAAGACATGCTAAAGATTTTTACGCCCGAAAAAAAATCCATCACCCTCCGCCTGGTAAAGATATGGAGAGAAACCACCTACTCCAGTGCCCAACTTTCGATCAACGTACCAACCTCTAGTGAAAGTACCGGAGTGCAAGAGAGCAAATGGCCTCAATTCCAACTGTTCAACATTAGATATCAATCAGCGCCAACCAACCAACAGTTTTTGCATCTTGACTGGTTTCGAGAGCTACTTGCTGTCGTCATAAGTGACCGACTGGCTCGTGGTGGTGGTGTCCTGTTGTTTGTGGTGGCATCTAGCAATGGTGTGATGAATTTCCTTAATGGATGTGGTGACAGCAATTCAAAATTCATTAAACGGTGTTAATATTTTAGGATTAAAATCTTTTTGCAACTCCCCAAATCTTTGTGTATTTTGTACGTTTTAGAAGTGTTATGTTTGGTGTGATTTGTCATTCAAAAGTGGTGTACAGCAGTCTGTTTGTATTTGATGTGTCTCATATGCTCTTTTAATCTGGTTTCTAAATTTCTTTTAGTTTTACCTACATAAATTTGGTCACATTCTGGGCAACTGATTTGATAAAGTTCTATTTTTTTTTATTCTGAGGTGTCTGGTCCTTCAATTTGTTGCAGAATAATTTCTCTATGTTGAATTTGTTTTGTGGAGGTAAGCAGATGTGTTTCTTGAAGATGTAGAATTTATTGTGAGTACTCAGGTGGAAAGTGAACTTTTTGAAAATAATTTTGTTTTTATATTCAGAAAGAATTTACAACAATCCTTGAAGATGTACAAGCTACAAACACAGTAACTTCCCAGACAAACAAATCATTAAATCGCTTAAATCCAAACCTGTAATTTATACAAAAGCAAACAAAGATGGCAAATTAGTAATCCTAGACAAAGAAGATTTACCAGAGTGGAAAACCTATTACAAGAAGAAATGTATACTCAGAAATCAAAACAGATCCACTAAAATCTCAGATAAAAGCCTTCAATCTTACTATGCAGATCTTTCTTACTCCACAATATTGATTTTCTTTTTCATTAAATGAAGAGGCATGAAATGTGTATATGTGATTATTTTTTCCATTTCTAACATCTTTGGTAAACCTAAATGCAAACTATAAAGCCTTCATTTCTTTCATCATGCTTCATTTCCCATTGTTACCCTTTCAGAAGTGGATAAGTTGTTTTTAATATAGAGTCAACTGAAAAATTCAACGCCACAGCCGTTGAATGGATAACTTGTTTTCATTACAAAGTGTAAAGCACAAAGTCCATTTATCTTACTATCATTTATCTTTTAACATCTTTGCTAAACCTGAAAGCAAACATTGTCATCTTTTTCTACATCATCTGTGTTTCCATTGTTTACCCTTTCAGAAGAGAAAATTTTGTTTTCAATAATTGTAAATTTGTGCTTTGTTTAATTTCTCCTTTCAAACATGTGCAAGCGCTTCACATTGCTGGCAAACAAATTAATGAAAATAATTTCTGAATAAACAAAAACCTTACAAACGCATCATGTGGTGCAGTTGTACTGTTCTGTATTTAATAACATTAATAAACCAGAACTGCATTATTGCCTTTTCCAGTAATGAAAAAGAAAGGAAGGGGGATAAAAGAAAGAAAGAAAAAAAAAATGCAATGTACTTGTCAAGAGCCGAACCCTTGTCGTCATCTTGTACTTGTTGCAGCTCAACAGTATAGGCACTGAGCTATGTAGCAACAGTGAGTGTGTTTCAATGATCTTGAAACTTAATGACTGCTGAAACTGTGGCATGCTACCCCATTTTAGATATGTCTTCATTGCAGATAAATTTCTCAAAATCACTCTGCATCCCTTTAAATTTGTGCAGTCAAATTTTGAAACACCCCGTATGTTAAGAAGGTTACATAAAATCATGGGGCAGTATTTATAGATGCTCTTATTCTTGGCGCGTGCACACACACACACACACACACGCACACGCACAAGGACTTTGGAGACTTCAACAATCAGAGGCCATACTCACAGCCACAGAATAGCATCCTACTGCTGTGTGTGTATTATTTATTTATTTCCTGTGAATGCAAGAATTAATTCTCACCTAATTCTGTTGAGATATGAAAATGTCTATTACTAAAGCCGCTTGTACACGATCAAATTTTTGTCAAATTCAATACTTTACAAGTCTTTTCAAGAGTTGTCACAACTTCACAACTTTTCTTGTCAAATTGCTCCCAATACTTTTAAAGTCTTTGAAAGTCTTGAAAGCAAATAAGGACATGCTCTAAACGGTCAAAGATTTCACAATGATTTGATAGTTTTGGCCAATGAAATGCGACTATTCACAGTGCGTCACGAAATCTGCAACATGGCTAAAAGCGAAAAGTAAACAAAAATGGCTACCCGGCCAAGGTATGTCGTATGTGAACTGATTAGGTTATACATAAGCTGGCCCATGTCTGTTCATCGAGAGCTGTCGATCACCACCACAAGATGGAGCAGATAAAGGCAATTATGAACAAATAATTGCCAAGCAGTTTACCGAACTAAGTATACATTAATGCAATGTTATATAGTGTGGTTAACCTATCAGTTGGTGTTATTTTCATTGTATTCCACACTCGTAATGTGATTTCATTGTATATAATACGTGAAAGTGCTACGTAATATTAGTAAAGAACAATATTTCGTTGTGAATTGTTATACTGTGACGCAAATACTAAACTGCTTTGCGCGTGATAAATTATCAATGTGTTCTGAAGGGTTTCAGTTTGGCGAAGAGACAACTTGTAAATACACATTTTTGACATTGCCAAGTCTAGTGAAGTCTTTCCAGGTCTTGCCAAGTCTTTTCCAATCTTGTCACATATTGAAAAATATTTACAATTTTTCTTGTAAACTCTTGAATTGAAAAAAAAGTTTGATTGTGTACAAGGGGCTTAATGCTATCTTCGCAGTAGCATGTTTCCAAAATGACTCATTGTTTCACATGATCTTGGCATATTTAGCATCAGTGTACATAGCACTGCCATGGGTTTCTCTGTTAAATAAAAATTCAGTCAGAATGAAGAAGATTCAAAATCTACTTTATGTTAATGTTGATATATCAGACTTGTGATTTGTGATGTAAATGATTTGAGCGTTTTTTGACAACAGTGGGCCACTTAATATTCATGTTGCAGTAAAAAAGTGAGAAGTAATCCTAATAAACAGTACTGTTAAAGAAGGCAGCTGGCCAGTGCATAAATCTATCCTAATTAAAAGGTGCCCAAAACCATTCACAAAATGTGTGAACTCTTGACATTGAAAAGGAATCAAGAACAATAGCCTTCAGCAAATATTATGTTTCTGTCAAAATAAATTATTTATATAACAATGTAAGCTTAGTTAAGAGGCATGTAGTACTACACATACATTAGAGCATGCAGAAAGTATATTGTTATAATAATAATAATAATAATAATAATAATAATAATAATAATAATAATAATAATAATAACAACAACAACATCGTCTACTAACAAGGATATATCCACCTAAAGAGTACTTTGAGATGGTGGGGATTTATTTGAGAGACAGGAGATAACCTCACTTGTACCAAATACTGTACATATGCATTTACTGTAAGCAGAGTAATTTAGCGCAAAGTTAGAATGTGAAATTTATGAATTCTGCCCATGATGTAGCAAGAGATGAGTCTGTCGCATAAATGAGATTCTCGTTTTTTTTTGCATGTTTTGTACAGTTTGGGAAGCTAAAGTTGTCCAACTTATTTTTTCCTGCATCTTTCAGCGAGTCATGAGTGAAAGTGAAGAGAGCGAGGAATTAGAAAGCGAAGAGTCAGGAAGCAGCAGCGATGAGGATGAAGATGAGGGTGAGTTTAAATTTAGTAAAAACACATTAGAAAAAAATTTGAGGCAGATATGGGTAGAGTTATAAAAACATCTGCATCTCTATCCCTTTGGGGAATACAGTACCTAATAAGAGTTTCTGTTCTTATTTGTGGTTATTCAAATGCATTTGCCTTTAGTCTCCTTTAAAAAAAAAGTCTAATTTATTGAAAAATGGGCAAAGATAGCATGAGATGGTTGTGTAAGGTTTTTTAATATTTGAATCATTTGAAATCAGGAGAAGGCTCTGCGTCAAGTTCAGAGGATGAAGAAGGAGAAGAGGAGGAGGAGGAGGAAGTTGAGTTTGATTCCAGCAGCTTCTCCGAATGGGAAAGTGAAGAAGAAGAAGAAGAGGAGGAGGAGGAAGAAGCTGAGGCTACACCAGTTCAAAGCACTTCCAAAACTGAACCTAAGGTAGAGTATCATGTGGTGTGGATGGCATTAGTTTGTACAAGAAACATGATAGGTTGGCAAAGCTCTAATATTGTTTGTCCTTAAGTTGCCTCCTAGAGTGTGACTTCCTTTTGCAATAATAAAACTGAAGGTATGTGCACAAAAAAGGTCTAACTCAATTTTAAAATCTGGGGCAGTGAGGAAATTGAGTTTATCCTCCTAGAAAATGTATAAGCTAACTTTAAGATTTAAGTCTTAGTGAAAAATTTACCAACGATCAGGTTTTCCAAAATCATACTCTTTAGTAATTTAGTTAAAAGTTCATACTGAGCAAAGAAGAGATCCAGTGTACAGAAGGCTTTGAATAAATACTTTACAGCAAAGGAGGCATTTTTTATAGCTTTGTGGGTAGATTAAAAGTGTTGCAGATTTTCGCCACAGACATGTCAAAGCACTAAATTCTATTGTATTACAGTAGAATCTCATTAGTATGTTTTTGCAGGGATCCAGGATTTGGACATCATAGATGGGAAAGTGTGTTAACAAAAACATATAATCTGCAATTTAAGAATATAATTATGTAATAAAATCAACTAATTACTATGTTTCCATTGGGAATTGAAATTGATTTAAGTCCAATTGCTGAATACGATCCACATTTCCATTTTAAATTCAATACGTATTGAGAAAGATTTGGATACACAAATTTTGAGAATAAATAATTCAAGCTTTTATGTTGATCAACTTGGATTTACGTTGGCGAACCTGTTAAACATATGTTAGTTTCTCTGTATAATTTAAGCAGCTTTTGATGTTAGTGAATGTTTTTGAGAAGAATAAATTGTGAATTGTGGAAGTGATAAAAGTGACTTTGCTGTGTGTTTTATTATACATGTGATAAAAATTTCTGCTAAAAAAAAAAAACAAAATGAAGAGCTGCATCGTGTTATGAGTACAGTAAAAGATAGTATCTTTGGCAAATTCAATCCGATCGTATTTTCCGAGAGGAAAGTTTTGTTTTAGCATTTTTCCCTTCTTCAAAAGCAGTTTCAATCAGTTTACATTTGCTAACGATTGTGTTTAAGCTCAACGACGGAATGTTTAACTTACGCGCTATATCCACACATTCATATTTGGATTGCAATCTACTTCTTGGATTTTAGGTTTTTTACTGTTTGCTATTTGCCATATACTTTCTTTTTCTCCATTGCAAACAAAAAGTTAAAATACAATCTACGTATGTTTGGTCAACACTCAACAGTAGAAACTATCGACGTTTACTGCGCCACACAAATATACATACATGTCATTGGCTGCTGGTCTCCACCCTGTGACCAAGGATAGACCAAAATAGCGAATGAGGAAACTTCGAACGTAGTAAGCAGGACTGAGGAAACGTACTAAACGAACGTTATTTATTAAATTCAGTGCATGTTGTGATGGAACTTTAATAATTCAACGTAATACATGGGAAAACGTGTTAATGAGGAACGTGCTAATGAGGTTCCACTGTATATTGTAAATTAAAATTACAGGCTGAATGTGCCACATAAGGAAAACTTACTGTCCTTTGTTTCTATGTCTTAAGTGAGTATTAGACATAGCAGCATTCCCTCAACCTTGGTGTATACACGCTTCATGGGATAAAGGCATATTGACTCTATCTCCTTGTTACACATGCACACAGACTGCCAAGAAAGCTCAGTGTTTATAGTAATGTCTCTGCAATGTGTTTATTCTGAAGGATGAAAGAGAATGATGTTTTGTTGGATTTGGCTGGAGTGTGCATATTAAGGGAGAGGTTAAAGGAAGATATCAAGAGAAAAAGAAGGAAGTAGGTTAAAAGAAGGTTATTAGAAAGACATTTTATCTCGTGCCAAACCACTAAGAATGTTGGAGGTTGATGAGAGTTTTTTTTTGTTTTTTTAAACACTGTCGCCCTATTAGTTTTTGGTTCTGTTTCCTTCATTTTGTTTACAAGTTGCTCAAAACTTGTAAGCAAAAAATGCTTGTCTCTTCCAGAAGGGACAAAATGGCACTTCTTGCTAGTCTATAGCTATATTCTTTGGGGATTTTACTTTCCAAAGACAGGTTCCCTATCCATGCCAATAAACTCCTCCAAAAACTGCTTGGAACATTTACTTAAATTGCTCATTTTGATGCACAGACACACAAAATCATGCACTGACACACTATATTGATAAATTGCATTTATTTACATTGCACTTGGTCAACAGGAAGCCAGGAGCGCATGTGCAGTATACTAATATGTTGAGTAAAGCTGAGTTATTACACTGTACTCCAGATGTGCTGTGCATGCTTTCCCAGCACGATCGTATACTCTGAATATAATGTTTCTTTATCTAAATAAGTGTCTCAGAATCACTGTTCAGTTTTTCTCAATTTGCACCTTGCTATAGTATAGTATGGTATGCAAGCCGTGTGAAATACAATATTTCACTGAGGACTTGTATTATGATCTCTGGTTAAAAGCCGAGGTTTTTCTAACTTGTAGTTATTGCTAACTGTTGGCTAAACAGGGTGCTCTGTGTTACAAATGCAAGGTTACTCTAGGGTAATTAACCTGGTGTTTGTTAACAATTTGATATGGTTGGTAACATTTTTGTGCGTGATTTCATTTCATTTCATTTC
This sequence comes from Deroplatys truncata, assembly GCA_030765065.1. Classification (NCBI taxonomy): domain Eukaryota; kingdom Metazoa; phylum Arthropoda; class Insecta; order Mantodea; family Mantidae; genus Deroplatys; species Deroplatys truncata. The sequence goes on from CM060977.1 coordinate 21,330,176, forward strand.
ATTTCATTTATTATCAGTCGTTGAAAATTACATAGAAATTCATGACATCTTCAATATATACATTAAAAATAATCAATGAATATTTTACAAATAATAACTTATTTTTACAATTAAAATATATACAACAAATCATTTCAGATACTCATTTAAAGAAAAACAACCTTGTACACAATATTTTCTCAATTCTGTTTTGAATTGTTTTAAATTTGTTATGTTTTAATATAAATAGGTAGTTTATTGTAAAATGTACATGCGGCCACAGTGGGTTTAGTTTTAAAAAGCTGGATTCTATGTGATCTTACATGAAAATCTGTGTTACCTCTTGTAGCATGGTTATGCTAGATGGAAACTTGAAACATTAGATGTTTAAAATAAAATTTCTGATGTAATTTTCTTCAGCTCGCCATCTGATTTCTGTGTATAGTAAAATCTAAATTTTGTATTAAATTAGTTTGAGGAATTTCATGATTCATTTGGATTGTTTCTGATGTCTTGGATGCATTCAGGAACATAATAAAGCATACTTTTTAATATTACGATTTGTATAGGTTAGTTAGCAGCATATTTCTAAGGGTTATGCCGTTAGTTTAGTTTGAATTGGAATAGGTTAAGTGCATTTTGGTATTTTAATTGAATCTTGAGTCGGTGGATACACTAAAACTTCACTTAATTTAGCTTTACTTGCTTTAAAGTAAGTGAAGCTTTAGTGTATGCACCGACTCAAGATTCAACTAAATTATTGTTTTCTTCACTGTCTCTAACGGCTGAATAACACTTTCTAGTATTTCGATATGTTTAAAAAAGAATGATTTGGCATTAATATAGTTCTTGGAGGTAGTGTAAAATTATTATATTTTGGAATATAAGGCCAAGTTTTGCCATTATTTTGTAAAGGTTACTTTTAAAATAGGTTAGAGACAGGAATATCTAGTTAATATCAGTTACGTTATATTTAAGCAAACATTACTATTATTCACATTAAAAGAAAATAAATCGATATGCAACCTATGTCTAAGAATATTGCTGGTGGTATTATGCAACAGAAGTGTAATACAAGTTAAAGGAACCAGTGCAACTTTTGACAATCTTAAAATGTTTACAGAATTCATCCTCATCCCAAACTTGGAAATTACTCTTTCCAAAGTCTAATTATTTTGGCTTTTCTCCTTTTATGTAAATATTGCTGTAATATTTCACCTTGGAATCGCTGTCAACTATCAATTGTGGCCAAAGATACGCCATTTTTATGTGGTTACCTCCAAGTGAGTACCTTAACCGCTATCCAAGGTGGCGGTTCATCACTAAGAATAACTTCTGGTTAGCTGTTAACCATAGGTCAAAATACAAAAATTTGCCCTGACTCTCAATATCTAACTAGAACATTAAGTGGAGATCATAATACAGACCCTGAATAAACAAATGTTTCTTCCAGAACCTAAATGGTGAAAATGGCAGGTTTGCGTGCAGTCATAATTGTCTTTTCAAATAGCACTTGGACAGGCACAGATAAGGGGAAGGATATGCACACAAGAAATGCCAAGGCCTATCATCAAGTTCATAGTATATCAACCATTTTCTGCATGTTTAATTTTGTATCACAATTTAGGTATAAGCCTTGGGGCTATAAATATTCCCTTTGCCACAAAAGTTTTCTTTAGTGCCGAAATACAAATTAATCTGCTTTGCATCTGATGGTATCAGTGTGTTGTGTTATAATTCTTATAGTCATTGTTCTCTAAGGCATGTTAAAGATACTAAAATGTTTCATCATCTCCTTCTTATTCCGATGACTTGAAACAGCTCCAAAAGAAGATGGAAAGGGAACAATCATAAACATGATTGAGCTGAAGAATTCTCATGGGTGTTACTGTCACTGCACACCCTAGATCAGGGGCGGCCAAAACTAGGCCTGCAACGTTTTGAATGACCCGGAGGTAGTTCAAGATCTGATGTGAACCTATTTATCGCTGCAAACTCTTTCAAATCTTAAAAGAGTAACGTAGGTTTATTCACAAATCCTGTTTGCATTTCAGAGTCTGAGATTCATAAATACTCTCCATCTTTGCAAATGGAAATAATAGAAATAAAAAACACTCATTTAAAGAGCATTGTGGATGACCCACTTTTAGTTTGACTGAATTTTGAAATATATCCCTTCAGACCGGTTTCCAGAAGTTCACCTTGCTCATGTGCAGATTTGGCGCCATATACATTAATTATTTTTTTGTGCCAGGAATGTTAATAAGTTACATTCTACTATTACAGATGCACATATTTCTAATATACTTGTTTTAAACAAATAAAAAAATTACACCTAATGTTTAGAAATTGGGGAATGAGTAACAAGTTCAAAAGTCACGTTAACATTACAAGTTTTCAAAATTCATTGGAATGTTCTTATTAAACAGTGTAACAAGGAGTATTTCTATTATAATTCACTGTGTTTCCTTTTGTGATAAATTTTTAAAAGTGTTAGATTATATGATCTTCCAAAAGAAAAAAGTGAATAATAAAGAATAACTGAATAATTTTTAAAACATTATGTTTTATATATTGGCCTACAGCTGTGCTTATCTGAATGCTTCACTAATACTCACATAATACTTTAGTTCAGATTCAAAATAGTTATTAATGTAAATTTATTTAGATGGCCCCTCAAATCTCAAAATAGGTTGGCCAACTCTGCCCTAGATCATTGTCAAATTGAAATAACCTTAACTATAAGGATCATAATCATCATCTCAATTTGTCTCAAATACCATGTACAATACTGTTTGAAATTTCTTTTCCTTTATTTATTTTCCTTTTGTTTTTTAGTTTCCCTCCACTACATAGGTAGAGAAGGTATTGCATTCCACCGAAAAAATGGATATCAAGATTTCACCAGAAATACTTGTTTTGAAGCCCTCTGAATCCAAAACAAAAATGCATTTTTAGAAGAAAGTCTATGTGCATGCCTGTGAACAGCATAACTCAAAAACAAAAATGTGAATAAATACCAAACTTGGTATTTAAATTCAGTGTCTTCCAAGAAGCGACAAAAAAGGTTTTCAAGAAAAATCCCCCAACCCCATAGTACCCTTTACATGAACAGGGTTACAGCAACCTGGAAAGTCAGGGAAGGTCAGGGAATTGCAAAATGGTCGGGAAAAGTCAGGGAAATGGTTCAAAGTTATCACATGTCTGGTAATTCATAGTGATGAAAAACTACATATTAAGGAGGATTATAATATTTCTTGCTCCTTAAACCCCCCCCCCCCAACCCTTGAAGCGAATGAGTTTCAAATTAAATGCAAAGTAACTGATATGCATATAAATGCTTTCATTCATGTTATAGAGATAAGGTTGTTTACCTTTTTGTGACTGTAGTTTCAAATTGATTTACATCATAAGACTTTGGTGCCCCCCCACCCAAAAAAAAAAAAGAAGAACTTTCAACTATCAGTGGCTGGATGCATTGCTTAATCCAGAGTTTTTAGAATAGTTTGATGATGTACTGGACAACCAATTTGAAGCTTACTGTAAAGTGTGCAGAAATAAGTTTAAACTCAGGGACTTTGTTCCTAGTCTACTTTCCAGAAATTAGTTCACGCTTTGGCTGGAGCAGGCACTTTGTGGCTGTGTCGTTCATGTGGAAGAGCCGTGAACATCTGAACAAAAAATACAGCAAGCCTTACAGGAATGACTGATTTAGGTTCTTAAACTGGAAAGTATAGCCCATGGTTGAGGGCTATAAGCCGCAAAGCATAGCCGAGAAATGTTTTTTTATAATAAGAGGAGTGCAGCAATTACGGAACGATGACAGGGCATAGCCACAGAATCTGTGAGGCTAAACCCCAAAGAAGAATTATGACACTTTATTTGGTAGTATAGATATGGTAGGTAACAAGTGTATTTGGAAGAACTAAAAATATCGCTATTTTTGTGGATTTTGCTGCTTCCCATTGGTCGACATATATACAAATTATTTTGGTATATAAGAAACTGTCTTATAAAGGGAGAGAGGGTGGGTTGCTTACAGCCTTTCCAATTATTCACATCTTTTAAATTGTGTAATATACACATTTTCCTTCTTTAAATCATGTTTTTTCTGCATTTGAATTGGAGGATATTTATGCAACAGCTAAAACACTCAGTAATATGGGGTGCCAGGCTTTGCATAGGAGTGGAGGAGACTTTAAAAATTGTGCAAATATATAATTTTGGTCAGGGAAGTTAGGTTTGCATTTTTGCTGGGAACCCTGATGAAACATTTTTCAAAATTCTTGATTTTCCGAAAAATAACTACCAATTTTGATTAAAATACCATATGTTAAAGATTTTTACATCCCAAATAAAATGTATATCTTGAATTTTCTAGGAATAGCCTGTGAAGTCCTCATTTGAAAGGAATTCTACAGAGTGAGCCAAAAGACTCCGAACTGCCTGCGCGGTGTTTTTCCTGTCCACGTCCTCGGCACTCGTTACCGTCTGCCGCTACATAAAAAGGCATGGATGAAACCATACAACCTTTTTAAAACTACTTTTAAAGGCTTTACTTACCAACTTTACGAAAGCAGATGCTGAAACTGGCCACCGTCGTCCGTACATTTTTGGCACCTCTTTAGGAAACTATCCATCAATCGCCGCAGTTCACACTAAGAAATTTCCTGGCGGATATTTTGTTTTAATTCTTCCAGGGTGTGTGGGTTTATCTTTTAAAATTCATGCTTTAAGTTACCCCGGAGGGGTATTTTATGAACAATATTATTGGCTGTGCAGTGGGTTTTCACTGGGCGTGTGAAAATATGATAAAAACATGATAACACATTGCCGCTATAAACAGAGTCACACTGTTCTGGTTTTGCTGTGCAGTGTGAAGCACAGTTTTGAGTTGACAGTGATGTGATGTAGTTCAGTTATAGCGAGTTATTTATTATTTTGTCCTGTACTTAGTCACAAAGTATATTATGGCTCAGTATGTGTTTTCTACTGCACAGCTGTATTTATTTATGATTCGTTTGTGTTAACTCGATCAGCTCGCCAAGTGAAAGTACAGTTTGCAGAAAGATTTCCAGGTGTAAAAGTTCTAGGCCGTACAACAATCGATGAACTTTACAGTAAATTTCAGGCCACAGAAAGTGTTCAGGCTATGAAATCTAAAAGACGACGTTCGGTTCTTGCCGAAGAAACATTAGATGACATCGGTCATCTTTTGAAAAATTCCGTGATGGGTAGTTTCCTAAAGAGGTGCCAAAAATGTATGGAGAACAACGGTGGCCAGTTTCAGCATCTCCTTTCATAAAGTTCGTAAGTAAAGCCTTTAAAAGTAGTTTTAAAAATGTTGCATGGTTTCATCCGCACCTTTCTATGATAGCTGCAGATGGCAACGAGTGCCGAGGATGGGAACAGGAAAAACACTGTGCAGGTGGTTCGGAGTCTTTTGGCTCACTCTGTATATAATCTTGTATAACTGGTAAATGATAAACAAAAATGTACTACTTTTAGATTTGAACTGTTAAACACTTTGTCATTCTTTTAAAGTTGTGTTGATTCTCAGTGCTTTCTCTCTGTAGTTTGGGTACCAGATACCAGTGGTTAGAATGTAGTTTAATTTTGTAGGGAATATTTTGTTACATTTATTTTGTTTAATTTACTAATATTTACTAGAAATTGGGAATAGCTGGATACCAGTTATTCTGTGTTTTTGGCTTCCAGTAACATTAGTTGAATGTATTTAAATTTCAACTATAATTATTACATTTTGGACTTTATTTTATTATTTTTATTTTACTCATTTTATCTAACTTTTTTTTTATTTGCTAGTTTGTAAGCACAAATCTGTACAATAATAATGTATAAAATGAAAGAAGTGTTAAATAAATCACAAATTTGTAATACACGTCCTGGTGTGGGAAACAAGTTAGTAGGATCGCGTATTGCAGATTTTATTTTATTATATTTTTGTTTCTCATGATTGCATGCAGAGAGTGTGGAATTTTAAGGGCAGCATATGACATCTAATTGTTACACATTTGACTATTACTATTCCCTTTGTATCTAACAAAATGTGTAATGTAGCTATTTCTGAAAAGGTTTATCTTGATTAAAATGAAGTAGGCAGGAAAATAAATTTTCATACAAATAATTTGTACACCCGCTAATAAGTGGTAGGGGTAGAAAAAGTCATGTGAATGTAACACAACAGAAACTTTTTTATAATATGCTAAATAAAATTTTTAAATCAGGTTTAGGAAAAAAGGGGCTGATCATGTATTTGTAGAAATTAAACATATGTTTACATGCTGATATTTTTGCATTTATCGAGATTTATGTGTGCCAGTGTTAGATGATTATATAATGTGTGTTATAGGCCAATGACCAAGAAACTGCCTCCACTTCATCTCGGCCAACAGCAGCAGCAACAGCAGCAGCTTACTCATCAGACAGCAGTGATGGTCAATCTGAGAAATGTCCTATCTGTTTACTTAGTTTCACCACACAAGAGGTTGGAACGCCTGAATCATGTGACCACAGCTTCTGTGCTGATTGCTTACAGGAGTGGTCCAAGGTACAGTAAAATAATTTACAAGGAAAGTCTCACAATTTCCTTTGGAGACGTTTACAGCAAAAGTACAAAAAGGAAATGTGTATTGGCTTTTCATAAGTATAAAATTACGATCTTATTTATTGATGGTAACATGATATTTTCAGAATGTTAACACTTGCCCAGTGGATCGACAGGTTTTCACATTAATACTTGTAAGACGTTGCCTCGAAGGGAAGGTGATAAGAAGAGTACCAATAGAGGCCCCAAGACGTCAGGATGAGGAAGAAGTTCAGGAAGACCCCACTTACTGTGAGGTAGGTTCTAGACCTGGTGTTTGTATAACACTTGATGCTGCGGTGCTACAGATGTAACACAATAACAATATTGCAGGTATGCGGTGAATGTGATAGAGAAGATCGCATGCTTCTTTGTGATGGCTGTGACTTGGGGTACCATCTTGAGTGTCTGGATCCCCCTTTAGACACTGTTCCTCTGGAAGAATGGTTTTGTCCTGACTGCATCCTCTCTAACTCTGTCCAGTTGGCAGAAGAGGTAAGGCTCACTTGGATTGGATGTTTACAGCTTCCACTTCACTAGTTTTGGGAGCATTCGATCTCATCCTTAGGCATCTTGATTTTCTCTTGGCCACTTTGAACACTCTTTTTCATTAAGTGGTTGGGTGCCTCTAAAAATGTCAATATTTATACTTTCTCCACCACGTATATGTAGGTAGAGAAGGTATTGCATTCCAACCAAAAATTCGATACCAAGATTTCACCAGAAATACATGTTTTGAAGCCCCCTGAATATTAAAAAAAAAATTTAAAAAACTTTTGTGTATATATCGTGTATTATGTCTATGAGTAGCTAACTCAAAAGCAAAAAGTTGGATAAATACCAAACTTGGTATTTAAGTTCAGTATCTTCCAAAGATGCAACACGGACAGCCCCAACTCCAACTGCCGTTACATGAACATTTTTTGAAATTGTGTTTTCTCAAAAATGGCTCATAACAATTTTGATTAAAATACTGTATATTAAAGCATTTTACATGACAAATATGAGTATATTTTGACTGGGCTGTAAAGTCCTCTTCATTCAGAAGGAATCTTGTATAATGTTATATAACTGGTGTAAGTTAAGCAATAAACAAAAATGTACTACACAAAAAATGTAGATCTCTTTAAAATACACAATTTATTATTTCAAGTAACTTTTTTGTGGCATAAGCCATTTCTGAGACATTCCTTATTAATGGTTTGAATACTTTGTCGTTCTTTTAAGTCCTGTTAATATTCAGTTGTTTCTCGCGATTGCATGGAAATTGTATGGAATTTCAAAGTCTGCATACAACTTCCAGTTGTTAAACATTTGACTGTCATTAATTTCTTTGTATTTATAATGAAATGTGTAATGTAGCTATTTCAGCAAAGGTTTATTCGATTAAAATGAAGTAGAAAAATATTATTTTATAAACATACTCACTAATAAACGATAGAGGATAGAGAATATAACATCAAATTTTGTAAGGAGAAGAACAAATGTTATTTTTTTGTATCCTGTTTGTTTGTTTGTTTGTTGTTGTGGGTTTTTTTTTTTTTTTTTTTTTTTTTTTTTTTTTTTTTTTTTTTTTGCTATCATTCTTTGGTAAGACTCTTTAATATATATTTTACTATGTTAAGAAGATAAGCAATGATATGACGATCTTAATTGGAGTCAGTTGGTGAGAGCAGCATCACAGAAAGCTGAAGATCCGTAGTGCAAATTCCAGTTACAGCATCAAATATTTCAGTCTCATTCTAACTTTTGATATGGCAATGGTTTTACATTAGTATTATTTATAATTCAGTATTACAGAAACTGAACATAGCAATGCCTAGAGCACCGACATATTCTTCTTTTTTCATTGAATAAGCAATATTTCTCTTTCTGAAGAGTTATTCTACTTACTACACATTTGTGTTATGTTGAAGGTAGATATGCAAGTCTGAAACATAGTGTTCAGTGTTTTCTTGCTAACTCCGTGGTCATGTTTTTTAACTGTGGTGGTATAACTCTGTATTATTCTTTTTTATCATAGAGCACATTCGCATTCATACTTCCAGACTCTCCAGAGAGCAAGGAATGATACTAGTTAAAGAAAACTTCCCCGTCCCAGCCTGGGACCACTGAGTTGAGAAGTCAGAACACTGGACACTTACCGTCCATTCCAAACCAGAGTGCCTCTCACTGTAAACAAACTCTTTGTATTATCCGTGCGAAAGTAGTTCACAATCCTTGCCCCTAATGGCTGCTTGTTCCTCTCACGTGCTTGCTATATATCACTTACAGTTGAACATTGTTTCAATCTATAAAAAGATGCCCTGCATGAGAATCATAGTTTAAAATACAACCTGAAGTAACAATCGATTATAAGCATGTGAAAATGAACATCTTATGCTAATTACAATCCTCAGGCAAAAGTGAAACACCCAAATCCGAATCCCTCGAAGATGACTCAGCTGCCATATTGATATCAGAACTATTCTCCAAGTTAATGACAAGCTTATCCACAGCACTGTCGCACACAAAACAAGTTCCCACATTTGACTCTCCTCTTCTATTGTGTTCTATTATGTCTATTTACACTCCCTGTGCGCTTTGGTTACACTTCTCACTGAAACGCCTGTAAAATTGGATATTAGTTTTGTAATATCTACTAATGCAAGTGTCGGGTATTTTTCTAATAGTGAGTTGAATACAATAAGTTTTCATCAGTTTTTAACGGTTTCCCGCTTATGTGTTTGAACAGTTTATTCGCACTATATGCAACTACCTCTGCCATGAGAACTCAAATACCAACTGACTAAATAACAAGATTTGTCCTGAGCTGAGCATACGGGTGACTGTGTATTATGAATAACTTTGCTTATCATATTTCCTGTGTTATGCAAAGTGTTTATTCGGCACTCTGATAGCACCTCTGGGAATTCATTGCTGCATTTCTCGTATATGTAAGAGAATGGCAGCCATGCATAGAGTTGGTATTAACAAGCAAGATACTCTCAACGTTAGCGCAACAGCAGACAAAAATCATAATGTGTAATCTGTTAACAGCTAGTATATATCCATTACCTTTAGCAATGAGTTCTTATGATAACCACAATATAATGTGCAGTTCTATACCTTTTCTGTTCCAATGTTTCATGATACAATACATTTTTTAAGGAACTATTTATGTTGACGTAAGAGTGTGTTCTTAGGTTCATGACAAGCAGAAGCACATGCTTTTGTTTACATCAGAGTGAACTGTGGTTTGGAATGGACAGTACAGAGGCAGTCAATATGATTACGGTGTATTCCCAGAGTCTTCTGAAAATAGATCAACTTACTTTTGGAATGTTTTCAATGAGTGGCATAATATTCTACTCCGTGTATTCCAAGTAATGCAACAAGTATATGAAACAATGAATATCAATTTGTGCAGGTTGATATTCAGGATGGTGAACTGACAGCTCTCATAGAAGATGCAACTGCCATTGGTCTTCCCCCACTTCGCCCACGTGTGTCCCGCCTGGTGCCCAGGACAAGGCAGAGCGAACGTGTCCGAGCAACAATAAGGACGCGCCAGCTACAGAGAGAAGAGGGGCAGGAGGGGGAAGTTCAGGCTCAGGTGTCTACTCATCATTATTTCTAGTGCTTTGTGTCACAATAAAGAACTCTCAGCTCTTTAATAACACTGCTACTTATTCTTTTTGTTCTTAATTTCATAACTCCTGCTTTCCTAAAAAAACTTGAGCTTGAAATTCATAACTAATAAACTTAAAATGATCCAATAGAAATGTAACATTTATTTGCAAATTGATAATCCTCTATCTCAGTTTCTTCTCACGCTTTGGGACAGTTGATAGTTTGGATGTAAATAAATTTAAACATTATTTAACACCAATGCTATGCTGTTAGAGGAAGAAATGTAAAACATGACATGCGAGGAAATTCATAAGCGAATGTCACGTGTACCATTGGTGCTGCAGTTTGTGAATGTATGCAGGCTAAAACATTGTCAGAAGAAAATAAACAAAGAACAACCAAAGCATTACAGACACAATGAGAGCATTTTCTTTGAGTTTTTTTAGAAGTAAGGTAGTTGATGTTTTACTGTAATACCATTTTAAACTATCCTTGTAATAGTGTAATATTGTTTATCTTAATTCTTATTCTTTGACATTTTTGTTAATGCATTCTTGTGTTTGCTCTTTTACAGTCTATTATTTTTATTTTATTTTATTTTTTGTACAGAAGCAAGAATGCTGGTATTGTGTTAATCTTATTTTGCATACTGATCCAACTAAGAGGAGAATCTATGAATAAGCCATTTAGCCTTGCAGTTTTGTATGTGAACAAAACAGAAATAGTAATTAGGTTAGAGAAAACCTTTGCATACAATGAAATGTGCTCTGCTAGGGGGAAAAGAAAAGTGAATTGTGCATCATTAGATTTGTGCAGAATCTCTCCACAAGGTAGTTGTAAAAATGTGCATTCCATAATACCATGCTATGTAAATAATTTTAGGATATCAAAACTTTGCATATGTAAGTAACTCCTATTTATAAAATGCTAAAGGTATCAATGCATTTCCTTAGAAGTGAAACATTCACGACTGAGGTGTAGGCGAATTTGGAGTTTCATTACAGATAAGGAAATGACATGTTCTTAGTAATTATCATTTTGTTTCACACTATGTCAAAATTACAGTATTTTGTTGAAATATTGGAAAGTATGTTTAAGATGTAGACAGAACATGATGGTATGAATACCTGAATATTGTGCTTTTTTCTTCTAAGTCAGGTTTACAGGCTTTTGAGAATTAAATTATCCTAAAAGAAAATTGCTGGGCTTCTTTACACAATTTTTAAAAATGTTAAATATTCAAGCAGTCGATATAGTATGAAGAGCAAATATTGTTCTCTTGTATCATTTAAGTGAACTTGCAAAACTGCATGTATGCATTATACTAATTTTACAGAGGAATAAAAAGCCTATATACTTTATTGTTTGTATGTAATAATGATTAAAGGCTCCTTCATGAGCACTCACAATTTTTGGGAGTTTCTTGAAAAATTAGAACTTAACACAGTGAAGCATTCAAATATATTGAAGAAAGAGTGAGCCGACTTAAGATACTCTTTGCTCCACTTACTACATATTACATGCAGGACATGTTTCGTGAGGCATTCCCCACATCTTCCGCTGCTATCCAACGTCTGACTTTGGAGTAGAATTCCGGTTCTCTGGTGCCATCTGTTGACCGATTGATGAACTTAGTGATGAGATCTCTTCCCGGTGGTATTTCAAAGTTATTCAGTTGCTCTTGGAACTTTTTGATGTATATAAGATAGAATATGGAATACATAGGAAAAACACGCATACAAACAACTACATAAAAACTCAAGGTTTTAACCCCAGATCACACCAACATGCAATATTCAACAGTTTAATTCACAGACTGATAAACACCCCTCTTAAAGAAATAGAATACAAGAATGAATACGAACACATCGTAACAACTGCAAAAGCCAACAGATTCGACAAACACATGATAGACAGAAAAATCAACAAGTTCACCAGAGAAAAGCAAATCAGACAGATTACAACTCTTGCACCAATTGAAGAAAATTGGAGGTACAAGAGAATTGCTTTCCACCCTTGGGCCTTCCACAAATTCCAGAACACTTTCAAGAAATACAAGATAACCCTGGCACCATACAATAAATTCAGCTTAGGAAAGATATTAAAATCTAGCACTACTAATAGTATTTCACATGAAAAGAAACAAGGTATATATCAGATAAACTGCAAAGATTGTGACAAAATATATATATAGGGAAGACCAAGAGGAACGTTGGAACCAGGCAAAAGGAACACTACTGCAACATCAGATATAAACAGTTAGAAAGGTCTGCTGTAGCGAACCATTTTTGGAAAGCGAACCACACAGTAGAAAAGAAAGCAAAATTACTAAAGTACGTCAAGAAACCACTAGAATAAAGCTTGTGGGAGAAAATATACATAAAAAAGTTCCAAGAGCAATTGATGAACTTTGAAATACCACCGGGAAGAGATCTCATCACTAAGTTCATCAACAGATGGCACCAGAGAACTGGAATCCTACTCCGAAGTCAGTCGACGCATAGCAGCGGAAGATGTGGGGAATGCCTCACGAAACATGTCCTGCATGTAATATGTAGTAAGTGGAGCAAAGAGTATCTTAAGTCGGCTCACTCTTTCTTCCATATATTCACAATTGTGTTTACCCGGGAATGGCATACTCTACATAGCTCTGTTTATGTTAGAAATTATATTCAAGGAGACTGTGATCTGAAAGCTTTGCTAGAGTTCTCTCTACAGTCCAGCCACTTCTTCTCCAATCTGATGTTTTGTGTGGGAGAGACTGTTGTCAGGTCTTCTCACTGTGGTGAACACACGTATAAAGATGCCTCATCACACTTATCATGGTGGTTTTGCCCACCTTCAGTGCATCATAAACTGTCCACCACTGTTATCCAAGAAAGAAGAGGTCTCTCGTTCTGCTCCTTCTCAAAGTACTTGCATAGCTTGAATATAAATTCGCAGTTTTTGCTCTGGTAAAGCCAGATTTTCTTCTTTGATTCTGTTCTGTATCGCTATAACCACCACCATAACTATAACGACAAGTATAGGAATAAATATAGCAATGATGCAGTAAATACCACATGCATAAAAGAAACTAACTTCACCTGGACTAAAGCAAACAGTAACTGATGCCTCGTGCTCCGTTTACAAGGGAGTTGGCAACAGAGTCCATAATTGCAGTGGACACACGCTGGAGGAAGCCTGTGCCTGATTTTCTTTTCTGTTGTATTTTGCATGTAGCAAAGCTCCAACTAACAACAAGAAAACTATATTAGAAATATTAATGGAAATCAAATCAAAGAGCTGATTTATTGGTTGAAACAAATCAGAATTAGCCTCGTTACAACAGAAATTAACAGCGCTATTCTTGCTTAAGTTGGCTATATTGATGTATACCTGTCTCTCTCTTTACCCAAATGAAACGTGGGCCGGAGATACAGCAGTGGTACAGTAGTTGCAAGCTTAGAAATATAAAACAATAGAAAGCAGTGGGGGAAAAACAAGCTTTAATCTACATTGTTATAAACATTTTAAAAATTCCTCTCATATATTAGGAATCGGAAACAGTAATCTTGTGGCTTTTAGAAAATGTTTGCTTATTAAATTTTATGGTTTGTTAACCTGCATTATTTTGGCTGAATTGTAAGGAAGTGGAAGAATATCATATATCATTTTCAAATAAATAATATAATATACAAAGTTAACTCTCCACGTTTTTATCGCTGTTGACATTGACAGCAATCAATCCCCTTACCAGAAGATAGTGAACCAGTATTACAATCTTGAACTTTGTAATAAATAAGGCTCACGTGTTATAATATATAGGAGGTCGTTATTAAATTTGATCACTGAAAATAGGTTAATTTTTTTTCTTCTGCTGTAAAATTAGTAACATAATAGATACCCTGGTTTGCAAGTTTACTAACATTTATATTATTATGAAGTATCCAATTGTAATCCGTTCCAGTCTTAGATTTTTCTTAAGTCTGATGCATAATTGTCTGGCAATGGAAGCAGAAAAGGCGCTGGAATAGGGAAGAACTTGAAACATTTGTTTTCAAATGTGATCATGCACAATCAACAGGAAGCTTTCTGAAAGTAATTTTGGTTTTGTTTTTCCAAGGCTGCTAACAACCAAGATGACTTCTGGCACCTGCAAGTGCTTCCATTCTCAGTTTCATTGATGCTGGCAATAGCAACTTTAGTTAAAGAATCACAAACGTTCTTTACTCTTATTAAAGAATGTTGTGCTATTGAATTAAGTTAGCTAACCTGCAATTTTGCATGTTATCAATATACTAATCAACATGCTTACCTGTAATTGAAATTGTGAGTCGATCGGTGACACTTAAGTTTCACTAAATTTTCACTCAGGACATGTTTCAAAGATGTTCACCTCCATCATCAGCTGTATGTCCACTGGATCCACCAAAAAGATATAGTAGATTCACATTCCACCCAAAAATCTATAACAAATTCAATAAATGTTCCTAGAATACAGCATAAAATTGGTTCCATGCAATAACACCACCTCAAAAACTTAACTTCATCCACTAAAGGACACAAAACCAAAAACTAAGGAATAATTTTCAGTATGTGAGTAGGCACTACTTTCGCTGTTAATATGGAACATGCGCACTTACAAGGTCATCTTTATTTTTTTATAGCATGATTATACATAATGAAGACCAATGCACTTTGTGGTTGACACGTTTATGACATTTGTGAAATATATGGTCACTTTTGTTCCATTTTCACTAGTTATGCAAATTGGGCATCACACGCATCTCAACCGAGGCAGCATGGGAGCATTGCTGCTGTTGTACTTCTGCTGCCAACATTGCAACATCGAGGGCCCTAAGCTGCAAAGCATAGCGGGATATTTTTTAGAAGGAGAGTAGTGGAGCAGTTGCAACCAAGAGTGACAACAGGGCATAGCCATAGGATCTGCGTGACTAAACTGGAATGATCCACTTTTCATCGCTTAGCAACATTGTGTTAGCCACTTTGTTTTTTAATGTTGGCAAGAACTCCAGACAAAATGACTCACTAGATTGATCATGGAGTTTGCTGTGAAATACATGTAGGAAAAATCAAGAGAAACCTACAAACCAGACTAAAGTAATACCTGAGAAACTTAAAACTTAGGCAAATAAACAAACATGCAGTTGACCATTTTTGGTCAACAAACAATAAACAGGGAGTAAAGCTTTTGAAACCTGCCAAATCACCACCGGAACTCTTAGTATGGGAAAAAATCCACATCACAGAGTAATGAATTTTGAAGTTCCACCAGTGGTGGATGACATAGTGAAGTTCTCTGCTAGACAGCTAGATGGAAGTACAACCAATCCTGAATTAGGGGATGCCCTTCCAATTACCAGTGGACATACAGCTCTTGATGGAGAAGAGGGTCTTCAAAGTATGTTCTGGGTGAAAACTTAATAAGTGAAACTAGTGCATCATCAATCCAATCACAATTTCAATTATGTTAAAAGGTTCACTGTTTATAATAACTTAGCTGCACTCCTGTTTGAATCCTCAGTTTGTTGTAGATTATTAAATGCTCACAACGCTAAATTAGTTTTCTGTTCTGGTTCTCATTGTCAGGTCATTTTGGAATAACTTTAGAAACTATAAACTTCAATTATCAAATAATGGTTAGAACTGCTGCTTCCCTTCCCATTCTTGATTGTATTCACCTTCCATTCCTGGGTAATTGTGTGGCAGGCACTTTGAAGTAGTTAAATAAGTGTAAAGTTGAAATCCTATGCACTGCTTTCAGCAAATTTTGACAGTGAAACAGTCACCACTCTTCTATAAATGGAGAGGTTCTGCCAAATGCAGTAGCCAGTGTAGACCTCATAATTTTTCAGTTCAAAACATGGCAGCTTCTCTTATGATGCAAAAGGTTCTCAGAAAGCATTAAAGATCTTCGGAACAAAGGTCTGTTACAATTTCCTTTATTCAAATAAAGTTTGTTTAAATGTATTTCTATGCAAGTCCTTGGGGCTGTAAGTCCTACAAAGAGGAGGGTAATCAGTTAAAGAGAAGAGAGAAAAGAGTATTACTGTGAGTAAAATGAATTTGCTCCTTGGGCAAAAATACCTGTTACGATATTTGAACCGGAAGGACATGCTTATGCTCCCTCTAAAGAAACAACAGTGCTGTAATAAAATAAAAAGCATGCATCAGAGAATGTTGGCATGTTTACGTTTACAACACTCAATATTCACACTTATGAATCTGAAAATGATGATTATACCTACGAAACTAATTGTAAATCTGGTACCAATAGCTTGCTACAATTAGTATCTTTATATGAGTGATCTCCGGGAAAGAAACCAACACTTTTACTTCCTGGCACTTTTAAACATCTCAAAACAACACTCAATCATACATTTTGGTGTAAAGTTACTGCATAGATATAATCAGAATAGCATTCTTCATCCAAAGTAAACACGATGCTCTCTCATTTTTTCTGTAATTATATCCTCAACACAGTATCTAAATTATCGGTCAAAATCACACTAAGAGGCAGCCCTCAAGTGGAAAGCAGGGAATGTAAATACTACTTTTGGCATTCTAAACCTATTTCATAACACATGCAAGATTTTTATTTGCCTCCTGAATGTTTGATTTTTCAAAGATTTTTTACATTCTTCTTGCACCAACTGCTGTGGTCCTTAGTATCCCATCCTATATTGGGCGTGAAAGACTAGAAAGTTTTGCTCAGAGGCGCCTCTATCAGGCTTGAGGTTCTTTTACGTGCCATAAATCTACGACACGGGACCACCGGCTTTACTTCCCTTCCGAAGGAAGCCCATGCTCAGGATTTTTGTGCCCAAAAAAATCCATCGCCCTCTGCCGGGTTTGAACCCGCGACCTCGGGAACTAGAGGCTAGCATGGTAACCACTAAACCATGGAGGACGACAACTTTGTGGTAACAATTCGTTCTTTTCACTAGATGCTAGTGCTGCAATGTCAAGTAGAATACCTATAATTTCATTGCAGTTACTAACATGCATAATTTTTGTGTGATTTAATTTAAAATGTTCCTTGCAAAAACTAACAGTGGTGCAAGTATAACATTCTTTGTAACCATATAACCATAGTGCAGTTGATTCTAGAAGTTAATTCTATTTAATATAGAGCAAACAGTCAACTTGCTCATTTATTGTACAGCATAATTAATATTTTAATTTTTATGATTATTAAAAATGGTACATTGTGGTGTAGAGGTATAGTAGTATTGTGTTAAACATTTAAAAAAATTTCATTGCAATCTTTGTGTATTATGCAATGGTCTGTAAACACTGGTTGCAACAGATCTCACTTGGATGTGCAATGAATGTTTTGTATACACTGGTGTACATGATACTATTTAAAAATAATTTATCAGGGGACATGTTTTGTGAATTACTATCACATCTTCAGGTCTTTGTTTATTTATACTGCTGATTTATGTTGGGGCTATTGTTGTTATATGATGTGTTATTTCTGATGTTAGAAAACATCAATTTGCAGATAATTTCACCAACAGATTTAAAAAAACTCTGCACTACAGCAGCTTCTCAAAATAAATACAGGAATTTCTAAAGAGGAAAGCATTTTACAAAGCAAAAGATCTAACATGTGCAAAATAAGTTGCATTATTGAATTTAAATTGGAACAACTAAACTTAATTTGGAAAGCAGAGTTGGTGTGTTTATACTCCCACTCCTTATATTGATTTGTTTATTGTGTTATATCTTAGTTTCCTTTATGTATCGTTGTGTTAAATGTTATGACATAATTTATGCAGCAGAGGGTGGGCAAAATACCAAACGTTCCGTTACACATTGGTTGTCGTTATCAAGAAGTATATAAGGATTTATGTACTTAAGTGCACATTGCCTAACGTGCTTTGGAAACCTTCAGGAGTAAGGGATGAAGTGAAGGACACAGGTGACCAGATGCAGGGTGCAGGCTTGGACATAGGCGGGATCCCTAATGTCTTCAGATATTAATTACATCGTGATGCCAGGGCAGAGAGATCCGTAAAGAAACTCCGTTGTCATCCACTCGCCAGACCCTTTGATCCTGAAACATGTTAAGGAAATGAAATGACAGGAAAGGGGGCCAGAAAAGTTCATGGCATTATAATAATCCCCCCAGCATTTGCCCACCAACCAGGGAAACCCACGAAAAACCTAAGGTCAGAGTGGCCAGCCCAACAGGAATCGAACCCAGGATCTCACACATCATCTTGGTGCATTTCAGCTCGGTTACTGTTACACAATACAGAATAATATTGGGGCAACACTCGGGTGCAGTAAGATAGTATATTCGTGTTTACTAAGTGCTTATCGTGTACTTTAACTAAGACGTTAAAAAAACTATGTTATGGCATCCTTCTTCTCTTGATGTATGTACTTGTTCTTTGCGGAGGGAACAATAGCATTGGCAATATAAAACTGGCACTAGTTTCTCAAAATAAATATCTAAAGATTCTGTGTTAGCTGAACACCAAAAATACTCGTAAGAACATATTCATACAGGAGAGAATTTTTAGTTGTTTCATTGTACATCTATAAAAAAATGCTAATGCTAAGCAAATTCCTTTCTGAAAGAGCTATGATGAGCATGTCAAATGATATCAGAAATAAAAGTTATGTATGGGAAGGGAAAGCAGAGAATACTTGTATAAGAATCTGTTTTACTGTTGGCCAAATTTTGTTAAAATGATAAACTGGATGAGCATTTGAAAAGCAGTTAAGAAATGTGTTATTAAGAACATCTGTTATTGCCTAGATGAGTAGCTTCTGGTTCGAATGTTATTAATGTGCATAAAACTTGTTTTGGATTTAACATTATGACAATGGCTTTTCATTCAGTGAGACTTGTGTTAAACTTGACATTGCCAGATGCTGTAAATTCACTCTATAAGCTGCAATAAGTTGTTATTGTTAGTCAAATAATACATAAACTTATTAAATCTGCTTTAGTAGACTATTTTGCTCATCTAATCATGAAACAAATTTGGAAACTAGATTATTAAAACACTAAAATTGATTGCTCTAATATCATAAACAACAGGTGGCCTAGCGGCAATAGCAGTAAATAGGGAATAAGGAAGTAAAGAGCTGATAACATGCTTGATAATTCATAAAACATATCCTCTGACTATTTTTAAAGAATATAACAAACTTTTAGCACTAATTCAATGCAAATTGTAGAATTTGCTTCATTGTTAATAGTTTCATTAACCATTGGTTTTATCTAGATGCTTGCTGCAAGCACTGTTCTTATAAGAAGGCCTTGTAGATGTATGACATTGTGACATTTTTACTGAAAATACATTGAAGATAAAGGCCAGGGTGACAGCTTTTACATTGAAGATAAATGCCAGGGTGACAGCTTTCCTTTCCAGAGACTATAGTTCAGCAGAAAGTACATGTTCAGTACAAACCCAATTGTTAATTTCTCTTGGACCCATAAATGTGTCATCATGCCCTTCTAGCCAAATAGCGTGTTTCAGAATGGCATTGTGTGGACTTAAAAAAGATTTCAGAGTTCAGTATTGAAATCAGTAATAATGTTTAATATATGTGACTATTGAAATTTGAAATACTGAACATCACTTAAAAAGAAATACTGTGAACATGTCTGTACCCATCCTCAGTAAGTGTCTGACTTGTTCCCAATGGAAGACTTTGTCATAGAATTGTCCAAAGTGGTGACATCTGTTGGTGATTTGATGAACTTCCAAGGGTTTGGTGGCGACAAATCAAAATAGATTAGGCAATTCTTGTTTCTTAGCATTTTGTTACCAAGATTTCACCAGAAATACACGTTTTTATGCACGTTGAATAGAAAAAGGTCTGTGTATGTGTGTGAACAGTATAACTCAAAAATGAAAAGTCGGATAAACACTAAACTTGGTATTTGGATTCTGTATCTTCCAAAGAGTGACACAAAGATTTTCAAGAAAATCCCTCCATCCCAAACTACCCTTCAAACGGAACATTATTCAATTTTTTTTGTCTAAAAAATGGCTCTAACAATTTTTATTAAAATACCATATATTAAAGATATTTACATTACAAATAAAATGTTTTATCTGGAGTTTCTGGGATTTACCTGTGAAGTTCACTTCATTTGGAAGGAATTTTGTATAATGTATAACTAGTAAACATTAAGTAACAGATGAAAATATACCACACAAAAAATGTAGATCTCTTTAAAACACACAATTTATTTCAAATAAGTTTCATTGTGGCATAAACCGTTTCTGAGATGTCTGTTATTAAAGGTTCGAATTGTTCAATACTTGTCATTCTTTTTAAGTCCCATCAATTTTAAGCTGTTTCTCGCCATTGCATGGAAATAGTATGGAATTTTATAGTGTCCAGTTCTTAAGTATTTGATCGCTGTTCTCTTTGTATCCATAACAAAATCTGTAATGTAGCTATTTCTGCAAAGGTTTATTTGGTTTAAAATGTGGATAGAAAAATAAGCTTTAGTAAGAATACTTTGTATACTCACTAATAAAGATAGAGGCTAGAGAAAGTCATGTGAATGTATCACATCAGCTTTCTTTTCCCATCTAACTCAGCTGGATAATGGGCAATCTTTGTTGGATGTGATATCATGATTGGTTGACAAGAAATGATGGGCTACGGTGGGTTTGACTGTTTGTATTTTATGGCTTTCATAGACAAATCCACTGTAGCCCATAATTTCTGGGCAACCAATCATGAGATCTCACCCAAACAACCCTCCTAAAGGCTACCAGTTATCCAGCTGAATTTTGTACATGGAAATAAATACTCATGCTAAGAAACAAGGATTCACCCAATCAATTCTGATTTACTGCCACCAATCCACTTCTGGAGATTCATTACCACTTTGGGCAATTCCATGGCAAATTCTTCCACCGGGAACCAGTTGGACACTTGCTGAGAATGAGGCAAGCAGTACCCGAAACATGAAGGTATTTATCTTAAGTGATGTTTTGTGTTTCATCTTTTGGCTCATAAGTTACATATATTAGTAACCCATCATTGTTTATAAACTTTTACTTAAATTTTAATCTTCAAGCTAATATTGAGTATTAAAATTAGGTGATCATTTTAAGTATTTTCATAATACTTAACTTCACTTGAATGAAAACTTAAAATATGTTTTAAGGTCGTTACTCTCATCAGCTATGGAACACTGCCTGTGTGTGTTTGAAGACACCTGGTGAACTTGCTGCATTTACTTGCAATTGGGATGTCAAAATTAATTACTTTTTCTTTGATTTTTAGGAAGTTATTTTCTGCTTCAGTTTGAAAATGTTATATAGTTTTGTCACCTGCAGATTTCTAAAATTGATTCATCCTATTTTGTGAAAGTGTTCCTCTGTTTTTCCTATATGTATTTTAATGCATTCTAAGCATTTAGTTTAATAGATGATAGATTTCTTGCATTGCAGAATTCTACATTAAAAATGCACTAGTAGATATTTGTTGTCTTGAGCCATGTTCTACAGACTTTGCTGTGCCCATGGCTGATAGAATTTACTGTGCTTGTTTTGGATGTTCCTAAGTTTGGAGTGCCTTTAATGGCCTTTTGTCTTGTGAATTTTCTGATCGTCTGGTTGCAATAGTTGTTTAGCCTTCTCTGTGTAGTGGAACATTAAAAGTGTCTGCAAACCACACTGTCGAAAACAGTATGTTGTTTTGAACTCAGGTTATTTTTATACATTCATTCATTCATTATCTGTTTACCCTCCTCTTATGTAGGACTTACACCCCCTCAGGACTTACAAGCAGGTGCCTGGGGTCAGAGGCCCGTCGAGGAGCAGACACTCGTGGATCAGACAGAGCATCCAGGATGGGTGATCAGCCCAATGCCTGGTATGGGATGAAGGAAGTAGATGAAACGAAATGTTGGTGAAATGGATGAAAGGAAAGGTGATGATGGAGCAGTTGGTGGAATGAATGGCGGGGGAAGCCGGAGAACCCGGAGAAAACCCGCCCAGACACCACTTCGTCCACCACAAATCCCACATGCAGGCCCCTGGGATTGAACCCGGGCCGCCTCGGTGGGAGGCGAGCGGTCTAACCACTCGGCCACGACGCCGCCCTTATTTTTATACATGCATTTCAGTATTTTTATATTTTCAGTGCAGCTCTGTGTACTGAGGATTTGGTAATCAAATATGTGAGGTCAGTATGTTATTTTATTGATATCAGCTGTTCCTATTCCATTTGATTTTGGCAATAAATCTACAAAATGCCTCTTAATTTCATTTACAAATGTTCTCTCATTGCTGTCATAAACTGTAGTAACTGGTTTGCATTTTACGAGTTTTTAAAGAGGTATATTAATTGTATTCTGCTGAACCAGGGCCTTTGGGAGAGTCTGCCTAGGCAGCT
Source organism: Deroplatys truncata (assembly GCA_030765065.1). Taxonomy (NCBI): domain Eukaryota; kingdom Metazoa; phylum Arthropoda; class Insecta; order Mantodea; family Mantidae; genus Deroplatys; species Deroplatys truncata. The sequence continues at coordinate 21,352,761 of CM060977.1, forward strand.
AGCTCATTATTTTCTTTATTTTTGCCCCAAAAGTTTTGGACATATATCAAAACCTCAGTCAACAAGGCCTTTTTGTTAATATAGACAGAATTCTAGCAGAAGTAATCTTTCAGTTATTTAAAGTGTTAACTTAAAAAATGAAGAAATAAATTAAATGGTTGTGTAAGGAACATGTGCTTTAAAGGATTAATTCAGTATATTGAAACACCAGCATGATTGGTTAACAAACCAATAAACAGTAACAAAATTTGTTTCAAAGATTTTTTTTGGGGGTACTTCTTAGATCAACAGTTATTTGGAATTACTGTAAAAAATGCATAAATAAGAATCCTAAGATTGGCTATGGTCATTTGTCTCATTTGCCTTGCTAAAATATTTAAATTTTTTTTGGGGGGTGGGTGCAAATAGAATCCAAAACTGCAAGTGAACAAGTTTTTACAGTTTCTTAGGTAGAACTTAGCTCTGTGGGGAATCACTATTGTATTGTTGTATGCTGACATCTCTCAATCATATTAGTAGAAGATGAAGATAGTGGGAATGCTGCTGCATGTGCAGGCAAGGCTTCTTTTAAAACTGTATTATCATTTTTTTTAAATACATTTAAAGGACATGTCCAATTACAAAAATAAAATAACCATAAGCGCTATGCCAATAAACGTTAACCATATATTCTTAAGGCAAAACAAGATGTAAAATTTAATAGTAATAAATCTGCAGTTAGATTGCTTATCATTATTTAGCTCTGTTAGATGTACAAATGACACAAAAGTTCATAATTATTTCCACTTGCTGAAATTTCAATATAAAAGATGTATTATTAAAACTAGACTGAGACCATGTGTTTTTGCTGTTTTACTAGCCATCAACATCATCAGGATTTGACTCACTGGAAGCTGACAGCAACGCCAGTGCTCCAAGAACTGTTAGACGAAGAAATACTACTGGTGGTACCAGAAGAGTCTTAAAGCATAGGAAAACTGCTCGATGTAAAAGTATCAAGAGAAGGAAGGAGAGGAGAAAAGCAACAAGCTCAAAGAAAACCAAAGTGACTAAGGCTTCATCAAAAGACAAGTTTAAAGGATCAAAAAAGAAGCTTAAGAAAAAGAAAAAAATTAAAAAGAAGAAAAGAAAAGTATGTTCAATAATTTTGACACTACATAGCTGTAAAACAATCTATATCTTTGATAATAAGTAATTTAAATATCCTAAGATATATTTACATATTAAGCTGTAGTTGAAACGACTTGAAACAGAAGGATAAGATAGTAATAGTATGTGATATTTGCCACATACTGGGTGAAGGCGGTATAGATGTCATTCTTTAAACCACAAATAGATGTAGACAAGTACTTTGGAAAAGTTTATGAACACTTTTTCTTACATTTCATAGATTGTAGAAAACATGCTTTAAAATGCAGAGCTGTTTGACACTTGTCTTTGCAGATGGGTGACAAAAAGCACAAGGTCCATTACAGAGTAGTAGAATGTGCCACTTTAACTTTATATGTTACCATAAAGCTATTGCATTACAAGAGTAATATTAACTTTGCTAGTAGCAGATAATTTCCAAGACTGTTTTCTTTTGTGTGTTTTAAGCAAAATGTTTAATTTTTAATGAAATCAACTAAAACGAATGCACACATATTATGCATATAATTAATGAAATTAAGTATACTTTTTAAAGGCCTATCTGGTCTAGGGATTGATTTTGATGTAGAGGAGCTGAAAAATTCAATGTCATAGCCAGGATCATGGTTCTCCTGCTTTCCATGCAGTTGCTCTAACCCAAAAAAAATCAAACGGATGTAGTAGTTATAAAAAAGTTATGTCCATATTGAAGCATTTCATGACTAAAAGTAAAATGGCTATTCTTATTTAACAGTTTAAGTGAAAATAACAAAACAAAGCAAATGTCTAAGCAAATCCAAACATTTAATAAACATTGAGACTAATAACTGAATTATCTTATTTTTACTTAAATGTTCAATATAAGGAAATAAAAACATTTTACAGTGTTGCTAATGATCTTAATATCATTGTACCAAAGGTATTAACATTAACACCAAGTGGGCAGAGATACTACAACTATGTTAGGCAAGCGTATATTTGGATTTTCAGCTGCTGAAACTCTTAACTTCTGTAAAGGGCTATTTGTACAAAACAAAATTTATAAATTGTGGTGAAACCAAGAGCTTAAAGAAGAAAGTGAAGGTGGCAAAAGATGCAGATTAGAAGTATTTTATCATATGCCTCAGTAATTGTTGCATATGTGGATGAAAATGTGGCATAAAATGCAGAAAAGTTATTTTTACTTAATTTGAAATCATTCCTAAGCAAAATATATGGTGAGTAATGTTATGTGGATAGCAAAATCACTTTATGTCAGTACTATAAATTGTGACGGATATATGTAAATTTGCTTTGTCTTTGTTACAGAAAGTCGTGTTAATGTATTAAAATGTTTTTCCCCCTGAAATAAGCTTCAAAGATATATATAATTACAATTTTTCATTTGTCTTTGTGCATAAAATCACATCCAAAAGACGATGACATCTGTATGACATCTATGCTCCTTCCACCCGAGATATATACAAGGGCTGATCAATAAAGACTGAGACTGATTATTTTTTTCACAGTATTTATTACTCCATTTTAATGTTGACATAATCTTTTTCAAAGTAGTCCCCTCCTACTTGAATGCACTTTTTATAGCGTCTCTGCCAGTCCTCGAACACATGGTGCAGGCCATTCTTTGTCAGGTCTTTGAGAATCGCCTCACTTTTCCTCAGCACGCTGCAGTGCTCTCAAATCGAATGCCCCGTAGCTTTGCCTTTAGTGATGGGAATAAAAAAGAAATCACAGGGGGTCAAGATTGGGGTTATAAGGCAGATGCAGTACGCAGGTGATGTTGAATTCCTGGACTTGATTTGCGACGGGAGGCCATGCGTTGTTGTGATGAAGTCGCCACCCATTCTGATGAAGTTCTGGATGTTTCCTTGCAATGTGCTCCCTCAGTGTAACCAATACTAGCGTGTAGTACGCTGCTGTAACAGTAGTGTGAGGAAGAACAACAATCACAGCAGCTGTGTTGATGTTGACTTCAGTCATAGCAGAAGCCGAAGCACCAGGCCCACCTTGCTTAGCACAGAGGACTCGCCCTTCTTTGAAGTCCTTGAACCACCTAAACACTGTTGCACGAGGTAGTGCATCTTCACCGTATGCTTGCTTCAGCTTTTCCAAAGTTTCAGAGGCTGTATGATTTAAATGAAAACAAAATTTTATTGCTCCTCTCGTGTCGAGTGGTATGCGAATTCAAATAGGGTCAACAATATACAGCATTACTACCAACCTACCGATACAAGAGTGCTGCCATCTATGGACATTATACATGAAACCCTGCTCTTTTCAAATATTCATGGTAGAGACAGGAAACTCTCAAGAAAGCTACAGGAAAAAATCAGTCTCAGTCTTTATTGATCAGCCCTCGTATATATGTAGCATTCTGCTTATTGTCTTTACTTAATGCACAATATTTTGACCTGTTTTGACGATTAACTGTGCATGCTGAAAGCTAATTTTTATTTGAATTAACCCTTGCTGGACATATGAATCTGCAGTAGGTATTATTCGGTCACATATTTTTGTGGTGTTAAAACCAATTTGATTTTAGAATATATCAAACCAAGGGAATGGTTTCAAAAACTTTATATCAAAGAGTCCTGAAATATAACTAATATAGTTTATATAGGTAAATTTTATTGCTTTAACTCATCCTGTATGGAATTAGTTTGAGCTAGATTTAAAAGCTCAAAACTTGACAAGAATATGAATCCTTCACCCTATTCAAATGCATACACAAAATTTTTCTTTTTATAATATTAATATAGATATATCAACACAAACATGAGTGTTATTAAGCAGCCCTTCTGTTGATGGTCCATCATTTAAATTACCTATACCGCCAACTAATGTGTGCCTTAAGTGACTTGCTTACAGCACAGGAGTGTCAGATGAATTTTCTTCTCTGTATAATGTTTATAAAATACTCTATGTAAGGCAGTAATGAAAACTGAGACACAAATTCAGAATATTTAGCATATCACTGTAAAGGATTTGAGCAGTGATTCACCAAATTAAAAACTCTGTTGTTGGCCTTTGGAAATGAAAATCGGAATAGTAAAATAGCAGTGAAGCTGATGATGATACTGTATTTTCAGACAATATCACGCAGAGTGCGAAGACCTGCAAGAGTGATAGTGCCACTCTCAGTGAAAGGTCGGCTGGCAGAACATTTGGGAGTGTGTGCATCAAGGCGTCCAGGACAGACAATTCCTGATGTTCGTCCTAAAGTCCCTTCATCTCGAATTGACTTCCAGCGTAGTAGAGCTGGAATACCTACTCTTCATCTCTTTGGGCAGAGAAATCAATTAGATTACTTCTCAGGGTGAGTAAATCTTGTTATATTCTTAAAACCTGACATGCGGAATTCTAATAAAAATTAAAGCTATACCCCCGCCGCTGTAACGTTGCACTTGACAACTAGCGTTTAAGTTGGTACACTCGCAAAAAAAGCAGATGAAAAGCTTCAACCGTTTGACTTCCTAAGCCAATCACAAGGCAATATTCCAGATGGTCGATGACAAAGCAGAACCGGAACCGGAACTAGAATCGGCTCTGTTGCCGGATGTAACTATTCCCAACCACGTGCTTCAGTTTGTGAATCTCTAGCACGAGTGTCGGGTTGTTCTTTGCAAGTTATATATTGTTCATTGTTATTTATATTTGTGGTTATTGTTTGATAGTTTTGTTATTGTTCGTTTATACATATATATATATATATATATATTTATTTATATTTATCTATTTTATATATACATATTATTTATTTAAACAAAACTTAAGTGCAACAATGTCTGAAAAACGACGCCGATCGCCGAGTGATGATTCACAAAGTGAAAATCCTTTGCGTCGAGGTGTGCCACTTAATAGTCAGGCATTGGAACTATTAAGGAGAACTCGGGAATTCTTTGAACAGGAAAAGGAGTACGTGAAGCTTCATGGCAATCCCTCTATTCCTGCTGATAAAGCTGTACAACAAACTGCAGCAGCTGTTGGACCAAGCACGAGAACTGTTATTCACAAGGGAGTGAAACTCCAAGAGAAAGAGGACAAAATTCCTGAACCATCTGGAACGCAACAGGTATTTCTATCAACTCCAGGGAAGAAAAGAAAGCAGCCTCGTCCAGTCACAAATCTTGATGCTTTCCAATTAGACCCATACGTAGACACATTTATGCCTATTATATTAGAAAGCAGTATCCGACCATACCAAAACTACTTATATCGCTTATTTTCAATCAACAATAATAATACAAAATAGTTGTTATTCATTGATGTTTGCTACTTACATAAACTTTTTTGTATGCGGCTTAGATACGGTAGAAAGGAGAACAATCAGTTGTTGTTGTTTACTAGCCACTCTGGCAATGTCTCAACCACAATGTAGCCAACCTTACGCGAAGCCACACGAACTGTCAAGTGCAAAGATACAGCAGCTGGGGTATAGTAACAGCGAAGAAAATTCACAAGTTATAAAGCATCTTACTGTCACTATTATCTAATTTCAGTGTTTGGTTTATGCAAAAGTTAATGTAACGTACTACTCAAACGCAAGACAATTCCACTTTTCCTGAGTTTGTTTTAGTAATTTTTTTCTTTTGCTTCAAGCATTAAGCTCATTAGCCTGTAGTATCACCAAATTGTTGCATCCATTATTTATTGGGTCTCCCTATTTGCATCCTTGGGCTCTTTAACTAGTTTTTCTTGTGTATCTCTCGCCATTTGATGTACATATTCTAGCCAGTTATTTCTAAAGTTGTTTATTCTTTCATTTATATTATATATGCCCAATTCTTGTCTTATTGTTTCATTTCTTATTCTATTTTGTCTTGTCCCCCCCTCCCCAAATTAATCTTAAAAATCTCATCTCAGTTGGTTATATATGGCATATCTGTTTTTTTCAGTGTCCAACTCTCACTACCATATATACATATGTATGTGGCCATGGATTTATAGAGTTTGGTTATTTAATCTTGTTTTATTTATAAGTGTTCTTGTGATTGTACCATATACCATAGAATCTCGTTAGTAATCTTTTGCAGGGACTCGAAGATTTGTACGTCATAGACAGGAAAACATGTTAACGGAAATACATAATCTGCAATTTAAGAACATAATTATGTAATAATACAACTTACCTCCCAAATGGATATGAAATATAGACACTATTTACACTGTTTTGAAATAAATATTTACGGTTGATTACTTTGTTGGTTTTAATGCCAAAATTTTACTTTCCATCTTGCTTAATAATGCCATTACATGTTTAAATTTGAAACAGTTGTTGGATGATCGGAACACTGATCAATGAAGAATGCAATTTTCCTGCTTCTTATGTCCAGTCTTGCGTCCCATGCTCATAAGAAATTTTCAATTACTGCAGAAGTTATCCAGGCTTTTGTGTTAGAAGTGCACTTACATGAAAAAGATCACACATTCTTGAAGCATTGCAGTCTGCATGCTTTTCTAATAGCCAGGAGTACCAATTTCTCCATTCCGCTTTCGTTACAGCACAACAAAACTGTAATCCTCTCCTTGTTAAGTTTCCCGCTGTGACACTAAGTGCCCTTAATATCCAGGGTTTTGCCTGGCAAAAGATGGAAAAATAGTCCCGTTTCATCTGCATTGTAAACATCATCAGGGCTATTGTCTTTCAAAATTGATGGGAGCGTTGTATTTTTCCACGTTTCTAGGTTTCCACACAGTGTAGCATTATCTATGGCAGCAGCCTCATCTCTCACACATATGTAAACTAAGCCATGTTGATTTTTGAATCCTTCAATCCAGCCCTTGGACGCTTTGAAATCACCCAGTTCCATCAATGTGTTGCCCGAGCTCGAATCAAAGTACTATCGACACATTTCAAGCTCTTGCTTGTGTAAACCACTTTAGTAGAACATTTTCTAATTCTGTAAACCGGCTAGGGCGATTGCATTTTCTTTTAGCATTTTTCCCTTCTTCAAAAGCAGTTTCAATCAGTTTACGTTTGTTAGCAATTGTGTTTAAAGCCCTGTCCACACTGATTAACATTTAACAAAACTTGTTGCAACATGTTAAAGTTTGCATGTTGGCCAAATTTTGATTGCAGAATTGACTTAACATGTTAACCGAAACAGTTGTGCTTGACACTTTTAACATGTTGGATGTTTTCCGCTTTTACAGGAAAACTTGTTAAGTCAATTCGCTCTCTGTGTATGTGATTGGGTGAACTTCGGAAGTTTCCAGACTATAAACATGGCAGCTATTGTGATTCCTTCATGCTATTGTGTTCAGTAGTTCCATGTTGACTCGTTCTGTGCTTATATCTTTGATTTGGTTTGCTTCATGTGAAGTTATGGAATGGACGAAAGAAAAGACACTTTCATTAATAAAATCTTTGTTGAGGCTATCATTATGGAACATTATAAATATGTAACAAAAAGGATGGACAATTATACCAAACTGAGTGCAATTTATTATTGTTCCAGAGGCAATATCAGAAAAAAAAAAAAAAAAAATTAACAACCTCACTTTGCTAGAGAATTGCAAAAAACGCTCAAGTCTGGCAGCTGGAATGGCTGCTCTCAAATGTGTGTCCTTTTTGTGAATTATAGGTTAGAAACCTTGCTCAAAACAAAGTTGAAGTCACTTTGGCTGTTCTCAAGAAATTGAAGTCAAACCTGCTCCAAATTTTTAACTCATTCAAAATATTTTCATTCCTGTGCCGATTAACAAGATAGAGCCTCATCACCTTCCACTTTTCTTTTTATTACATATCAAACACAGATAAAAATAGCAATAGTCAAATCCTAATCACTGGAGTCCATTTTGCTTTTAGTTACATTTTGTTGTCCCAACAAGTCAACTAGTGTGGATAGAATGTTTACAGTTACAACATGTTGAAGGCATTTAACATGTTGAATGAGACATTTTGTTAATTGTTGAATGTTAACTGTTGATATGTTGAACAGTGTGAACTCACCTTAAGGTTGATGCAGGAATGTTTAACTTCCACATTATATCCACACGTTTCATATTTGGATTGAGATCTACTTCAAGGATTTTTAGTTTTTCACTGTTGTTTATTTGCTGCACTTTCTTTTTCTCCATTGCAAACAAAAAGTTAAGATACAATCTACATATGTTTGGTCAACACTCAACAGTAGAAACTGTCGGCATTTACCACTCCAAGCCAATGCCAAGCTAAAGTATTCTCTATCTCGCCCACACTTATATGTACATATATGCATATCATTGGCTGCTAGTCTCCACCCCCATGGACTGGCCGAGGATTGACCAAAGTAGCGAATGAGAACGTCAAACTTCAAACATAGTAGGTGCCTACTCCCACTGGACTACCAAGGATTGGCCAAAATAGCGAACGAGGACATCAAACTTCAAACGTAATAAGTGGGAGAAAACGTACTAAACAAACGTTATTTATTACAGTTGGTGCCGAAGCTTTCATAATTCAACGTAATACACAGGAAAACTGTGTTATAGATTAACTAACTTCTTATTATAATTTGTCATTAAAAGTAATTGCCATATTACTATAATTTGGTTTAAGAGACCATTACTTGCTTTTCAGTCATCTAATGATTCGGATAAATTTGAAATCCAGTTGAGGAAGTTATTAACTGCTTCAGCGATGGCCATTTAAACCCTGCATGGGTCGGGAATGGATGCCCAATAAACAGCGCAAGACATTTAAATTGTTAAATGGGGTAAAAATGCTGCATAAATACACATTCATATCTTCCATATTTATTAATTTATCTTAATGAAACAAAAATTGGCTTAAAGCTCATTAAAGGTAGTATACATCTACGGTATAAACAAAGCGTAAACGATTTTAAAAAACGTTGAAATATCACTACTTTGTTTCTCTGTAGCAAAAGCCATTTGTGCGTCGAATGCAGCTAATTTGTGAGTCAGCTTCTTGTTTGTGCGTACAAACGATATAGCTGCCTCAGCGATGTGTTATCCAGTTCAAGGTTTCATGCTTTCGTTTATATTACAACGCGATAATGTACTTCTGTGTATTGAAACATACCAGCTACAAACAAAGCAAACCTCTCTGTCAGCATTTGTATGTGCCTACGTCTTAGAATATTACACAACCGAAGTGTATGGTAGACGAATGCAGTGATATTTTCATTCAGTCTGGAAAGCTTTCATGTTCTGTACTGAAAAGCACATTTGAAATTGTTATATCTCAGTGCTAACCATGGCTTCAACTAGCAATGTAGCAAATCAATTAGCTCGCCTAGGAAGTCTACGGACTTCTGAAAATGTGGAGGACTTTTTGCTGTGTGATAGTGATTTGGATATAGACGGCGGGTTTTCAGATTTTGTGGGGGATATTGATATAGGTAGCAGTGGGGAAGAAAATGACACTCTTCCTTCAGGTGTTCATAAAGAATCAACATTGTGGAGTGGTCAAAATAACTCCAACACAAATAGACATATCTTCATGAACATAGCCTCTGGTGTACAACCCCAGGCTCAACTGACTTCTGACAGCCAACCAATTGACATTTTTACAAATCTTTTTACTGCTGACTTAGTGTCTCTCATTGTTACGGAAACAAATGTATATGTGAGTAAGGTGAAGGAAGACCTGACCTTTAAAGGCAATTTGGGCCCTAAGAGTAGAATTCGAAGTGGACAGAAGTAACACTGAATGAGATTTACAGGCTACTTGGTCTAATTATGCTCATGGGCGTTATTCGTAAACCTGAATTACACATGTACTGGTCTACAGATGACATGCTAGCTACACCATTTTTTGGGAAGTGCATGTCAAATAACAGGTTTACTTCCATTTTGCGGTTCCTACATTTCACATGCACAGAAAATGTAAATGATAAGCTACACAAAATCAGGCCGGTTTTTGATTATATTATTTCAAAATTTAAAGAAAATTACGTGCCTAGTGAAAAAGTCACTGTTGATGAAAGCTTGATGCTTTGGAAGGGCCGCGAGGTTGGAAGCAATACATCAAAACAAAGAGGGCCAGATTTGGCATAAAGAGTTTTGATCTTTGTGAAAGTAAAACAGGATATCTTTATAATAGTTGCATATACACTGGTCAAGGGACTGATAATACTGGAGACAAAGATTTGGGGTTATCTGGCTCCATAGTAATGCACCTGATGGAACCTCTACTTGATCAGGGTAGGACTCTATATTTAGATAATTGGTACAGCTCCCCAAAATTATACATGGCCTTATACAAAAGAAAAACAAATGCAATTGGAATAGTACGTTCAAATCGTATTGGCTTGCCAAAGGACGTGAATACAAAGGCTCTAAAGAGAGCAGAAATGCAGGTGTGTCAGCTCCCACCTTTGACCTACATTGCTTGGCAAGACAGGAGGGTAGTTACGGCATTATCCAATTGCAGCTCTTAAGATTTTGATGATTGACACTGGAAAAATAGATTCTCACACCAAAATGTCAATTTTCAAGCCTGATGTTATTCAGGAATACAATGTGCATATGGGGGGTGTGGATCTAGTAGATCAGGTATTGCAAGCATATCCCTCTTTACGAAAAACAGTTAAATGGTATAAAAAGGTATTTTTGCACCAGTTGGATATAACCACATACAATTGTTTGGTAATTTGGAGAGCTCTAAACCCACGCAAGACAATGACATACCTAGACTTCTGCATATCAATAGCTCGAAGCCTAATTGAGCAGTATAACATTCAGAGGCCTCTTCATACTGGGGGTAAAAAATCCACAACCCCTGCACTCCTCAGACTTGAAGGAAAACACTTTCCTAAAAGGATACCACCCACCGCAAAAAAGTCACGTCCATTTCGAAAGTGTCTGGTGTGTCGCAAGGAAAACAATGTGATTTGCCGTGAATGTGATCTGCCCTTGTGTGTTTATTCATGTTTTGAGATATATCATTCACGAAGAAACCTTTAAAGGTATGCCTTGATATCTTATAGAATTTATTTAAATTTATTATAAAAGAGAAAAATTATAAGAATTAGGGTTAAATAAGCATTAAATGCATGTATACACAGGGCATCTATTGATGTCCATGTTCTTTCTCCTGCATTTTAACATGGACGTCATATAACGTCCATATCCCCGAAAGGGTTAATGAGGAACATGCTAATGAGCTTCCACTGTACCTAGTTAAATCGCTCTATTATTCTGTATATCTACTTCTGCCTGATATGATTTAGAAATTTATAACTTAATTTTTAAAACAAAATTTAAAATAGCTTGAACAAATTTTTGTGTAAATTGGGATGATGATGATGATGATGATGATGATGATGGTGGTAAAGACATGACAATGGATATGGCAGTAGTAGTTTTCAATTTGCCAACGATCTTGGGCATGCAGTGACAGCAATAACCCCACTAGAATTTTTCAAAATATTCAGCTGGTGCAATCAAGGCAATCTCAGAAGGTTTACTTGGATACTTGTATTGGATGAGAAGTTTAAGCATTTTGCTATTTTAATCCAAATGAAAAGAGCTTCAGCAGAGAGAGCTGAAGATGCATGGCTCAAATCTCAACCATTAAAAAGCAGTGGACAGAAAAGTAACAGAAAGAAAGAAACAAAAAGAACTTAAGCAATACAGAAAATTCACATATCACCCCAGAACCCATCACAAATTCCGCAGATTTTCAAAACATACCACATAAAATCTAGTATACAAAAGCTACTATGTACAAACCTATAAGACCCGGTCCCAACATCAATAAATCTCATCTGACTGCAAACAAAGAGAGATCTGAATAGAAGACTAAAAGAATACATGAGAGCCATAAAATACAAACAGATTGACAAACCCACTGTAGCCCGTAATTTCTAGTCAACCAATCACGAGATCACACCCAACATAAACCTCTTAAAGGCTGCCAGCTATGAGCTGAATTAGATACAGGAGATAGAATACACATGTTAGGAAACAATGATCACTTAATCCATTCTGGTTTGCCACCACCAATCTCTGGAAGTTCATCACGTCAACAGATGTCACCATTTTGGACAATTTCACAGCAAACTTTTCCACTGGGAACCATTTGGACACTTGTTGAGTTGGGTATAAGCAGAACCTGCAATGAATTCAAGGTATTTAAATTAAGTGATGTTAAGTGTTTCAAATTTTTGGCTCATTAGTCAGCCATGGCCTTTAGCTTTTCAAGTCTACAAGTTTTAAATTTGCTTAGTAAGTGTAGCATATAAATGTTACAGCTGTCAAGTTTTACAAAGTGTCAATATATGCTTAACCTTAAGGCAAAAGATAACTGAAAAATGTGACAGATTTAGAAAAAATCTAATTTTCTGAGTTTTGCTTTTAAAAACCTTTAGATCTTAACTTTTAAAATGTAGCCCATCTCCAAACATTCAGTTTTTTTCCCTCCTACTGTTTAAAGGTACAAATAATGTGCATAGAAGTTTTACATTACACCCAGTAATAGGCACAGTTTATTTCAGCCCATTTTCTCACATTTCAAATTGCCAGGCATCTGTATTCTTGAAGTATTGCAAAAGCTGTGGAGCAATTACCATGAAATTTGCTTCAGATCTTACTGAAAATATAATAAAAAAATGACATATGTTTCACAATCATTCGTTGAACTTTTGAACTTCATTGCTAACTTCAAACAGTTTTTTAACAAAACTCCCATAATTTTTACCCCCAGGGATGAACAATCAAAATTCAAAAAGCTTTTTGAGTTTTTAAATGCTATGATGTGAAACTATTTCACCATTTATTTGTACAAGGGTGGTCTGAAAAGTTTCCGACCTAATAAAGATACAAGACATTTTTTCAGACATTTTTTTTTTTTTTTTTATTTTTCAACATAGTCTCCTTGTAACTCTACACACTTCTCCTAGCGATGCTCCCATCTCTGTAACCCGTCCAAATAGTACTCAGCATTTTTCTCTGCAAAATAATTGTTCACGAAGGTGCTTGCCTCTTCATTTGATGAAAATCTCTGTTCTCCGAGCGCAATTTTCAGATGAGGGAACAAAAAGAAGTCGCTTGTGGCTATATCTGGTGAGTAAGGCAGATTGTCAAGCAGTTCAAACCGTAATTGGTGGATTTTCGCCATTGCAACCGCTGAGGTGTGAGACAGGATTTTCTTCTGCAAATTTGGCCGTTTTTCTGTAAGTTCTGCCTTCAGCCTGTCAAGTAATGATGCATAGTATGCTCCTGTAATGGTTTTTTCCTTTTTGAAGATAATCAATTAAAATAACTCCATGAATATCCCAAAAAACAGTCGCCATCACTTTCCCAGCCGAAAAAACAGTTTTTGCTTTCTTTGGAGCCGGTTCCCCCTTTGCATCCACTGTTTGGGCTGTATTTTTGTTTTGGGCGTATAATGGTGTATCCAAGTTTCATCTACAGTAATTAATCGGCACCAAAACTCGGATTTATTGTGCCTAAACTGCGCCAAATGTTGGAAATATTCATTTGAACACGTTTTTGGTCAAACGTGAGCAAACGCGGCACCCAACGCACGGACAGTTTTCTCATGTCTAAATGTTGATTTGATATGTGACAAACATGTTCTTTTGACATGTTCATAGCCTCTGCTATCTCTCTCACTTTAATTTGGCGGTCGTCTAGCACCATTTGGTGATGTTTTCGCCGGTAGTTGCAGTTTTTGGACGTCCCGAACGTTCGTCTCCCAAGCTCTTACGGCCACGTTTAAAATCAGCTGCCCAAAATTTCACTGTGGTAAATGATGGTGCAGAGTCCCCATATGCAGAATCCAACTCATCTTTGATTTGCGTAGGCATATTGCCTTTCAAAAACAAATATTTAATGACAGCTCGATACTCGATTTTGTCCATTTTCATAAAAACACTCACATCACCTCACTCAAACGACTGTTACATAACAATTGAGCGTCCAAAATGGCTGAAACTTTGGTGAGTAACTGTCAACAGATAAACAACGAAATTCACTAGCTTTTATTTACGAGTGCTGCCATCTTCATGTTGAGGTCGGAAACTTTTCACACCACCCTCGTATGTCTTTTACAGAACATTTTGTCAAAATAAACCTTTTAGAACTATTATTACATTTCATCTGCTGATGATGGGGTCAAGTTGTCCTCAAAACATGCTGAGGTACTTCTTACTTAGTGATGTTTAGTGTTTCAAATTCGAACACATCTTTATAAATTAGCTTTTATTAATTGTTTAATAATTTCTAATTAATTGAACACAATTCATTGTGCATGTGGTCAAAATTTCAGAAATTTTGGATTAAGACTTTAAAAAGATAAAACTTTCAATGATCCCCACCTTGAGTTTAACAATTTGAGTTTAATCTACTCTTTTAACATTTTTAGGTGATGGAAATCATTTTCCTCTCTTAAACAAGTTGACATAAACTAAATGCTTCAGAATATATATACACCCGCCGCTGAATCTTTGCACTTGACAGTTCATGTGGCTTCGCGTAAAGTTGGCTACATTGTGGTTGTGACGTTGCCAGAGTGGCTAGTAAACAACAGCTGATAGTTCTTTCTGTGTCTAAGCCGCATACAAAAGTGTACGTAGTAGCGAACGTCAATGTATAATAACTATTTTGTATTATTATTGTTAATTGAAAATAACTTTGCATAAACATTGCAGCATATGTAGAATAAATTACGCACTTTTGACAATATAGAAACAGAACAATGCAAACTTGCCTGCCACATAGAGGAGAAATAAAACAAATTATAAGCATGCGATAACAAAAGTTATTTTCATTCACGATTTAAAACAGCAATGGCTCAATTCCACCCAAATCCTGTCGTCATTATCTTCACCAAGGCATATCATTAATGGTTCACACTCACTAATAATTCCGTCTATTTCTTGTGTTTTTCGTATTAGCTTATTCACATGATCTACTTTCTTCTTCCACGAAGCCGCGTCCACCGTCGCCACATCTTCCCACAAAAGCCTTTCCACCTCGGTAATGGTAAATGACTCCCTCACATAAACCTTAATGTCGTTCCACACTAATTTGATGGGGTTGAAGTGACAGTGTACGGCTTTATCAGCAGGAATAGAGGAATGGCTGTGAAGCTTCACGTACTCCTTTTCCTGTTCAAAGAATCCTCGGGTGCTCCTTAATAGTTCCAATGCCTGACTATTAAGTGGCGCAAAGGATTTACACTTCGTGAATCATCACTCAGCGATCGACGTCGTTTTTCAGACATTGTCGCACTTAAATCTTGTATAAATAAATAACATGACTTAAATGTATATAAAACAGATAAATATATATGTATATATATGTATAAATGAACAATAACTAAACTATAAAACAATAACCACAAATAAC
Source organism: Deroplatys truncata (assembly GCA_030765065.1). Classification (NCBI taxonomy): domain Eukaryota; kingdom Metazoa; phylum Arthropoda; class Insecta; order Mantodea; family Mantidae; genus Deroplatys; species Deroplatys truncata. The sequence goes on from CM060977.1 coordinate 21,368,190, forward strand.
AAGAACAATATGTAGCTTGCAAAGAACAACTCAACGTTTGTGCTAGAGATTCACAAACTGAAGCACGTGGTTGGGGATAGCTACATCCGGCAACAGAGCCGCTTCCAGCTCCGTTTCCGCTTCCGCTTTGTCATCGACCATCCGGAATGCTGCCTTGTGATTGGCTTAGAAAGTCAAGCGGTGAAAGCGTTTCATCTGTTTTTTTGCGAGTGTACCAACTTAAACGCGAGCTGTCAAGTGCAACGTTTCAGCGGCAGGGGGTATAGAAAGATGGAATTATACATTAGCATTACTCAATGTAACTTAAAACTATTTTTGTGAAGTAGAGGAGAAAAGAAATAAGAATTGAAAAGTTTTCTTCTTCTTCTGCCTTTCAAGGATTAGGCCTATTGACCTGTTCAGGCCTCAATTCCATCTTTTAACTGGATTCCTATGTCTGTCTTTCCTATAGGTTTATATTGTAAGGCCATCTTTGGAATCCTTCTTTCTTCCATTCTTTCCAAATGTTCTTTCCATTTTTGTTTTTGTTCTTCTAATTTATCCTTCACTGCAAAAATATTCAGTTATTGCCTAATTACTTCATTAGGGATCCTGTTCAATTTAGTGCAACCTTTAATTGTTCGTAAAAGTTTCATTTCTGCAGCCTGAACATTACTGCAATCTTTTCTCCTCATCAGCCAGGATTCACTGCCATATAAAACAACAGGTAGAGCCATCACCTTATAAAATTTAATTTTTGTTTCTCTTCGTGTAATTTTTAATGTTCTGCTTATAGTACCGCAGATACTCTGATATTTCTGTAATTTAATGTCTATGTCCTTATGTTAGTTAAAAGTATTATAACTTCCTAAATAGTTGAAATGCTGAACTTGATCCAGACCCAATTGAAAAGTTTTTGTATCCTAAAATGGAATTGTGATTATATTTTACACTAGTTGTAATAAAAGTTTGATTTCAGTTTCATGAAATGAAATGTTCCATACCTAAATATACCATGTAAGTGGGGGGAAGGAAGAAGTTATTTTCACACGACTTTCGCTGCCCACTACCATTTATTTTTATATAACTTCTACACTTCTTACAAAAGCTGATTTTTCTATCTATCTACTTCTGGCGAACAGAAAGGGTTTTGTGCACGGGCGCATTGTCATGCTACAGGAACCAGTCACCACTCCTCCATTTCTCCGGCCATTTGCATTGCACACTCTCTCTTAAGATAAAACATTTGCCAATAGGTGTTTTAAAGCGGATCACTAAAAGCTGGCTGTAAAATTACAAAGTGTTTCCATGACATTTTAAGAAACAACCTAATAGCAGCAGCACTTTAAAAAATGAACAGAAGTATTGAAAAATTCAATCCAATAATAATGAACATTTTGGATATTTTCACGGAAAAGTTATTTGAAATAAATTGCGTGTTTTAAAGGGTTTTACATTTTTGTCCATCTCTTAAAGTTTACCAGTTGTACAAAATTGCTTTTGAATGAGGTATTCATGGTTATTCTCAGAATATTCATTATATACATTTTTTCATGTAAATAGCTTAAATATATGGCATATGAGGTGTGATCAAAACGTTTCCGGAATGACGTTATAAATACTACACAACAGTTTGTTTTGTCTAATCTGATCTGCACTGTCACCCTTGAAGTAGTCTCCTTGGGAGTTGATACATTTGTCTCAGTGCTTCTGCCACTACCGGAAGCACCTCTGGAAGTCCTCTTCTTTCAACATGTTCAGAACCTTCTGCGATTTGCAATGGATGACATCAATGTCCTCAAAACAGTGTCCTCGGAGCCGCATTTTAAGTTGCGGGAAAAGAAAAAGTCTGCTGGTGCCAAATCTGGAGAATAGGCGGGATGGGGAACAGTATTCATCCTATTTTTATTAAAAAATTGGCAAACAGAAAGGGTTTTGTGCACGGGCGCATTGTCATGCTGCAGGAACCAGTCACCACTCTTCCATTTCTCCGGCCGTTTGCATCGCACACTCTCTCTTAATCTTTGCAGCACTTGTGTGTAGAACACTTGATTCACTGTTTGACCCTGTGGCACAAATTCCTTATGTACAATGCCTTTAATGTCAAAAAACACAATCATCATTGACTTCACTTTGGATGGAACTCTTCTGGCCTTTTTTGGGCGTGGAGATGAAGGACTCTTCCATTGTGAAGATTGTTGCTTCGTTTCTGGATTGTACCCATAAATCCATGTTTCATCATGATGCAGTAATTTGTATCACAAATTACTTAAATGTAAATAATGATTGTAATATGAATATGCATTTTTATGTGACATTGATTTGAGATGTTTATTGATTGTAATTATTGTTGAGAAGTAAGTTTATACGACCTTACTGAAACTGTCAATAATAGCGTGCAATAATGCAGCGAGGGGGTGAGCTGTTTATCATTATTGGAAACGAGGAAGTTATGTAATGTTGGCGCGTTTTTCTTTTAGAATTTGCTGGAACATTTACCTAGAGCATATGTATTCATAATTTTCATTGGATATAAAAATAGACGCTAATGTTGGCGCGTTTTATTAGCCAATTGCAGCTCAGTTATAATCTTTAGGCATGTCGGGGTGTATGAGTATAAATAGAGGCTAGGTTAGAGGTAAAGTCCTTCAGTCGGTCAGTTCATCAAAAATATTTGTACACTACACGTCGTCTTCGGTCCGTCAGTTCGTCGAAAGTATTTGTACGGCACACGTCGGATATCCATTTGTAGGTTACGCGTAACAGAATTAGGAAAAATCTTAAGTGTTATAAAGTTAATTATACAAAAAGTTGAAATACGCGAATTAAGAATTATCAGTAATGAAGTTATTATAACAGTTTCAGTTTGGCGAGTGTCAAGATCAATGTGTAAATGTGATAGTTAACGTGTTCGACAATAAAAGTGTAAAACAAATTTCTTCATCATTGTTATTTTTGGATAAGAGACTCCCTTCCGTTTACACAACCTGTATAAAGAGAAGTGCTTGACCAAAAAGATCGTAGCTAGCCGGAGGACAGAGAACCAAAATTAAATAAAATAGCAGTAGCATTCTTTCAAACGAACATTAATACTGTCGCAAATTGCTAACACCAGATAGAGCTAACAAGCCTAACAAATGAATCATGTCACAAGATGGATTCACCACGTGGAGTAACAACAAAACAAATAACATTATAAATTTACCGTCGCAATCACCAGTAATATTTTTCTCCATAAACTGTGGGTCATTTTGTAGCTGTTCTTTAAGTTCTGTGCAGGCAATCACACGGCTTTCCTTTTGGTCATTTGAAAGCAGGCGGGGCACGAACTTGGTGCAATTTTTCTCATGTTCAAATTGTCTTTCAAAATGCTTTGAACACTTCCAAAGGAGAGTCCTAATGAGTCAGAAAGTTCTCTTATTGTAATGCACCTATCATTTAAGACCATTTCCCTCACCTGATTGATATTTTTATCAGTTTTGCTGGAACAGGGTTGCCCCGAACAATCTGCATCTTTAACTGATGTCACACCACTTTTAAATTTCGAAAACCATTCAAATGCTTGAGTTTTACCCATAACTTCCTCCCTGTACACTGTTCTTAACATTTCATAGGCTTCTGTTGCAGTTTTACCGAGTTTAAAGCAGAATTTGATGTTTGTTCTTTGTTCTTCATAATCTGACATTTTTGCTATGTGGAAAAATCGCAGCACATGCAAAACATGTGTTCACTTTGCGACGGACCTCCTCGTGGCATCGTCTTCCTTCCTTCTGTGATGAAGTTGTGGGTGGTTGGTCTAGGCTGAAATTGTAAGCCTAGCACACTTGTGTGTTGCCCTATTGCTAAACTCTTTCCCAGGGTGTGGTAACAGTAAAAGAAATGAAACTCTGTGATAATTTAACTTTCATTTTATTAGCAATAATAAGAACAGTACTTAATAACGTGCTTACTGTGTGTTTTGTTTAATACCCAATTCTAAAGGGCCTATCTGCAGACATTTACCTCCCAAGCTAAATCTATTTCCTATTGCTGGCTTCACACGCATCGCCGCAAGCATGGTGTGAATTTTACCTCCTCTCCAGAATCAGCAAAGCGATAAGACGCCAAAGCTTTACGCGTGCTCCCTTTTATACCATCACAGGGGGACGCCACATTTACCTAGCTATTTTAAAAACTTTACTCGTATTGGCTTTCCCCTGCGCGTGGTATGAGAATATTTGCCCCCATATCTGAAGTCCTGACAAGTTTGGAATTCCCCAAAGTGTCAAGATCTCTCTCCCTGTCTTTTTATTCTGTGGCTATCTCTCTCAGTCATTTCTTGCAAGTGCCTGTGACCACTTTAGCAAGGTTGCAATTCTGTCATCCTCTGTTACCCTCTCATGCCTAGCTGGCCTTCCCTCACATCTTACATGTGGGTGCTACAATATTAAGTTACCTTCTTTCATTAACATTAACATTTACAATGATCTTGTAGTTCCCGCTACAACTTCAGAGCGTCTACCTCACCACTGCATGGTCACAGGAAGTCACTTGACCTCTCATTTTTATCAGGAAGGAACGCTGCATGTACAGTCTGGGTAAGAATTAAAGAAATCTCAGTGTCAGCATTGTTGTGAAGCCATTCCGGAAACTTTTTGATCACACCTCATCTGTACACACACACATTTATACTCTCGCTCATACTTCCATACTCTAGGGAGGACGAGGAATAATCCTGGCTAAAGAAAAATTCCCATCCTCCAGCCAGGAATCAAACCTGGGACCTCTGGATTTGGAAGCTAGCATACTAATAACCAGACTACAGAGGCAGTGTAATCGAAATTGTTAAATCCATTTTAAAGAAAATAAAAAATTTGAAAAATGTTCCGTGTAAAGGGTAGTTTGGGGTAGAATTCTATTGAAAATCTTTTTATCTCATCTTTGGAAGATGCTGCTGAACTTAAATAGTAAGTTTGTTATTTATCCAACATTTTGTTTTTGAGATACACACACATTTTCCTTTTTCTAAAACAGCCTCTTTTGGATTCAGATGGCCTCAAAATGTAGTTTTGGTGAAATCTTTACTCCTTGGGTGGCGTATAATACTTCCTCTTTTGTACTATACGTAGGTGACAGAGAAAGTAAAAATGTAGTACTTAGAACATTTATTACTGCTTACCCCTAATTTGTAGGCAGGTGATTTCTGGGGAAAATATTGGATATTAAAGTTAAGGCATGAATACTGTGTGATTGCAGATCCGACCATGAAGATGGAGGTGAGACAGGTGGCAGTGTTTCAGTTGTGGCTCGTCCTCGTACTGCAGTGGGCAACCTGAGGAATCTTATCAACAGAAAACAGGCTTCTGTGTCATCAATAACTCTCAGATCCATCTCTGTGCCATCTAGTGACAGTGGGGGAGGAACCTGTGACCTTATTGGCAGCATATTGGATAGTCAGTCAGTGTGGCATTCCAAGAAGACACTAGCTACTATCAATCGAGATGGGAGCCTGCAGATACAAAGTGATAGGAAAAGCAGTGACTCTAGAAAGAGTGAGAGTGGCGTTAATGTGAGAACAGACGATAGGCTATCACAGATTAGCAGTACTAGTGCACCAGTTAATGTTAGTGAAGCAGGTTCTGCATCAAGTCACGTGACTCAGGCACCCATGTACCCCGGTCGTAGTGGAGGAAGTGGCGCTAGACCACCACCTGCAGGTGGAAGTTTTCATCAGTTTGGTGGCGCTAGGTACAGCAGTAGCCCATCTTATGGCTATCAGGGAGGTCGCGGCTACTCAAGTTTCCCATCACCGTCATCTTTTGATTCTCGAGGTACTCGAGCAGGTTATGCAAATTATTTGAACAGTGGACCACTACCTCCGCCACCTCCACCCTTGCCACCCTATAGAGGCAATCTTCTCAGGTTTCGTATGACCCCACCCAGATTTCCAATTAGACGACCTCAGGCTCCTCCGCAGCCACCACAGCAAGGACCTGCGACTAGTTCAATGGACTTCCCTCCAGTGGATGACATTGACGATAACATAGAAGACCAGAAACAGTCAACAAAACCAGGGGAAGAAGAAGAAGAGATAGATATATACAGCGATATTGAAGTTGGGGGAGGGTCAAATAGCGGGGGTGCAGGTGGTGCTGAACCAGATGACAATGACCGAGGGTTGGAGTTGAGTTATGAAGCGTTGCCCCCACCACCAGTACCTCCAGCTTTACTCATGGGTATGAGTGACGAAGAACCAGGAAGTGACAATGAACTTGTAATTGATGATAACGTCACACCCTCCACTCCAGAGAACCAAAATGAGGAACTTACAAAGCCAGAAATACCTGAATCTGAAAAATATGATCCTGCTGAGCCTTCCAATGACACTGATGAAGAAGGAGAAGAAGAAGAAGAAGAAGCAACATTGGCCAAAGCAAACGTAACTGCTCGTGCCCTGATAACTTCAGGTTCATGTCCTGTCATGTCTCAGTCTTCAAACTCAAATGCAAGCTATTTGCATTCACCAACTTATGGTGAAAGCAGTGGGTTGATTACCGACTTAAAAATCCCCTCATTAAGTGGTGAAATTCCTATACCAAAACTTGGAACAGCAGCTAGAGATGAGGAAGCAAGACATTCTTCTAATGAGGAAGATGAGGAGGAATGTCCTAACTTTTCTATTTATTCTGCTGCCAGCATGGACATTGCCAGAAGGACGACGACAAAAGAGGAAGAGGATGAGCCTCAAACTGAACTCGAAATGAAGACTGAAGATGAGGCAAATGTAGAACCTAGTAAAGAGGAAGAACGCTCCAGTCCTATCGAAGAAAAGGATGAAAATAGCAATGCTAGTGCTGCAGATGAGGAAGCAGCCAAAGAAGAAAAACCAGCAGAAGAGGAGGAGGAGAAAGAGGATATATCTGCTGAAAAAGACATTAAAACAGATAATGAGGAAGAAAAAAGTGAAGAAGACAATAAAGAAGACAAAGATGAGCCACCAGAACCACCACCACCACCACCACCACCACCACAAGATGATGCCTCTGCAGCTGTTCTAGAAACAAAAGCTGAAACAGAAAATAAAGTTGGAGAAACAGAGGAAGAGGAGGCTAATATTGCTGAAGAAGTTCAGCATGCAAAAGAGGATTCTGAGGAGAAACCTGAAGAAGGCGCAGCAGTGGCCGAAGAAGGAATGAAAAAAATTAGTCTTGTTGAAGAAATCTTTGGCTCTGATGATGACAGTCTGATTGGTGGGGCAACATCAGCAGTATCAGCAGCAACTGTTGACAATGCTCCTCAATCTGCTGTAACTCCCATTGGTCTAGAAGGGCTTGACACGGAAACCATTTCAGAAACGGAAGAAGCAATTAATTTTGAGGACGATTTGAGCCATGATGATGGATTTCTCACTGCAGAAGAGGATGGTGAAATTCCTTCTGGAAAAAAGAAAAAGAAGAAGAAGAGCAGGAAAAGTTCACTCAGTGGCAGTGCAGGAGAAGAAGGTGCCATTGGCAAGGATCAGGAACCCATAGATTATGAAGAGGGCGAAATTGTGGACGACAGACCCAAACCTGTTGATGTACCGAAAAAGGATAAAAAACTTGACAAGAAAGATAAGTCAAAGTATGATAAAGATGTACAAAAAAGTGGGGATGAAAATTTTGATATAACAGGAAAGTCAAAAGCATCCACAGATGAAGAAAGGAAAAAGAAGAAGAAGAAATCTAGTGAAAAGAGGGCTTCAAAAGAAAGAATTGTGCTTAGTAGTAGTGAAAATAAAGAGAAAAATAAAGACAAATCCAGCAAAGGAGATGACAGTAATATAGCATGGAAAAAGCCTTCTAAAAGTACAAAAGAAAGAAATTACCGTGATACTAAAGCCAAAGGAGATGCAGATCATAGTAAAGCAAAGGAGGCTGCCAAGAGAAAGGACGATCTTCTAGGAAAGAGGGAAAAGAAAAAGAAGGAAAAGCGAAAAGACATGGAAAGATATGACGTGAGAAAAGTGGTTGGTGACAAGAAACGCAAACGAAGAGATGCTTTTGGTAGAGATCTTTCCAGAGATCGTTCCATTTCAAAATCGAGATCTAGATCACGTGGTAGGTCTTACGACAGGCCACATGGTAGATCACGATCATTATCTAGGCAAAGAATCGCACGTTCACGGGGCAGGTCCCCAGTGAAATCCAGGCTGCGTAGCCGGAGTAGATCACGATTAAGATCAAGAAGTAGATCACGGCTCAGATCAAGGAGCCGTTCCAAGACACGAACTAAAGTCAAATCAAAAGACAGATCAAGGAAGAGTCGGTCAAAAGACAGACTGAGATCGAGAATAAGCCGCAGCAGAAGTAGAGGAAGAAGATCTAGATCACGAAGCCACAGCAGGTCAAGGAATAGATCAAGGTTAAGGTCACGAAGCAGATCACCAAGGAGGTCCAAAGATAGGAAAGATAAATTAAGGGAAGTACGTTCACAAAGGTGCCGATATAGGGAGAGAAGATCCTGGTCCCATTCTTGGACCCCATCCTGGTCACGATCTCGTTCTGTTTCATATTCATCCTATTCCAGGTCTCGGTCACCAACACCTAGGCGCTATAATCGCTCATATTCACGCTCATTTTCACGATCTTGGTCACGAGAAAGACATGAAAGAATACCTGTCATTGAAAAGAAATCCATTTCTAAAACAGCCAAAAAGTTGACTGTGATTGTATCTAATACTAAAGATGATTCTGAAAGACAGAGAAAGAAGGAGAAAAAGAGAAAAGAAGCAAAGAAAACTAAAGAGGCTCTTCTTTCTTTAGAGAAACGAAAAAAGAGGAAAGAAAAGTCTCCGGCTCCTTCTAAGGAAGTTTTTACTTCTGGTGATAATATTTTGGTTAGTGTGAACTTTAACAAGTCCAATAAAAGTACAAGTAGTAAAGATATTTCAGCATCTGGTTTAACTTTAATATCAAAAGAATCTTCCAAGAGGAAACAGCATGATGAATCCTTTGAGATTGAGAGAGAGCCTGCTAAAAAGATGCGAAAAGATAAAGGAAGCAAAGAGAAAGCATCTCCTAGACAGAAGAATGGAAATGTCAGTATTGAAAAGGTAATGGTCCGATCAGTTGAAAAGAAATCCAAGAAAGTGGCTCAAAAAGTGAATGCAAAAGCCGCAGCAAGGCTAGCTCATTTAATGAATAAAAAACCAGTTGCTATTATTGACTTAGACCAATCTCCATTCCATGAACAAACCCCATCTCCAAGAGACCTTATTGTCTTGAGTGATAGTGAAGATGAAGCCATGAACAAAGAAGCAGATAGGGAGGAGCTGGTCGAGAGCTTAAATAGTCTAAGAAGCTTGCGATCGAGAACCCCAAGTCCAAAGATTTCTTCTAAACAGGGTCCACCTCCTGGTAGTTCGCTTGCAAGGACTCCTGAACCAGAATCCCCAGCGCCAGTGGTTAACTACCTGGTTACAAGCACCGGACCAAAAACTCCACCAGAGCCACAAATCAAGTTCTCAATTGCTTCCAAAACTCAGCTGAGATCTATTACTAATCCTCTGAGAGAAGATGAGGAGGACTTGATGGCAGAAGATGGTGGTCTTGACGATTTGGATCAGAGGATAGAGGAAGAGCTGGACAGAGAACTGGATAGGGACAGAGTAATGGAAGTGTTGCACAAAGGTCCAAACACTCCCCCTGAACCACGTGGGCCCACAACACCTTGTTCTCCTCCAACATCTCCAGATGCTTATGATCCATTTGATCCTACGAAGTCGGGTACACCATCACCAGTTGGTGCTGGCATAAGTATGGATGGCCCCCCAAGTCCTGTACACACTCCCTCAGAAAAGATGATGCAGCTGAGTGTGATGAATCGAGAATCACCAGCTGTCAGTGAACTGGAGGAACTAGCAGGCAAATCTTTGGAGGTCAGAGCAACTACGCCAGCAGTGGTATCTGCTGAGGAAGTAGCAGAGCATTCCAGTCAGTCACCTGACCGAACAAAGCTTTCTGTTAGAGTGGATGCTGTTTTGGCAAGTTCTCCATCAATAATGCCAGAAACTGCTTCGTTACCCCCTCCAGTTGCTAGTGACAATGAAGCATCTCAGTCCCTGGAGCTGGCAGATGCTGCTGATAAATCCAAACAAATGTCCCTAGGTTTGCCACCATCAGTTACATCTGCTAGCATTACAGACACAAATGCGGCAAAGTCTCCAGACCGGAACATATCTGTAGTTATCAATACACAGACACAAAACTTACAGGGCACTCCAGCGAAACCACCAGCTTTCCCCAATAACTCTCTGAAAGTTGCTGTATCCCAGCAACCAATAACCTCAACTCCAACACATTCCGCAGCCCCAGCACCAGCATTTCCTGCACTAACCCCTGCAAATATAGCCAGTATACTCTGTACGCCACCCCCATCTGCACTGCCCCTCAGTCGCATGGCTCTCTTTAACCCTTCAGCAATACCAGTGTCGCAGATGATGGCTCAACAACAGCAACCCATGCTGAGCTCTCCAGTGATAATACAGCAGAGACCACCTCCAGCTATAGCAAGGACCACACCTGAGAAGTTGCCGGGACCTCCAACGCCATCAAAGTTGCCAATAAGGGCAAACACAGTTCAGAATGGTGAACAGACACAGTCCAATCAGAAGCAACCTCCTGACATAAGTACGGATGTGATAGATATGGACTTGGAGTCTCCATATTCACCCGGATCTAGCGAGGGAGATGATCTGTTTGAGCCTCCATCAGAGGTGAAGTCAGTCACACCATCTTCATCATACACTGCAGTGAATGAGAGAAATAGATCCTTGCCTTTGCCAAATAAAAATACCAACAAACTTCCACCACCATTAGCTGCTATATTACACAAGTCTCCCAACAAAGGAGCAGCTAACCAAGACAAATTTGATACTCTCTTTGGTATGTCTCCACTCCGGATTAACAAAGCAGCGTCCAAAACTTTGCCGGCAAAACACACTCTGAAATCACATCACTCCAAGAGCAACAAGTCCAAGTCAGGAAAACACGATAAGAGCAAAGGTAATTAACAACTATTAGTTTTCTCTATCAAGTATCACACTTTTAGCAACAAATACCAGGTAGACCCATAGTAGTTCAAAATTCATAGATCTGCATTTTTAAAAGGATTTAAAATTGATGTGTTATAATTTGACAACCGTAGGGAACTTACCGTATTTCTTCAAATACAAAACGATCATTCTTATTTTTATATATTTATATTTTATTTATTTATTTTTATGCATCAAAATAAACACATTGAAAACTCATGGTTGTCTTGCATTCATGAGCTAAATTGCCTTTCTTGGGCCCACCTATATTGGATGTAAGGAAGTGAGAAATAATGAAATAAATTACCTTATGAGGGAATGTAGAAGTAGATGCGAACTGTTGTACATCAGGCGCCTGCCAGAACGTCAGTTTTTTGTGCCTTACTGAAATAGGGGAATGGGAAACTAACTATAAAAAACGTGGCCATCTTCACGGTAATACTGACGCTCATTCAGAAGTGCCAACTGAAGTAAGAATCTGGGAATCTGATAAGTAAGGGGTGTGTTGGTACTTCTTCTTCATGTTATAGCTGCTTAAAAAGAGTGCCACGTGTACAGAGCCAGCTGTGCACAAAGAAAAGAAAATGGTGTGCACAGGATGTTCAGAATAGCGTGAAGGCAGTAATGAAAGACTATTTTGAGAAAATTAAAATTTTCAAAAAAATGTTCCATGTAAAGGGTAATCTGGGGTGGGAGGATTTTCTTGAAAACCTTCGTGTCGCATCTCTAGAAGATACTGAACCTAAAGCAAGTGTTTGGTGTTTATCCAACTGTTCGTTTCTGAGTTATGCTGTTCACAGACAGACACACACATGGACATGTTTCCAAAAATCCCTTCTTTTTTTTTGGATTCAGGAGGCCTCAAAACATGTATTTCCGATGAAATCTCGGTATCGAATTTTTGAGTGGAATGCAATACTGTTCGCCAACGGAAAGAAAGTCCCTGACAGGAATGTGCTACTCTTATCTGTTTGGAAAAAGTGCGACAAGGACAGTGAATGTGTGACGAAGAACACATGCTATGCAAGGAGTAAAACTGTTCAACTGAGCTGTCGTGTGTGTCATAAATGTGTGTAACATAAGCAAGTAGGCAGGGTTCAGACCATGTCTAATCAGCAATTTCCCCTATGCCTTCATTCCCCGGGGACTTTCTTTGCTGTGGAAGACAGTACTTCCCCTACTTACTATACGTAGTAGAGAAAGTAAAAATGAATTCAGAAACCTAAGCTTATATAAAAAAAACCTAACCCAAGGTTAAAATTCATGAATTCAGAAACGTAAGCTTATATATAAAAAAAAAAACCAAACCGAGAAATTTGGGGATATATCTCTGTCTTTGGCGGCATTACTTATTCATATGTTGCCAGCATTGCGTTAAAGCCAGAGAATGACATACAGTGCCATCTATTGGACATCTAAGACATCACTTCAGTCGCTAATGCAGGCCCAAGAAAGGCAATTTACCCCATTCATGATGTATACCATCGAAACAGTATGTGGAAAGAAATAAGCTTCATACTTTGCTGGTTTGGTTTGATGGGAATGAGATGCATGTGGGAAATACTAAAGGTTACGGTCCAGATGACAATGTATCAGCGGGTTTCTGTATGTGTGATTTTGCATCAGTAAATTAAGCGATTTACAAATAAGCCCACAGATTTCAGACAGAATTTGGATGTTATAAAAATTTCCATACACTACATATTTTGATGGAGAAATCAATACAGTTTCTTAAATATCTATTTGTTTGGCTATAAACATGCAAACATATTGTTATTTTTCCAGATTCTAGAGCTGCAATCAAAGCAATAACATTAACTCAGAATCTAAAAATTGAAAAAATAAGAGACATTTACTGTTTAGTTAAACAGATACAAATTTAAAAAAAGTATATTAGTGTGGACTTCTGCACATTGTGGATGGAATAACAGTGAGAAAGCAGATATATCAGCAAAAAAAAAAAAGAAGGGAACCGTAATTCATAATAAAGTACAACCGAAAGTACCACTGGAATCAGTTAAATGTATCATTAACCAGAAAATCAATAATAATTGTAACTCTAAATTAACTACAAATATATTAAATTACAAAAGAGAAAAATTCATAAAAACCTAAAAACTAATACCTGAACTACCTAGAAAAACAGTCGTTGCTATACTGTATTACTCTTAGGTTGATCCGCACCAAAACAAACCCATGTGACCAATGCACTGTGATACGACACAGTAGCAATGCATGTAGGAAAGTAGCTCTGTGCTAATAATCAAAATTTTAGAATGAATTTATCCTTAAACGGTATAATATTCTATACAAATACCTAAGAGTTTAATTAACACCGATTTATACTGTTAAACAGGGCTACAAGTCCCAACATGCAATTCGTGAGTCATCTGATCTGAGCATGCGCAGAATATTGTTTACACCCTGAAATCAGCAGTTTCTGTTTAGTATCATAGAGGACGGTGAATTTGCTCTCATGTCTTCGTCGACTTACATAAAGCATAAGCTGGGCAAACCATCGACTGGTGGTGAAAACAAAAAGATAGTGTGGAATGTTTATTATAAGTTATGTGAGAAACATCCAATACTTCCCGTGAAAAACGTGGTGATATTAACTTATGAGCTCACTGGTGTTTCAAGCACAAGTATAAACAGTACTGATAAAGAAAAATTTGAAACAGGAAAAATGTTACATCCGGGAATAAAAGAAGGCATGTGAAATATGTGATGCAAGAATGTAACGATTTTGTGAAGAGTGCAATATGCACAATTTCGTTTTTTTTTTAAAAATGAGCCACCAACAATTGATAAAGTGCGCTTCCAGAGAGCGAATAAATGTAAGATATCGCATACCTGTTACTTTCCTTTTCGCTCATTCCTTTAGAATTAACTATCATTATATGTGCTAACTTTTATTTTCTTGTAACTGTCAATCTTATCTCCTTTAATCCCTAAAAATATGCTAGTCACCGTATAAGTTGCTGGAATAGGGACTCTTTCTTTTTACATTACGTGCCGTGTATACTCGCCACATTGTTGTGAAAGTATAACAGTATTTCTGGTGCGAATGGCGTAACGATACACTACAACGGTGCACTGGTTACCTGGGTTTTGTTTTGGTGCGGATCAACCTAAGAGTGAATACAGTTTAGGTTCAGACTTACCACTTGATATGACTGTCTCAGCAAACATCTATACAAAAGGGATTGCCACCATCTTCAAACCTTCTGTTATGCAATAAGGAAGAAGAAAAATCGAATGTGGAACATAAATTAATCTTTGAACTTCTCAAATCGTGTCCAGACTTGATCTCAAAATATTGGGAAGCAGAAGGAAGAATGGCTTTGTTGCTAAAATCTGAGCATTAGATACACACACACACACACACACACACACACACACACACACACACACATATGTGCAGACATTTTCTTTATAGAGTCAAAATATAAATTATAACATTTGTTTTCTAACTATTTTTTGCCAGCTGATGATCACACAGAAAGAGATACATGCTGTGTATCTCCTTCCCTCCCTGTTCAACTGCTTAATGTATTTTTGCCTCAGTTGGTAACAGCAATATACGAGGGCTGATCAATAAAGACTGAGACTGATTTTTTTTCACAGATATTTATTACTCCATTTCAATGTTGACATGATCTTTTTCAAAGTAGTCCCCTCCTAACTGAATGCACTTTTTATTGCGTCTCTGCCAGTCCTCGAACACATGGTGCAGGCCATTCTTTGTCAGGTCTTTGAGAATCGCCTCACTTTTCTTTAGCACTGCTTCAGTGCTCTCAAATCGAATGCCCCGGAGCTTTGCCTTTAGTAATGGGAATAAAAAGAAATCACAGGGTGTAAGACCGGGGCTTTAAGGCGGATGCGGCACACAGGTAATGTTGAATTTAGCCAAAAATTCCTGGACTTGATTTGCGACGTGAGGCCGCGCGTTGTCGTGATGAAGTCGCCACCCATTCCGATGATGTTCTGGACGTTTCCTTAATGTGCTTCCTCAATGTAGCCAATACTGTCGTGTAGTAGCTGCTGTAACAGTAGTGTGAGGGGGGAACTGCATGCTGGTAAATCATTCCATTCCGAAACACCAGGCCCACCTTGCTTAGCACACAGGACTCGCCCTTCTTTGAAGTCCTTGAACCACCTAAACATCATTGCACGAGGTAGTGCATCTTCACCGTATGCTTGCTTCAGCTTTTTGAAAGTTTCAAGGCTGTATGATTTAAACGAAAATAAAATTTTATTGTGCTGTATTGCTCCTCTCGTGTCACCTCCATTTTGTGGTATGCGAAATTCAAGTAGGCTCAACAATATACAGCATTACTACCAACCTACCGTTACGAGAGTGCTGTCGCTTATGGACATTATACATGAAACCCTGCTCTTTTCAAGTATTCATGGTAGAGACATAAAACTATCAAGGAAACTACAGAAAAAAATCAGTCTCAGTCTTTATTGAGCAGCCCTCATATTATACATGCATATAGTTGTGGTGTCTTAATGATCTTAAAGAAAATCATATCTGATTCCAATGACTTAAAATGATTTTGAAAGGAGATGAAAAGGGATCAATCACAACAGTAGTGCATGAGCTAAACATGTGAATGGGTTGAAGAATTGTAATGGGTGTCACCTTGCACCAAACAACCATTGATAGTGTGTAGATCAACTTCAGCTCCATCTCCAGTGTATGATCACCACTACAATTTTTCTCATTTTATACAGCAACCTTATGCAGAGCTGTTTTAAATCTTGTTTTAAGAACTTTTTTAAATGCTAAATTGTTGAATCAGGTTCGGAAAAAAGTGAGGTTCAACTTGTATTTGGAGAAATACTGAACATCTAGTAATTATGTGTAATGAAAACTAAACATCATTTTAAAAGGTACTAAAACAAATGATACTCCTGTGGTCAAACCAAATAGATAAATTTGTAACAATGAATTGATAGCAGCATACAGGCATGATGGGTTCTCCATTAATGACCAAAAGAACAGTATAGAAAGTTGTTTCTATGAAAAAGGGGGTTATCCAAAATAATATTGTACTACATAGAAACCAGTAATGAATATTTCAAAATGTGTTCCATCTTGTAATAATCTTGTAGTAAATTTGTGTTTCATTGGAAATCTATAAAGTCTTGTATGGTAGTGGTGCTAGCTTCCCTTTTGTATAGGGTTGCCATAATCTGATAATTCCAAACCAGGACATATTTTACCATTAGTTTAATTGAAGAATGAAATGAAATTTTGAGGAACAAAGGGTCCTAATGTAGGAAAAATCTGTATTTAATCAATAATCCAGAGTTTTGCAAGGATTGCTTTATTGTACTTTACCTTAAGTTAGCACATATTACCAAAAACGTATTAAATGTATTCAGTTTTAAGTTTTTTTATACCAGTCGCATTTCTCAGAATCTGGAACAGAAGAAAGGAACTTGGTATTGTTCACAATAAGTTTATCAAACTCATTAGAACTTATAATTTTTATATTGTATTGTATTTCCAGCATTGCATTAACTATTTTATTGTTAAGCTATTCCTTTCTTCTGTCCACTGAGCACTCATGAGAGAAAAACTCTCTGCACATTGATGTTATAACTAGGAATGGAGAAATACAGTGTGAGCCAAAAGACTGCGCACTGTTTTTCCTGTCTGCATTCTCGGCGCTCATTGCCTTCTGCCGTTATTATAGAAAGGCGCGGATGAAACCATACAACATTTTTAAAACTACTTTTAAAGGCTTTACTTATCAACTTTATGAAAGGAAATGCTGAAACTGGCCACCATCGTTGTCCATACATTTTTGGCACCTCTTTATGAGACTATCCATCACTCACCGTGGTTCATGCTGAGAAATTTCCTGGCGGATATTTTGTTTTAATTCTTCCAGGGTGTGTGGGTTTGTCTTGTACACTTTATGTTTTATGTTATCCCGGAGGGGTATTTTATGAACAATATTGCTCGCAGCGCTGTGTTTTTCCACTGGACGTGTGGAAATATGATAAAAACATGATAACGTACTGCTGCTATAAACAAAGTCATGCTGTGGTTTAGCTTTGCAGCGTGAAGTGTAGTATTGAATTGACGGTGATGTGATATAGTTCAGTTATTACGAGTTATTTTCTACTGCACCGCGTGTATTTATTCTTAATTCATATGTGTTAACTCAGTAAGCTCGCCAAGTGAAAGTACGATTTGCAGAAAGATTTCTAGGTGTAAAAGTTCCAGGCCGTTCAACAATCCATGAACTTAACAGTAAATTTCAAGCCACAGGAAGTGTTCAGGCTAAGAAATCTAAAAGATGGCGTTTGGTTCTTACCGAAGAAACATTAGACAACATTGGTCCATCGTTTGGAAAATTCCCCTCCCAAAATTCCATAATGGATAGTTTCCTAAAGAGGTGCCAAAAATGTATGGACAACGATGGTGGCCAGTTTCAGCATTTCCTTTCATAAAGTTGGTAAGTAAAGCCTTTAAAAGTAGTTTTAAAAATGTTGTATGGTTTCATCCGTGCCTTTCTGTGATAGCGGCAGACGGCAACGAGCGCCCAGGACGCGGACAGGAAAAACTCCGCGCAGGCAGTTCGGAGTCTTTTGGCTCACTCTGTAGTGCCCCACAAGTTGTTAACAACTGTGAATAGTGCTCACTAGAAATGCAATTATGAATGAAGCAACCCATTACTTTTGTGACAACAAATTCTGAAAACTATCATCTTGGCCTCCCCTCAAAAAACATTACATTTGTTGAAGTTGAGTTCAAATATAGTAAAATATGTTGGACTTTTGTCTTTTTGGCTTGGACATTTTTGTTTACCATAAAATCTGAGACAGCCCGTGAAATCTGTGTTATATGATAACCCTACTTTTATAGCTTTTTAGATATCGAACAGGGTGTGGTAATACCTCAAGCAATTCATCTTTCCAATGATGTTACATTTGTAAAGGAGATGCAATCAACATTATGGGTAGTAAAATATAAGCATGGAATGTATATTTCTAGTTCAGATGTCTGTATTGTGTGATGCTGGTTGTTGTTAAACCGTTTCTTCTAAGCTTACTTTGCATGTAAACATACCAAACCATGTTATTCCGTGTCTGCTTTATCCTGATTAGTTAAAGCTGTTAGTACCATAAAGTGTGCATTTCCTAACATGTGGAGACTGTGGGACCAATGGACAACATAGCATGATGGAATTGTAACAACTTACACTCATACAAATGAAGTGTCAGAATCATGCAATTATGAAGTGTTTTTAAATAATATTACAGTTACGGAGTGCTCGCTAGTGGCGCAATTCCTGCGATTCTGTGATGTCAGGTTCACTATTGGAAGAACTTTCCAGATGTTTTAATTTGCTTTCGAAATTTCCCTATACTGCTATCATTTACACTCTTAAATTCAGATACGAGCTCCTCCATTTGTCATATTGTCTGAAAGGACATTTAAAATGTGTAACACAAATGTTTTCTCGCCACTATGTAAATGTTTCCCCATACAATGTTTGAGCTCAAAGCTACCTGCGGATCCTTGTCATTATGCAGCATTTACATATGACAGAAGGAAAACTCACGCACTTTAAGTTGTCAGTGAATAACAGTCAATTTTAAAGCAGTTTAGCATTATACTCAACTGAGGTAATAATCTGTGCTAATCAGATTACCGCAGTAAACAAGCTGTGGTAATCTAATCAAAGTGCATGTGCCTTCTGCTACACAAGTCAAGTTTAAATACGAGAACCAACATCCACACATTTTGCAATACTGTGGTATTAATACACAAATGAGTCATTGCCTCCACATACTTATTTCATGCATGTGCTTGCATTTTCTTGTAATTGTTCAAACATATGAAGGCAGATTACTGTTTTAAACACAGGACTGGCTTCTGTTGCATTTAGTGATTATGCGTCTAGCAGCGATAGGAGAAAAGTAGACATGCTTTTGTTTACATGCAGAGTAAAGTAAGGGAAAATGGCATAATCTTTGAAACAGTTTCACTAACATATCACTAATAGCAGTATTTGTTTTGCTTCAGGAGGGAAGAAAGAAATAGCCATTAAAATGGACGAGGATCAGCTGCAGATCTTAGATGACCTACCAAGTTCCGCTGTGGAATTGCAGGTGAAGGACAAGGTATATAAACGTGTGGGGCCTGCTTATGCTCTCTGCTGCTTGCTTCTCCTAATGCTTGTGCATTTAAACCTGACTTAGTACAAGTTCATGAGCATTTCCTTCAAGAGATCATAACCCCCATTTACAGCGGGGTACAAAGTAACAGGAGGGAGCATACATGGGCTAAATCCTTGAAATGAGAACAGTGTTTGAGCCCACAATTCATTGTACTTCTGGTTACTGGAAGTAAGCTGTTCCATTTTATCACATTGAAAAAAAAACAAAAAGACTGGTTAGTTTTAACTACGTTTTTACGAGATTTTGTAAATACCTAACTTTCAAGCACTTTCTCCTGTACAGCAGAATCAAAGCCTGTATTAATCAGTAACAAGCAGTCTTAACCATTATGCAATTGGATTATAAATGTTGTTTCAATGCTCATACAATCAGTGACCTTTGCGGGAACCTCATTCCACCAGGTGACTGCTGGACTAGAGACATCCACAGACAGTGTCTGTTACCTCCAATGGTACATTGTTATTAAGGTTGGTGATGGAACAAAGGTACTTACAGCTTTTACTGTTGACTCTGAACCAGTTGGGCCTTTGGGAAACCTTTCATGAGCTAGACAGAGGTGAAGGCCTGGATATGGCTGACTTAAAGTCACTCTCAGCAAGAGCCACAAACAAAACCACTGAATACCACGACACCTGGATATATATAGAATTATGGTTTTGTTAATTTCATCATATACAGGGTGGACCATTTAAGTTGAGACTGTACAATATCTCCAAAACTAAACGTTGTAAAAAGAAACATCTTTACTAAAAGTTGCTTGATATTATGGGGGAAAGCAAATGCCATTAGTCGTGTTTTGTTTGAAGGACGTTATGATGGTCATTTTAGGGTCAATTTAATTTTTTTAAATGGGAAGCTACATTTTGTATGTTTTCTCATTAGAAGATGGTTTATAAAAAGCTGTTTATTTTGAGATGAATAAGGAAACAAAATAAAAAATGTTGGTTCCCAATTACAAAATGGTACAAACAAGTTTTACAAATGCTTATTCCCCATCTACTTTATGTTAATTGACGTAAACCTTTGCAGAAACTATCTATTGCAAGGAGAATATGGTAGGCTTTAAGCGATAGTCAAATGTTTTAAGAGCTGGTTGCTATGTGAAGCATTCCATTCTCTTTGTATACGTAGGATATAAAAAAATGAATAACAAATTCCCATTTGAGAAAAAGTATAAGTATTGGAAAATTCAAACAAATAACAAGGAATATCTCAGAAATGGTTCACTCCGTAAACTCAAGTACCAAGTTTGGTGTTTATCCCACTTTTCGTTTTTGAGTTATGCTGTTCACAGACATACATACAGACAGACAGACAGAAAGAAAGAAACACACATGGACATAATGCTTTATTTGGATTCGGGGAACCTGAAAACATGTATTTCTGGTGAGATCTCTGTATCGAATTTTTGGGTGGAATGCATACTTCCCCTACTTACTATATGTAGTAGAGAAAGTAAAAATTAAATTGACCATAAGATGCCTTTCACAATCTTCTCCAAATTAAACTACTAATGGCATTTACTTTTCCCCATAATATCAAGCAACTTGCGATAGCAACAAATTGTATATATGTTTTAAAAGCACCACGTTGTGGATGTTTCTCACGTAATGTTGTTTACCTCACGCGTGCAGCCATCTCGTGTGACGTCATTCGTTGGTCTGGCTCGTAGTTCCCTCTGACGTAGCAATTTTTTTTTATGAATTAGTTTTAAGGTTATGTATATTGTCTTCCGGCTAGCTATTTAGGTAGACATTTAACTCTGGCAGGGTGTGAAGCGGAAAGGAATCTTTTGTCTATAAATGATACTGATGAAGAAATTGGTTTTATAATCTTTATTGCAGAACACGTTCACGAACACTTTCACAAATTTATCTTGATACTCGCCATACTGAAACTGTTTGTAATAACTTCTCACTTTTAACTCACGTACTTCAACTTTATATATTTAACTGTATAATCCTTTATAAGATTTCTCGTACTTCTGCTGCGCGTAACTTTATGAATTTAGAGACCGACATGAGAATCTTGTTGAACTGGGGACGATGTGTAATGTGTCGTGAATCTTGCCGAACTGGGGGACGCTCGCTTTGAATCTACACTATTTATAGGCTTGCCTTAAGATACACCTAAAGATTATAAATGAATTACCATTGGCTAATAAAACGCGCCAACATTAGCGTCTATTTTACTATCCAATGAAAACCACTAATACAAATTACTTTTATAGAACATTCTGGAAGCTTTTACCGAAAAGGCGCGAAACATTACGTAACTTCTTGGTTCCCGGTAACGATAAACAACTCAAACCCTTCATTGCATTATTGCGTTATTGTGGACAGTTTCAGTAGAGCCATATATTATTATTTACCAATACTATTTACAATTAATAAACCTCTGAAATCAATGTTACATAAAAATACATATTCATATTATTATCGTTAATTACCTCTGAGTAATTTGTGATACAAATTACCGTCTCATATGCCCCACTAGAAACATAATTATAAATATTTATAACTTGTTTAGAATTTTATAATTTGTGTTTTTAGTCTCCTAAATCTTGGAACACACGC
The DNA here is from genome assembly GCA_030765065.1 of Deroplatys truncata. Lineage (NCBI taxonomy): Eukaryota > Metazoa > Arthropoda > Insecta > Mantodea > Mantidae > Deroplatys > Deroplatys truncata. The sequence goes on from CM060977.1 coordinate 21,390,003, forward strand.
TATCACTTTCACTTAACACTTCACACGCATTTAACACATGACATATGTTTTATCTCGCCACTACTTACTGGCTCTGATTTAATTAATTTAGATATTCATCTGACATCACAAATTTTTGATAGCAAATACTGTACCCTAAATTATTTAACTAGTGTTACAAAAAATGGTTTACTTTCTTATATTGTTACCAAAAATTTATCAATTCAAGAATTTTTTTTTTTTTTTTTTTTTTTTTGTAATTACTATACATATTTACCAAAATATTCACCCTTTACACATATTTACATCTCTTAAATCTAGACAATGTTTCACCTTTTTTGTTTGCTACATAAGTATTTGTTTTAAAATTATTTTTACCAATTTTTGTTATTCTGAATTTTATTTTAACAATACTCTTTGAATTGTATTTACGTACTTTTAATTTAATATCATCTTAAATTTCAATCTTTGCATTCTTAATTTTCAAATGTTGTTACAGTTACTAAAGATTTATTTATTTATTTATCTATTTTTTTTTTTTTTAAACATTTCTCTTTTTTTTTTTTTTTTTTTAATAACTTATTTCTCTTTTCAAATGACATATATATTTAGTTAACCCTCTTACGTTCCAATACATTTCTTTGCAAGTCGTCTTTAACTATCCATCATTTACTTTACATCTCGTTGCTATTTACCCTCCTGGATCAAATTGTGTGTGGCTAAACATTACTCGTAGCCATAACCTAACCTTCAAATTATTGCTCATGAATAACCTCTTGTATTCATATGAAATTTCATCTCCTGATAACATTTGAAAACAATCTACAGTTTCTTGAACAATACATCTTTTAACAATTGTCATTTTCAATTCTTCTGCTATCATTTTAATTTGAGAATACTCTGATAAATCTGTACTAAACTGTACTGGACTGGAGTTTTCAATTTGAACATCTTGGTACAATTTACTTCTTTGCATTACTGACTCATTCTGTATTTCTGATATCTCCCCTCTGAAATTAACTTGCGCCTCATTTACATTTACATTCCTAACCTCTTTTATTTCACTTATCTCACTTGAAATACTACTCATTTGACTTCCTAACTCTGCGCATTCTACATTAACCTCACTTTTAGTATTAACCTCACTTTCTTTGTTATCTCTTTCCCTACTCATGTCTAACATTTTCTTTGAAATTTCTCCTATCTCACTTGCTATTACTTCATTTTCATCTCTCATTTTTGGCATACAACTATCTAGCTTCGTAACTTTCTTTTCAATTTCTTCACTGCTTTGATCTACTTTTTGCTCTAATACCTCATTACTCCTACCAATATCTTCAATTGATTTCCTATGATCCCTTTTTATATCTTCTCTCAATTCCTCAAAACTCTGATCTACTTTTTGTTCTACACTCTTAATAATATCTTCACTTAATTCCCTATGACTCTTTTGCATATCTTCCCTTACTTGATCTACAATACTCTTACCAAAATCTTTCCACATTTCCCTATAATCTTTGTTTATATCTTCCCTTAACGTTTCAAAAAAATTTCTTATCATGTCCATTATCATTCTAGCATCCATAGTAATATTTCCTGCTATTCTATTCTTACTTTCTGCACTAACATTTCCTCCATCAAATACATTGTTTGAGCTATTTTCTGTACCCAGTATTGAATTACAGCTAACTGTTACACTATCCCCTTCCATCATTGTTTCTTCTGTATTGCTAGCAGCCATTGTTTTTGTTTTCTAAAAAAAAATTTCAAACACCTGACCTTTGTGATGCTGCCTGTTGATGTAGCTTTGATGTCCAGCGTTCTGCCCCATTCTCCAATGTTTGTATGTCGCTTCTGCGTTGTTTAGTGATGAATCTACGTCGTCTTGTTGTTTTGTAGTTGAATTCCTTGTTGTATCGTAATCTCGGAATTACGATCGAAGTCAATCGTCCCTTTCGTCTCTGGAATCTGCGTCTTGTAGACCATTTCACCGCTGTATTCCTGGTTACTTTGCCTTCCTTTCCTAGTCACTTCGCCTTCCTTTCCTAGTCACTTCGCCCCACGTCCGGGCGCCAATTTGAAGTAGGTATAGCACAAATGGTATATTGTAAATTTATGTGTTGCCATTTCACGCGTATTAGCGAGAGAACTTGCTTTACGTAATGTCTTTTTGTTATCGAGCCCCACGTTGTGGAGCCAATTTGAAGTAGTATTAGTGTGTATTTGTGTCCCCACGTGGTGGATAATGTTTCTCACGTAATGTCGTTTACCTCACGCGTGCAGCCATCTCGTGTGACGTCATTCGTTGGTCTGGCTCGTAGTTCCCTCTGACGTAGCAATTTTTTTTTATGAATTAGTTTTAAGGTTATGTATATTGTCTTCCGGCTAGCTATTTAGGTAGACATTTAACTCTGGCAGGGTGTGAAGCGGAAAGGAATCTTTTGTCTATAAATGATACTGATGAAGAAATTGGTTTTATAATCTTTATTGCAGAACACGTTCACGAACACTTTCACAAATTTATCTTGATACTCGCCATACTGAAACTGTTTGTAATAACTTCTCACTTTTAACTCACGTACTTCAACTTTATATATTTAACTGTATAATCCTTTATAAGATTTCTCGTACTTCTGCTGCGCGTAACTTTATGAATTTAGAGACCGACATGAGAATCTTGTTGAACTGGGGACGATGTGTAATGTGTCGTGAATCTTGCCGAACTGGGGGACGCTCGCTTTGAATCTACACTATTTATAGGCTTGCCTTAAGATACACCTAAAGATTATAAATGAATTACCATTGGCTAATAAAACGCGCCAACATTAGCGTCTATTTTACTATCCAATGAAAACCACTAATACAAATTACTTTTATAGAACATTCTGGAAGCTTTTACCGAAAAGGCGCGAAACATTACGTAACTTCTTGGTTCCCGGTAACGATAAACAACTCAAACCCTTCATTGCATTATTGCGTTATTGTGGACAGTTTCAGTAGAGCCATATATTATTATTTACCAATACTATTTACAATTAATAAACCTCTGAAATCAATGTTACATAAAAATACATATTCATATTATTATCGTTAATTACCTCTGAGTAATTTGTGATACAAATTACCGTCTCAAACTTTTATTCAAGACATTTCTTTCTACAACGCTTAGTTTTGGGGATATTGTACAGTCTCAACTTTCATGGTCCATCCTGTATATTATGAAATTTAAACATGGAATCTATGTGCAGTAGTCTAGAAGTCTTTTATTTATTAGTTTGTTTATGTTGAATTCTCCAGCTTTAATTTTGTTGCCCCTATCATGCACCTAATAGATAGAGGAAGAATTGCATTTCACCTAACAAGTTTGATATCGAGATTTACGAGAAATATATGTTTTGAGTAATCCTCCAAATCCCCCCCCCCAAAAAAAAATGTGTGTTGCCTGAACAACATAATTAAAACTCAAAATGTCGGTTAAATACCTAACTTTCACGCATGCACACACACAAGGGCGGATTGATAAGTGAGTGACTTCTTAAAGAAAATAACAATTCTTTCCAAAAAATCCCTTTTATTGCTCAATATAGTCTCCTTTCAATTCAATACATGTCTAATGTTTCTCTAATTTTTTTTAACCCTTCCAAAAAATATTATTTTTTGAATTCTGCAAAATGTGAGGTTTCTGCCATGATGAGTTCACTGGACGTGAATTTCTTCGTGGGTGAGGTAGCAGTTCGTAGCCCAATTCCACAAATTTTGCGATGGCAGTGGCTGACTTGTGTGGCGGTGCATTATCCTGGTGAAAGAGAACCTTTTTCTTCACCAAAAGGGTCGTTTCTTTAACAATTCCTTGTGAAACTGATCCAGCATTGCGGTATAACATGAACCTGTGAACGTTTTACCCTTTTCCAGGTGGTGGATGTCTATCACCCCTTGTGAATTCCAAAGACAACTGCCTTGATTTTTCCTGAAGACGGAGAGGTTTTCGCTTTCTTTGGAGCAGGTTCACCAAAGGAAATCCACTTCTTTGATTGTTGTTTGGCTTCAGGTTGATAGTAATGCATCCAAGTTTCGTCAACCGTGATATAATGCCGCAAAAACTCATTTGGGTTGCGCTGGAATATGTTCAAACATCCCTGTGAAATTGTCACACTATTCCGCTTGTTCTCACTGTGAGCAATTGTTGCATCCATATTGCTGACAGCTTTCTCATACCCAAAAATTTGTGCAGAATGTTATACACACGTTCACTCAAGAGTTTATGGTTTTGGCTATCTCATGTTTTTCACTCGGTGGTCTTCCAACACAATATCGTGAACTTTGTTCACCATTTCTTCTGTTGTGACCTCAACCGGCCGTCCTGTGCACAAGGTATTTCTTGTGCTCGAACGGCCACATCAAAATTCTGTGAATCACTGTGAACCATGCCATGTAATGGACCAGAGTCCCATAATACTTGTTCAGCTTTTCTTCCATTTCCTTCACCGTCTTACCACGCAAAAAGTAGTGCTTTATCAGAACACAAAATTCACTTTTCTCCATTTTCTACGAAGCAACACACATCTGCTTATTTTATTTTAGATGCTCTCAACAGTGTTCTAAGAAACAAATGACGAATTTCTGCATTTATACCCAGAATAGATGTAAGAGTTGGGTAGAAACAAAAACTGTTATTAGAACGCTATCTCTCGTTAAAGTCATGAACTTATCAATCCGCCCTCGTACATATATATTGAAGTTCAGTATCTTCCCAAGATGTAACAACAAAGATTTTCAGGAAAATCACCCCACCTTCTTAAAAACAGCTCTTTAATGATTGTGATTAAAATGCCACATATGTAAGATATATACATGACAAATAAAATGTATATCTTGAATTTTCCAGGAATAACCTTTGAAGTCCTCTTCATTTGGAAGCAATTTCATTTGATTTTGTATAACTGCTAAGTTATAAGACAAAGATGAAAATTTAGATCTTTGTAGAAAACACCTAGTATTCTAAATAACTTTTTTGTGCCCCCCCCCAAAAAAATGCCTTAAATTCTTTCTCAAGGTGGCGTGGAAAGAGCATGAAATTTCAAAACAGTATATAAGAACCAGTTTTTAAACACATTTGGCTATCACTATCCCCTTTGTACCTATTTTGAAACTAAATAAATTATTAATCACATGCTTATCTCAATCTGAAAGAATTGACTGTTTGTAGAGGCTGTATGAAAGGTAAAGTAAATGATAGGGTGTAACACATCTACATCAGGGTTGTTTTTTGCTTGTACTTTAAGACGCACACATTCTCACTCTCATTCATCCTTCCAGATGTTAGAAGGATAGCAAATAATATTGGCTAAAGAAAAATTCACATCCTCCAAGTATAAATCAAACTCAAGGCCTCTAGATTAGAATGTTAGCCTTCTAACCACCAGACCACAGAGGCAATCATATTTCATAATTAGCAAAACCAGCAGCTTTGCTCATATTGTTGCTTTAAATACAGATATTCTTCTTTCCCCCCCCCCCTTGCCCTCCTAGACCTCTCACTCCTGCATCTTCATTTCTCCCTCATCCCTTACAGTCTCTTTCTCTCTGCCTCCTTTACACCTATTCCTCCATTGCCCTACCTCTCTCCTCTCTGTGCAACTTAATGTGATGTGGGAAACCTGGTAAAAGTACTTTTTCTTTCTGGAGTGTTAATAAGGATTAAAAGATAAAAGGTTTAAGATCACACAAACTTATTGGATACATTTGTTTATAAATCTTAGTAATGTAGCTGTTTCAGATACCTTAATAATGAGGAAGATTTTTATTTTGACCCCACTAAATCCCCCATGCCTTTTGGTTTGGTCATTCTTGTGTGAAATGTTAACACATACAAACATTTTAAAACTGCTATTTCAAAATGTAATGGTTCAGGATAGTCCATTATGCATGTTGGTAGCAATAAATGATCCAAAATTGAAAGTGAACAAAAGAAAATGCTTACAGTTTTACCATCACCAATAACCGACCTCACTCTAAAGTTAATACACTTGCAGGAAAATTCTCAGTGGTGTTATAAAATCTAGCAACTGCTTCATGTTTTTTTTTTTTTTTTCAGTAAATATTTATTACCACAGAAAACATTGTTACAGTATGTAATGGAATCTTTTTTATTTTCTTCCCCCCCCCCTGATAATATTTATTGCTATGGACTTTCTGGTTTAAAACTAGTTACTTGAATAATTTATATGCTGTAAACACATTCAAACAGGGCATCATTCAGCCACATATTCTTACTTGCATGTGCACAGCCAAGAAGGCAACTAAATTTGGGTCCTCTGTCCTTCAATCCAAGTACATAGTGAACCCAATGTGCCTACGTATATTTTGCATTACATTTTGTAAACATACCTACCTGTATGGGAATTTTACAGTTGTGTAGTGATAGGATGTTTCGTAAATATTAGTTTCCCCAATGCTTTATTTACTTTTAACAATGGCTTTGCATCAATTAGGTGATGTCCAGCCACTCCTGACACCTTAACACATTTTCAATTCATGGCAATTATTGTAAAATGGAAAGCATATTAGTTGCTGTCATTAACAAAATATCAGATGAATGAGAATACATTTAATTATTAAGGACTGGCCAGGAAGAGATAAAATACCTATATATAATTTTTTTTGTGAGTCATCGAACCCTGGGTAAATTACACCGCAGAACTCATGAGTGTTATGGTATATAAAGACATGAATACTGTTATGTCTGCTGCACAGGAGCACATTGTGATTGTATTTCATCTCTAATGACATTCAGAATTAAATAAAACAGTTAATTTATTCCTACACATATCGAATTGCAGCTATTAGGTGTATATTTTACTGCACTATATTTACTTTTAGCTTGCATATGTTCCAAGCATTTCGGAAGCATTCGGCTGCTTTGCTTTGGCTGGGTAAATTAAAGGCTTTAAATTCAGTTTTAAAAACTTAAATTCCAATAATTTACAGTATGAAGTTTTTGGGCAATCTAAAACACAAACACTTTCAAAATAAACCAAAAGCTTCTTATATGTTTCAGTAGATCACAGTAACTAAGGGTCTGCAGAATCCCCATTTGAAATACACAAGATTGGATTAAGTGTTTTAAACATAAGAATACCTCTTCAGCATTTCTTAAGACAGAAATACTATATGGTAAAAGTGAGAATAGCATAAATAGCCATAATTTCTGCAAAGTAATCCCTGATTGACAATAAAACAGTTTGTTCCATACTGCTGGTGTGGGTTGACCCAGAAAGAAATGGCAAGATGACCTATCACAAACCTGTGTGATCAGAACAGATCTATTTGTTCCATGATATTCCATACTTAAGCACGATAAAGAATTCTCTTGCTACTGTACCATACAAGCAGTAAATGAGCAGTGTTTATCTTTACGACTTTGACTAAAGAAAAAATCTGATGTGTTACACTCACATGACTTTCTCTACTCTTGTACAAACTGTCTTTACAAACACTTATTCTCCATATGTTTCATGTTAATCGAGATGTTAATCTTATTGCTAATTTTCTTGTAGGTGCAAGGGGAATATAGTAGTATTTAAGCGATAGTAAAATGTTTTAAGAGCTGGTTGCTATGTGAAGTATTCCATTCTCTTTGCATTACCAGGACAAAAAAAAATGAATAATGAATTCCCATTTGAGAAAAAGTATAAGCATTGGAAAATTTAAGGGAATAACAAGCAATATCTCGAAAATGGTTCACTCAACAAAAAAAAAAGGTATATGCATAAATTGTGTATTTTAACGCGATCTACGTCTTTTGTATAGTAAAATGTCTATCTCTTATGGTTTACCAGTTATGCAAAAGTCGTTCACAATGAAGAATACTTTTGGAGACATTCCCAGAAAATTCGAGATATACATTTCATTTGTCATGAAAATATCTTAAACATATGATATTTTAATCAAAATCGCTAGAGCCGTTTTTGAGAGAATTAAAATTTTCGAAAAATGTTCCATGTAAAGGGTAATATGGGGTGGGGGGATTTTCTTGAAAACCTTCGTGTCACATCTCTGGAAGATACTGAACATAAGTACCAAATTTGGTGTTTATCTGACTGTTCGTTTCTGAGTTATGCTGTTCACAGACACACACACACACACATGGACTTGTTTCCAAAAATGCTTTTTTTGGATTCAGGGGTCTCAAAACATGTATTTCTGTTGAAATCTCGGTATTGAATTTTTGGGTAGAATACAATACTTCCCCTACTTACTGTACGTAGTAGAGAAAGTAAAAATACTTCTGCCAAGTGGCCGTGAGTATCACAAAGAATTGTGGGCTAGAATACTGAGTTTGTGATGTAATTTTAGTTTCATTGATTCCCTTATTAATCAAACAATGCTCTCTCCTGTTATTATATATATACACTTTACCTTTTACTTAATTTGGGATTATCACACTAATGCTCAGTATGTTCTGCTTTATATGTATAATAATAGAAAAATTAATAAATAATTTCAAAAGTATAAGTTCAAATGAAAAATGTTGGCACTTCTGTAAATGCAACACTGAAAGTATATCTGCCCTCAGATGAGTAACACGTACACAGAAGATTTCTAGGTTACACTATCCTGATCATTTGCGAAGCATCCCTTACCATGCACATGTCTGAGTTATTTTGCGTATTATCACTTGTAGAACTGAAATCCGTGCACCTGCAACAAAAGTGGTTCTGCAAGTGATAATATAGAACAGTGAGTACTGTAATCCACAGAAGAAAATACTCTGCATGTGTCACAAATTTCAGTTCTGCAAGTATAGAATAGTGAATATTGTATTGCACACAAGAAAATGGCACAAGGCATGTGTCAAATTTCAGTTCTGCAAGTGATAACACACAAATCATCATATGTTGTGGTGTCCACATTGGTGGCTTTCCCAATATAGCAGGATGCTAGGAATCTTCCACTGTGCTGATGGATAAAATGCTTTCAGAGTTGATCTTTACAACAATGCCAATCTTTCTTCGTTTGAACTATTTTTAAACTATTAATTTATCTTTTGTTATGCACATAACAAAATATTCTGCCTTTGTTATAAAGCAGAATGACATTATGTCTAAATGCACAAGCTATATGCACTCTATTTGTTCTTCCTGTGGAATTTGTGTTGCTGCACATGTGATGTTGACCAAACTCTCGCTTTCGGGTTGTAGGGCCTTTCTTATGGGTTTTAGGTGCAATATCTATGTTTGACCACTATACCAACTTGAAGTAATAAGAACTGTGCTTCCCAATACCTGTGAAAGAGCAGCATTTTTGTATTCATATCTGTCATAATCTATTGCAGCTGATTTTGTTTGTGTGGAGTTTAAGTGAAGTTGCTATTGTTTGTAAACTGGCTGTAAAAACAGACTTGCAAAGTTTGCTGTGTTTTACGGAGAAAAATTGATATTTTTGCCAGTTGTGTATAGTTTCCCATAGTACGCTGTCATTTAAAATGTTACTTGCTAAATTCTAAAGGTCATTAAGTTTAAACTTCATCAAAATTGAATAGAAACTGAACAAAATGCCATTGAGGAAATAAACATTTTTAGACAGCCATAAGCACACACACCTCTACACGAATGGATAGATGAAAGCCATAGAACATTATGACTATTCCCCACTGTTGCAGCTGATGTCCAAAAACTGGAGGTTGGACATAAAACATATTGCAAAATAAAATAGTTTCTATAAACAAGACAAAAAAAAAGGGGGAGACCTATATGTGGTGTTTTCTGATTTTGGAAATTCTGGAAGTGTTAGAAATTGTACTTGATTTTCTTTTCACACCCTGTATATGGTGGAATTATACTAAACCTTATCATTATATAGTGCAAAAATTTGATGAGATGCAGAATTTGAAGGCTGTAAGGGGCCTTGCAAAGCTTTTAAAAATAATGTTTATCTATTTTGATCACATAGTACAAAGCATTATGAAATTCAAAGCAATGTAGTAATAACCTGATTTACAGCATTAGTGTGGTAAAGATTTAAACTAATTGGTGCTAGAAAACTATCTTGTTTTGAAAAGATAGTAGGTTTCTGAGGCTTGAATGCATTGCTTTGCTGTTGCAATAACACCAATTGTGTATATTTATATTACTATTTCACCTCAAAGACATTGTAATCTCTCCCAAAGAGATGTGTGCAATCATAACTTTCTCTGACATATGTTAACACATCACAACCTTTTGTGCTTCTGCTTGTATTTTTCACAAGGTTTTACTGGTATTGAATGCTTTAATGATTGCATTTGCAGCCACTGATTCAACAATTTTCTCTGTATTAGTCATAATGAATCAAAATTATTGCAGAAGTTATATTTCTCCATGTGTACAGATTTCTTCAAAACCTTTTGTTTTCAAATTTATTATGTTATAAATTTAATCCTACCACTACTGCAACTTAATTGTTTATTGGAAATATGTTATTTTTATTAAAAATTAATTTATTAAATGGATAAAACATAAATATAACTTCATATTACAATACTCGACCAGTTATCAAACTTGGTCTGCAACTTCATTTGTTTCAATTTTATATTTTAATATTATACATTACAAACACTGGAAATGCTGCAATTTCAAATCTTTTAAGACTGTAAGCTTCCCGTATATAGCTTTTATTGTTAAAAAAGTATCATTGCAACTGTTTTTATTTTGTAACTTTTCTCTTTAATTTGAACGTTTGCTAACACAGACATCTCAGATCCACTTGGGCTGGTTTCACCAACCTATTTTATTTAAAGTTAAAAAGGATTTAACATTGAAGTTAATGCAAATTCTGTTTCATCAAACGTTAGCTGTAACATTATGTTAACATCGCTGTATCCTTGTGTTAATGCATTCAAGAAATGTTAGAATTTATAAAATGGCTGGTACAAGCCAAGCTTTTGAAACAGAGTTGCTGCATTTAGAGGTTTAGAATGCTGTTCCTAACTGAAGAAGAGCTGTGCATCATAATGAATTTGAAAAACTGCAAAAGGATGAATTTTTAAAATTGTACGGACTATGCAAGCAGGGTTGTAGAGAAAATATGAGAAGTTACAATAATACCAACAGAAATATGCATCTATCCCTTATGCTACAAGTGTTAATTACCCTGAGACTCATGCTTCTGGCACTTCTCGTAGGTGAAAGTGTTGGAATTTCCAAAGCTGCCGTTTGTGGGTGTATCCGGAATGTTTCTGAAGTAATTGCTTCAAGAAGGAAATAGTATTGTTGTTGGGGGGTCTGCTGGATCCTTAATCAGTGATAACTAAGCCCCGGATTTTTAGGTTCTAAAAAGTTAAAATTAGGTTCTATGTATCAGTGTATTAGGATTTTATAGGATCTTATATGTTGAATTTAGGAATTTATAGGATCCTTGCATATATATATATATATATATATATATATATATATATGCAAATCACTGGGACTTTGTTTAAAACACTAACTTTAAATTGTAAAATGTTAAATTAACTGTAACTTTAGTATGTATTTGAAAGTACCAAATTCAAAAATTTTTTGTTAGAAACTCCCTATAACGGAAGAAGCAATAATGCATACTACTCAACAGCGCTATTAAAATGTTTGCCTCTAGTTTTCAACTATTGTTGCAGCACGTAAACATCACACGTTTCAGAAATGCTGCGTGCCACTGACCACCTCTTTCGACTATAGCTAGAAAATGATAACTGAAGGCGGCGAACGTTTTAATTACTTTATTATTGTGGCGGACGGTTTAATTAAAGTTTATTATTGTAAGGTATTACGCAATATTTCATAATCTAATTATTTAATAGTTTGCTTATTCGAACAGTCTCCCTTCGTTTTAAAAATACTTTTATATTCATATATCTACTCTTATGTGCTTAAATAACCGAATTAGGCACTTTTAGGTTCTATCACGAAAAATAGGTTATTAGGTCCTAATGTAAAATTAGGTCAATTTAGGCTCTATAAAATTGAAGTATATTACTCATTGGTAACTAAAACGTTAAAATAAACCGAAGTTTGGAGTGTAGAAGGTCAGGAATAAAATAGTTCAGAACCTAAGAATTCGGGGCTTAGTGATAACACACTTATGTCCACTTTAGTTTCAATGTAGTGTCCACCACCAGTTTTAAACCGTTGTAAATGCTCTTTGCACCAGGAATTTTATGTTAGCATATGTTGCTTACTGGACTTGGGAGAAATGCATGCATTGCAATTAAATTCATCACAGATTTTCTCCCAGGCTACATCCTTCTCCTTTAATTTAAGTCCATTGACTTCTTCGCACTTGATAATTCCTCTATAGTTATACCTTTTATTACTATAAGCTGAAAGGAGAAGTAAACAAAACCATGTGACAAGAGAGTGCCTCATTGGCCGTGGGCAAACTACAAGCTTTCCTGCTTAGCATGTCGTCTCTTCCTCTACAAAAAACAGTTCGGTTCAGATCATAACATTTTGTGGTTATTCTCATGCAGAGAAATTTTAAAAATCCATTGTTGTAACAGTTCATTTTATGAAACTAAATGTTTGTTCAGATTCATCTATAACTAAATGAACCGTTATAGCAAAGGGTTTAAGAGGCTATGCACAGGCGCTGCAGTTTGTTTCTGGATGAGCCGTCAGTATACTTTTTGCAACGTGTTGAGAAAATCACTACATTTCCATCGTAAATTGAAATCTATTTGAGTCCAATTCCATATGAATGTGATCCATGTTAAATTCAATACGTATTGACATCAGTTTGAATACACAAAGTTTGAAAATAAAAAGCTTGTTGGTCAACTTGGATTTAGGTTGCCAAACCTGTTAAACATATGTTAATTTGTTTTTAAGTGTATTTTGAGGTTAGTGAATGTTTTCGAGAAGAATAAATTGAGAATTATGGAAGCGATAAAAGTGGCTTTGCTGTGTGTTTTATTACACATGTGATTAATGATTTCTGATAATAAAACCAAAATGACGAGTGTGCAGCGTGTTACGAGTATAGTAGAGGATAGTATCTTTGGTGTTTTCAAAATGATTTGAATATGATAGGTGTTTCCATGCAACAAATTTCGATCCGATCTTACTTTCTAAGAGTTGGCCATTGTTTAGCAATAATTGAACTTCTTTGTTAGTGATGCAGAATTGTTGCTTGGGTCGCATTTGTTTTCTGTTGTGTTTTAAACTATAGTGCTAATGGTTTTTCTAACTTGATTCATAAAAGGTTAAAGCAAAAGTGATATATTGATATTAGTCATTAAATGAATGATTTCTAAAGCCTGAAGTTAAGAACCGTTTAATCCAGTGCCTTTAAGTGTTAGAAGTTTACGATGTAAGGCAAAATATAGGAATAAGACATACAATGTTTAAAAGCTAATGATCCCCAAGCTGCAAAATATACTTTAATCGCATTCTGTCTGAAGCAATTTCCTCTCATGGGTACATCATCCTCCGCGTGGTGCTGCCATGTGCTCGGCGGAGTGATACATTTAAGTTTTGTTTACTTCTCCTTTCAGCTTATAGTGAAAAAGGTATAGTAACCAATTCTATAATTGAGGACTGGAATTCTCAAAGGTGTTAAGTGACAAAACATTACTTTTAGTTACAAATAATATATGTTTTAAAGTATTTTCATTGGTTCTTATACAAGAAACTATAGCATTCTTACTGGACTATTTACCATTTAAGCATATGTAAATAACATTGAGCTAAAAAGAATATAAATTAATATTTAAATCTGAAATTCAGAAAAGTGGTAATCTCACATTTGGATTTCCTGTGAAAGATGTTATGTCACTGAACTTACAAAACATATTTTTCAAGTAATAATGTTAATATAACTAAAATGCCTTTATCAAATTTATGTAATTTAGCACTAATAAACCTTGAACCGTGCTGAAATCAAAACCACCAACATTAACAATGTTAATTTCCATCTCATCAGTGACATTATCAATGTGGTGGTTAACACTTTCCAAGAGGCCATCACGTCGGACTTAACACCAGTCTCATCTATCGCCATCAGTTTCAACTCGAAGATGACGAACAAGAGTTAAGTGCTTTTTAGAAGGAAATGACCTTGGCTTAAAGCACCTTTCTGAATAAATATTTCAAAATTTTGGCACTTAATACCTTTCAGAATTCCAGTCCTCAACGCTTTTTCAAATGGTGAAACTTTAGTTCCTCTGCACCTAGATTCTTCAGTTGACATTGTGACTCTAACCTTAACAATCAGAAAGATCACTTGGCCATTATCTATACATGTAACTAGTTATCTGCTACTGAAACAGAGAGCGCTGCGATGTGTCGACAAAAGAGGCCTTGCAATTCCATCATTGCCTTCTTGGAATCTGTTGTTTGCAGTTGTCTGATATTAATCAAAATGTTAGCTAACAGTTCGCTGTAAAAGCTTCATGAACACACAAGAGTTACAGTTTAAACATTTTTTAATGTAATGTTAACAAACAAGATTTTTAACATGAGGTGGTGAAACCAGCCCTTAGTCTATATTAACATTTGGCAGTTAAGAACTTTGTAGTTTACCTTGTGTAGGAGGAAAAGATTACTTAAGGAAAAAAGCCCAAAAATTGCAAAATTCATAAATATGGATTTTATGTAATTAAACACTACAAACCTTCTACTTTAGTTTATGTAGCTTAATTAAAAAAAAAAGATAAATTTTGCTTATATAAAAGTGTACAAACCATTTAAAAGAGGCCTAAGGAATCTTAAAATATTAAATTAGTTGCAGAGGAGCAGGAAAGGACAGAAGAGGACCTGCATATGCAGTAAATGCTGTTTAAATAACATTAAGAAAAAAACAGTGTTATTTTAGGATTATAATTTTTAAACTCCCTTTGGGTTTTCATTTCTATGCAAATTCACATTTTCAAACTCTTCCACATGATGTGGTTTTCTTTATAAATCAATGATAACTTTTATACCTCCTTGTTAATAACAGAATAAAAAAATCTGATGTGTTACACTCACATGACTTTCTCTACTCTTGTACAAACTATTTTTACAAACGCTTATTCTCCATATGCTTCATGTTAATGGAGATATCAGATGTCAATCTTATTGATAGTCTGGGGTGGGGGGATTTTCTTGAAAACCTTTGTGTCGCATCTCTGAAAGATACTGAACCTAAATACCAAGTTTGGTGTGTATCCGACTCTTCGTTTTTGAGTTATGCTGTTCACAGACACACAGACAGACACACACACGGACATGTTTCCAAAAATGCTTTTTTTGGATTCAGTGAGTCTCAAAACATGTATTTCCGGTGAAATCTCGGTATCGAAATTTTGGGTGGAATGCAATACTTCCCCTACTTACTATACGTAGTAGGGAAAGTAAAAAAGATGAGACAAGTGTTGGTTAACATGCTTAGTTTAGTGTTAAACAATAATGTTCATATTGTGTAAATTTTAAGCAAAACATTGAATTCTCATATTTAACATTCAGTTCCTCCAAAACTAATAGGATAATAAAAAAATTCACCTCTGCAAATTATTTATATACTAGTAAAGAGATTATCTATAAAGTATTAATTTAAAAAAAATGCATCGTATGGAGCAATTTTTCAAAACAGTAAAAAAATATAATTAAAACAATATCTCTGGAACTAATTTAGAAATATGCACGAAATTTGTTCTACATATTATATACTAAACCCTCATCGTTGTATTAACAATTGTGGCATTTTGAAATTTCACAGATGGATGTCCTTAAGACGGAAGTTCTGGGTAGTTGCATGGCAAATCTTGCTGTATATCAGTCATTGTAACATTGCTGTTGTTTTGCATAACAGGAACTGTGAGAGTTGCACTATGCAAGGTCACTAAACCCTTCATTACCATCTGCAGTTCCACTATTGAGCAAAGATGGAGAAATATTAATACACCATGTCCACATTGCTATTGGCAGATTGGATTTTTAAAATGGGCAGAGGAGACTATTTCACTCTAAGCTGCAGGAGCTATAAATAACCATGCCTCAAATTTCCAAAACATCCTGAATGCAAGTATATTTGCATTTCTGCAATTTAATGCGACTAAAATCTTTCCATACCTCTCTGTGCATGCTAAAGAAATACATAACCCAATACAAACAAATCAAATGTAGTAATTCAAGAATGGATGAGCAGTTATGAACTGTCTTTTTTATGTAGAAACTTATACATTAATTTGAGTCCTTGCATAATAGTTCGACACTCAGCTACAAAGCATTCACAGACATGCCAGTTGTTTCTTATGTTAATTTAATGGCCTTTAATAGCAAGGATATCATAACGCTCAATCAAATAGTTGAAAACATTCAAAAATATCTTTTTTTCACCACTTGCCGCTGCTGTGTTTAATTACAGTGCTCTGACATGCTATGCACTCAGCCATGATCACAATACAGAGAATACTGTGTTAGCACATCCATTGCTTTGCTCCAGTTAAAATGCAGTAATAGCAATGGCTGCATGGCCATGATAATAAATAGCAGCTAATTATTTAACTTATATTTAAATGAAGCGATTATAAAATTACTATGCATATTCATTATTTTTATTGTTTGAAGCATAAAAAGGGTGATAATACATTCAGTGCAGTAATGAGTATTCCCATTGGCTTGAAAGGTGTGTTGCAGCAAAAGCACATGTATTTGTTTACAGCAGCACCGTTTCTTGGGATGAATAGAGTGTAGATAATGATACTATCGCATGTCGCCAACTAATGGAATTTATACTGAATGGAATGGTATTTGTCTCTAGGTTCCTTCAAATCATGGTTGGGGCGAGTTGCCTGAATAAGGTTTGATTTTTCCTATCTTTGTAAGACAATTTGTAAGGTAAATCTCGGCTCAGCAAACCCTGGACTAATTGGTGCACCATTCTGTCCATTTCATTTAAATACACATTCATTGCGGTTTTAAACAACCATACTTGTTACTTGTACTTTTAGAAGGCCATATTAAAATTTCATTGATTTAGTACAGTATGCAAAATGCACATTCAGAAGTAAGTTTGCAATAATTGTTTATATTATGTGTTGACTTGATATTGTATTATGTTGTTTGTCTGTTTGACACAAACATTTTTGTCTAAAAGTGTGCAATCGCAAATCATCTGTCGCATTTGTTGGCTGGGCAAAACATGAATGTTACATGTTCTGAACAAAGTGACAAGTCTTCTGTAAAGTTAGTGTGTGTTCACTAAATGTTAGATATTTTCATTGTTGTTGTATAGTGTGTCCATCATCTATGTTTTAGATTACATAATCATTGTCTAATGTTGGCTGCTTTGTATAATGTATTGTATGCTTGCTTGTTACGTCTTATTGTCGTTATAAACTTTCTATTCAGGATTGCTAAATTTATTATAACATTTAACAGGTTATTGTGGTGGAAGTGATGATTAATGATTACTTAAATTAAGATGTATTAAAACCTGTTTTCTTCTCTGTTTGCATAATTATACAGTACGGTCAGTGTGGTGGGGCCACGGATTGTGCATATGCGTGCTCCATACACTGTTTATTGCACGGGGTTTTTGTTACATAACTCCTGCATTACTTACAAGTGATAGTAACATTTCCATTGACACCTATGTTGCTCTTGCGTTATGTTCATAATTTCTGTTTTTATGTTAAGTTTGACTACGGTGTGGGGGTTGTTCCTATAAACTTTTATTGATGCACCAATTTCGTCAGTTTTTTTTCCTCCATTAGAACATCTCTTAGGTTTAGTGTTTTGTAATCCTGTTCCTAAACCAGCTATCTAACAGTTTCTCTACTTGGAACTGGAATATCAGGAAATTTCTCATGAAATTTTCTACACACTTGTGGACATGATTCGGGTTTTATGTATGTATTGTATATAAAAATTTGTTGTTCAAGCATGAATTTGTCGGCAGGCATTGCAGTGGACTAATAACAAGACATTAACCTCTTAAGCAAATCACACACAACACAGATGTCTTGAATAAACTTCACCTTTGCGATGCACATTGTCAACTCTTTGCTGCATGAACACAAAGCAGCGATGAAGCACAGCTGATAAAGATAACCTTGAGGATGTCGTGCACTGCCAGTTGCGCATGGGAAAAATACCGAGATCACTGCAGTACAGCGTGCTATGCATATAGCCAGTCTGTGGCCTCACCTTAAAACGACCACATTGTATTTATAGATTTCATATTGGGCTGGTTTTCTGCCCTTTAAGTTAGACTGCTCTAACAGTGTCTAAACTTAACATATTCAGACACTGACAATGACAGAGTCAATTTACAGAATGAATCATCTCTGAAACATTGCCTAATGTGCAAGGTCATGATGTGGTGTTTTAGTTCCCAGCCACAGAATGCATATGATTTCAAACCCACTCAATGGGATGCAGGTGTTTGGTCCATATGAAGGACCAATACTCAGCTGAAATTTGAGGAATTACATTGGATAGTTTTCTCAAGGTATAGGAAATGAACATTCCAGATGGGGAAGCATGGTGCTGACCACATCTCCCCATATCAGCAGGATGATCACCCATCTCTCCTGTGAGATGCTGCTTCGAAATACTGCAACCTATGGGTCATTCTGAGAACTTTTCAAATAGCCTTATATAACTCTGCTTGACATCTCATGAAGCCACGGAGGAGTTTCCTTTCTTCTTCCTCCACTCTCTCTGCAGCTGTTTGATTTTGGAAGCTCAAGAAACTACCAATATAGGGAATGTGCCAAGATAAGACTTATGCTTATTCATCATCTTTGCCTCTTCAAATATGAAGAGTAACAAACTGTTTTCATACACTTGAAAGGTGTCCTATTTGGAAAGCAGTTGCATTTGTTTACACAAGGATTCTTTCATGGGCTGTACAAACTTGGAGAATGTCTATGAATTGTGTAAATTGGCTCTGTTTTACTCTTCTGTCAAGAGCTGGAATCTTTCTGCCATTCACCCAAGAACACATCAACACAACATGCCACATGAAATGGCTAATATTTTATTTCAAATAGCTCTTTGCATTTTTAACATCAATTTATTATTGGCCAATGAGTAAATTAGAAAGAAGCTGTGATATGCATTTAGTTAAATATCCATACACAAAACAAAGAAAGAACAATGTTTCAGAGATGTTCATCTCCATTATCAACTATGATTAGTGCTTCTTTCGTAACAAACTCTAATTTATCATGTGCTAAAAAGTTGACAGTGCAAAAGTTCCTGGAACAATTCACACACTTTTTATAATTACTCCAGTAGCAAACACACTGTTTCCCATTCTTATTGTCGGGACCTAATGACCTAGTTGTCGATGGGTCCTTAAATCACCCACCCCATTCTTATTGTTGATATTTTAGATAAGCAGATGCATAGCTATAGTTACAGAAATTGTTGAAAATGAGGAGTTTTATTATAAAGGATTGTTATAAGTTTGGGACAATCTTTTAACATGACACTTAAGGCAAGGTACCCAACTGATGTTAACATTATGTTTAAACCTATTGCATTTCATCAAGCTTTGTGGATTGTTAGCTAACATCATGTTAATGTCAAAGACAACTGCATACAACACCTTTAGAAAAACCAGTGACTGAACTACACAAGTTGTAAACATGCTGTGATGCACTTTTGTCTATGCATCGCAGCGCTTTCTGTGTCAGTAGCAGACAGCTAGTTATGTTATAGATAATTATTGCCATGCAACTTTTTTGATTGTTTGAGGTTAGAATCATAATGTCAACTGAAAAATCTAGGTGCCGAGAAACTAATGTTTCACTTAAAATACCAATAATGTATGGAAAACAGTGAAATAATTCTTGTAATGTTTTACCATTTGAAAAAGCGTTAATTATAGAACCAGTGGACTGAACTGGTTACTAATTATAGATAAATTATTGAGTGGGATAAAATAGACAATGGACTTGGGGAGGGATGCAGCCTGTGAGGAAATCCGTGAGGAAATTAATTGCAGTGCATGCATTTCTTCCAAGTCCAGTAAACAACTGCAGCTTTTTTATGCTAACATAAAATGCAGCACAAAAAACAAACAAACAAAACACCAGGTGCAAAGAGAGTTTAAAACTTAAAACGATGATTCACACTACATTGAAACTAAAATGGACGAAAATATCTTTTCATGATAGAGAATCAAACCCCAACAAAAATGGTGTCTGTTTCTTGAAGCAGTTGCTTCAGAAATCTTATGACAGAGCCGCAAATGGTAGTTTTGGAAATGCCACCAGTTTTAGCTACCATTAAATTCAGTAGCATAAAAGCTCATTATTTTGTAAGTTGTTCCCTTTCTTAAATACCATGATTTTTTATTTTTGCATATTTAGTTTTAAGCCCCACTCCTTACAGAATTTAGATATTGCTTCAATCGACTTCTCTAAGCCAATATTGGAAATTGACCTCACTACTAAGTCATCAGCAAATAATAATCCCAGGTTCTCAACATTTACAATAGTGGGTATGTGAATGTTAGCTTTACTAACTTCTTTCTAAAATGTCATTTATGAATAGGTTAAACAGTATTGGGCTTAACTGACACTCTTGTCTAAGACCTATTGTGTTCATGTTACTTGTAGTCACCATATTGTGTGTGATCTTAATGTGGTACTCATTTTCCCAGTGTAGGTTTTGCAGAGCTTTTATAAACTTGTTACTCACTCCTATCCCATTCAATTTTAACCATAGTACATTACGATTAATTGTGTCAAGTGCCTTTTCAAAATCCATGAACACTATGTATAGCCGCCCCCTTTTTTTACTCATATTTCTCTACCATTGTGAGAAAGAGACATGTTTCTGTTGGTAGTATTCTAACCTCAATTGTATTTCCTCTACAACCATGCTCACGACTGCTTTGGGTAATATATATGACTTTTAAAATTCCTGCTTTTGCAAGTTTTAAAATTTCTTATAATGCACACCTCTTCTTCAGTTAGGAACACATTAAAAAATCCAAATACAGTCACTCTTGTCCAACAGCTTGGTTTATAGCAGCCATTTTCCAAATTCTAACATCTGTTAAATGCCTTAACGCAAGGGTAGGCCAATGTTAACATGATGTTACAGCTAAACATTGTTTGGTGAAACATAATTTGCATTAACTACAATGTTAAATCACTTTAACACTGCATTATAATGTAGCATCGGTTAGTGAAACTGGCATTTATGAAAATATGTTATGCTGGGGTTACTAATTAGAATTTTGTATGAACCTGATCAGGCTTTCCATCATCCTCTTTCTGTACCCCACATTTCCACCCCACTTTTGATTCAACTTTAGCTGAATGTACTTTCAATCAATTCATTCTCCTTTTCTTCAGCAGGCTCTTACACTGCTTGTAGCTAGTTCATGCATATTTAGAAAATTGCTTCCTGGAAAGCATTAGATGATGACTGAAGTTATATGACACATTGATGTTTTATGTTTAGTTCCTTAAGAAGCTGAACCGTCAAGAACGAGTTGTGGAAGAGGTTAAGCTTTCTCTGAAGCCACACTATACCAAGAAGCACATCACTAAAGAAGAGTACAAGGAAATACTGCGCCGCTCTGTACCCAAGGTATGTACTTGTATAAGAATTTTGAATTACTGATAAATTAATGAGCAATGTAGGCGTGGTAGAATTTATCTAGGGAAGTTCAAAATTACAAGCTCTTCATGAATAATATTTTAAAAATGCAGTAATAAACTTATTTAAATAGCACATCTGTAGTTCAAAATTCTGTTGTTGTTTACAAAAAGAACTATAATTTAGCAAAGAGTCAATGCAAACAGAAAGAAATGAAAATTTGTGTAAGCTCAAAAATAAGAAGTTAAATACAAAAGTCCTACAAGAACTATATACAAATTTGTCCTAACCTTGTGTAGTGACCAATTAAAGAGTTTCTTCAATGCGATTAATTTCTTAAGAATTATTACTCTATAAGAACTGTGGAATTCCGGCTGTGAAAGCTTATGACTTCTTAGTTCCATAAGAATTATTATACAGAAGTGATTATTAAATAGCAATCATTTTTCAGTGAATGATGTCTGATGATTCTGATATCAGTCTTCTGTGTAATTTCATTGCACTGATAAAATTACATAATAATCTAATAAAGTTATAAATAAGGAAAATTCAATATGGAAGAATCAGTCATATGCATAAAACAAATAAATGGAAATGGTATAACACAATATCACGCCAAAACCAAGGTAATTGTATATAAAGTTTTAGACCTAAAATGTTGCAAAGGAAATGGATGTGAAATTAGCAAAATGAAAATATTACGAGGAAAGGCGAACCAGGCAAACTTTCGCCAGCTGAACCTTCTTTAAGCAGGTCAATTACCCCATGCATACTAAAAGGTTTCCCAGAAAAGTTTGCTATTCAGACAGCATGGACCATTTCCCTCAGGTGATGTTTGGTGTGTGGGAACATGTTCTTTACAGATATATGACCACTTGTGTTCTGAGACTGCTTTCTAAGCTTAAGAGGGTTCAAAACTATATATGCCGTATCAGTGATTGTACATATTCGTCATACTTTTGCTTCACACACAAATATGTTGTGGGCATCGCAATATCAGCATATTAGCCAGTCATCTCAAAATCCAGACAATAAATGGCAGGTCAGATAAAAGCCACAGGTTAAAATCACACGACCAAGTAGAAAGTGGGAATACAACTGTCATGACGATAACTGAGTTTTTGTAGTAGCATCACTGTTCAGTGATCTGCCAGGAAAGCAAGAAGCGTTAACATAACTGCTAAATGAACCATCATGGATGTTAGACACTGGGCTTCTGATCCCAAGGTTGCAGGTTCAAATCTGGTACAGACCGATGGTTTTGAAGTGTGCTTAAAAGCGACAATCCCATGTCAGATTTATTAGCATGTAAAAGAACTGTGGGACAAAATTCCGGCACACCAGCAGCGCTTTTTGATCCTGGGAATTGACAGCATCGTTACCAAAACAAAATATTTATTTATCATGGATGTAACACCAGCAGATGTGTGGTTCGAAATTGTACAGCATAGGACAAGAAAGTTTTGCTGCCCAGACAAAACCAAGTTGGTTGAAGACGTGAGCCCATTTAGACCTGCAGAGTAACAACAGGATCAGATACGGCAGTTGAATGGTGCTGAGCACAATAAGAAATTGTGCAACAACTGGAGCAAATAAATCAGCATTAGTTCAAATAGAAATAAAAATGTGTTCTCGGTTGTTGAACCATTGCTGGCCATACCTACAACCTGAGAAATAACAAAGAGAGCTTCAGACTCTAGTTTGCCTTATGCAGGTCGACCCAGGATCAGTTTGTAGTACCATCCTCCTTACTCCTCCCATTCCTGATGTACATCCCATTGCAATTGATGCATATGATTGTTTCATATTGGATGATATAGCAATGTGTAAATAGCCAATCATTCAACATTACAAATCCTTAAACAGTATCAAAAATAAACTGCACAGGACACACAAAGATTTTACAGAATGTTGGTCATCTGGGTGTTATGTGCAATAGCACTAAGCAGCTATAATGCAGGTCACATGACTCGTGTAACAGTTGATCATTTGAGGTATAAATTTCAGTTACATAGTTCAATTACTCTAAAATATATCAAAATGTGAACTAAACTGGATAAACTTTCTTATCCTGTCATATACATTTCAGTGAGATAAGAAAGTTTTATACATCCAAATTAAGAACTTCTACCTAAGATCAGATATTAAAAAAAATAGCAGGTTGGGAAAAGCAAGGTTAAAGACTTAGTTTTTGGCTTTGCAGTTTTAAGAAACAAGTTTTAAAATTTATTTTCTGTTCCTTAGAATAAAAGAAAAAATTATTTTATTCACTGTTGGCATTTACTATTAATATTTTTGAACAATGTTATGTACCCTTCTAACTTGATTTTGGGAGATTAAGAAATAAGCTTATATTAAATTAATGATTCAAATAATAAAGAAATGGACGTATTAAATCTTTCCTAAAGTTCTTCTAAATAGACTCAAATTTTGAATAAATGACCAAAATTCAGAGCATTATCCATGTTTCTCAGAACTTAGAGCAGAATTTCGTTAGGAAACAAATTAAAGGCTACTTCAAATATTACATTCTTCTATGCGTTGTATTCAGCAATTTTAAAGTTTATCATTGGGGTTGCAATATTAGTTAAGAAAGGTGCTATTTATCTCAGTTTTCTTTTATAAGAAATCATTATCAAAATGCTATTGTCTTAAATGTTAAATCTTTCTCACATCAATTAATAGCTTCATTTTTTAATTATTAAATTTTGTTACAGATTTGCCACAACAAGTCAGGAGAAATCAATCCCATCAAGATAAGTTCACTGGTTGAAGCTTATGTCAAGAAATACAGATACGCGAAGAAGAAAAATGCTGTTGCAGCAAAGCAACCAAAAGCGTAAGTGTTATTTTGTGTTTACTGGAGATTTGTTTATAAGAAGACATACAATTTGGACCAGGAGGGGATCAGGAAAGAAAAAGAAGTAAAGTAACAGATTATGATGTATTTAATACTTTTACTTATATACCTGTGTATAGAAAGACTTGGCAGAGGTTCTGAAAGCCAGAATGCTCCATTTAAACTTTATACTTAGCTGAATTTTCACTAGTTTTAAATGTGAATTACATTATCAGTAAAATAAATGTCTGCAGTTTAAGTTATCCTTAGGAGAACTTAATACTGATAATATACTGTGACGTCCACTTTTACAAGTGGTTTCTCTCAGTTTTCCCTGTCACTGTTTTGATCTGGCTCAACTTTCACTGGGACTTCACTTAGTTCACAGTCACTTCACTGAATATGAAGTAGTTCAATTTCCCTGTCACATTCCCTTTGATGTAGCCTCTTCATCCAGACGGTTCACTTGCTGGGGAGTCGAACACAAGACTTTTACAATTTCTTGCTCTGCAGTAGCACTTGCTGCATGTCACAACAGTTGTCACCATCTCACTCGAAGAATGACATTTGATGTTGCAACTGAAACGCGCTCACCAACTCGATTACTGACTCATAGTCCAACTCAACTGACTCATCTGACGAGAATGCTTGTTTACATAGCTAATGGAGTCTTCTACAGAACATTCTAGAATGATATGGACACATGTACTGGAGGTGGGGGGAAAGAAACTTCCAGAAGATTTGGTTATCTGCCAATAGTGGTTCTGGTGTTTATACCAGGCAAAGTGTGACTTATCCTTGTTTACCTCAGACTGCCTGGTGCCAACCTCCTGATAACCTTGGGTCATAGCCCCAAGGAAAGGATAAAATGACCTAGTTTACATGTTCTGGTGTTTTTCAAGATTTTTCATTTTATTGGTGTTATTTTTTAAAATTGCTTAAATTTTTCAACTTTTTCATGTGTGGTGTTCACAGAATGATTTTATATGAATTTAGTAGTGTTTGACAGTATCATCTGCATGTGATATAAACTGACGGAGAAATAGTTGTAAAAACAGAGCTGTCAATGAGAAGTTCAGTAACATTGACATTGGTTTTCACATTTTTTTCTTCTTTCAGATTAAAACCCGTTTTCACCATAACTTTAGGTATTATACCAGAAAGTTAGGTCTACTAAATGAATATAAAATAATTTTGCCAATCAATGCAGTTTTCAAATAAAGCTTTAAACCTATAAAATTAAAAATTTTGAAAACTGCCAGAATGCCTAAACTGTAACATAATTTCTCCTTTATGCATATTAAAAAAAATATGTGTGTCTAAATTCCCTTTATAGACTTTGAAGACTTGTAGTGAAGACCAAGGCGGTTAACTTTAGCATAGGAACTATGTCCGGAAATGTACCGTTTTCCTGCTACACGCAAAATACTACCACAATACACACATTGCTCTCTCTGACTCCTGCTGCCCGTCTGGATCCATTTACAAGAAGGACTTGATGTGATGGTCACAGACTTCAACACAGATGTGTTGAGTTCTCAGGATTTACATTTTGTCATGCAAATATCGTTAACATATGGTATTTTAATCAAAATTGTTAGAGCCATTTTTGAGAAAGTAAAATATAATGAAACATTTTTCTGTGTAAAGGGTAGTTTGGGGTGGGGGGATTTTCTTGGATATCTTTGTGTTGTATCTTTGGAAGATGCTAGACTTAAATCCAAATATGATGTTTAACCAACTTTTCAGTTTTTTAGTTTGCTGTTCACGGACATACACACACAGTGCCTTTTTTTCTAAAAATAGGTTTTTTAATGCAGTCTCAAAATGTGTCTTTCTAATGAAATCTCGATAACGAACTTTAGGGTGTAAAGCAATACTACTTACTATAGGTACTCAAGCAGGTAGTTGGCTGTAGGGCACATAGATGGAAAGCAATTGATAACAATGGAAAACAATAGAATTCATGTCAGTGCTTACTCCATTGGCCCAAATATACCTTAACATATGCTTTTAAAAACCATAGTCATATATGCACAGCCTAATATTAAAAGAGGCTCATTTACATAAAGGACTGTACTGGTTTTGAGCAGTGGAAGTCAACATGCATATTGCAGCTGAGCTCAATTCTAGTTTATCCAGTCATAAATACACAGGAGTTTCTTGAGCTTTGATGATTATTACTTCCGATATGATCTATTGTTGTTTGACGTGGCTTCATTGCATTAATGCATTGTTTTGGTCAGTATTCCAGTCATTGCAGATAGTGTAGAAAGGAGAATAAAGAGAGAAGAAATTATGATAGCTTCAAATTACAGGTTTTGCATGAAGGAAGGTGTGCTAATAATATAAAGGTTGCATTGAAGTTCAGTGTTTCCAAATGTAATGTATAACATTGGTGGAAACATGAAGAAAAGTTTATGAATACTGGCGTGTTAAGGAAAGCATTCAGAGGACCTAACAAATGGAAATTTCATAAAATTGGTATATGCTTGTCACTCAATTTGTTGGGGAGAAATGAAACCAGGGTTTTATTTTTTAAAATAGAGAGTTGAGGGTTGTTACACTACATCACTATGATAATCTTACTTGAACGCGTTTCGGGAGACGGCTTGTCCCCATCGTCAGCATTCTCTCTCAACTAATTCTCTCTCTCTTCATTCTCTCTCTCTATATTTATCCCTAGGTAGGTACAGTCTCGCACCACTTTATATTCATTTCTCCCTTTACTCCATCTCTCTTGTTCCCAATTTCCCTCCTTTTTTAAACACTACAATTTGTGTTTTCTTTTCATTTACTTTTAGTCCCCATTCTATACAGTATTTATCTATTTCTTGTAAGGACAATTTTAGTCCATTTACTGTAATGGATGCCACTACTAAGTCATCTGCAAAGAGGAGACCAGGTATCTGTATATTATTTATTACTGGTAAAAGATTATTAGTACTATTAATGTTTTGTAGTATATCATCTATAAATAGGTTAAATAAAACTGAGCTTAATTTACATCCTTGCCTTAACCCTTTCTCTAGGTGTATTTCATTAGTTATTGCCCCTTCCTCATATTTTACACAGAAAGTATTATCTCTATATTAACCTTTTAAAGTAGTCACCATTTGGTTACTTACCCCTTTCTTTAATAATTTGTACCACAGTAATTTCAGCTCTATTCTATCAAAGGCCTTCTCTAAATCAATGAAGGCCATAAACAATTTTCCTCTTTTGTTCTTAAGATATGTATTTTAATAGCAAAACTTATTTTCAGAAATTTTAAATCATGTATACATGTAATATAAAGAAATGAATTTAAAGATTAATGAATATAATGCAGTAAATTAAAGAATTAAAATGCTACAATAGCTATAAATTTATACTAGTTTCAAAAACAGAAAACACTGATATTAACACTGCTTCATGGTCAGCCATTTGTACTTAATCTGCAACAAACAAAATGATGAAAGTGAATATCAGATTTACATATTTATCATTAGATATTAATGCCGGCTGATTCTTCAGTACTACCCTGTAAAGAAACAAGACAGTAAAGTTTCTAACCTTCATTTCGTAAAGAAATCCAGCAGAGTAGTCTGCTTCCTCCTGCCCAGGTGGAATTCTGTGTTCAATATAATTAACGCTGCTGAGTAGCCCCCTCATCAATAGGGAAGGAGCATAGGTACCGTCTCACGACATCCAATCCTTCCACTGCTGCTACAAATGTTGATACTGCTGATTCCTCTTCTGGTTGCTTCGTTGCGTAATTACATAGCTCAACAACGTCCACAGATGCCTCTGAGGCTAGGACACTGTTGTCACAACTTACAAAATCTTCAAAGGTTACACTTGTGCCCCTCTGTAGGATCTCCCACTCTTCCTGCATACAAATTTCTTCGGTATCATTGTCCTTGTTGAAGACATCAGTGCCAGAACCAAACCCAGCTTTCCCAAAGCAATGCTGTATGGTGCCTGGTGTAACTGTCATGTGCCACAAACATATGCATGGCCTGAAGTATATTCAAATGCCTATAAGAAAGAAATAGCTTGTTGCACCAGGGTTTTCCTGTACTTTGCTTTAACAGAATGAATAATTCCCAAGTCTAAAGGCTGCAGACAGCTGGTGCTGTTTGCTGGTAAAAGGATCACCTATATGTTCCATAAGAATGGTGGCTCTGATGAATGAGCTGCACACCTGTCAATCACCAGAGGAACCTTTCTTCCCTGAGATCCCATTTTGGTATCCAGGCTTCGTAGATATTTAACAAATATTTCTGAAGTCATCCATGAAGTATTCTGGAAATCGTATTTGCACGGAAGTGTGCAAATGTTTTTTAAACGCCTTGGATTTTTTAATTTTCCTATAATTAGCAGAGGTAGCTTTTCAGTTCTGTCACCATTTGCGCACAGCAGAGCTGTGAACCTTTCTTTGCTTTTTTTCCCTGCCATTACTTTTTCACCGCAAACTGCATAAGTTCTTGTTGAATAGCAAATTGAAGAACACAACCATTTCGTCCGCATTGAAAATGTTTTTCACATTATAGCCACAGAGGAGATCAGACAAGGTCTCCTTTTTCCAAAACTCATGGAATCATCTTTAACATCTGCACTTTCACCGCACATGCTTTGCCGTGAAAGGTTATGCTGCTTCTTGAAACGATCAAGCCAGCCATTTGAAATGCAAAAGTTGTCCATGTGTAAAGTTAGCGCTATGTGGCGAGCTTTTTCTTTTAGATGTTTCTGTCAATAGGAACATTGTCGCTTCTTCTGGCTTTAAACTTTGATTCTTCAAATGGAGAGCTACAAAATTCTTTCGTTGCTTCATGGGAATCCACACTGTACTTCCATAGCCAGAATAGCATCTTTCTGTTTAAGTACCCCGTGCAACGTGGAAGGAGCCAAATCATATTTCTTTGCCATATTGGTCAAAGAAACTGCGCTGTTGTTTGCCACGTCTTGAATTGTTGTAATCTTGTCGTGGATGGTAAGCTTCTTCTATTTAGCAACCATTTTTTCAAATGAGAAGTATAAATCATTATCACAAATACAACACAACTTAACATGCCACTCGGTGAACTTTAAAATGGAAGCGGAAATCAAACAGAACTGGAAGTCAAAGATACGGAAGTTAACAGGTTTAAAAATGTGATTGCAGAGCTGCCAGCTTTTGCAGTTAATGTGAACTAAAGTGAAACATGAAGTGACACACGGAGACTAATTAATTTGAAAGTATCCAAAAAGGCATACTGCTGCCCATTATAGCAGAGGTAGCGTTAACTGCATTCTGAAAATCTTAATGCACTAACTACACAGAAGAACCTGTGCGATCGCAAATTTCAGAAAAATATTTTTGCTAAAAGCAGGCTTTTCGTTAACGTGGGATTCATAAAAAGCAGGTTTAAATAACATTACACTTGTGGGACTTTTGGCAGGGCTTCCGAAAATGTTCATTAAAATAGGATTCTACTATAATTGCTTCACTCATCTAATTTTTATACAGGACATGTTTTATGAGCTTGCACTTACATCAAATGCCTGTTACTCTCTAAGAAAGCAGAATATAATAAAGAATACAAACCCATAGTACCGTCAATTTTTTCCACGTGACATGGCAGAAACGTCTAGGAGGAGAAGGTAGTTTAGGGTTGAGGAGAACTGCCGGCAGTTTTTCCCCTTGCATGGTTTGGAACATGTGGTGATGTCACCTTATCTCACATGTACGTGCCTGTTGCTCTATTACTACTGACCCAACACCCCTCCCAGAAGATAAATGGACTTGCCCAACTACTCCCATACACATAAGCACATCAGAACATAAAGGTCAACCTGTACAAGCTGCAGGGCAATAGGGGTCTAGCCAAGAAAATGGTAGACAGGAAAATATAAAAAATTAGGAGTTAAAAAAGCATTAAACACATCACAACATTATCCAACGTACTAAAACATATGAACTTCAGAAAATTCACATAGTATTAGGATCCCTTCACAATGTATAAAGATAGTTAAAACCCCAACATCACCCTGCAACTAAAAGTAAATGTAACATCAAGAGCAAAATAAAAACAAGCAAAACAGATCACTCTTTAGAAAAGTCCAGCATTTATAAAATTCAATGTGAAAATTGTGAAGGTATTGTGTCGTAGCAGTATGATGCAAGGTTATTGAGAAGTCAGCACCATGCAGTTGGACATAAACAAAGATAAGTGGTGACCTCGCCCAGCTTAAACACCAGAAGTGCTATCAGCAGATAACCGGAATCTTCTGGAAGTTTCTATCCTCTGGCCTCCAGAACGTGTCCACATAGTTATAGTCTGTTCTGTGCAAGATTCCATTGGCTATATAAGTAGCGTTCATGTGAGAAGAGTTAGTGAGAGTGTTTCTCTCTAACCAGATGTTAGTGACATCAAGTATGCTTCTACAAGTGAGTTTGTGACGACAACTGTGACATGCAGTGAGTGCTGCAGGAGAGAGTGGAGAAGTCCTGTGTTTGATTCACCAGGGAGTGTAATTTGAAAGAATCGGCTTGTATATTTCATTATGCTGTTGCATCAAGAAGAAAAGTAAAGTGATGTGGAAATTGAACTGGTTAGCATTAGTGAAGTGACAGTGTGAAATAAGTGAAGTCACAGTGAAGTTGAATTACATAAAAACAGTGAAGTGACTATGAGGACTTAGAGAAGTGACTGTTGAAAAATTGGACAAAATCACAGCATACACCAGAAAACTAAAAGAAATATAGGTACCCATTTCAAAGAACATGGACACTTCATCAAGTACAAGCAAAAAGGAAAATCACCAGATGCATCACTTTTTTGGACTTGAAGCCATAATATAAAAATCTGATGTGTTACATTCACATGGCTTTCTTTTCCCCTCTATCAGTTATTGGTAGGTATACAACTATTATTGTGAAGGTTTATTTTTCTTTCTAATTTATTTTAATCTAAATAAACCTTTGCAGAAATAGCTACATTACACATTTCGTTATAGATACAAAGGGAACACCAATAGTCCAATGTTTTACAAGTAGATGCTATATGCTGGCTTTAAAATTCCATTCTGTTTCCATGATATCGTGACAAACAACTGAAAATCGACAGGACTTAAAAGAATGGCTAAGTATTGAACAATTCAAACCATTAATAATGGGTATCTCAGAAATGGCTGATGTCACAAAAAATTTATTTGAAATAAATTGTGTTTCTTAAAGAGATCCACATTTTTGCCTATTTTTTAACGTTTACCAGATGTACAAGATGATACAAAATTCCTTTTGAATCAAATTAAAAAATCTGATGTGTTACACTCACATGACTTTCTCTACTCTTGTACAAACTATTTTACAAACGCTTATTTTGCATATGCTTCATGTTAATCGAGATGTTAATCTTATTGCTAATTTTCTTGTAGATGCAAGGGGAATTGATAGAGTTTAAGCGATAGTCAAATATTTTAAGAGCTGGTTGCTATGTGAAGTATTCAATTCTCTTTGCATTACCAGGACAAAAAAAAAAGAATAACGAATTCCCATTTTTGGAAACATATCTGTGTGTCTGTGAACAGCATAACTCAGAAACGAACAGTCGGATAAACACCAAACTTGATATTTAGGTTCAATATCTTCTAGAGATTCAACACGAAGGTTTTCAAGAAAATCCCCCACCCCAGATTACCCTTTACATGGAACATTTTTCGAAAAGTTTAATTTTCTCAAAAATGGCTAACGATTTTGATTAAAATATCATATTTTTAAGATATTTTCATGACAAATGAAATGTATATCTCAAATTTTCTGGGAGTGTCTCCAAAAGTGTTCTTCATTGTGAATGACTTTTGCATAACTGGTAAACCATAAGAGATAGACAAAGTTTTACTACACAAAAAATGTAGATCGCGCTAAAATACACAATTTATGTCATATACATTTTTTTTGTTAAGTGAACCATTTTCGAGATATTGCTTGTTATTGCCTTAAAGTTTCCAATACTTATAGTTTTTCTCAAATGGGAATTCGTTATTCATTTTTTTTTAGTCCTGGACATGCAAAGAGAATGAAATGCTTCACATAGCAACCAACTCTTAAAAGATTTGTCTATCGGTTAAAGTCCACCATATTCCCCTAGTACTTACAAGAACATTAACAATAAGATGGTTTCTGCAAATGTTTATCTCTATTAACATGAAGTAGATCGAGAGTAAGCATTTCTAAAATAGTTTGTACAAGAGTAGAGAAAGTCATGTGAATGTAAACATTTTTTTTTTTTTTTTTTTTTTTTTTTTTTTTTTTTTTTTTTTTTTGTTCTGATAATACAAAGAGAATGGAATACTCCACATAGCAACCATCTCTTAAAATATTTGACTATCGCTTAAAGCCTACCATATTCCCCTTGCATCTACAAGAAAATTACCAATAAGATTAACATCTCGATATCTCGATAAACATGAAGTAGATCGAGAATAAGCGTTTGTAAAATAGTTAATACAAGAGTAGAAAAACTCATGTGAGTGTAACACATCAGATTTTTTTGGATTCAGGAGGCCTCAGAAGATGTATTTCTGGTGAAATCTCGGTATCTATTACTAACATATGTGCTCTAGGGAAGATATTCCCTCCATTTCTAAAGAAAGGCACACTACCCTGACGTCATTTGTTTGTCTCTTCTTAGGGATAAACAACTCTCCCCCTTGTTACCCACTTCTATTGTCAGTTTCAGTTAGACCGTGTAAACTTATTTCCTAACAATACTTATGGCTAACAAACATCTAAAATCCTGTACATACAATAATATTAATTTACCATAAAGAGGATCCATCAACCTTTTTCCTCTATTCTGATGCTGGTACCAATCCTGACCTACTTTTAGTATTCTCTAATCTATACACAGAAACCTTCAAACAAATTTTAGAAGTTTCTGGTTCAGGACACAGAACTGCAATTGCCATATTTGACTTGAAAAGAAAAGTTTGATTCCATTAAGCCATAAACCTAGATGGAATTTTAAATTAGCAAATTGAAAGACTATACAACTGAATTAGAAACCAAATTTGAAAAAATCTGTAAATGAATCAACACAGATAAATTAAACAAAGATTTATGTGAAACAATTTTAAAAGCAGTAAAGAAGTGCATACCAAGAGGAATAATTAAAAATTACAAAACCTTTTTAGAATCCTCAACTAGAACAGATACAAAAAGAAAGGGAACTAGCCAGAATCACAAAATTAATTTAAATTGAGTTTTATTTATGGACCTCGGGAACTAGAGGCTAACATGGTAACCACTGCACCATGGAGATGACACCAGAATCACAGCTGAAAAGTCTGAAGATCCGAAAGAAGTACGAAATTGGAGAATACTAAGTGTTTAATTCAAAAAAGAAATTAACAGTACTAAAACATAACATTTTAGTAATTTTCTACAAAAACAAAATGGCTTATAGAAAAGATAGCCAAAAATTGTATAGATTCATACAACATACAAAAAAAGAAAGATAATAAAAAATGCCTTTTATTCATAATAATAAAACAGTTACAATGCAATGAAATAACCAACAAATTCAACAAATACTATGCTAATAACTATAAATTATCTGCAAACACTAAAAGAGTACGTAAAATCAACAACTAAACTTAAAGATAATATGTTTAACCAAGAATTCAATATTCAAGAATTGAACACTACTATTAATAATTTAAAATAGAAAAATCTTCCGGTCCCAACAATATACAATTCATCAAAACCTTGGGAAGAATTGCAATTTAAGAACATAGTTATGTAATAAAATCTAATAAATGGTACGTCTACATGAGTATTTGAAATCAATTTTGAGTACAATTTCATACTGAATACAATACGCATTTCCATGTTAAATTCAATATGCATTCAAATGGATTTGGATACACAAAGCCTGAGAATAAATAATTCAAGTTTTATGTTGGTCAACTTGGATTTTTGAGGTTATGAATGTTTTTGAGAAAATAAATTGCGAATTATGGAAGCGACAAGAGTGGCTTTGCTGTGCG
Source organism: Deroplatys truncata (assembly GCA_030765065.1). Lineage (NCBI taxonomy): Eukaryota > Metazoa > Arthropoda > Insecta > Mantodea > Mantidae > Deroplatys > Deroplatys truncata. The sequence continues at coordinate 21,424,392 of CM060977.1, forward strand.
TTTTATTACACATGTGATAACAATTTCCGCTAAAAAAGAAAAAAAAAAATTATGAGCGTGTATCATGTTACGAGTACAATAGGCGAATGTATCTTTGGCGTATTCAATACGATTTGAATACGGTAAGTGTTTCCATGCAACAAATTTCGTTCTGATCCTATTTTCCAAGAGGAAAGTTTTGTTTTTGCATTTTTCCCTTCTTTAAAAGCAGTTTTAATCAATTTAGGTTTGCTAACAATTGTGTTTAAGGTTGACGGAGGAATGTTTAACTTCTGCACTATATCCACACGTTTCATATTTGGATTGTGATCTATTTCAAGGATTTTCAGTTTTTCACTATTGGTTATTTACTACACTTTCTTTTTTTCATTGCAAATGAAAAGTTAAAATACAATCTACGTATGTTTGGTCAACACTCAACAGTAGAAACTATCGTTGGCGTTTACCACGCCAAGGTAAAGCATTCTCTATCCCGCCCACACAAATCATGTCACACAAATATTTACATACATGCATGTGATTGGCTGCCGGTATCCACCCCGTGACCGAGGATTGACCAAAGTAGCCAATGAGGATGTCAAACTTTGAACGTGTTAAGCGCCTTCTCCCACTGGACCGATCAAGGATTGGCCAAAACAGTGAATGAGGATGTCAAACTTCAAACGTAGTAAGCGGGACCGGGAAAACGCACTAAGCAAACGCTATTTATTACATTTGGTGATTTGGTACCAGGACTTTTATAATTCAACATAATACACGGGAAAAGTGTTAATGAGGAACGTGCTAACGAGATTCCACTGTATTCTTGAAAATCAAATTCTTCATTTAGTAACTGGAGCTGTTTAAACTACCCCAGTATACTTAATCTACAAATTTGGATAAATAATTCAAGATTTAATCTTGACATTGAAAAAGCAGCTATAATACAACATAGAAAATTAATCAGACTTCCCTGTAACAACTGGGGAAAAAGAAAACCACATGTGAACTTAAAAACTCAACAATGCTTTTTTAATAAAGTCCAAGAGATCAAACAGAAATTGAAACTCTTGTACTTATAAGAAAACTTAGAAACAAAGGTCATTCCTTTAGACCTATTTGATATTGAACACTATCTAAAGTTGGCAGAAGGATTTAAAAAATCTGAAACCTCTCCCTGTGTTTTGAAACAAATACCATTAGAAACAATAACTTCAAAATATCCTGCTAATGAATGGCTACATGCCTATACTGACAGATGCAGCTTACCAAATAATGGTGATGCTGGTACAGTATGTATGGTAGAAGATTAAGTTTAAATTCTACAAGTTTTTATGGTGGAATTTTAGTGATCCTTTTTAGTTTACCAAATCTTCTATATCAAATAAACAAATTTAAGGGAGATGTAATATTAACTGAAAGTAAAGCAGCTATGTAGCTATAGCATGTGATTCAGCAACCAAAAGCCAAATACTGCAAAATTATAAAGGTTATTTAACTTGAATAAAAGAGTTGTATCTAAATTGTTGTTGGAATCAAACACAGTGAAGCAAAGGTGAGTGAAGCTATTAAGAGTGTTTAAGTTGTTGTTTGCCAATGGCACTGGGGATTAATTGATCTGTATCATTTTCCCTCTGGCTTCCCAATATAAAGTCTGTAAGTTATCACTTTTAAGGCCTTTGCATTTGGCAAGATGCTGTTTGTTCAGGATGATATTTTCAAAGAGAGTGCACTTGGGTGTAGATAGGCATCACATCTTGTAGAGGTGTTCTGCGAGGCAATCATGGCTTGTTCATTGCCCAGAAGTCCAACATGAGCTAGGATCTATTGTAGAGTGACATGATTTCTAGTTTCAACTGCTTTAATTAGGCTTCTTATTTCTTTAATATTTCTTGTTGTTTTATTATTGTAATTTACTGTCCTGCCTATGGCTGATTTTGAGTCTGATGAGTATTTTATGTATGGTCTGTATAGAATGTTCTGTAATGATGCTTTTATAGCTGTTAATTCTCCATCATAGTGGTTTGACGTTTCACCTAATGTTAGATACTGTGCAAAGTGTTTACAGTATACTCCTGCCGAGGGATCCATCTGTATATATGAGTGTTTAAGTTGACTCCACTTTTCTGTTAAGAGTAATATTTCAATGGATACCAGTACATTGTGGAACACAAGGTAATGAAACATCTGATTTTCTGGCCAAGAAAGTTAGTAAAATTACATCAAAATCATCTGTCTTATCACTCTGTTAAAAGAATAATGATATCAACATACAATACAAAAATTAAAGAAGAGTATGTTATCACAAACAAAAGGAAAACAATGGCATAATCTTTATAACACAACTAGAATTACTACACGACCAAGAAAATCTTCTGTAGCAATTTTTACTTTCTCTACTACGTATAGTAAGTAGGGGAAGTATTGCATTCCACCCAAAAATTCGATACCGAGATTTCACCGGAAATACATGTTTTGAGACCCCCTGAATCCAAAAAAAGCATTTTTGGAAACGTGTGTGTGTGTGTGTGTGTGTGTGTGTATGTCTGTGTCTGTGTGTGAGAACAGCATAACTCAAAAACTAACAGTCGGATAAACACCAAACTTGGTATTTACATTCAGTATCTTCCAGAGATGCGACACGAAGATTTTCAAGAAAATCCCACCACCCCAGACTACCCTTTACATGGAAAATTTTTCAAAAAGTTTAATTTTCTCAAAAATGGCTCTAACGATTTTGATGAAAATATCATATGTTTAAGATAATGTCATGAGAAATAAAATGTATATCTCGAAATTTCTGGGAATGTCTCCAAAAGTATTCTTCATTATGAACGACTTTTGCATAACTGGTAAACCATAAGAGATAGACAAAATTTTACTACACAAAAAATGTAGATCGCATTAAAATACACAATTTATATCATATACATTTTTTTTTGTTGAGTGAACCGTTTTTGAGATATTGCTTGTTATTTCCTTAAATTTTCCAATACTTATACTTTTTCTCAAATTCGTTATTAATTTTTTTATGTCCTGGACATGCAAAGAGAATGGAATGCGCCACATAGCAACCAGCGTTAAAATATTTGACTATCGCTTAAAAGCTACCATATTCCCCTTGCATCTACATGAACATTACCAATAAGATTGACATTTCGATATCTCGATTAACATGAAGCATATGGAGAATAGGCGTTTGTAAAAATAGATTGTACAAGAGTAGAGAAAGTCATGTGAGTGTAACACATCAGATTTTTAGATTAGTAACAGCCCATGACTGCCTCAACAAACATCTACACAGGAGGTTAAGGACGGTAGAGAAGATGTCGAAGACAATCCGAAATCGGACCGTCCTTCCACTTCGAAAACTGAAGAGAATGTGGAGAAGGTTGGTAGAATTGTTTGAGAAGACCACTGCCTGGGCATTCGAGCAACTTCAGAACTTGCCTGCATCAATAAGGAAACCGTTAGATTTTGCACAAAGGTTTGTGCTAAAGTGGTGCCAAGAATCCTCGCAAAACGAGCAAAAGCAACATCGAGTGAACTGCTGTGCTGACACTCTTGAAAATATTGAAAATGACCCTGATTACCTCCGCAAAGTAATTACAGCGGAATCTCATTAGCACGTTCCTCATTAACACGTTTTCCCGTGTATTACGTTGAATTATAAAAGTCCCGGTACCAAATCACCAAATATAATAAATAATGTTTGCTTAGTGCGTTTTCCCGGTCCCGCTTACTACGTTTGAAGTTTGACGTCCTCATTCACTGTTTTGGCCAATCCTTGATCGGTACAGTGGGAGTAGGCGTTTAACACGTTCATAGTTTGACGTCCTCATTTGCTACTTTGGTCAATCCTTGGTCACGGGGTGGATATCGGCAGCCAATCACATACATGCATTTAAATATTTGTGTGACACGATTTCTGTGGGCGGGATAGAGAATGCTTTACTTGGCGTGGTAAACGTGGTAAACGCTAACGATAGTTTCTAATGTTGAGTGATGACCAAACAACCGTAGATTGTATTTTAACTTTTCATTTACAATGAAAAAAAGAAAGTGTAGTAGGTAAATAACCAACAGTGAAAAACTGAAAATCCTTGATGTAATCACAATCCAAATATAAAACATGTCGATATAGTGCGGAAGTTAAACATTCCTCCGTCAACCTTAAACACGATTGTTAGCAAACCTAAATTGATTGAAACTGCTTTTAAAGAAGGGAAAAATACTAAAACCAAACTTTTCTCTTGGAAAATAGGATCAGAAGACGACCGGAACGAAATTTGTTGCATGGAAACACCTCCATATTCAAATCGTCTTGTATACACCAAAGATAATATCGTCTATTGTACTCGTAACACGATGCACGTTCATAATTTTTTCTTTTTTAGCAGAAATTGTTATCATGTGTGTAATAAAACACTCAGCAAAACCACTATTGCCGCTTCCACAATTCACAATTTATTTTCTCAAAAACATTCATAACCTAAAAAATCCAAGTTGACCAAAATAAAAGCTTGAATTATTTATTCTCAGGCTTTGTGTATCCAAATCCATTTAAACATATTGAATTTAACATGGAAACACGGATCGTATTCAGTATGAAATTGTACTCAAAATCGATTTAAATTGCCCATGGAGACATAGTAATTATTAGATTTTTATTATCTATGTTCTTAAATTACAGATTTTGCATTTTCGTTAACACGTTTTCCCGCCTATGACGTCCAAATCCTTAGGTCCCTGCAAAAACGTACTAACGAGATTCTACTGTATTTGTGATGAAACATGGATATTCCAACATGATCCAGAGACTAAGCAACAATCAATGCATTGGAAGAGCCCTCAATCCCCTAGGAAGAAGAAACCATGCATGAGCAAATCAAAATTCAAAGCATTGATGATTTTTTTCTACGATATCCGAGGGGTTATCTACATTGATTGGATGCCTGAAGGTCAGACTGTCAATCAGGTTTATTATACAACTGTTCTGAAGACCCTCCATGTATGTGTGTGATGAAGGAGACCAGATCTCTGGAAGAATCACTCTTGGATTCTCATCAGGATAACTCGATGTCTTTGAAGAGGTTTATGGCGCAAAAACAACATTCCAGTGATGTAACATCCACTCCAATTCGCCTGACCTAGCACCGTGCAACTTTTTTTCTTTTCCCAAAAGTGAAGTCTGCGCTCAAAGGAACCAGGTTCGAGTCCGTGGATGCAGTGAAGGAAAATGCAACGAGACTCCTCAACAGCATAACAGAGAAAGACTTGCAGCGCTGCTACCAACTGGAAAATTCGCATTGAGCGGTGCAGGGATCGGGGAGGGGACTACATTGAAGGGGAGAACATTTCAGTTGTGTAAGTTCTTTCAATAAAGAGCATCAGTACGGTTTCTTTATTGCATACCTTGTATAATGTACAATAATATGCAATTTTTAACTTTGAGTATTACATGTTAATTTTGCCTTAAAGCTTCTTGATATGACTATATAAACTCTAACTTCCATTTTCATTACCTTAAATCTTTACAACGTTTTATTTTGTGGATGGTTTTTCCTGTGGTTATTTTACATAATTAAATGACATTAGTTCTTTGCCTTGTGTCATAACTATTTGCCGTGGATTGAGTTCCTGCTTCAAGGCTAGCACTTCCCTTTCATCTTTGTCCAGCTTGGCTAATGTTCTCCTTTTCCCATCTACTTTTTATTTTAATATAAAATATTGATGATATCTTTTCTTGTATTCCACCAAATAAATTTTATATTTCAAATCATTTTTTATTTATTTATTTATTATTATTTTGTGATAATGCCATGTTCTTTGTCTATGTGCAACTTCTGCATTAAGGGGTAGCAAATAAATTAAATTCTCACCCTCTTTTACTGGACATACTTTCCTGATATAATTAAAATATTCTTTTAAAATATTATTTTCATTTAGTTTCAGTATCCTATAGAACTATTTTAAAATTCTTTGTAAAATCAAACTCACCTTTGCTTTTGGTAATCCAAGCACTTGTATAAAACATTCTGTGCATTCCCATCCTTCATCAAGTTCCGAGATCTCAACTCCATATATGATTCTGGCTTCAACCCATATTATATCCTACTATTTAACTTTCATTTCTAGTGACTTATACAAGCATCCTCTGATTGCTGACATAGCTGCTTTTCCCTTTCCCAGTGATAATGCTTTATGTTTTCCCATTTTCCTCCTCTGCTATCAATGTTTACATTCTCTACTATTTACCTATAATAAGTAGAATAAATCCCCCTATTAAAAAAAACAGAGAGAGAGAGAGGGGGGCGGGAGGAAGGTTGTGTTTGTGAGAAACTCTTGCGTGTGAAGGAAGAAGGGACATTGCAGTGTTAAGAGCAAGAATTGGACTCTTCATGATAAAGAAATTTGTGGGGAAAAAAATGTAATTTTGGAAAGAAAATGATACATATACTGACTATAGGGAACTAGCAATCCTGCTAGTTATTACGGGAATAGAAGTTAATCCTGGCCCAATAGAAATCCAAGCAGTGCTAGAAAAACTCATTGATTAGTAATATCTGAATTTCAGGATTATTTTTTGTAGACTTAATGGTAGGATCAACCACAGTGATTGGCTTAAAACCATCCTTGCAAAGAATAGATAAATGTTGAGAACACCAATTACTGCAAAAACACATTTTATTTATCACTAGGCACTCAATGTAACACAAACATTACACTTGAGTTATTTGGGCACACACTCGGAATACAACACAACTGATCTGTTGAATCAAATCACTTCTGAACTGCACAACTTACAGCTGAATTACAACTCACTATTAAACTGCACTGTTCACTATCAACAGCACTCGACTCAACTGAACTCAACACACTAACTGGTCCTGCCGACACAATCCCTTATATAGGCCTTGCATACAAAGCAGAACTTTTGAGAACAAGATCCTTCTAGAAAATGCCGAAATGAAGGTTCTGGAACAATTAAGCGGCACATAAAGGGGCTGTTTGTTTCCACATTCACTATTCTGACAGCCGGCTTGCCAAGTCCCCCACTCAAGTGCCAGCAGTCTGCAGGTAGCTATGTGCATGCGGTCACAATATTGTGTGTTAAGAGTGGAGCTTAAGAGTAACCAAGAGAAGACACAGATTGTAATACATAAAAAAGGGTAGAAAGTTAAGTAAATTTGAAAAAATGGAGCTATGTCAGCTATTAGATGTAAGTATAGAGTACCTGATATAACATTAAATGGTTGAAGAACATATACAGTATAGTGATAGAGGCAAAAATGATGTATGCTATAAAAGTATGAAGTATAAGATAGTAAATGGGAATGCTTAGATGGGATACATAGGATATTCTGTAGAAAAATGCTAGGGTTATGTAACACAACTGTAAGACAGGTAGCACAAGTAGAACTGGGTAGAGTGACAAGTATCTGAAATATTGGTTCAGATCTAGATGAAATGTTGTTAAGACGTGCCTAGAATACCACGAAAAAGCTTAAAGAAAGATGAATGGGTAAATAGTCTTCAGAATAACTTGGAGGGAATGGATTAGGAGAGATGTGGGGAATCAGAGAAGAAAATTTGAACAAATGTTTTGGAAAATGGCAAGAAAGAGATTTGAGAATATTGAAATAGAAAACATGTTTAGTGAGATAGCAAAAAGATATCCCTGGTTGTTTTATATACCAGGGATATTAAAAGTACATGGGGAAGAGAAAAATGTATAGACGTAACAAACAGAGAAGAGAAAGAAAGTATTGCATGACTAAGAGTACTATGGGGGTTAAAAGGCTTAAGGAAAGGTGTTCCACAAAATCAATGTCCGTTATGTAGTGGGAAAGATGATGTTTTTTAGGTGCGAAGAAACAGAAATTTGGAGATAAGAATGTATTAATAATAAATGGTTTAAAATAGGTAGAAATATAGCTGTAAGTGAAATGTTTTATAAAGATAGTAGGAAAATAGGACAAAATTTGACTAAAATGAAGAATAAATGGATTTGGACAGTGAATAGAGTCAAGTATCAATAACAACTCACAACAGTGTGAAATTAAGAAATTTAGAAATTAATGATTAATGTAAGGAAGGAATTGTAAATTATGAAATGACTAGTAAAGAGTCAGGGCTGAATGCCAGTCACATTCACTTGTAATAGCTTAGTACAAATAAATAGAAAATATATATATACTACTTACCTATAGGAAGTATTGTATCTGCCCAAAAATTCAATAACGAGATATCACTGGAAATAAACATTTTGAGACTCCCTGAACCCAAAAAGAGCATTTTTGAGCGACAAATAAAATGCGTATCTTGAATTTCCTGGGAATAGCCTCTGAAGTCCTCTTCATTCTGAATGACTTTTACATAATTGTAAATCGTAAGAGACTGGCAAAATCTTACTGTACAAAAATGTAGATCCCATTAAAACCCATAATTTATGTCACATAAAATTGGTTTGACATTAACCACTTCTGAGAAATTCTTTGTTAGTGAAATACTTTGAAAATCGCTATTCACTTGTTTTTTTCTTATTTTGTCTTCTTTTGTGCATGTTCATGCAATGCCATTATATAGCGACTGGCATGAAAAAATTTAATTATATTTTAGCTTACTGTATTCTTACTATACCTACAACATGAATAAATATGTAGGTTTATCTATATTAACAAAACTTAGAAGAATAAGCATTTGTAAGGGTAGTTTTGAGAAAGGTTAATATTATTGTATTGTAGTTCGATTGTTGGGGAGCCGAACTTAAAGTAGTTGCAACCGCACATATGGTAAAAAGTTTCCAGTAGCCTTTGCCCCAAGTTTAAAAATATTAACTTTGTAATTTGACTGTTTCTTTAAATATTATATATTTATGTTTGCCTCGGCTGCATCAGTATTTATTTTTAGAGACATGAATGTCTTAGCAGGGAGTGGTGCGACTGAAGAAGGTAGGCTTACACAGATTATAATTTTACTTCACTCTGTTTATTAATGCTTGACATGATTCAAATAACACTTCACTGATATAGAGAGAGATCTGTGAGATTTTTTTTATTAATTAATTGCACTTTTTAACACGTAAACTATTTTTGTCTCACACGGTTACGTATTAAACTTCTCGGGGACGCATCTCACGTCTGGTTAGGAACACTGTCTACAAGCAACTGACTTCTGAATTTTTAAATTTTGCTATCTTTCAGTTTCTGATTAGCTAATCCTAGTCCACTAGAATACCTTCATTTAACTAAAGCTTTTTCTGGTTGTTGATTACTATTTTATAAACTGTCACAAAAATTATATTATTGCTTCCAAGAATCACAAGTAGCATTATTAAACTTTCAAATTCATTATTGCCTCAAGGTTACCTCATTGTTAGCAATTGTTAACCTATTATTCTCACAGCTCCTACATTATTAAATTACGTAATACATTCACATAACATTATTACACATGGATACAATAATATGAACATATACAATGACTGTAATATACACTTTTTATATATTGTTACATACACATATTGCTTTAAGGCGGGCTGTTATTATATTTTATATTATATAATTTGACTGAAATCATTTAAGTGTTAAAAATACTGACTCAGTTTGTAGAAGAGTGAGTGAAGAAAATCATCTGAGTGCAACCAAGATTTTTGAAAAGAACTATGCATGTCTATCTCTTGAACAGTATAGCTCAAAAACAAAAAATTGCTTAAATACCAAATGTAGTATTAAGTTCTGCATCTTCCAAGGATGCAACATGAAGGTTTTTAATAAAATCCCCGACCTCAAACTGCCCTTTACATGGAACAATTTTTATTATTTTTTATATTTTCAAAAAGGCTCTTAATAATTTTGATTAAAGTACCATATGTTTAAAATAGTTATATGACAAAATGCATATCTTGAATTTTCTGCAAATAGCCTGTGAAGTCCTCTACATTCTGAATGAATTTTATATAACTGGTAAACCATAAGAGATCGACAAAATCTTGCTACACAGAAATTTAGATCTCTTTAAAGCGCACAATTTATGTGAAATAAAAATGTTTGTGCCTTTGACCATTTCCAAGATATTCTTTCTTATTGGTATAAATTTTTAAATACTTAAACACTTTTCAAATATTAAGTCACTATTCGTTGCAAGGAACATGCAATTTCAAAGCCATCACAGAGTGATCAACTTTTTAAAAATGCAACTTGCTATAGCCTGCTGTATTCTTATATGTACAAGAAATGCGTAAGTGTATATTAAAAGCTTATCTAGATTAACTGGAAGTAGACAGAAGAATAAGATTTTATAAGAATAGATTTAAAGAGTAAGTAGGGAAAGTAAGGTATATACTAGACTTAATATATTTAGAAAAAATCTGATGTGTTACACTCACATGACTTTCTCTACTCTTGTACAATCTAATTTTACAAACGCTTATTCTCCATATGGTTCATGTTAATCGAGATATCGAGATGTCAATCTTATTGGTAATTTTCTTGTAGATGCAAGGGAAATATGGTAGCTTTTAAGCGATAGTCAAATATTTTAGCTGGTTGCTATGTGGCGCATTCCATTCTCTTTGCATGCCCAGGACATCAAAAAAATGAATAACGAATTTGAGAAAAAGTATAAGTATTGGAAAATTTAAGGAAATAACAAGCAATATCTCGAAAACGGTTCACTCAACAAAAGAAATGTATATGACATAAGTTGTGTATTTTAACGCGATCTACATTTTTTGTGTAGTAAAATTTTGTCTATCTCTTATGGTTTACCAGTTATGCAAAAGTCGTTCACAATGAAGAATACATTTGGAGACATTCCCAGAAAATTCGAGATATACATTTCATTTCCCATGACATTATCTTAAACATATGATATTTTCATCAAAATCGTTAGAGCCATTTTTGAGAAAATTAAACTTTTCGAAAAATCTTCCATGTAAAGGGTAGTCTGGGGTGGGGGGATTTTCTTGAAAACCTTCATGTCGCATCTCTGGAAGATACTGAACCTAAATACCAAGTTTGGTGCTTATCCGACTGTTCGTTTTTGAGTTATGCTGTTCACAGACAGACACACACACACACACACACACACACACACACACACACACACATGTTTCCAAAAATGCTTTTTTTGGATTCAGGAGGTCTCAAAACATGTATTTCCGGTGAAATCTCGGTATCGAATTTTTGGGTGGAATGCAATACTTCCCCTACTTACTATACGTAGTAGAGAAAGTAAAAATGAATAACGAATTTGAGAAAAAGTATAAGTATTGGAAAATTTAAGGGAATAACAAGCAATATCTCGCAAACGGTTCACTCAATAAAAGAAATGTATATGACATAAATTGTGTATGTTAACGCGATCTACATTTTTCGTGTCGTAAAATTTTGTCTATCTCTTATGGTTTACCAGTTATGAAAAAGTCGTTGATAATGAAGAATACTTTTGGAGACATTCCCAGAAAATTCGAGATATACATTTTATTTGTCATGACAATATCTTAAACATATGATATTTTAATCAAAATCGTTAGAGCCGTTTTTGAGAAAATTAAAATTTTCGAAAAATGTTCCATGTAAAGGGTAGTCTGATGTGGGGGGATTTTCTTGAAAACCTTCGTGTCGCATCACTGAAAGATACTGAACTTAAATACCAAGTTTGGTGTTTATCCGACTCTTCGTTTTTGAGTTATGCTGTTCACAGACACACACACAGATACACAGACAGACACACACACGGACATGTTTCCAAAAATGCTTTTTTTGGATTCAGCGAGTCTCAAAACATGTATTTCCGGTGAAATCTCGGTATCGAAATTTTGGGTGGAATACAATACTTCCCCTACTTACTATACGTAGTAGAGAAAGTAAAAAAGTCTGTCTTTGGACAGAATAACTCAAAAATAATTATATACCAAAACTTGGTATTGAAGTTTGGCATCTTCCAAAGATGTGATTTCCAAGATAATCCCAAACTACCCTGTATATGGAAGATGTTTCATTATATTTGATTTTTTCAAAATTGCCTTTAACAATTTTGATTGAAATACTATATGTTTAAAATATTTGTATGACTAATAAAATGTATACTTTAAGTTTTTAATGTGAAGTCCTCTAATCCACTCTGAATTTTATGTAATTTTGTGTAATAAGAAATAGACAAAAACTTGCTACATGAAAAATGTACATCATGTTAAAACGCACAATTTATATCTAATCTTTTTGTGACATTAGTTATTTCCAAAACTATTGTTGATTTTGGTTTGAAGTTTTTCTAATACTTGTACCTACAACGAAGTGTGTCATGAAACATTTCTGTTAACATTTATCTCAACAGGAAGTAAATAGAAAAATCTTCAATTAATTTTGAAGATTGAGAAGCTAGTAACAGTGATGTGTTATAATTTAAAATAGAGTTGAAGGTTGTTACCTACATCACTAAACTGTTCTTACTTGAACACGTTTTGGGAGAAGGGTTTGCTCCCATCGTCAGCATGTTTTCAACTGATTCAAACACAGGAATCACCTAATGAATTTCGAACTACCGCCACCCAGCAGCCTTTGGAGGTTCATCAGCCCAGCACCAGAGAACACCACTAGCCACACACATTCCCCAGACAATAACCGGAAAAATCAGTTGAAAACATGCTGACGATGGGAGCAAACGGTCTCCCGAAACGTGTTCAAGTAAGAATATTTTAGTGATATAGTATAACAACCTTCAACTCTCTTTTATTAGAAAAATATTATTTGTTACATTCACATGACTTTCTCTGCCCTCTATCACTTATTAGTGGGTATACGAATTATTCTTATGAAAGTTTATTTTCCTATTTATTTCATTTTAATCCAGATAAACCTTTCTGGAAAAAGCTGAATTACACATTTTTTTATAGATACAAAGGGAATAGCGATAGTCAAATGTTCTAGAACTGAATGCTATATGCTAGCCTTAGAATTCCACACTCTTTCCATAACATGTGATGTTGGTGATGATGATGATAATGATCACAGCGATCACTCCCTGGCCTCTTAAAGAAGTCTGCACATAGGCTCTTTTCATGACATGTGAAAAGTATTTGAAAGTCGACAGACTTTAAAAGAATGGTTAAGTATTGAACAAGCAATTCAAACCATTAATAACAGATATCTTGGAAATAACTGATGCAAAAAAAAAAAATTATTTGAAATAAATTGTCTTTTAAAGAGATCTACATTTTTTGTGTAGTAGATTTTCGTCTATCATTAAATGTTGACCATTATACAAGATTATACAAAATTCCTTCCAAATGAAGAGGACTTCACAAGCTATTCCTAGATAATTCAAGAGATAAACACACACACACCTCTTTTACTAAAAATGCTTTTTTTTGTTCAGGGTGTCTCAAAAGATATATTTCTGGTGAAATCTTGACATTGAATTTTTGGATAGAATACAATACATCTACTTACATTATGTAGTGAGAAAAGTAACAATTAGGTTTTATAAGAACGGATATAGAAATTAACAAGAGTAGGTAGAGAAAATGGTGTAAATGTAACACACAAGATTTTTATAGCCATTCTTGGCGTATGACATTGCACTGAGGTAAATGGCGAGCCATCACATTTGTGAGGTGTTAGTAAAGTCTGAAATGAAGCTCACTCCATGATTATTTGATGTAGACATAAACATGAAATCTTTCAACTTTTTTACTTTCTCTACTACGTATAGTAGGGGAAGTATTGCATTCCACCCAAAAATTCGATACCGAGATTTCAGCGGAAATACATGTTTTGAGACCTCCTGAATCCAAAAAAAGCATTTTTGGAAACATGTCCGTGTGTGTGTCTGTGTGTGTGTGTGTCTGTGAACAGCATAACTCAAAAACTAACAGTCGGATAAACACCAAACTTGGTATTTATGTTCAGTATCTTCCAGAGATGCGACACGAAGATTTTCAAGAACATCCCCCCACCCCAGACTACCCTTTACATGGAACATTTTTCAAAAATTTTAATTTTCTCAAAAATGGCTAACGATTTTGATGAAAATATCATATGTTTAAGATAATGTCATGAGAAATGAAATGTATATCTCGAAATTTCTGGGAATGTCTCCAAAAGTATTCTTCATTATGAACGACTTTTGCATAACTGGTAAACCATAAGAGATAGACAAAATTTTACTACACAAAAAATGTAGATCGCATTAAAATACACAACTTATATCATATACATGTTTTTTTGTTGAGTGAACCGTTTTCGAGATATTGCTTGTTATTTCCTTAAATATTCCAATACTTATACTTTTTCTCAAATTCGTTATTCATTTTTTTATGTCCTGGACATGCAAAGAGAATGGAATGCACCATATAGCAACCAGCGATAAAATATTTGACTATCGCTTAAAAGCTACCATATTCCCCCTTGCATCTACAAGAAAATTACAAATAAGATTGACATCTCGATATCTCGATTAATATGAAGCATATGGAGAATAGGCGTTTGTAAAAATAGATTGTACAAGAGTAGAGAAAGTCATGTGAGTGTAACACATCAGATTTTTAATATTAGTATACATATACATAAAGTAGTAATGTTTGTATTAGGTAAGTAACACATAAGTATCACACTAGAGCACACAATAACTATTACAGAGGGAATGTCAATAAAAAGGTCACAGAAAAGGATCCCCTTAAATGGGGAAAGTACAGGTGAGCCAAAAGACTCTGAACCGCCACCGCAGTGTTTTTCCTGTCCGCGCTCTTGGCGCTCGTTGCCGTCTGCCGCTATCATAGAAAGGCGCGGATGAAACCATACACATTTTTAAAACTACTTTTAAAGGCTTTACTTACCAACTTTATGAAAGGAAATGCTGGAACTGCCCTCCGTCGTTGTCCATACATTTTTGGCACCTCTTTAGGAAACTATCCATCATGGAATTTTTGGGAGAAATTTTCCAAACAATGGCCGATGTCTAATATTTCTTTGGTAAGAACACCATCTTTTACATTTCTTAGCCTAAACACTTCCTGTTGCCTGAAATTTAGTGTAAAGTTCATGGATTGTTGTACGGCCTGGAACTTTTACACCTGGAAATCTTTCTGCCAATCGTTCATTCACTTTGCGAGCTGACACTTGACAGAGTTAACACATACGAATCATAAATAAATACACGCTGTGTGTATAATATAAACTTTGTTTATAGCAGCAGTGCGTTATCATGTTTTTATCATATTTCCATATGCCCTGTGGAAAAACACAGTGCCGCCGGTAATATTGTTCATAAAACACCCCTCCGGGGTAACTTAAATCATAAAGTATATAAGGCAAACCCACACACCCTGGAAGAATTAAAACAAAATATCCGCCAGGAAATTTCTCAACATGAACTACGGCGGGTGATGGATAGTTTGTTAAAGAGGTGCCAAAAATGTATGGACAACGATGGTGGCCAGTTTCAGCATCTCCTTTCGTAAAGTTGGTAAGTAAAGCCTTTAAAAGTAGTTTTAAAAATGTTATGGTTTTATCCGCACCTTTCTATGATAGCGGCAGACGGCAACGAGCGCCGAGCATGCGGACAGGAAAAACACTGTGCAGGCGGTTCGGAGTCTTTTGGCTCATTCTGTACTTTACAATAAACTACCAAATGAAAAAACAAAAAAAACAAAAAAAAAAAAAAAACTTTTAAGTAGTAACAAAAATGATTTTAATGTAAGCTGATAAAGATTACTACTATTATTATTATTATTATTATTATTATTATTATTATTATTATTATTATTATTATTATTATTATTATTATTATTATTCTAGCACTGGCTTGCTGAGACTTTCATTCCAGGTAGAAAGGTTATTAAGGCATGTCCAGAACAATAACAAAACAGCTAAGCCCACCTCTGTAGTATGGTAGTAGCGTGTATGCTTCACATTCAAGAGGTCCCAAGTTCAAGTCTTGCATAGGGTGAGTTGACCAGATAAGGTTTTTTTCCCTTATCCTGAGAAGATGAATGTCAGGCAACTTAAAAGCTCTGTAGACTCCAGCTTCCTTTAAGCATCATTTCACCCATTTCATTCATCATCTGATATTACCTACCAGGTTAAAGGATGTTTAAAAAAAAAAAGCAGCTACAGTAATATAGTGCTTTTGGTGCACAATCTGAGCTAAATGTTTCTGCCCAATGTTTTCATTGCTCCAGAGTAGACGTCTGCTTAGTCTAAAATTTGTAGGTTCGGCCCAGACTCGCTTTAAATAAAATTGTGTTGCAAATATTAATAGTGGCATCATCATCATCCATCCATGAAGCACTGTTGCCTCCAGTGCTAAGGGACATGTGAAGGCCTGTAGGTATGCATTCAGGTCTTTGGGACCAATTGAGGAGCCACTTTACAGAAATAGGTCCTAGAATTTGTGTGTAGTAAGTGGCATGTTGACGGCATACTGCGTCATTGACCTTATGCCACCCCAGTCTGCCCATATGGTGGAAGGAAGGGTCAGAGTTTGCAGCTGTTATGCTGTTGTAGCATATCCGGAATTGGCCGAAATGGGCAGTTATTTATTATTACTACTGTGATGGATGTCTGCATGTTGTGATAATTGTGTTATTCCAGGCATCTCAGCATCACAGATAAAAGAATGTAATAAATTAATTTTGTCTTTATTTTCATTTTTGTTATTTTTGTTCTCTCAAAAATGTGCCAAAGGTTTTAGATATTTGCATGGCACAAAATTTGTATATTAAATGTGCTAAATTACAATTTTTTTTTCATCTTTATTTTCAAGCCAAGCTCAGCCCAAGCTTGACAACATTTTTCAAATTAAGCATTAAGCTCAAGGGCTTGGCCTGAGTCCATGCAGACCTCTACTCCAAAGAATAATATATTCTGTTTTATGTAACTTTTAATTAGTGAAGGTGAGTGTAAAAAAGTGTGACTCTACATCATAAGTGTTTATTGTTACAGAAGCAAGACGACAATGTGGAGCTGATCCTAGATTGCTGTTATTGGTAAGTAGGTCTTCGCCATCCCATTGAGAAGAGTTTCATACCTTTTTATCTTTCATCTGTTCATCAAGTTATTGAACTCCAAGTGGTTATGTGTCTACAGAAGAGTTTCTTGACACAATTTGTATATAAAACTGAGTAATACTTGTGCTTAATTTTTTCTTCGGCTGTATTCAGAAATAGGAACTTTAAATGGTAACGTGTCGGTATTTGATTTATCGTGTTTATAGGTATTGCAGAGCTGTACATAAGAAAAAGAAATCACTTATTATTTAACATAAATTTCTTCATCATACTTGTGTAGAGTTTGGGATTATTTTGTACCAAGTTGAACTGTTTGAAGACAAAATCTGTTGAAGTGAGGTCTCCAGCTAATCATTTGTGAATTTTGCTTATTTAATATTTATATATGAATGTATACTGGAAGCACATATATGGCTAACTAGATATGCCAGTTGCTGTTGGTGGAAATGGGGGCAAAAAATATTGACAACTTTAAGCAGTTGTGTCAACGTTTCAGTGCAGTTTCATGTGGCTTATTTTTCTATGGTTAGAAGATGTGTTCTTTCTTTTTGTTTCTTCGCTGTGTCATCGGATGGGGAAGCACAGGCAATCTTCACAGACTGAAAAAGAATGCAACAGTGAGGAAGAGTACCAGCTGCATGAATGATATGTGTTTGTTTTATATTTTTCACTCTAAACTTGAAATTTGTGTAAAATATTTACAGAGCGGCTTAACCGAGGTATAAGAACACAGCAGGGATTAGTGTGGTGGTACTTTTTATTTCTAAAAAAGAATAAACTATTACCAACCTGTTGGAAAGGGACTCGTGGATTGTAGATATTACATCAAGACAATGTGTTAAGTGTATGTAATTTCATTAAAAACAAAATTTAGTGAAAAATATTTGGTTTTCATTTCAGGTAATCCGTGCCTAGCATCCTTAAATAAGGTTTACTGTAAGAGTTTTATTCAAGTTGTGAAATTGTTTGGCTTGCAGTAAATCTATTCCTTCTGTCCTGATTCTTCCTCAGCCTTCCAAAAAACCTACATTCTGAAAATCTTGTTAACATCCATTGGTCCTTTTAGGCAGGAAAAATATTACTCTTTTGTACAAGATGAGAATAAAGTCAGTAATGCATTCCATTGCAAATGATAAAACATTGGAATCCCTCTTTTACACTTGTAGCCTCAAAAAATGTTGGGAATGTAAATTGAGGTTCTAATATGCATGTAAACAGAACAAAATGCCCTATCTACCTATATTGTAATGTGAAAATCTGTTTGTGTAAAGTTCAACTGTAGCATACTTTTGTCAATTAAACATCAATATTTTTCAGAATAGCCATTTCTGTTGTTACTTTAAGATTGTTTTAAAATGTTTCTCTGCTTACACTTTGCAATTATACAAGTGTAACTTGTTACTCAAATTCATTAACCTAGCTGAAAGTCCTCTCATCCCATCCATGGAAGAGAGATATAGTTTTAGATGCAGTATATCAAAGAACTTCCAAGTGCCTTTTCCCTCATTATTACTCCATTTACGAGGGCAGTCCCAGAAACACCCGACTTGATGTATAGATAGTGGTTGTTGTTCCAAACAAATGACTATGGTAGAAAGTACCAACCTTATAGCTGCAGTTTGACGATACTATGTTGTTTAGTAATTGTTTGGCAGTCATCAATAGTGAACGCTCTCAGCAAATTTGTAAACATGGACAAAACTGGTGATCGTTATGTGATCCAATACTTCCATTTGAAAGGTCTTAGCCCAACTAATATTAAAGCTGAGCTGGGGGAGTCTACTCCTTCGTTTATAACAGTAAAATATTGGGTGGCAGAGTTTACGAGCTGCCGAGACGAACATCGCAGTGGTTGACCAAATGAGGTGACCATGCCAAAAATTGTGAAGAAAATCTACAAAATGGTATTGGATGACCGTTGACTGAAAGTATGCGAGCTAGCAGACATTGTAAGCATTTCAAAAAGTGCTGTACATCGCATATTGACTGAAAATTTAGACATGAGAAAGTGTGCGCAAGATGGGTGCCACGTTTACTCACAAAAGCAGTATCATGAGGTTGTTTCATTTGAGTGTTTTGTGATGTTTCGCTGCAATAAAGCCGAGTTTTTGCATAGATTCATAACCATGGATGAAACATGGGTCCATCACTTCACACCTGAATCGGGGGAGAATCAGCTCCAAAGAAGGTGAAGACAGTTCCATCTGCAGGCAATGTCATGGTGTCAGTTTTTTGGGAAGCGCATGGGATAATTTTCATTGATTATCTTCAAAAAGGAAAAGCAATCAATAGCAAGTATTATACTTAATGCAATGTTTGAATGATGAAATCAAGCAAAAACGGCCGCATTTAACGAAAAAGAAAGTTTTGTTTCATCAAGACAATGCACCAGTTCACACATCCATTATTACCATGGCCAAAATCAATGAGTTAAACGTTCAAATTGCTTTCTCATGCACCGTATTCACCAGATTTAGCCCCTCTGATTATTTTCTGTTGTCCTCCGTGGACTAGTGGTACTGTGCTAGCCTCTGGTTCCCAAGGTCACGGGTTCAAACCAGGCGGAGGGTGATGGATTTTTTTTGGGCATAAAAATCCTTAGCGTGGCTTCTTTTGGAAGGGAAGTAAAGTTGGTGGTCCCATGTTGTAGATTTATGGCACATAAAAGAACCTCAAGCCTAATAAAGAGGCCCCTGAGCAAAATTACCGGTCTTTCATGCCCAATATAGAATGGGATGCTAAGGACCATAGTTGTTAAAGAGCGTCCATAAATAAAACTCAATTCAATTGATTATTTTCTGTTCCCAAATTTGAAGAAAGGCAAGGTGGTAAAAGATTTGCCAACAATGAAGAGGTGGAGTCTGCAGTTGATGGTTATTTTGCAGAACTCGATGGTTCTTACTATAAATGGGGTATCGAAGCTATTGAACTTTGCTGGGAAAAATGTATTGAGCTGAAAAGAGACTATGTAAGGAAATAAAGATGTTCCCAAAATTTTTGTGTTTTCTTTGTTAGGTCTGGTACTTCTGGGACAGTCCTCATTTAAGAAAGTCCAAAGCATGAGCTGTCAGGAACCATTGTCCCAATTTTTTTCTATACTTAGAACAAGTCCTTTTCTTAGAGTTTTTACCATATTTTGTTGCACTTTTTTATGAAAACAGTTTCCAGTTAACATTTGTGCATCATTTATATTAATAGTAATAATAATTTATTGAAGTATTAAGACATTACATACATTTGGCTGCCTTTGCCCCTGGCTACTATTCAGAACAACTCATTTTATGTTACAAACTATGTTATACATTACTATTTCTTTTTTATTTATATACTCATAAATTGTTCCTTTCCTCTTTTAACAGTCCATTTGCATTTATTTTTTACATTTTATAAATATCCCCACTTTCTTACAGTGTTTGTGTAAAATTTTATTTATGTCAATTTTTCTGTTTGTTCTTAATCTTACACTTTCTTTTCTCCAAATCTGATTTTCCTGCATTCAGATACTATATGTTGTACATCTTGTTTTCCCCCAGATAATGGGCATTTACTTTGTGGATAGATATTTCATTGACCTTTCAACCTCCACTCTCCTCTGTGTCTAGGGGTTCCATGCTAGCCTGTAGTTCCCAAGGCTGCAGGTTCAGCAGAGTACGATGGATTTTTTCAGGCATAAAAATCCTTAGCATGGCTTCTTTCAGAAGAGAATTAAAGCTGGTGGTCCCGTGTCATATCTTTATGGCACATAAAAGAACCTCAGGCCTGATAAAGAGGCCTCGAGCAAAACTTCTGGTCTTTAATGCCCAATAAAGAATGGCACGCCAAGAACCATAGTAGTTAAAGAGCATTCATGAATAAAACTCAATTTCATTTTTCCACACTCTTACTCTTAACCATGTTATCCCCTCTCTTTATTGGAGTTATCTATATACCTCTCTGTTAATTGACTGAACAATTTTCTCTTGTGCCCCAAATATTCCCCAAGCCATTATATTAAGACTGGAGATCCAGATTCCTAATTTCTTTGTAATAGCTACGCATGTACCAGTAATATTCCATATTGTAATCTTGTCTATAGAGAAGCTCTAATCATGAAACCAACCCTGAAGCTAACTTGTTAAAACAATTAAATAGTCAAATAGAATTAATGATGTGGAAGGAGATACCTGCTAGTTGATTCTCTCAACAGATTTGTTTTTTGAACAGTGGTCACCTTGTGGTGATAGCTTTAAGGACATCACACCAAAAATGATAAACAAGTGGAATCAACTGAAGGTGCTGTTGAGTACGAAGCATGTACTGCTTTTGAATTTATTTTTGAAAACATAAAGATGAAAATGATGGTTAGGTCCCGGAAGTTGTTCAGCCTTAAAAAACTATCAAATATGCTCTTAAAAACTTCAAAATATGCAAAAAACAAACACATGCCTTACTAAACTGAATGAATTAATACCCCTTGAGAATAGAAAATACAAGTTAGTAATTAATTAATAAACTTGCATCATTCTTTAGAGGTTGAAGCAGATGTGGCTCCATTGCCAATGTTCAGTGATGAATTGCAGCTCACAACGACCACTTTACATAAGTTTCCAACTGAAAGGCTTCTTTTGTTGGCCTGCAAAACACTTTTTTAATATGAAAAACTTCTCTCTGCATCACAGGAGGTTATTGGGGCATCTGCTCCACAGATAAAAGGTGTATCTCTTGGCGTAATAGAGGGTTCTCTTTCAAGAATGTCTCAAAAATTGCACCTCTGTATAACTAGGATTTTAAACTATATTGTTCAGTTTCTCTCACTTTTTGACCTATGCTACCACAGAACACAACTTAGTTTGCATATTGTATCTTCATAAATATTTAGTGATTTATTTAGATTAGATTAGATTGGATTGCATTCTGTGAGTTCACTAGCAGCCATAAAGGCTTGTGAACATAGAACATGTTAAGGAAATGTACAAAAATTGCATATAAACATAAATATTATACAGAATATAGAACATTTGAAATAAAATAGAGACATATGGTCATCGCAGTCTTAAGGATCCCCAACCGGCGGCCTTTGTACAGTAGCCAAACACTTGTTCCCTACCCTCCCTAACCACAACCACCATAAACATCTTAGCGACATCCATGTGCACGTGCGCATTGTTGCCACAGTTAAAATTTCCACATGTACAGAATACAATCATGCAGTTTGTCTGCTTGCTTTACACACAAATGCAGCAAACAACTATGCATCGCATAATAATTACATTTATGTTACAAACGCTTTAAAATATAACTGAGAATGATCTGAACTAATATACTACGCTACAAGAATGGAAATGCATGTTAATATATCCGAGAGAAACTTAGAAACATGTCCCGAATAAACTACACATTGTTGGACTATCATTAAATTATAAATAAGGGTTGCATGTTTGCAGTTTTGCTTACTGCAATTATTACGGTGCTATTACATAGCTCCTATGGTGAAAATATTCTTTATTTTGTTTGTCCTGCAACCACAAAATGTAGAAAAACCAAGTTTCAGAAGATGTAAACAAAAACAGTAAATATGTAAAATTAAAAAGAAGAAGCAGAAGCAGGTGAAAAAAGTAAAGTGAACGCAAGTCTTTGTATCACCCTTGGGAGATAGGTGCTTTATTCGTAGTTTTGAAAAGATAATAAGTTTTCTTCACAACAATGATTTTATTAATATAAAGCTAATACAAGAAGTTGTGTATTGTTTAAGATGTAAGATTTTTAAGCATGACAGGTTCTGTTTACTTAAATGAATAGCTTTATTATAAAATGCAGGATAAGTAAAAATACGGAAGCAAAAAGAAAGGAAATAAAAAAGAAATTTTATGTGTTAGATACACATGATTATCTCTACTCACTCTTCTACAAACTACTTTTGCAAAAGCTTATTCTTCTATCTGCTTCTTCTTAAATGAGATAAAATTTCATTGCACATTTCGTTGTAAATATAAGTATACATAGGCTAAAGCGATAGTCAGATTTTTAAAAACCAGATGACTATATGATGACTTTGAAATCCCATGCTCTTAGCATGACCACGCGGAAAATACAGATAGGGACTTCCAACTTCTATTTCAAAACTCAAACCAATAACAAAGAATTTCTCGGAAATGATTAGCACAATTTATTTTGACCTAAAATGTGTCCTTTACTAAGATTGCATTTTACGAACAGTAAGATTTTTCTATCTCTTACGGTTTACCAGTTATACAAAAAGTTGAGAACAAGGAGGAATTTACAAGTTATTCCCAGAACATAAAATTCAGATACAAATTTTTTTTTTCATGCAAATATTTTAAACATGGGGTATTTTACTAAAAATCGTTACAGCTGTTTTTGAGAAATTCAAAACAATAACAAACATTTTTCCTAAAGGGTTCTTTTCTACATGTTTGTGAACGTTACACGCCAAAATCTGGCTTTGCTTATTCAAAGTTTTTGTAGCCTTTTCTTCGTGGTGTTGGCACTATTGGTACTCGGCAGAGGGACATTTGCTGGTGCGGCCGGAGGGGCAGCAGCTTGGTTCATTTCCCAAGGCCTCAACAACTTAATTGAGCTACTAAACACTAATAATTATTAAACAGTGCTAAACTTACAAAACTGCACTAAGTAAAACACTATATAACTTCTCTGAAGAAGTAAGATATAAGCTTAACTAAAAGACTAAAGAAAAGCATGTGCAAACAGTCACAGCTGCTAAAACCGAAGAAACAACAGAAATGACATTGCAACAACGCTTTGCTTTGGTGGAGCTAAAGAAAGGACCACGTATTGTAGTTAAGGGATGGGAAGACCCTACTAATCGTTTACTGATGGGTTTATGGTCGGGCTTCAAAGCTTTCCGTTCGCTTTGTAGCCGACTGGGGAAACGTTGCCCGCGACCAGTTTACTATATGTGTGTCAAGGAAATGTACAACATAGTTACATATATACATAAATATTACAAAGAATACAGAACATTTAAAATAAAATAGACATATACAAAATGAAACAAATCAGGTGTAATTTTGTACAAAATCGAATACCTCCCTATAAGGTTAACATATTTATAGACAACAACAGTTACTTTAACTTTCACTAGGCTTGTACCTTCGTTCGTCTCATCATTTAGTTCTATTTGATTTGTAATGCATAGCATTTACTGTCAGTTCTTAATATACATACATTTAAATAGCTTCATTAATTCTAGAGCAGGCAATTGGAAAACTGGCAATTGTCAATATTTACTAATATTACTTAGATATATATATATGTATATGTATTATCATCGGGATAATTTGTCATTCAAATAATCTTGTACAGAATAATATGCTTTTGAGCATAGGTACTCTTTAACAGCAGTTTTAAAGACATTGAAATTGTCAACTTTTCCCTTAAGATCATTAGGGAGAGTATTAAATATTTTTATGGTCTCGTAATATACACCTTTCTGGAAGCAAGAAAGCTTTGCACTTGGATGATGGATGTTACTATTTCGTCTAGTTTTTATCTCATGAATTTCCATGTTTGTAATAAATGTGGTTCGATTGCCTAAAAAAAAAAATTTAAGATTGAAAATATGTACATGCAAGGTAGGGTTAATATCTTCAGTGTTCTAAAAAGGTGTTTGCAAGAGTGTCTGCTATGGGTGCTGGAAATTATTCTTATAACCTTCTTTTGCATAAGGAATATTTGTTTACTTTCTACCGAGTTGCCCCCAAAATAATATTCCATATTCAATGATAGAGTTAAAATATGCATAGTATACTAATTTAAGCGTATCTATAGAGCTGACATTTACCAGTGCTCGGATAGCATAACATGCAGAACTGAGTTTGGATAAGATATACGTAATGTGAACTTTCCAATCTAAATATCTGTATACTTAGAGGCCCAGAAATTTAATGTTGTCTATTTGTTCTAGTAACATGTCATTAATCCCAATTTCTATTGGAGTGTGTAGTGATCGATGGGTTATAAATTTAACAACTTTTGTTTTGTCTAGATTTACAGATAATTTGTTAGCTTTAAACCAGTGTGACATACAGTTCAAAACATAATTCAATTTAATTACACACTCATTCAAGTTTTTACTAGTCACCAGAGCACTCGTGTCATCAGCAAACAGAATGATACTTGCAATATCCTATATATAAAATGTTGGTCATTTATATAGATAAAAAATAGTAAAGGTCCTAGGATTGAACCTTGGGGCACTCCATGTCTTACTGTTTTCCATTTTGATGTATGTTTTCCAAATCCAATATCATTGACTACTTCAACACTTTGTTTTCTTTCATTTAGATATGATACAAACCAACTTAGACTTTCATTTTTTAGTCCATAGAATTTCAATTTTGCTATCAGAATATCATGATTAACACAGTCAAATGGCTTTGCTAAGTAACAGAAAATCCCACCTACATGCATTTTTTTGTTTAATGCAGTTAACACTTCATGAGTAAGTTTTTAAGTTGCATTATTGGTTGACATTCCTTTTCTGAACCTGAACTGATCCCTGACAAGTATGTTGTTATATTCAAGGTATTTATACAGTCTGTTAAACATCACCCTTTCAAGAACTTTTGAAAAAATTGGCAAGAGAGATATTGGTCTATAATTTGAAACATTATTGCATTTTTGAAAAGTGGCTTAACAATGGAAAATCTCATTCTGTCAGGGAAAATTCCTGACCTTAGTGATTCATTGCACAAATAACTAAGGGGAGTGGGAATTTGAGATGAGCATGATTTTAAGATTTTTATTGTTATTTCATCATAACCAGAAGAATTTTTTGTTTTGAAGGAGTTAATAATTTTGTTTATTTCAGAAGGCGTTGTCAGGTTAACTTTAAATTCAGGCACTTCATTAGTGAAATATGATCTTAGAAATTCCAAAGCTGCCTCTTTACTTCCAAAATTAATACTCAGTTTGTTTGTTACATCCAAAAAGAATTTATTAAAAATTTCTGCAACTTCATGAGGTTTACTAATTTCTTGGTTATCAATGTTTATTGTTATTAAGTCATTTTGCAATGAGGCTTTACCTGCTCCTCTTTTTATTATATTCCAAGTAGTTTTTATTTTATTGTCGGAGAGTTGAATCTGTTTATTATAATGCAATATTCTAGCCACTTTTATTACCTTCTTAGAAGCTTACAATATTTTTTGAAGTATTGTTTTAAATCTATGTTATTACTAATTCTTACTTGCTCATATAATTCTCTTTTGAAGTTAGATATTTTGTTTAACTTGACCGGGAAGCAAGCGTCAAAGTGGGCTTTGAAACATTGAAGAAAGCTGTTATATTTATTATTAGTTCCATTCATTTGGTAAGTTTGATTCCATGATTCAAGTTTAAGTTTTTTACTAAACTCACTAAGAGTATTTTCATTTATTTCCCTAGATTTCTGATAAGTATATTTAGGTTAGGGTTTTAAATGTAACCTTTTAATGTAAACTTGTGCATCATGATCCGACAGGCCATTGGTTTTTGATGAGATATTGCAAAAATTAATGCTATCTGAATTTACAAATATATTATCTATAGCTGTAGAAGAGCTGTTTTGGATTCTTGTTGGAAAGTTTACTGTATGTGTCATGTGGTATGTTGTAAGTAAAGAGCTGATTTGTTCCCTTTGAATACTAGGCTTCAAATAATCAACATTTATATCACCAATATGATTAATTCTCTTTTTCGTTTGAATAAAAATTTTAGAAGATGTTCAAGTTGGTTTCTGAATATTTCAAAATTGGCTAAGAGAGATTGATAAAGGGCTACTATAGTTAAATTCAATATACTTTCATTTAGCTGAACTGCACAGAGTTCAAGGTTTCGTTCACTACAAAACGTGGATAAATCCAAACTTTGTTACATCATTTATAACATATATACAGACCCCAGCTTTATATAAGTTTTTTCTTGAAAACTCTGCTGATAAAGAGTACCCATGCAATAAAATTGGCTGAAATTCTTGTTGTGTCAAGTGGTGTTTGGATAAGCATAAAATGTGTAGCAGTGGGTTTTCAGTATTAAGACTAATAGTAAGTTCATCTACTTTGTTTCTTAAGCCTCTTATATTTTGATGAAATACAGACAGGCAGTTTTTATTTTTATTGCCATCATTACTATTGTTGATGTCAGAAGCATTATTTCTATAGTTACTTGTGGATATAGAGGTATTTGGGACGATTATCTCAATTTGCTTTAAGTGTCTATGATTATATTGACTATGGGGCATACTTAACCTAAAAAAGACCTCATACTAGTAAGAACAGGAATTTTACTTTTAATTTTGTCACAATAAGAAGAGAAAGCTTCTCTTTGCCTCTAGAATTTAGGTGTAGGCCATGAGAGGTATAACCATCCCTGCCTATACCGTCAACATCTATCATACACATGTGAGAGGCCGCAGGATTTAACAAGGCATGCTCAAGTCTCAGATTCATATCCCTCACCCTCCAATGAAGCTGAGGCTTGTCATGCCTATGAAAAAGTCCCACTACCTTCACATTAGTATGGCTGCTGGTCTCACTGATGTCACACAGATCCTTTTCAATAACATAACTAGTATTTCTATCCAGGCTATTCCCTGGTCCACCCACTATCACTACATGATCCCTCTTGGTAAAGACTGCAGTTAGCTTTACCATGTCTTCAGTGACATCAGAGAGCGCAGCACTGGGTATATCTATGCCTACTACATCATAATCACACCCCAAGTCCTGTTTGAGCAGGGATGCTATGCCCCTCCCATGACTACTCCCAAGCAACAAGACCTTGCTTTTTGTGTGACTTACAGATTCATCTTAAGACCTGCTCTTGAGGATTTGTGGCCTGATCAACATTCAGCGTTTCAAGAACACTGAATCTGTTGCTCAGTTGGACAAGATGTTGATCATCTACAGAGAAACGCCTTTTCCTCCTGAGATTATTCTTAGATACCATCCTGAAGCCCTGAAAGTTATTAGCCAAAATCTTTGAAGTCGAAACAGTGCTTCTAGTTTCTTTTTTGAAAAATTCTAGTTCTTTTCTCAGGTTGGAAATGGTTTCCTTGTGCTTTCTGACCAGTGCCTTATACTTACAAAGTTCACAAAACCACTCCACACAATTACTCAATTCTCACTAACAATGTTCGCACACGCCCAATGAAATCAAAACTTACTTCCTGCACAGAAAATACCCTGGCTAACCCTCCAGCAACAAGCACCACAATTACCACTAAGATCACATGATTTACCACTCATTATTAGCAAACTACACTGACAAAGACAATAAAGGTAAACTACACCGTAAGAAGATTAGTACACTCTGCAAGCACTTATATTACGACTACAACGTTTTTCCAAAGTACACCAGCAGTTAGGTTTGTTTACATTCAACGCAAGGGCAGGACGGGTTATATTAAAACACCACTATTATGTCGGTTATCCAAAGAAATTACTACACTTCCAATTTATAATACACCTATAGCTTTATATCTTAATAAGTTAGTCTACAACACATGCACAGAAATAACATACAGTTACAAAGAGATAATCAATACACGTCCTACCTAACTTAAACCACTAGTAAAGCACCAAAACACTTATTTCACTTCTTAAACTACTAGTAATACACCAAGCACTTATTTCACCTTTTAAACCACTAGTAATGCACTAAGTAATTTCCTAGTTAAGCACAACAGAAGCCACTAAGCATCCAAAGACAGAAAACGAAAGGAGAACCTACAATTTCCATTGATGTGATGGCTGTTGGCAAGTAAGAAAATTGGGCAGATATGAAAACACGATCATCCACTAAATCACTGCCTGACAAAGCATTCTGAATTGTTTCATTTGAATCCAATAGATTAACAACCTCTGAGTGTATGTGCTGAGCATAATACAGGGCTGCATCCAGCCATCCCCATTGAGTGAACACTGCAGCAGGAGAAAGTGGAATATTATGTACTAATGATTTAAACAACTGGACTCTCAAAGGGGATGTAACAAACATTTTCTTTGTAGTTGCTATAAATTGTGATATGAATTAATTTAGGAAATATACCTTTCAGTGTTTGTCCTGATTCCACCATATAACTAACTGCATCTGTAACATGAAAGTAGCTGATTTTATGTAACTTAGGAGTCCATCACACTCTGGGTCACAGTTACATTGTTCATGGCCAGTAATTCACACACATTAAGAAGATAAAGTAGGGTCTTTTCTCTTACTTAAGGCACTGACAATTACATTAGCAATAAAGCAGCCCTCAATATTATTGCTTTCATCAATTGTCATCCATGCAAACTGATCTGGTAGTTGGTTTTGTAAATATGAGATTACGTTACTGAAAAAGCGTTCTACTTATGAGATGTGATCAAAAAGTTTCCGGAATGACGTCATAAATACTACACAACAGTTTGTTTTGTCTAATCTGATCTGCACTGTCACCCTCGAAGTAGTCTCCTTGGGAGTTGATACATTTGTCTCAGTGCTTCTGCCACTACCGGAAGCACCTCTGGAAGTCCTCTTCTTTCAACATGTTCAGAACCTTCTGCGATTTGCAATGGATGACATCAATGTCCTCAAAACAGTGTCCTCAGAGCCGCATTTTAAGTTGCGGGAAAAGAAAAAGTCTGCTGGTGCCAAATCTGGAGAATAGGCGGGATGGGGAACAGTATTCATCCTATTTTTATCCAAAAATTGGCGAACAGAAAGGGCTTTGTGTACAGGCGCATTGTCATGATGCTGGAACCAGTCACCACTCCTCCATTTCTCTGGCCGTTTGCATCGCACATTCTCCCTTAATCTTTGCAGCACTTGTTTGTAGAACACTTGATTCACTGTTTGACCCTGTGGCACAAATTCCTTATGTACAATGCCTTTAATGTCAAAAAACACAATCATCATTGACTTCACTTTGGATCTAACTTATGTGGCCTTTTTCGGGCATGAAGATGAAGGACTCTTTCATTGTGAAGATTGTTGCTTCGTTTCTGCATTGTACCCATAAATCCATGTTTCATTACCAGTAATAATTTTCTCCATAAACTGTTGGTCATTTTGTAGCTGTTCTTTAAGATCTGTGCAGGCAATCAAACGGCTTTCCTTTTGATCATTTGAAAGCAGGCAGGGCACGAACTTGGCAGCAATTCTTCTCATGTCCAAATTGTCTTTCAAAATGCTTTGAACGCTTCCAAAGGAGAGTCCTAATGAGTCGGAAAGTTCTCTTATTGTAATGCGCCTATCATTTAAGACCATTTCCCTCACCTGATTGATATTTTCATCAGTTTTGCTGGAACAGGGTCACCCCGAACGATCTGCATCTTTAACTGATGTCACACCACTTTTAAATTTCGAAAACCACTCAAATGCTGAAGTTTTGCCCATAACTTCCTCCCCATAAGCTATTCTTAGACTTCTGTTGCAGTTTAACCGAGTTTAAAGCAAAATTTGATGTTCGTTCTTTGTTCTTCATAATCTGACATTTTTGCTACGCAGAAAAATCACAGCACATGCAAAACATGTGTTCACTTCAGAGCGTCTACCTCGTCACTGCATGGTCACATGAAGTCACGTGAGCTCTCATTTTTATCGGGAAGGAACGCTGCATGTATGTCTGGGTAAGAATTAAAGAAATCTCAGCGTCAGCATTGTTGTGAAGCCATTCTGGAAACACACCTCGTATGTCTTACACAGTGCACTTTTCCTCAGGCACATGTTAGGTTTATTTGACAAATTCTTTTAATTTGGAATTATTAATTTTCAACAGTGGAATATCAGCAGATACAAATGCTTCACAGAACTATAAGAAAACTTGAGTAATCTGCTTTCTAAATGCACTACTAATTGCTTTTGAATGTTTGAGTTTTCTTTTAAATTCTCTATATGCTTTGCTGTGTTTATATGCTGAACTACTTGAAATCTTTTCTTCACTCTCTACAGTTTTGTCACAAGCTCCACAAAACAGTACCCTATTATCTGTAGATTAAGTCACCTGATAACTCGTTACTTAATCTAGTACTCGAAGTGGATGTGAATTTTGGTATTTTTCAGTAAGATTAATAGATACACACATATGTGTATCTTGATTTGTATACATCTAGTTCCATCACCAGATTAACACACACTTTTGACACACACACACATTAAATGCAAACATAATTTGTCTTCAGCTAGTTCCCATCAGCATTACATCAACACTTGCTACTTCCCAGCCTCCCATAAAGAGGCAAGCAAGGGGATTCGCTGTCATACATTCACTTATCAGCATTCTCCTCTTCACATGAAGTTGCATCATCTTTGATAGCTTATATCATCAGTGATTTCATCTTGTGCAACATTACTGCCAACTGTATGATCCAGATTGGGCAAAAAATTAATGAAAAAATACAAACTTATTGAAATGTGCCATATAAGCATGAAAATACTCAAAATATGATTCATTTATAAAATCACGAAAATATGTAGTTATTTATATGCACCATAAAATCATGTTCAAGCAAATAAAAATTCCATAATTTGTAACTTCTGGGCCCGAATGATCATAATGCTTCGTCATTGAGCTTTACAGCAACAGACATAATATATGTGTATTGCCAGCTTTTACAGTTTGCCCATAAAATTTACAGGAATGGAGGCATTTTACAACTATGGCAATGGATGCCTTTTGGGGGGGGGGTTGGGGGACTGATTTGCAGATTTTCACCATGGCATAAAAAACATTAATATTTCTTCCATTATATTGTAATTTTTACTTTCTGTACTTTGAAAATAATAGGCAGAGAAGGTATTGCATTCCACCAAAAATTTGATGCAGAGATTTCACCAAAAATACATACTTTGAGGCCCCTTTAACCCCCCAAAAATATGTGTCTGAACAGCATAACTCAAAAACAAAAAGTCATATAAATACCAAATTAGGCTCAGTATCTTCCAAACATGTGACACAAGTATTTTCAAGAAAATCTCTGTATCCCAAACTACCCTTTACATAGAACATTTTTCAAAAGTTTTTATTTTAAAAAAAAGTGGCTCTAACGATTTTAATCAAAGTACCATATATTAAAGATATTTATATGACAAATAAAATACATATCTTGAATTAAAGTGCTCTTAATTGGGAAGGAATTTTGTATAACCATGTATAACTGCTAAACATTAAGAGATAGACGAAAATGTACTACACAAAAATGTGGATCTCTTTAAGAAACACAATTTATTTCAAATAACCTTTTTTTGTGGCATCACCCATTTCTAAGATACCCATTATTAATGGTTTGAATTGTTCAGCACTTATCTATTCTTTTAAAGTCCTGTCGATTTTCAGTTGTTTCTTGCAATGTCGTAGAAGGAGTGTGGAATTTTAAGGCTAGCACATAATGTGCAGTTCTAAAACATTTGACTATTGCTATTCTCTTTGTATCTATAAGGAAATGTGTGATTTAGCTATTTTGGAAAGGTTTATCTGGATTAAAGTAAAGTAGGTAGGAAAATAAACTTTCGTAAGAATAATTTGTATACCCACTAATAAGAATATAGGGTAGAGAAAGTCATATGAATAAAACACAAGATTTTTTTTTATGGTAGTAATGTAAGACTTCTTAGTAATTTAAGATTACAGCTCAAATGCACCGCGCTAATACGAGGGTTACTCTGAGTTTTGAATATAAGCAAAACTGAGCAGTGGTAAACCAAAGCAGTTTTTCCTAACTTCAGATTGAAGTTCAGATAACAGCATGTGCAAGTCTGAACATGCTCAAACAATATGCATTGTCAGCACTGCATGTGTATGTATAGCAGGTGTTGCTACGCCATATGCTAGGATGGATCTCAAGCGATAGCATTTCAATGCTATGATTTTCTATGACTTTAAAGTTGATTTAGCGGAGAGAGAATACCTTGAAAGACTGCATCGTGCATTTGGGGATCTTTGCCCTTTGCAATCCACCATTTATCGATGGTATGCAGTGTTTAGAAGAGGAAGGGATTCCCTCGAA
The DNA here is from genome assembly GCA_030765065.1 of Deroplatys truncata. NCBI lineage: Eukaryota > Metazoa > Arthropoda > Insecta > Mantodea > Mantidae > Deroplatys > Deroplatys truncata. The sequence continues at coordinate 21,457,368 of CM060977.1, forward strand.
GATGAAGACGAGCAGGACGGCCAGCTAGCTACAGCAACAATGGATGAAAATGTGATAAAAGCAGCTTGCATGTTGCGGGAAGATCATCATTGCACATATGGTCAGATTCAAGAAGCCTTAAATATTGGATCGTTAGCAGTGAAAACAATCTTGAAAGATAAACTTGACATCAGGAAGCAGTGCAGTTGCAGATCCCCCACCACCTCACTGCCAAGGTGGTGAGGATCCCCTCACCACCTTCTGACTCTTTTAGTTAAAGAGTCGGAAACAAGTACGTGTGCAGTGGTGCCAGGAAATGATTGAAAAATTATGGAGGAAGATCCAAAAATATATTTAACATTGTAACAGGTGACAAAAGCTGGATTTACCAGTATGATCCAGAAACTAAACGACAGCCATCAGTCTGGGTCTTTCCAGGAGATCGCCCAACAAAAGTGAAGCAAACGAAAAGTGTTGGCAAAAAGTTCCTTCTTCTCAGCAGGTGACCACATTGTGACGATTCCACTTGAGGGACAAAAGACTTGTTACTGCCAGATGGTACACCACAAAATGTCTGCCACAAGTGTTCAGTGAACTGAGAAAAAAGCATCCTAAGACTGATCTGCATGGAATTTTGTTGCACCATGACAATGCCTCTGCCCACACTGCACAATAAACAACCCAATTTCTGCTGGAGTCAGATATTTATCCCATCCTCCCTACAGTTCAGATCTAGCCCCATGCAACTTTTTTCTATTCCCCAAAATGAAAGAAAAAATTTGAGGTCAACAATTTGAGTCACCTGAAGCCGCAGTAGCTGCTTACAAAGAATGTATTTGCACTCTCTCCAAAGAAGAATGGTGTTCATCATTTGAAAGGATTAGACGGTTATAGAGTGCAATAGAGAATATTTTCAAAAGATGCAATTATCAGATCTAAATTTTTAATATTTTATTGCATCCATGAAATGACGCTCATAATATACAGTGCTATGATAGACGAGAGCTTATCTGTACATCTGTCCTTCATGATGCTCTTCTTTGACTGGGCTGCAACAAAATGCAGTGTGTACATATTGGTTATAATTTATGTTTTGAAGCATAAAATACGAACTAGAAATTTCTGTATAGTCTAGAAAATTACGTTCTTTGCTACCAGGTCTCTAAGAATACTTCCAAAATGTAATTTCCATTTGTTTTACATGTAATATTTATACATTTACCGCACTGAATATTTTATGCATTCTAAATTCCATGTCATCATAAAATGATTACTCTTTGCTGGGCAAGGGTCTATGATTTCAATTTCAGGAAGTTGGTAAGTATGTATATGTACAGGGTTACAAGCGTATGTAACAAATAAAATAGTTATATTAGACAGGATTTACAAGTCAGGGTCAGAGACATAATTACCTCTCCAAATATTCATGTATAGAGTTACTAGGCAGTCATATATTACATCGTTCCGAAAGTAATGACTCCTATATATTTTCATGGAAACTACAACAGATACAGAAAGCACAATAACAGTTAAATAGAGCAAGATTTCAGCTACATATTGTTGTTTTTCCACATAATCACTACTATTCGTTATGCACTTTTGCCAACAAAGAACAAGAGCCTGCATGCTACACTCGCAAAAATCTGAACCAGGTAATGCTAGCCACTGTTTTACAGCTGTGATAACAGCATCTGACTGGAAAATGCTGGTCATGTAGTGATCTTTCATAAGTCCAAAGAGATGGAAGTCCGAAGGTGATAAATCAGGACTGTACGGTGGATGTGGTAGGACACTTCAGCCAAATTTGGTAATGAGCTCCATGGTCACAAAACTGGTGTGGGGCCTGGCATTGTCATGCTGCAAGCGGAAGTTTTCTACTTCTCTGACCTGACTCTGGAAATTTGGGCTTTCAGCCTAGTCAGTATCGTCTTGTAGCGTTCAGAATTGACATTTGCTCCAGGTTCCAAGGATCCAAAAGAACCACACCCTGCCTATCCCAGAAGACTGTGCACATCACTTTGCCTGTAGATGGCTGTACCTTGAACTTCTTTGTTGAAGAAGTCAGATGTCGCCATTTTTAGATTCTGACATGTGGTGGCGACATCACGTTTCATCTCCAGTGATGATGGAGTTCAGAAAATTGTCACCTTCAGCCTCATATTGGTCCAGCAGGTCCTGACAAATTTCCATTTGGTGAGCTTTTTGGTCTTGTGAAAGCATTTGGGGGACCCATCTCGCACACACTTGACAAAAATTAAGGTTGCGTAACATCTTGTCTAAGGCACTACAGCCAACATTCAGCTCTACACACAATTCCTTGGTCATAATCTGCCGATCATTATGGATGAATTGATAGAGACGCTGTTCATTATTTGCTGTGACAGCCGAGCAGGTTGACCATGGCATGGCTTGTCCTGCACATCCTTTTCACCACTTTTGAAGTGCTGTACCCACACCTCACATTACTTACATCTACTGTATTGTCTTCATACACCTTTAGCAAGTACCAGTGGATTTCAATTAATGCAATTTGTTCAGCGATAAAGAATTCAATCTCACATCTCTATTTAGTACGCACCTCGATGTCAGTAGCCATTTTCGAATGGTCCCCTGCTGCTGCTATATATGAGCCTAGGTAGAGCCAAAAGGAATTTAAAAATAAGACTAAGTGAACACCAAAGAAATATAAAACTGAAACAAATAGATAAATCAGCAGTGGCCAACCATTTTTGGAACAGTAACCATGAAATAGGACAAGAGATAAAACTATTAAAATCTATACAGATTCCTTCACACTTGGAAATTTGGGAAAAGATTTTTATTCATCTCAATATTAAGAATGCTTTGAATTTTGAAATACCGCCTACAGACTACTTAATGCAGCTGATCCAATCAGATTACAAGAGAGAAGAAAGAAGACGATGAGTTCTCAACTTTCAATACAGATGGCAACAAATCCAACACCACTAGTTTGCAATTCTTCACAACAGAGGGCAGAAGAATCGTCTAATGAAATACTTCTTGGGGTTAGGGGAGAGAACGAGTCACTAGTCGGCCGTAGCTGATGATGGGAGAAACATATCTCCCGAAAGCGCTCCTTAGTTAACATCTAGTGCTAATGTGATGGGAATTAACACGTAACGACTCAGTTTAAATTATCATATGAACATCACAATAAAAAGTACTTCTGTTCATTATGTTTTTCTAGGACTACACAAGCTTCCCTAACTTTGGTTTTTTGGCATTATGGGAAGCCTCCGTGCAACTTCACTGGCTGTCTGCTTAGTCAGTATTCATAAAGGTGGCATTTCCTCTTCCTTAACTTGCTGCCCCCACTTGAAGTGGAGGCTCTGGCATTACTGACACTACTATTTAATTTGGAAGCGAGAAGTTGGGAACAGTGAAGAGTAACAGTAGCTTGAAAGACTGTTGAGCCAGTTAGTAACACTAACTTCACTTACCTAAAATTTTATTTCAGAACATGTTTCAGAAGCAGTTGCTTCCATTCCCAAACTTTTAATTCAGTGGACATGCTGGTGTTTTTCAATAAAGTCAGTTTTTAGTTGCTGTCACGGTTGGCAGTCCAAAAATGATTTGCTACAGCTGACTTTTCTATTTGTTTGTTGGTAATGCAACTGAAATGTTTCTTTCTTCTAGTTTCAATGTTTCGTTTTGTTTTACCTACATACTCCTGGTCAGTATGTCACTGAATTAAAAGTTTGGAAAAACATTCGCATTATAAAAAGGAAAGAACACATAATGAATTTTGAAATCTGCCCTTAAACAACCTGAGTAGTTAAGCAAACCAGATGATGCCACCTCTGCATACAACAGCAGCGACGATCAGACTGTTTCCAGTCAGATCAAGGCTGAAGATGGAAGCAATTGCTTCTTGAAACATGTTCCAAAACCAAATTTTAAGTAAGTAAAGTTAGTGTCACTAACCAACTCAATAATCTTTCAAGTTACTACTACCATTATCACTATCAGAAAAACTAGCTATGTCCCAAGGCCTCAACATATTTAAGAATAGACAATAAAATACTACTTGCACCTGTGAAATTCACAAGAAAACTAAATGAATGAGAGGAAACAGGGAAGACCTGCAATGCTGTGCTTCAACCCACTTGGAGTTAACAATTATATGTCATTTGTGATTGCTTTCATTGGATGAAGTAACATGTAAAATGCCAACAACTTCTGAGAATGGGATTTCTGGTAAACAACGGCAAAATCATATTAACCATTAGAATAGCATAATAATACAATCAAATATTATGGCTAAAAGCACCCACACTATAATCTACACCGACTACCTTCAAGTTTCCAGCTACTCACTGAAGAATATGCCAAGAATCTGTCATGCTGCCATAAATACGATTTTTTTGTAGTAGCAAAGCTTGGCTCATTGCAGAGAGTTCCCTGACATACTGTGATTTAAGAAGGCTTAGTGCAGTGCATTTTATTCTGTAAGAATTTAAAGTGGTTATAAACACAATCAAAAGTTTTGCTAAGGTCACAGAAAGTGACCTGAGCAAAACTGTTATTCTCTAAAGCTTTAAGCACAATTCTAGTCAAGGAAATTATTGCATCAACTTACATCCATAAAAAAAAAAGAATGTTTTGAACATCAAATTTTTCTAAGTCCTACATGGCACAGCACCTTGTTTACACCATATGCAATGCAGTTGTGTAGCCACTGCAGCAAGTTGTTGTAAGGCATTACTAAACATGCTACCTTTCAAGTGTCTTCTCTGTAGTGCTGTGGCAAAGCATAGGCTACCTCTGTGTTTAAGACGGCAGGTTTGCTTCTCACATGTAGCAAACATTTTTTTTTCTTCTGTTTAATCAACACGTATTAAATCAACAACACATAGAGGCTACTTATTTTCGATATACTGCATTTCATACATGGCGTTCAGTAAAGTTAATAGAAAAGTTATTACAATGTTTCTTTAATGGTTTATTCTAACTGCAATATACTGCACACAAAACCACATGATGCACAGAAGGGTGCAAAAATGTATCAGTCCTGAACAGGTTCTGTTTCAGCGAATCACACCGTGCTTGACAATGACGGAACATACACACAAAGATGTAGGCATAAGGAAGTCTGTCTTTGTGCTAATCAATGTAGCAGGCATTTCTGTTCATGAAGCTGCCGCTTGTATTGGACTCCTGCAAGTACAGCGCAGAGGTGGGTGAGATTATGCAGGGAAGGGATTGAATGTTGTCTAGTTCAGGAAGAAGATATGTATCCACCCCTGAAATTGATGCAACTTCAATTGCAGTAGCAGAGAGGAGTCCTTTTAAACTACTGCTGAAATGAGGGTACATTCTTAATTCTCTGGATCAGCTTGAACAGCTCTGTGCATGTAATAATGCCACATAATGCATGAATGTTTTCCAAAAATAGTATCTGCACAAATACCTAAAAGATATTCTTTAAATTGGGGCATAAGGGTATCAAGTGCATACAAAAGAATGTTATACACAATATACAAGACTAATGCAGACCTTAACTTCATTCAGTACTATAGAGCCTATTGTACTCTACAAATTTGTAATAAAGAAAATCAAACAAATAGCCATTGAGAGTTATATCAAAACTGCAGAAAATAAAAGCAAGGCCACATGGAGAATAATCATAGGTGAACTAGGATTAAATAACAGTAACAACAATTGTAGCACAAGTATTTGGGATAGCAAAATGTCAGAATCATCAAATATTATTTTATTAACATTGGAAGTGAAATCAGGGAAGCTCCCCCTTCAATTCACGAGGCTAAAGCAGGCCTCTACAAAAACAGCTGCCTCATGTTAACACTTCTGTTTACTTTCCCACAGTCTCTTCAGAAACGGTTGAAAAGACAATAACAAAGTTAAAAGCAAAAACTTCCAAAGGCTGGGATGAATTATCCCCATTCCTTATTAAGGAAATAAATATGAAATAAATGCGCCATTGAGCCAAATAATTAATCAATCCTTATTATCTGCTTTTATTTTTCCAGAAAGGAGAAGTATGTATAGTCAAACCCATTCACAAGGAAGGGGGAATGCAAATTTCAGCCTAATATCCATCCCTCTGACATTTTCCATTGTATTTGAAAAAATAGTATATTGACAACTCATTTCATACCTAGAATATTTCACTAAGCTCAATAACTCTCAACAGCTTTTGAAAAAAGTGCCCAACAAACTCGGCAATCTAGTCAATGAAATTTCCCAAATGATGGATGAAAAACAGTGCACTATAAAGCCAGTTATCGAGACCCAGGAGGAATAATAATAATAATAATAATAATAATAATATACGGTCAAAATCAAACATAACGACAAAAATGTGCTGAAAAGAGATAAAGGGTATAAAGAGAATCAATTTATAAAATAAAAAGACGCCCGCTCTGTAAATTCATACTAGGAATGGGTTTTGTTGAAAAGGCAGAAAAACAATTTTTGTTTTCCTCGAAACGAAAGCAGATGTATCTACCTACTATCGGCGACAAGAAGTCAACCGGAAGTTTCGCTTTTGTACTTTGGCTCGGACGTGTAGTTTACAATGGTTTCAAAGCTTAGCAGGGTCAGAAGGTATACGTGTCTTATCTACGATCTAAGAATATTCGTGGGAAGATTTTAAAACTCAAAATAAGCTGTAAGAAGCAGACGTGAAAGTTGTCAAGTGGGGGTAGCCAATAATAAAATCATGAAACAAAAATGATAGCCGATCAAAGATTGCGTATACATCACATGATACGTTTGAACTTAAAACGGAACGAAGCATAAGAAAGTTGGGGGAGGGGGAAATTCTAAGTTTGGCGAAAGGCGTGAAAAAAGAAAAGAAAATGCCGAGCACACATTCCAGTACAAACTAAGCACGAGGACAGTTGATGAAACAAAATAAGAAGAAAATAATCAGAAAGTTTGTAGTGTGAAAATGAAGTTGTGAAATCTAGGCAATTCGAGGGCTAGTCGGAGGAACACATAAGTAGCGACTTCGAAAGTGATAATAATAACAGTGGTTCTGACGACGAAGGTGGCGGGTCGACCAGATAGGAATATTCGCAACAAAATAAAGTAATAACTCAATCTTCACTGACAGCATTATTAATATTATCAAGGCAGTGTCACCCCCCAGAAAACCAGAACCTCAGCTCTACCAGAAGAAATTCCTAAATCCCTGCCATCCAATAATCAAACCCGGGGCTCGTGAGTCTCCTGAAGCGACAGCAAGGAACAACATAGATGTGTCAAAGGTCAGCGTCAAGTGGTCTTAATATGTGATAACTCGAAACCTTATGACTGTGTGGATCATGACATCTTATTAAATAAATTACAATTCTATGGTAAACAATATAACATTAGGCTGGTTTGCAAGCTATCTTAAAGATTGTAAGCAGAGGGTAATCTTAAACAACCCTACTGAAATTGCACAATCAAAATGGGGATCAATCAAGATTGGAATCCTACAGGGAAGTATCTTAGGGCCTCTACTCTACATATTATACCGAGTTGCGTAAACAGTAAAATAAATGTATGCTGATGATACATCAGTTATACTGAATGGGCTAAACAGTGAAGAATTACAATGCAATACAACAGAAACCCTAATACATGTATGAAGAAATGGTTTAGTAATAACGGATTAAAACTAAATGCTTCTAAAACATCCATAATGCACTTCCAAACTCAAAGGAAACACCCAGAAAGTAATACATCATCTAAAACAGAAAACCGCACAGATTATGCAAAATTTTAGGTATACACATAACTAAGCATCTAAAATGGGACGAATACATTCATTACTTAAACCAGAAACTAAACACTGTCTGTTTCAATATGCAGTGCACAGCATAAATTACTACCTTTGAAACCAGAAAAATACTATATATTTCAGCTATTTCCACTCCATAATGACTTAATGGCATTATACTATGGGATAACTCAATAGGATGGAAGACAATTTTTAAAAATTAGAAAACAATAGTATACATAATATTTCAAGTTGGTCCAAAAGAATCGTGCAGAAACCTCTTTAAAAACCACATAAATTCTAGCTTTACCTCCACTGTACTTAAATGAACTAAATAAATACATGCATGTAAACTTTAACAAATTCTACAACGTGCAAAATCAATGTTGTTGCAGTAGCAGAACAAAAAGTAGTTTAAAACCACCCTTGCACAGGTTTGCACTGTATGAAAAAAAGTCCACTCTATACTGGAATTAAAACCTACAACAAACTGCCAGACAAAATCAGAGATACCAAAGATCCCGAACTATTTAACAGAGCAGTGAAGAGTTTACTTATTGACAGGGCCTATTGCTCAGTAACAGAATGACAATTTATAAAATTATAAAGATAAATGCTTTTAACTAGCAGAGTGTAGAATATCGTTTTTTTTTTCTTTCTTTCTCTTTTTGAATAGATAAATTATGTTATTTTTATTATTCTAATGTATCATTGTTGTAAATACTCTCTCATATTGTATGTACTTTCTATATTGTATGCAAATACCTGCCTTTTATATATTATGTACCTGTAATCTATTTGACGAGTCACCTATTTACGGAGCCTTTGCTGAAATTGTAATGAAAGCGCTTGTGACAGTAAAACATCTTATCTTATCTAAACAATGCAGGACTTTTTTCACGCAGGGCAGTTAAAAAGCAACATCTGACAGATGATCACAGATTATTTTGCCTCACATTTGCAAAGGAGAATGCCAATCTTGATTGGAATAACATGATATCCTCAGATGAGGTGACTTTCTTCCACACACAAGGGAAAGGTGATTGACTACTGTCCAAAGGGGTGCCAGTATGATGAAAAATATGTGGCTTCCCAATGTGGTTGCGTATATGTTGTCACGGTATTGTTCGTGTTATCTTATTTGCTGAGCGCCTGTTATTTTATTATTTTGAATTTTGAGTTCTTTGTCCTCTGGCTAGCTATTATTATTCAGTCGAGCAAATCTCTTGAACAGGGTGTGTAAACGGAAAGGAGTTGTTACTAAAAGATAACACTGATAAAACAATTTATTTTTACACTTTTATTGCCGTCACACTTTATTCATTTCACATAATTACTCTTGATACACACCCAACTGAAACTGTTGTATTTTCGAATGTAACTATTATCACTTATTTGCCGCACATTATTAATTCGCATATTTCACATCTTTTAACTAACTTTACGACGCGAGAGATTCTGTAGAACTGCGCGACGTTTGCCTTGTGAATGATTCTGTAAAACTGAGCAATGTGTAAATTGTGAATGATTCTGTAAAACTGTGCGACGTTTAACCCGTGGATGATTCTGTTGAACTGAGCAATACTTGTCTCTGGCTTTAGCTTTTTATACTCCCTCAACCCAATATGCCTAAACATTATAACAGAGCTGCTATTGGTTAATAAAGCGCGCCAACATTAGCGTCTATTTTAATATCCAATCAAAATTACGAACACATATGCTCTAGGGAAGATATCCTTCCATTTCTACAGAAAAGCGCGCTACTCTGACGTCATTTGTTTGTCTCTTCTAATTAATAAACAACTCACCCCCTCGCTCATTGTTACCCCCTCCTATTGTCAGTTTCAGTGAGGCCGAGTAAACTTATTTCCTAACAATGCTTATAAATAACAAACATCTCAAATCATTGTCATACAGTAATGCTACTTTACACTACAATCACTCTGGCATTTACAGTGTTGTGATATAAAATACTGCCACAATGTATCTTGTTGGATATCAAGGGACGGTCTAGGTGTGTTGGGACAGCTTGACAATACACTGAACAGCGCACAATACATGGTAATACTTGAGAATATTTTGATTCTATCTGTGAGGATGAGATATCCTGATGGAATTGTTGAATTCGTACAGGATAAACATCCTGTCCACACAAGTTGAAAGGTTTCAAGTTGGTTCTCAGAGAGACAGGATATCAGAATGAACTGGCCTCCCTGTTTACCAGGTTTGAACCGTATTGAAAATGTGTGGGCTGAGGTGAAAAGGGAGTTGCGCTCTAATTTCCCTGCAGAATTGCGAAGGACAAAAGATGGCTTCTGGGTACAAATTCAAGAAGCCTGGGATATTGCAGCTTCTTGTCCACATTACTACAGGGATTTCATTTCATCTATGCCCCGAAAATTGCAGGCAATTATGCATGCTGAGGGTTCATACACCCGATATTAATTTTGTTTATTTTTTATGTGTTTTAGTTTTAGAAGATAATAGTTTATTTGCATTTATTTCTTTAGTTATTTAAAATGAATGTTTTACTAGTTATGTTTTTGTGTGCATAAATATACCTAAAACTTAAAATACTAAAGTTGTATTAGTATACAATATTATATTCCACACATCCAATCATAAAATTAATAATATAAAAAATAATTAATACAAAATTTGAACAGAGGAATTCACTAGCACAAGCAGTGCCTTCTTAACCTCTCGGCTTCCGTAACATTGTTCCCAGCTCTGTTTTTTAGTAGCTTATAAGGTGACCATTGAACTCATTGGTGCCGACTATTCTGCAGTTTCTGCATGTACATTGTGAACACAGCTGTTACGAAGGTACATAAAGCTCTCCAATCTGCACATGAATGTGGAGATGACTCATTTTTTTTGTCCATGGGTGTACATTTCGCTTTTCTGAAGCCAAATTGTGTGTAAGTGAAGTATCAATTACTGACTTGTATAAAAATTGTTTATTGCATATATGCTTCTTTTATCACTTATTGTTAGAGAAGCTCTTTCTTATCATTTCCATTTTATAAATGGAAGTCTGCAGTGATAATAAAGCTTGGAAGATGAACAACACAATGTCACTCCCGCCAAAGTGCTCATAACATACTGCATGCCACAATAAAACCAGCCAAGCAAGCACAGTACTGCTACATTAAAAAGAAAAAACTAAGATCGCCGGTTTCAAAAGATGACTGCAACAGCCATGACTCATGACATCTCTAGTGTCTTTGTAATCCTTGGTAGAACTCTGAAATTAGAGTTTATGCCTATGTAAATGTGAGATTAAAATTACATTGTAAAAATAAGTACATTGAAGCATCTACAAAAAATGTCATTGCTAATAAGAAAACATTAAACTTTCTCAGTGTTGATTATTGATAACAATTTCATGGAAAAGCAACCAAATATTTTTGTAAAAATAGGATGTGTTAATTATTCATTTAACAGATACATGAAAAACAGCTTATTTGTTAATAAATTGAGAAGGGAAAGTATAGATTTGCTACATTATAGCCACAAAGGAAAGTTTTCCAAAGTACCCAATGTTTGCATTCCAAGGCACAAAACCAACTCAAGACTTCATTTTTCAAGCCCATGTTTATTATTATTTAACTGACAATATGGCAACATCAAGGAAGAAGTTACAAACAGAATAGGAAGTAATAATTACAGTTAATGCTTTAAAGGAAAAGAAAAGTGAATTTTCAGAAGTTTAACTCCTATCAGACCAGTAGTTCAGCAGCACGTGCCCAGGAGTGGACTGGTACTAAGAAGAATGGCATAATGCATAAAGGCTGCTGTGCAGAAGGAAAAATTAATGTAGAAAAGTATATGTTAGCGGTAAAAAGGACTATGCAACAACATCAATTATAAAAATGAATTCCATTTAGAATTCTATATCTTTTAGTTTAATTTTTAGTGTATTATTTGTTATTTCTTGTTCACTGCATGTATGTAATTTGTCAGGGTAAACTAATTCTTTTTGTATTTTTAGTTTAATATATCATATCATAGGAGTAATGGAATTTAGTAAAAGAAATATGTATATTTTTGTTGTTCTGAATTTGCTGTGTAGTGAGGATTTGCATCTTTATTCATTGTTTTATGGTTTTTAATACATTTTTAACTGCTATACTACATATAGTAAGTAGGGGAAGTATTAATTCCACCCAAAAATTTGATATTGAGATTCCACTAGACATACATGTTTTGAGGCCCCCTAAGTCCAAAAAAAAAACATTTTTGAAAAGGTCCATGTGTGTCTGTGAACAGCATAACTCAAAAACGAAAAGTCGGATAACTACCAAACTGGGTATTTAGGTTCAGTATCTTCCAAGCATGCCACACAAAGATTTTCCAGAAAATCCAACCACCCAGACTAACCTTTACATGGAACATTTTTAAAAAATTTTTATTTTCTCAAAAATGGCTCTAACATTTTGATTAAAATATCATGTGTTTCAGATACTTTCATGGAAAATGAAATGTATATCTTGAATTTTCTGGGAATGTCCCCAAAGTCCTCTTCATTCTGAATGAATTTCGCATAACTGGTAAACCATAAGAGATAGACAAAATTTTACTGCACAAAAAATGTCGATCTGTGAAAACACACAATTTATGTCATATACTTTTTTTTTGTGGAGTGAACCATTTCCAAGATATTGCTTGTTATTTGTTTGAATTTTCCAATACTTATACTTTTTCTCAAATGGGAATTCGTTATTCGTTTTTTTATATCCTGGACATGCAAAGAGAATGGAATGCGCCACATAGCAACCAGCTCTTAAAACATTTGACTATCGCTTAAAGCCTACCATATTCCCCTTGCACCTACAAGAAAATTAGCAATAAGATGGTTTCTGCAAATGTTTATCTCGATTAACATGAAGTAGATGGAGAATAAGCGTTTGTAAAAATAGTTTGTACAAGAGTAGAGAAAGTCATGTGAGTGTAACACATCAGAGTTTTAAAATAATTTGTCTTTGTAAATAATGGGCAATTTGTTCACCTGTATAATGAAAACTGTACAATGCTTTTATGGCATTTCATGCAAAATGAGGAAGGAGTTCAGCTCTGTTATGTTTAGTTATTTTCACGTTCTCTCCTACTTACCTATTGTAGATAGAGAAAATATTGTATTCTATCCAAAAATTTGGTACTGAGATTTTGCAGAAAATACACATTTTGAGGTCTCCTGAATCCAAAAAATAAATTTTTGAAAAAAGTCTCACAAGAGAGAGAGAGATGGAGAAAGACCGCCCTAAATGAAAAGTCAAATAAATACCTAATTTCATAATTAAATTGAAAATAAGAGATATCAGGGCTTGTAGGCTGTGGTGGAATGTGTCCAAAAGATGGTGAAATTTTGTTAAGGAATGAGCTTGGCATTGCTGTTTGTAGATGGGTAAATATGTGATCAATGCCTGGGCATTTCTTTTCAACTCCAGTTGTGAATGCCTAAGCCTGTAGGAGTCATACACTGTTTAAAGATAACACACACAGATTTATAAGAAAAATCCTCTACACTGAATAGTCCTTTACTCGCAGAAATTTTGGATATTTGTTTATTTTCTCAAAAAACCACTGTAAAGTTTTAATTAAAATGTGTATTTGAGATCTTGCCATGACTAATGAAATGTATACCTTGAGTAGTATTGTGATCCTCTTCACTCTTGAAGTATTTTAAATTTAAAAAAAATGTATAAAAATAGATAAAAAAATAAGCAATATAGATATAAGCAATAGCAATATATGGGTATAAAAATCAGCAATTTAATTTAAGGCATTAAGATTTGAAATATGATTTTATTGATTGGTCCTATTACAGTGAAGGTAGAAAACAGTAACAAATCTGCCTATGTTGTACTTGTAAATGCTAAAGAAGTGGAATAAGTCATTATCTGCCATCTAGTGGTACTTTGTAAAGATAAAAATGTAGCCTTCATGTACATGTTAGAATAGAGAGAGAGTAATCCAATAATAACAACAATAATAATAGTAATAATAATAATAAGTGAATTTGAAAATAGCTTGTACATAAGAGAGTCATTTAATATTTTTGGTGATTATTTTTCAGTATATGTATAAGTATGATGTTGCAAAATACACAGAATGGTTGTTTTATGGCCCCCTGGATCGTGTGTATGCGTGCTGCATGCACTATCTGCTACACTGGGAGGTTGGGGGGTTTTTCCATTCTTGAAAATCTTGTATTACATACTCCTGAGTAATAGTAACATGCCCTTTAATGAGAGTACTAATCTTGTTATAAGTGGTGTCCATCTGCATTAAAACATTCCTGGTTTTCCTCGTCGTTGCAGCATTGTAATTCATGAACAATAGTCACTCTGTAGAGTTTCAATTTTAAAAGTTAAGCAGCTGTATGAAAGAAGGTTTTGATGCACCAATTTCGTAAATTTTTTCCTCTGTTAGAACATGTCTTTTTTTGCTTTTAGGTTTAGTGTTTAGCGATCCCATTGCCCTAAACTTATTAACCAGACATCTGACAGTGTTTCTGTTTGGAACTGGAATGCCAGGAAATGTCTCCTGAAATTGTCTATATGATTCAGTTTTTATATATGTATTGTACATAAAAATTCTTTTGTTCAAGTGTGAATTTTTCGTAGGGATTTCAGTGCACTAATAAGACAACAGCAATAAAAATACTTGCAAGTAATTCAGATACAACACAGGTGTTTGAATAAGCATTCACTTTTAGGATGCACAATGAATAAGCTCTAGTCCTTACAGTGCAAACAAAAGGCAGTAACTAACCGTTTCTTTCACAGCCAATAAAATGTAGCCTTGTGCAGGTCATTCACCGCTAGTGAGCTAGCGGAACATCCCAAAGTCACTCAGTGCAAGCAAATCACACAGAATGCGATCGTGGCCGGGTCACAAAATGGCCACTTGGTAGAAAGATATATTTTTAACTTCCTCTAACTAATACCACTAATCTCTTCTCTACTCTCTTTCCATACAATCCCAATACATACAATTATGCATACTTGTAAGATTTTAAAACACTTCCAAGTCCCACTTCAGTGCTATTTACTTTCTCTAGCACCTACTTAGAGCAGGTAGAGTAAGTTTTGTGTTTCATCCAAAATTTTGATCTTTAGATTTCACTACATCCATATTTTGAGGTCCCCGTAATTTTAAACAAAAGTCATTTCTAGAAAAAGATGTGTATATATGTCTATGTGGGAGAGAAGATGATTAAAAAAAAATTGGATAAATACCAAACTTCATATTTAGATTCAGCATCTTCCAAGGATGCAACATAATCAAGAAAATCTCCCTACCTCTAACCACTCTTCACATGGAGAAATGTTTGTTATTTGTTATTTTTACTTTCTGTACTCTGTATAGTAAGTAGAGGAAATATTGTATTACATTCAAAAATTCTATGTTGAGATTTCCCAGGAAATACACTATGTGATCAAAAGTATCAGGACAAACATACGCTTTTCATCTTAGGTGCATTGTGCTGCCACCTACTGCCTGATACTCATCCGTGACCTCAGTAGTCATTAGACATCGTGAACAGCAGAATGGGACGCTCCGTGGAACTCACGGACTTCGAACATGGTCAGGTGATTGGGTGTCACTTGTGTCAGAAGTCTGTACGCGAGATTTCCACGCTCCTAAACATCTCTAGGTGGACTGTTTCTGATGTGATAGTGAAGTGGAAACGTGAAGGGACATGTACAGCACAAAAGCATACAGGCCAACCTCGTCTGTTGACTGACAGAGACTGCCGACATTTGAAGAGGGTCGTAAAGAGTAATAGGCAGACATCTATCCAGACCATTACACAGGAATTCCAAACTGCATCAGGATCCACTCCAAGTACTATAACAGTTAGGTGTGAAGTGAGAAACCTTGGATTCTATGCTCGAGCGGCTGCTCATAAGCCACACATCACGCAGGAAAATGCCAAACGATGACTTGCTTGGTGTAAGGAGCATCAACATTACACGATTGAGTAGTGGCAAAATGTTGTGTGGAGTGATGAATCACGGTACACAATGTGGCGATCCGATGGCAGGGTGTGGGTATGGCGAATGCCCGGTGAACGTTATCTGCCAGCTTGTGCAGTGCCAACAGTGAAATTCGGAGGTGGTGGTGTTATGGTGTGGTCGTGTTTTTCTCGGAGAGGGCTTGCACCCCTTGTTGTTTTGCGTGGCACAATCACAGCACAGACCTACATTGATATTTTAAGCACCTTCTTGCTTCCCAGTGTTGAAGAGCAATTCAGGGATGGTGATTGCATCTTTCAACACGATCGAGCACCTGTTCATACTGCACGGGCTGTGGCGGAGTGGTTACACAACAATAACATCCCTGTAATGGACTGGCCTGCACATAGTCCTGACTTCCCAAGGTCGCGGGCTCAAACCTGGCGGAGGGCGATGGATTTTTTCGGGCATAAAAATCCTTAGCACGGCTTCCTTCGGAAGGGAAGTAAAGCCAGTGGTCCTGTGTCGTAGATTTACGGCATGTAAAAGAACCTCAAGCCTGATAAGAGGCCTCTGAGCAAAATTTCCGGTCTTTCAAACCCAATATAGAATGGGACGCTAAGGACCATAGTAGTTAAAGAGCGTCCATAAATAAAACTCAATTTATTTATTTATTTAGACTCCTGACTTGAATCCTATAGAACACTTTTGGGATGTTTTGGAATGCTGACTTCATGCCAGGCCTCACCAAGCTACATCTATACCTCTCCTCAGTTCTGCACTCCATGAAGATTGGGCTGCCATTCCCCAAGAGACCTTCCAGCACCTGATTGAAAGTATGCCTGCAAGAGTGAACCTGTCATCAAGGCTAAGGGTGGGCCAACACCATATTGACTTCCAGCATTACCGATGGAGGGTGCCACGAACTTGTACGTCATTTTCAGCCAGGTGTCCGGATACTTTTGATCACATAGTGTACATGTTTTGAGGCCCCTGTATCCAAAACAAAAGCATTTTTAGAAAAAGGTCAGTGTCAGTCTGTCTGTGAACAGCATAACTTAAACAAAAAGTCGGTTAAACACCAAACTTGGTATTTAGGTTCCGTACCTTCCAAAGAAATGACACAAAGATTTTCAAGAAAATTCCCCGGCCCCAGACTACCCTTTACATGGAAGATTTTTCAAAATTTTTATTTTCTAAAAATTGGCTCTTAACGATTTTGATTAAAAACTGGTAAATGTTAAGCAATAGATGAAAATGTACTACACAAAAATGTAGATCTCTTTAAAACACACATTTTTTTGTAGCATCAGCCATTTCCAAGATATGCGTTATTGATGGTGCAATTTGTTCAACTTTGTCACTTTTTTAAGTCCCATCAATTTTCACTTGCTTCTCGCAATTGCATGGAAACAATATGGAATTTTAAGGCCAGCATACAGCGTCCAGTTCTTAAACATTTGACTTCCGCTGTTCAGGAACAAAAAGAAGTCATTGGGTGCCAAATCAGGGCTGTATGGCGGATGACCCATCAATTCGATTTTTTGAGCCTTCAAATACTCTTTGGTTAGACGGTAGACAGGATGTGTGTGCGCTCGCATTGTCTTGATGAACGATCATACGATTCTTGTTTTTCTTTACTTCACCAAAGACTTCTGGCAAACAAATGGTTGTGTACCATTCGGCATTGGCCATTTTACGTTCCTCTAAAGACACTGCTGTCACATGGCCAGTTTTGCTGAAAAAGCAGGCGACCATTTGTTTCGAGTGCGAACGACTTTTGTTGGATTTGCTTCATCTTGAAACATCCATACAGTCGACTGCTGTTTACTTTCTGACTCATACGTATAGATCCATGATTCGTCACCTGTTACAATCTTATATGCATCTTTTGAGCCACCACCATTGTATTTCTTGAGCATTTTTGTACACCAATCGACACAAGCATCTTTTGAGATTGCATCCAATTATGTGGGATCCAACGAGAGCAAACCTTTTTCACAGCTAAATAATCATGCAATATTTTATATATGCTGGTCAAAGTAATGCCTAGGGTTGCCTCAATCTCACAATATGTCGCATGACGATCTTTCATTATTAGTTTTTTCACAGCATCAATATTTTCTGGCACAACAACTGATTTTGGACGACCTTCATCATTGAGCAAATGGCGGCCACGATTAAATTCGTATACCAACATTTCACAGTGGCAAAGAATGGAGCTTTGTCGCTAAATTTGGAAGTTGGTTGATTGATACACTCTTTTCTTGATAATCCACGTTGAAAGTCGTAATAAATCATTGCACGAACATTTTCAGGAGTTAATTCCATGTTTTTGTTGACACACAATTTTCAAGTTAGTGTAAACAAAACAAATGACGCTCTATTGACAAAATGTTTGAAGTAGATTATGGTCAAAAATGTCAAACTTTCCATTGAAAATGTCAGATGGCACCTACAACATTCAGGGTTGCCAAGGCTCAAAATATAAATAGTGCCCCTCGTATGTATTATAGTGTTCTAGTATTCATATAAAAAGTGATTGTTCTATCCATTTTACCTTAAACATGATGAATTATTGCCTAGAAATGATTTCATATTACCTAGTATGGACTTTTTTATAGGCAAAATGCAAAGATTAACAACTATTTATATCACAAGTCAGTTTTTGGTACTAATGAGCCCTTGTAGAAATGAAATAAGAATCACATATTTTCAAAAATTCTACACAATGACACATTAAAGTTCAGCTCGGGAAAACTTAAAAGATGAAACAGTGTTTTTTGAAAATGACTAATGCAAAGAGAAAAGTTCTTGGACACAAATTATATGTTTTAATTACCTTTGCTTTTATTTTTATTTTCTTTCTTCCCTGATATCTTCTAGTCTACATATTATGTTTTCTAAGCTGTGTAAAATTCAATCAGAATAAAGTGGGCTTCACGGGCTATTCACATATGCATTTTGTTTTTCATATTAGTACCCAAAGCTGTGATATTTTAATCAAAACATTAGAGCCATTTTTGAGAAAAGAAACAAGTAGCAAAGATTTGTGCATTTAAATATTTTTTGGGGGACAGAGAGAATTTTGTGAAAATGAATCTGTTGCATCCTTCAAAGCAGCAGCACATAAATAGAAATTTTGGTTAACTATAATACACAACATGGAGTCAACTTTTAACAGTATTTCTTGCTCCATTCGCCAGTTAATTAAAGAGAACTTTCATTTATTCTTGAATAGAAGAATGTAAACAGTGATGTGTTGTACTAGTAATAATTTTCAAGTTAGAGTTTTTACTCTTATTATATTTTTTATTTAAGTTATATGTATAACTTATTCAATAGTAGTGATGGTTGGAGTCAACAAAGGAAACAGGCATTCCTGAAGGGAAGGATGGCCCTGAATTAGGAAGAGAAGGGAGCAAAGGAAAAATGACAATTTTAAAATATTGTTTTAGGTTAAAGAGTTTAGATGAATGAAGTAAAGTAGAGCTCTGATTGTCCAAGCTCCGATTTACCAAGATTCTGTATTATCTGAACTAAATCTATAAAATGCAGTAATTCAAGGATTTGCCGTAAAGAATGCACATGAGTACACATTTTTAAGATTGTAAACCCTGACACAAAGGCATTAGATTAGGCGGTTAATTCATTAGGTACTGAGAACAAATTATTATTTTGTTCTTAAAATAGGATAATACATGTTACTTCTGCAGTGTTATTGCTGATACAAAATAAATCCGAGTGCCTGTTTATATGTACATACTGGGAACTGAAAAGGTAATGGGGGAGATTGGAATGCACTGATCCTAGGAAGCATCACAACACTCAACATGCAAAAGCTGATGGCTGCCAGGTATGTATCTTTTTTGAAAATCTGCATTGTCGACAGACCAATACAGCTGCTACACCCCCTATTGTGTTTATAGAGTGCAGTACATGTACATAGAAGAGTTTTGAAGTCCAGTGAGCGTGAGGAAAAAAAAATCTGATGTGTTACACTCACATGACATTCTCTACTCTTGTAGAAACTATTTTTACAAACTCTTATTCTCCATATGCTTCATGTTAATCGAGATGTTAATCTTATTGCTAATTTTCTTGTAGATGCAAGGGGAATTGGTAGGCTTTAAGCGATAGTCAAATATTTTAAGCGCTGGTTGCTATGTGGCGCATTCCATTCTCTTTGCATATCCAGGACAAAAAAATGAATAACGAATTTGAGAAAAAGTATAAGTATTGAAAATTTAAGGGAATAACAAGCAATATCTCGAAAATGGTTCACTCAACACAAAAAAATGTATATGATATAAATTGTGTATTTTAATGTGATCTACATTTTTTGTGTAGTAAAATTTTGTCTATCTCTTATGGTTTACCAGTTATGCAAAAGTTGTTCACAATGAAGAATACTTTTGGAGACATTCCTAGAAAATTCGAGATATACATTTCATTTGTAATGAAAATATCTTAAACATATGATATTTTAATCAAAATCGTTAGAGCCATTTCTGAGAAAATTAAAATTTTTGAAAAATGTTCCATGTAAAAGGTAATCTTGGGTGGGGGGATTTTCTTGCAAACCTTCGTGTCGCATCTCTGGAAGATACTGGACCTAAATACCAAGTTTGGTGTTTATCCGACTGTTTGTTTCTGAGTTATGCTGTTCACAGACACACACACACGAACATGTTTCCAAAAATGCTTTTTTTGGATTCAGGGGATCTCAAAACATGTATTTCCGGTGAAATCTCGATATCAAATTTTTGGGTGGAATACAATACTTCCCCTACTTACTATACGTAGTAGAGAAAGTAAAAAGGCCTGTGGTATCTTTAAAAATGAAGATGTTTAGTGATACAGTAGGTTATATTTGTTAACACAGTTTTTATGCCCTTGCAGCTATCTATATTATTCAAGTTTTCGCTTATCTGAGTTGACCCTGGTCCACATATCTCGGATTACTGGGGTTATACCATATTTTTAAATAATATCTGTTTTCCCAGAAGAACATTATTCTTAGTCAACAAAATTAAAATTGTTTTGGAAAAAAATTGGGGAGGCTTTTGGAAATAAATTAAAATTAAGAATTGATGATATTGAAATTCAGGAAACACTTGGTAGTTTTAAAAACAAAAAGTTACTGAACATTTACAGGAAGTTAAAATTATAATCGAGAAGGAAAAATTATGTGGAAAAAGGAGATGAAGCTGCCAGGGAAGAAATTACATGAGCTAGAACAGGATAGTAATATTGAAAGGTTTAAGAGGGAAAAAAGATTTAAGTTGTATTGTTTGCAGATGAAATTACGTATTCTAATAGGTGAGAATATCGATAACATCTTGAAAGCAATGCAATAAGATGTAAGCTTACTTCTTAAACAGGCAATAGAAAATAAACTAACAATAAAAATAAAAAATCAAATATGTAATATTTACAGACAACCAGGAAGAAGCTACAAATTGTAACATTAAAGTAAATCATGGATAGAGTCGAGAACATTAAGTACTTAGGATTATTAATAGATAGTAAATTAAACTGAAGGAACATGTAAATAATGTCAAGAAAAACCATCATTCCTGTTATTGGTATCTTGTATAGGCTATAAATGTTATTAAAAAAAAGGAACAGTTAAAAAATATTTACTATGCATTATAAATTCCCATTACACATATTTGAATCAGGTCTGGGAAACATACAACAAAAGTTTAACAAATGAATTAGAAATACTACAGAGGAGAGCAATAAGTACATTCTAATGGATATCATATGAAACTCCAAATAGAGAATTATATTTAGCATGAAAATTCTTACCTTAAATGTTGGAATAACACTTGGTGTAACAATTTTTATGTATAAAGTTTTAAGTAAAATCATTAAATTAAACTTGAATGTCAAAATAAATACTGAAAATCCATAACCGTAATACAAGACAAAATAATATTCAATTAATAATATATTTAAGATATCCACCACAGTAGACTGTATTTAAATGAATCAAAATTGTATTACTACAAATATATGTGGTTAAGTTTATTTATATATTAGTAACCACCAAAAATTGTATATGTGCTGCCCTGGTTAGAGCTCTAGCTCAATAAGGGCAAATTATAAAATAAAAAGATAAAATAAATAAATGTCCAATGTGTGGAATGAAAGATAGTTATTGGCAAGCGATTCTCGAATGTGAAGTAACAAAAGTAATGAGAGAAAAATTAAGGATGGAAAAACTTACCAGTAGATATAGGGGAGGGGAATTGTTAAAATTAAAACAGAACAGGGTATTAACCCCTTGAGTGCCCCCAGTTGATCTGATTGGCTTTCTGAAACCAACTGGAGAAAGCTAGAGGTCCGTCACACCTACCTGGCTTAAAGTGCCACAGCATTTTAAGTCAGAAGTAGCTCTTATGAAAAATTGTATAAAAATACGATGTTTAATAGATACAATGGTGAAAACTTTTCAAGCATAAGGCCCTATAATGTAATATTTATTTATAGTGGTAATATGTATATATTAGTTTTATACCAGGTGTAATATGTTCCACTAAAACTTGATTTATTAGGATAAATACTTTTTTCAGAATATAAGTTAAAAATCAACCATTAAAAGTGCATTCAAAACTGTTTTGACTGTATCAAACAAGAGAATGATTCTTTTTACACAAAGAAACATGCATTAGTATTCAAGTCGATTTGATTGTTTTAAAATTTAGGCCGGAAACAATACTGCTGCGAAGAGTAAACTAGTTACATTTGGTTGCATACTCGCCAATAAATCACCTTGGTGACAAATTCAGGAATATGTCGGGTTCAACTGTACACTCAGCATTGTAACTATTCTTTGTCTTTATACTGTCACTCTATTAAAATAAAACTAATGACACTGATTTAACAAATGAATAACTGCAGGTGTGTTAAATAGAAACTGAGACATAACCAAACTAATAGCGCACAAGTGGCTCAGAACATTAGAAGTCAATGATTTAGTTACACTTATTTTGTGCACTTATGAGTGGCTGCAATCCTTTATCACACCTGATGCACAGAGTTCTTGATCGCCGCCTCTGTAGCAGTGAATGGAATGCAATGCACTGTCTTTCTTTTTTTTCAGGTAACAACCTGACACTGAAGACATGTTTTTAACACTATCTACCATAATTAGAGCAGTGTATATGCTATTTCTGATAGATAACCATTCTTTGCTTAGGGAACCTACAATGGAACAGAACTGTAAACATCATCTCCTTTTTACTTTCTCTACTACGTATAGTAAGTAGGGGAAATATTGTATTCCACCCAAAAATTTGATACCGAGATTTCACCGGAAATATATGTTTTGAGCCCCCCTGAATCCAAAGCAGTTTTGGAAACATGTCCGTGTGTGAATCTGTGAGCAGCATAACTCAGAAACGAACAGTCAGATAAACACCAAACTTGGTATTTAGGTTCAGTATCTTCCAGAGATGCGACACGAAGGTTTTCAAGAAAATCCCCCACCCCAGATTACCCTTTACATGAAACATTTTTCGAAAATTTTAATTTTCTCAAAAATGGCTCTTAACGAATATCATATGTTTAAGATATTTTCATGACAAATGAAATGTTTATCTTGAATTTTTTGGGAATGTCTCCAAAAGTATTCTTCATTGCGAACGACTTTTGCATAACTGGTAAACCATAAGAGATAGACAAAATTTCACTACACAAAAAATGTAGATCGCGTTAAAATACACAATTTATGTCATACATTTTTTTTGTTGAGTGAACCATTTTCTAGATATTACTTGTTATTCCCTTAAATTTTCCAATACTTTTTCTCAAAAGGGAATTCGTTATTCATTTTTTTATGTCCTGGACATACTATGCGCCACATAGCAACCAGCTCTTAAAAGATTTGACTATTGCTTAAAGTCTACCATATTCCCCTTGCACCTACAAGAAAATTAGCAATAAGATTAACATCTCGATTAACATGAAGCATATGGAGTATAAGCGTTTGTAAAAATAGTTTGTACAAGAGTAGAGAAAGTCATGTGAGTGTAATGCATCAGATTTTTAATATAACAATTAATGGGAAACACAGTGAAGTAGTTAAAATAATAAAATTCTAGTGGCAACACACTCTAACTTCACAGTAAAATTAGAATGTGTTGCCACTAGAATTTTATTAGCATCTCCTTGTTTGACAATGATGTCGGCATCATCTCCAGGCGAGTTGCTGAAATGCCTCCTTTTTTATGGTGCAAAACCAGGAGGCATGTTTGATATAATGTCACCATTTTCAGAATCACTATCTGACATCAACTCATAGGCATTAACCTCGCATTCCTTGAAATAATGTAACAGTTTCTCATTGCCAGCATAAGCTGTAAAAGTATCATGAGAACCGCTTGCCATTTTATAAACAAAGTGCACAACACACAATCATAAACTCAGGGGCTGTTTACTGTTGTGAAAAACAGGCGTACCGTTATAAACCAACCAGTCAAAGGAAAAAGGTTAAGCCTTTCCAAGGGTGTGAATTTCGTCAGTATAGGTTGTCACAAGAATAACTTTACCATGAAGGTTTTTGTAAGCCAATGTGATTGACTATGCTGCTCAATGGGGTGGACGTTAAAAGCTGATATGGTCATATCAGCACTTTAAGCCCTGTCAGCAGCACTAAGAGGATTAAGGGGATTGGTAGTTATTTAGGAAAGCTAAAAAGAAAATGGATGAAAAAATGAATCAAGGAAGATGAAGTAGATTCTATAGAAATAGATAGTGGATAGCAAGATAACAGCAGTGTTAAAGCTTACTAGGACCAGTAGAGTAGTTAACAACTTATAAGAGTGGGTTACAGGGCACTCATTTAATAAAAGTTGCCTTATTTTATAATAATTAGGCTGATGTGTAATAACATTATCCAAATGAATATTAATATGTATATAAAGCATGTTGAAATTATTGTTGTTGTTGTTATTATTATTTATTTGTGGAACATGTTTATGGAGCAGCTACCCTCTCATTGTCAACCATTTGTTGACTGCTGGAATGTGATGAGGTCTTATAGTTTGAGGTTACTGTCTCAGGTCACTTCTCCAGAAATTTCTTGCTAAGATTGTTGCATGGTGGTAAACCTAGTTGTTTTGTGGGATAAATATGTTGTATCATACTATTTGTTTCCTGTCTGTTGCTAAGGAACATCTCACAAATGTGAGATACAAATTAGAAGTAAATTGGCAGTGACAGCAGATTATTGGCAAAAACAAAAACATGTGAGATCCTGAACCAGCATTGCTTAAAAGCATCACAAAAGCCAGGAATCTAACAGTGTGAGAGAACATATTCATCCCAAAAGCAAAGTTCATATGCTCAACTTTGAATTACCACCATGTGATAACCTGTTAAGAAATTTGTTGAGAAACCACCAGAGGACGACAGGAGCATAGCAACCTACAAGATACCATCATATTCCAGCAGTCAGAAAGTGGTCGATAATGGCAGCAAAGCTGCTCTCAAAACATGTTTCACATAAAACTTAAATAAGTTACATGTTAAAAATTCCAACTTGTAAATTTTTAAAGAGATCATATTTTAAGAGTGTTTGCTTGTGTTCTCAGCTGTATATTGACTGGCAGGACACTTCCGAGATATTCCCTGTTGAATTTTTTGAAGCCTCTGATGGTCTATGGATGAACTTGGAAATAGCTTTGTCTGTTTCAGCTTATTGCATACTTGCCTACTTTACATAAAATGTATCAGAGCAAAGTTTTTTTTATGACTTCATGCCAAGGAGGCATTTTTACGGCTTTAAAATAAAATTAAATGATTCCTAGTGTCGCATTCTATATTGGGTAGGATATAGGAAATTTTGCTCAGAGGCCTCTTTCTCAGGCTTGTTCTTTTAGGTGCTGTAAATCTATGACACAAGACCACTGACTTTACTTCTCTTCTGAAGAAAGGCATGATAAGGATTTTTGCACCTGAAAAAAATCATCACCCTCCGCCGTGTTTTAACCTGTAACCTTGGGAACTAGAGGCTAGCATAGTACCCTTAGACAATGAAGGATGACTTTTATGGCTTTGTGGACAAATTCAAAGAGTTACAGGTTTTAATCACGGACCCTACAAAGCATTAAATTCTATTGCATTATATTGTAATTTAAGATTGCAGATTGAATGTGCCATGCTAATTGGTATACAGTGCTCTATGATAGGCCAGAGTTATCTGGTGTCTATCCTTCATCACAATCATGGTCCCCCTTCACTGGCTGCAACAAAATCCATGTGGATTTAAAATTTGGTTCCATCCCTAGTGACCTCTATTAACCAACAGTAAATGGGTGCAAACATTTAGTAATGGACAATGTTAATTGTAAAGCTAACACCCTCACGTAAATTGTTTATCTTATTAGCATTTTATAGCTGCAGGATAAAGTTTCCCATTCTTGTAACAGTTTTTGTTTATAGTTGATGTTATGTAGCATAAAATATGGGTTAGAAATCTATGTATAGCCTAGGAAGCGGTGTTCCGTGCTTTAATATGTGTTTATTGTACCAGGAAGAATTTTGGCATGTATGACAGAAAGAAGCAGTACTACCAAGTTTTCAAGGATTATTATAAAATGGAATTCCCATTTATTTTACATGTAATTTTTGTAATTTACTGCACTAAATATTTTACACTTTCTAAATTTCATGTCATTGTAAATTATTACGCTTTGCTCAACAAGGGAAAGTTTTATAGGTTTCAATTTCAGGAAGTTGGCAAGCATGTTATTGAAATTGATAAGCGGGTGTTCTAATTTTTTATGTATATTTTCTCCCAGATATGGAGTTCTTTGAGGTGGTTTTAGTAATCTGAGTTTGCTTTCTGTTTCATGGTTTTCAGTCCAAAACTGATTTTTCTATTTATCTGTACAGGGTAATTCAAAATGATTAGCACATAGAGAGAATATTGCTGTGACCATTGTAATGAGTTTATTTTGCAAATTTAAGTATAACATGAAAGGTTAACTCTCTAAATTTCAGTCAAGAATATTTTCATATACAACAGAAAAGTAAGTGGTAAGGGTCACAGTTATTAAAAATTCAGGAAGTTATGGAATAGATAGCTATGGGAGACATATGGATAAATGCAGAATATCACATTAAAGGCTCTTGGAAAGAAGTAGAATTAAGGGTAGAAGATATCGACAGACAAGATGTTTTTGGCAGTACAAGAGAGAAAAGTTCCTTCAGGATATATAGGGAAATAAAAACAGTATGGGAGAAGGAAAAGTACATAGAGATATGCAATAAACTAGGGTGAGAAGGAGTTGCATGAGCGAGAACAGGAGTTAGAAACTTGAAAGGCATAATGAGGATATAGGCAAATGTCCAATGTGCAGTGAAGTGAACATGGATGTCCACTGTATATTATATTGTAATCAAACAAAGACATAGAGACAACAAGTTTGGTAACAGAAATGGAAAAACTTGGATGGGGAAATATTAATAAGGAATATTCTGACTGTAAAAGGGGATAAAAATATAAAAGCTATTTGGGTAAGGTTGAAGAGCATGGTTAAGAATGACTACAAAGAAGATGGGGCTAAAGGCAGACGAATAATGTAAGCAAGTAGATAGTGGATCATCAATACACGGAAAACCGGGAATTATGTGTATTGAGACTGTAAATTAGCATAAGCAAGCAACCAAGAAGTGAATGTATAGCGTAAATAGCCTAATGTTTTCAAATGTTGTTATAGTTTAAAGTGTATGTAATATAATTATGTAATTGAGAGTGTTGAGAAATAAATATCCATTCATTCAGTCATTTAAAAAAAAAAATCAGCTGGAAACAATGAATACTTGTGATGCTCATTATAGGTGCTATTAATCAAAATGATGGTATCAGCAATAGAGAAAGCACAGGTATTGTGTTCTAGAATACACAGGGATAACCTATTTCGACATGCTGTCTCAGTGGTTGTAGAACCGGTTGAAAGAAGAGGTACCTGACTTCGTTTTGCAGCAAGATGGTGCCCCACCCCATTGGCATAACCTTGTGCATGGTCAGCTCAGCTAGCATCTTCCACAACTCTGCATTGGCTGTGCTGGGTTTAATGATGTGCTTATTGATGTTGTTGCACCTCCTCCAGGTCACTTGATCCTATGCTATGCAATTTTTTTCTTTGGGGGCATGTGAAGGACACGGTGTACCTACCCCATTTCCACAGGAATTTCAGCAGTTGAGACAGAGATTAGTCAGTGTGATTAACTCGTGATCAGCTATGTTGAAATGGTCCATAGCAAGAAATGGAGTATGGCATAGACGACCATTGTATCACAAATGAAACCCACATCGAACATCTATGAATTTCAACCTTTAATTATAGTGGTCACAGCAATATTTTCTTTATGTACCGATTGTTTTGAATTACCCTATATTTGATGTTATGTCGTCGTTAGAATCAGAAAGCTGACTATTCTTGCTGTGCACGTTCACAGAAGTTAAAATAAATACTGTATATGAATTTGCATGTAAGACACTTATCATTTCTAGGTTAGTGAATGACCCTAAAGGCCTTCAGGGGAAAATTTAGAATGAGAGATGAGTCCTCATTTAGGTCCTGAAAGTCTGACAGAGCTTGAAATGTAGGGCATTAATTTTCATTCACTGAAGATTAGGAATGTATGTATAATTAATTACAACTTGTTAAATGCAGTTATATTTTATTGCGTTACGTAATATATTTAAATTGCATTCTACTCAGATATGAAAACATAAATCATGCAACATTTGCAAAACCTATTTGATTGTTTTCCATATCGAAGATGGTGTAATAATGTCGTAGGAAAACTCCTCCCAGGATCCACAAACCACTGCTGTTCTGGAAAACACTCTGGCAAACCCTTTCACCATCATGTCTTGTTTTCTGCACAGTAGAAAATATGTTATGAACATCAAGTTAATCTGCTCCAAAGAATGGGAAACGTTATAAGAACATATACTTACCCGAACAATGTAATCTTGAGGTGTTAAAGTAAACTTCTTACCAACAATTGTAAAGTCAATATTTGGCAGCTGATCAACCCTGTCACAGTCTACCTGTTAACATTATAAACACATTAAAACATAGCTTATATATTTTCACTTCCACCACCTGTTTCAGAAAACCCCTTGTGACTCTTGTCATACAACTCATGTTTAAACCCGGAATAATTTTTCCTCTTATCCACAGAGATATTTGTTGCATATTCAGTAACTGATAAGGTAATTATTGTTATATTGCATTAGGAGAATATAACATCCATTGAAGATGTTAAGAGAAGGGTCACATTTAGGATATGTATACTACTAGACTGAACCTGTGGCTTAGACCCTGCCAGAGGGTCTGGTTATAGAATACCCCCAAGGGAAACTTTTAGAAAATTAAATTGTAGAAAATTGTACTAAACAGTATTTAAATGTTAAGGAATTGTTGAGATAACATTTAAAAGAACTGAAAATCATTAAGTTATTCAACATTAAATTCATTAAATTTGTTATGAACAACTAACTATATTAAAAAATCTGATATGTTACATTCACATGACTTTCTACCCTCTATAGCTTATCAGGAATATGCAAATTATTCTTACAAAAGTTTATTTTCCTTTCTACTCCATTCTAATTGAGGTAAGCCTTTCTGGAAATAGCTGCATTATACCTTTCATTATAGATACAAAGGAAATAGCAATAGTCAAATGTTTTAGAACTCAGCGCTATAGGTTCTTAAAATTCCATACTCTTTCCATGACATCTCAAGAAACAATTGAAAAACGACAGGACTTAGAAAGGCTGTGTTGAACAATTCAAACCATTAATAATGGATATCTCGAAAATGGCTGATGCCACAAAAAATGTTATTTAAAATAAATTGTGTGTTTTAAACAGATCTACACTTTTTGTGTAGTACATTTACCTGCACTTAACGTTTACCAGTTATGTAAGATTATATAAATTTACTTACTTATAAAGAGAGCTTCATGTACCATTCCCAGAAAATTTAAGATATACGTTTTTATGTGTCATGTAAATATTTTTAATATATATTATGTTAATCAAAACCATTAGTCATTTTTCAGAAAATCAAAAAATTCTAAAAATGTTCCATGTAAAGTGTATTTTGGGTGGGGGGATTTTCTTGAAAATCTTTGTGCCGCATCTTTGGAAGGTACTGAATTTAAATACCAATTTTGTTGTTTATCCGGCATTTCATTTTTGAGTTATGTTGCTCACAGACACACACGCGGACATTTCTTCAAATGCTTTTTTTTTTATTCAGGTGCCTCAAAACATGTATTCTCAGTGAAATCATGGTATCAAATTTTTGGGTGGAAAGCATACCTTCTCTACCTATGTATGCGGTAGAGAAGTAAAATGGAATGCAACAAACAAGCAGATTTTACTTATATTTAATTAAAGTACAGTACTTTAGCAAACAATCAGACTTAAAAAGAAAACGTCAAATAATCCTATTGGCTAATTGGTTTGCACCTACACTTCATACTAATATCTTCATAACTTAGTTGTGTTAAAATATCAGTTTCAGTGCTGGACAAAGTCAAAACATTGAGCCTGTCTTCTAACATGGAGATTCAAAGCCTATTTTTGATCAACTTCAATTTTGAAAATGACCCTTCACCACTGCGATAAGTGATAGGTAAATTGTTAGAGCCTTCTCTTATTTGTTCCCTTCCAGCGCCATGCCATGCAATTGAGATTCCTGAATGCAGATACAATATGATTTGACCTTTGTGCATAGAACAAAATATAGGAAGGATATAGGAACAACATATGGGTAGAGTTGTTCTATAATCAAAGGACATGACTCATATCAGCTATCTGCTGAAGACTTCATCACAAAAAATTTTTGAGGTATAAGATAGACAAAGAGCTCAGCTGGGGAAAATGTATAAAATCATGCTAGGAAACCTAAGCTTAGCATGCGTTACTTTAAGAAATTTGAGAATGTTCTCAATCAGAACACTTTAGAGCAGTATACTTTGCCTCCTTTTATGCCCTCTTTTGTGATATGAAATAATCTTTATGTTTAAACAATTTCTTTTTTTTTTGTGGTGCAAACCCATAGGTAGTCTGTTGATAAATGCAGCCCTGTTTAAGAGGCCAATTTTATTAACGCTTCAGATGTTTATCTTTTAATTTCTTCATTTCAAACTAAGACAATCCTCTCAGTTTACTGATTAGAAATGTTGTTCAAACTGGCTTCCATTTATGCACAGTTGATTCCTGTGTACTGCCAACTATTGGATACATATAAAAATGCCAGGAGTGTGTTGAATAATCTCTACAGTCCATTATAATCTATAAGTAGCATTTGTTCACATCCCGTATACATTCAAGCAATGGGAGTCAAAAAACCAATTTGTGACAACACTTAAAAACACAAAGCATCTAAATGACAAGTCTCAAAAGGATTTTTTATCGCATACATTAAAAGAGAAGATTGTTTTTTATTGTAATATTGATGCACTTTTCCCAATGACAGCTGGTCTTGTTTCTTTCAGATTTTTGGCAGCCCTCCCTTCTCAGGCTTTTCTGCACATTGGGCTAGTTTAATTAACAGGATGCTTAAAACTAACTTTTAATTCATAAAAGTTAGTTACTCATTTTAGAGTTACAGTTCATTTACACTACTTTAAAAATGCACAATACCATGCTTGTGAATATGCATTTTCCATTTGGGGAGGTTAGTGGTCAAATACATAAACTGAAAAGCAAAACACACATTACA
The DNA here is from genome assembly GCA_030765065.1 of Deroplatys truncata. Classification (NCBI taxonomy): domain Eukaryota; kingdom Metazoa; phylum Arthropoda; class Insecta; order Mantodea; family Mantidae; genus Deroplatys; species Deroplatys truncata. The sequence goes on from CM060977.1 coordinate 21,488,825, forward strand.
GCTTACTTTTGGCACTTTCTCAGCTATTGCTGAGTATAGTACTTAGGTAATACCTCCTCTATCACCCCAAATATTTAAATACATTTTTATAGCACCACAGAAGTCAGGTGACCCACCCTTTAGGGTATGTAATAGAAAAGCAGTGGATCTGCCAAAGGTTTGTCACATAAAAAGTCTGTTTGTTTTTGCCTCCATCCCTAAAATACTTGATGTCCATTAGGATCATCTGACACCTGAAAGTGATATTCTCACAGTAGACAAGAAAGATCATTGATATAAGGTACTAAACTGATCTGGTTGATTTTTGTAATTGGTTTCAAAAGGTTATAGACAAATAAAAGTTTTAAGCAGTTTAAGTATATCATCTGTACAGACTGGCTCAGAATGTCTCTCAATAATAATGCAATAGATAACCATGCATCTCCTTGGAAATGGAAGTGTAAGTGAAGTATTAAGTTTACAGATGAGAAGAATGCTACTCCAGAGTAGGGCCAGGATAGTTTATTTCATCGTGTTGACTGCTTACTACTGAATGCTGTGTTGCTAAAGGGCGCTGATGACCTTAGCTGTTTAGCACCCTTAAACCGCATCTCATCATCATGTGCTGCTAACTGTTGTGCCAAATGGAGTACTATTTGGTTAGCAATGCTAACTGTGATTGTATGTGTTTGCATGATGAAGACAGTTGGAAATGTATACATAGTGCATTTCTGTTGTCCTTCTTGTCATCTGCAGACTGTAATTACTCTGGGATTGCCCTTGTATTTTGAAGTTGTGAGATATACAAGCACCATGTATAATGGCATCTAAGTATGACCCTTATCGTTTTCTTCTTGAATTATTAGAACTTCTTAGGCCTGTGAACTAGGGCTGTTAGGGATGTTCTAAAAGTTCTTGACCTGACTCAGAAATGTGAAGATGGTCAAATTACTATGAGTTGTTAAATATCGTCCTTAAGATGGCATGCTGTAAAGTTTCAGAAACATAAGTATAGTCATTTGTTTGTGTTGTCATGTAAACAAACTAGTGTTAACATTTTTTACAAAATGGATAAAACTGAAATTTGAGCTGTCATAAAGTACTTTGTTTTGAAGGGTTTAACCCCAACAGAAAAACAAAAGGGGTTAGATTGACTTGACATTAAACATTCATCTCCGTTTTCAAGAGTTAAAAAGTGGGCTGCTGAATTTAAGCGTGGTCATACATCTATTCAAGATGATGAGCTTTCAGGGTGTCTCAAAACCATTACGATCAACAAACTTGTGACAAAAATTCACAATGATGTACTCGGTAATTGCTGATTGAAGATACATGAGTTGGCTGACATTGCAGAGACCTCAAAAGGCCATGTCTCCTACATTTTATACCAAGTTTTGGGTAATGAATACCTTTCTGCCTGATGAGTGTTATGTATGTTAACAATGAACCAAAGCTGCATACATATGAACATTTCTCAAGAATGTTTAGAGTTGTTTAAATGCAATACCAGTGAATTTTTCTGACATTTGATAACAATAGGTGAAATTGATTTATCACTACATGCCAGAGACAAAAGAGCATTCCAAACAGTGGATGACAACCGGTGAAAGTGCACCAACGAAAGCACAGTTCCATCTGGAGGAAAAGTCATGACTAGGGTTTTTCAGGATTTTCATAGTGTGGTACTTACAGATTACCTCTAGAGCAACAAAACCATCACCGGGGAATATTATGCTTCACTATTGGACCAATTGAAGGATAGTATTCTGGCTATACATCCCTAGCTTGTGAAAAAGAAAATTCTCTTTCATCACGATAATGTGCCTTCATGCACTTATGAAAAACTGCATGACCTTTGCTTTCAAGCACTTTCACATTCTCCATATTTGCTGGATTTGGCTCCCAGCAATTTCTTTTTCTTCCCTAAGCTGAAGTAATGGCTTGGTGGACAAAGACTTTCATTCGGTGACAAGGTTGAAGCTGAGACAGGTGCTTATTTTGGTATTAAAATGTTGGAAAGTCTTTGGACTAATTATATTGATCTACAAAGTCACTACATTGGAAATTAAATAAATAAATTAAAAAGATTTTAAGACTTGTGGTTTCTTGGCCAGGCCAAGAATGTTTAGAACGCCTCCTATAGAGTTCATGTTCTTAGCAATGACATCACTTAGTACCACAATAAAGGTTAGAAAATTGTATTGCATTAAAGAAAAGAGAATACTTAGGGTAAGCATAAAGTTTTCCTAATAACTGTGAGATAATTTTGGAACAATGATGTGAAATCTAGAAGTTTGGCTAATGGTGTTATGATTATTTTAGCATCAATACTTACAACACGGACATTAAAACGACCTCGTGTTGCACCAATCAGCTCATGTATTATATAAATGTCTGTAGCAGGTCCAGCAATGCGACCAGTTCCTGTATCAGCAATTGCTTCACATCCAACAGAGCAAATTGATGTTCCATTTGCTTCAACTCTGTATAATAATAATAATAATAATAATAATAATAATAATAATAATAATAAACAACTTACAAGAGTATCTGTCTCTGTCATTATATTTATACAATCAGAATACAACAATACTGTACATAAGTTTATTTACAAAATAATCTTTTATAATAATATTTAGAAATACACACATATCCATTATAATTCAGTAATATTATACAAGCATTTCTCTATTAGGAATGATTTTAGGACAGGTTTGAATTTTGAGTCTTATGGTATTCTTAATTGCCAATGGTAATTTGTAACACAATATAGCTCCTGTTTTATATGGGTGTTTACTGGTTTGAGTTTTATTTGTGCTCTCCCTATTGTAATCATTTGCCCTCCCTTTATCATATGTATGGCAGTCTTTATTGAGCATGTTAAATTGCTTTTTATCTTTAACAAGTATAATAGTTTTGAACATATACAGTGAAACTACAGTTAGGATATTTTGTATTATGAATGTAAGTTTCTTACCTGTTCTAAAGCAATATTATTAATGAGATTATATTTAAATTATTGCTTTGAAACGTCATGAATTTTGTTTTTCCAATATTTAACTTTAGTCTATTGTTTAGAAAATACTGTAATATTTCACCAGTTGCACTTGTCATTTTTTCTGCTAAGCTTTCTCTATCTTCACTCCAGTAGATTATAGATGTATCATCTGCATAAGACCTTGCTGTTTTCCAGTTCAGGTAAATTATTTGTATAGATCAAGAAAAATGTAGGTCCCAGTACTGATTCCTGTGGTACCTCTGACTTTACTATGTTCTAGTCTGATTTAATGGAGTGTATAATGTCACCTTTTTTTCCCAATTTATTTCTGTGCATTGCACACAGTTATTAAGGAATGTTGATAGTAGTTAACTGTTTTGCTCCCAAAACCATATTTTCATTAGGAATAAGGAAAATATTGGCCTCTATAATAATGCAAGAAAACAAGGGATGTATTCAAGCTAGAAGAGTCTGAACTGTTTGATAATATGCTTGGAATATAAATTGTTCACCACTAAAGCAGTGGTGTGAGTCATTCCCGTACAAAGCCATGTTTTGTTCACATATTTGTGATCTAAGAGAGGAACTTTGGTAAGCATTGTTATGAACAGATCCTATCAAATTGGTATACTTTTTGAGCGTGAAAAAGACTCCTCTTTTCAGAGAGGACATTAAAATTTGGCATGTTACCATCATATGACTTTCTCTACCCATTATTGTTTATTTTTATCTCTCTTGTGCACACTATTTTTAGAAAGCTTTATTTTTCTATCTACTTCATATTAATTGAGATGAGGGTTTGCAGAAATAGTTTCATTACATATTTCGTTGTAGTACAAGAGGTATACAGAAGACTGAAGTGATGGTCAAATGTTTAACAGCACTATGTGCTGGCCTAGAAATTCCATAGTATTTCTATGATATTGCAAAAAACAATATTGACAAAACTTTTAAAAAAGTGACAGTGTTGAAAAATTCAAACCTGTAATAATGGACATCTCAGAAATGGTTGATGACATAAAAAAGGTTATTTGAATAATTTGTGTGTTTTAAAGAAATCTATGTTTTTTATGTAGTATATTTTTGTATCTCTTAATGTCTGCCAGTTACACAAAATTCCTTCTGAATGACGAGGACTTCACAGGCTATTCCCAGAAAATTCAATATGTAATTTTATTTGTCATGTAAATATCTAAAGTATATGATATTTTAATCAAAATTGTTTGCCATTTTTGAGAAAATAAAAAATTGCTGAAAAATGTTTCATGTAAAGGGTAGTTTGGGTATTCTATGCATAGATTTTTATGTAATTAGAATTAATATTTCTAACGTAATTTAAAGTGGTTTGTTTCTTTAATGATTACTACTATCAATTTATCTGTATCAGATCACATGTTACTTGTTCTGACCAAGTTCTCTTTGTGACTCTCTCACGACATCTCCCATTTTGTAAACCACTACATACAGTAGCATTTAAACAAGAAGGACTTGTGACAGCTCACTCATAGCAAGTAAGTGGAAGAACAGTGTTGCTGGAATGTATTAGTTCGTAAGCAGTGTGAAAGCATATGCTACCCCTTGAAGTTCAGCTTGTAAGCGAAGGAAAAGGAGGGTGGCGGGACCTCACTGAGGAGGGGAGGTTGCCTTGGAAACTGTACAGAAACATGCCTCGCTTGGTTCTTCTTTTTAAAACAACTGTAGATACAATGCCTCTAGCACCCACCTTTGTGGTATGGGGGTAGCATGTCTGCCTCACAATCAAGAGGTCCCGAGTTTGAATCTCGATTAGGGTGAGTTACCGGGTAAGGTTTTTTCCGGGGTTTTCCCTTATCCCGAAAGATGAATGTTAGGTAACTCTAAGCTCTATGGACCCCGGGCTCATTTGAACATAATTTCACCCATTTCATTCATCGTCCTAGATGACCTCACTGGTTAAATGACGTTAAATCTTAAACAAATAAAAAACTAGTTTTACTTTCATTTTAACTAACAGTTATATTCGGTTAGTCCCTTATTACGAGTATCATGGCCAAGTATATATACTTAATAGTTCTAAGAAGGAAAGGAGGGCGGGAAAATTCCCCTCTCAGAATATACATACGTAATTCACAAAGAACTGCCAGTAAATTCTTACCCCCAAAACATAGCCTTACATAGCTCTTTCAAATTCAAAAGGGATTCTGAAAATATTTCCCGATTTTTGTCCAATTTCAGTAAATATAAATATGAACGAATTTTGGACGTGTTCACTATTGCGGCGTCTCTACCGTCTGGCCATAAACCTGAAAGAACAACCGCTGCACATACGGAATTCAATCGTAATATAAATATGTTGAAAATTTGTCGACACATTTCAAATTTGGTTGAAATCGCCAGAGGATTAAGGACTGTTTATTTGGATAATTTGATTAAAAGCGTTTTTTATGATTATTTCGTGAAATATCCAATATCCATATTAAATGTTACCTACCAATGCTACTTACTGCCTCATTTCGTCCATAGAGTGAACGCGCCTGAAATGTAAACTATGCGCACTTTTCCGATCTTGTTTGTATGTCATGTTATTGCGAATATGGCTAGCGTTGCAATTTCATTTATTTGATGAATTGAGTTAAGAAAGCATTTATTGAATTAATTTGAACACTGCTATTGCTGCTAATAGACCTGAGTTTATATATATATATATGTGTGTGTGTGTATGTATTCCTGTGTTATAACATTTTAGAAAGCTTTCTTTCTTTTAAGTTTATTGTTCTTTGAATGAAATAATACTCAAATGAACCCGGGATCTACAGAGCGTAAACTTACCCGACATTCGTCTTCTCAGAAAAGGGAAAATTCGGGGGGGGGGGAGAAAAAAAACAACCGGGTATCTCCCAACCGAGATTGTAACTTGGGACCTCTTGAATGTGAGGCAGACACTTTGATATATTGTGGATGTTTAATTGGTTGGGGGAGGATATTTTTGTAACGCATTACATGCCCGTATGTCTGGGGTTTCTGTTATCGTACTATTTACATCATAATTTTATATTAAAAATTCTGTATACATACAGGTGACAACATAATAGTTTATTTTGTCTTTGGCTTTATAGTACGGATGCATGACCGAATGCGGCGACAGCAGCTACGCATGCATAAACAAATGCCGTGCGATGCCGTGTTATGTGATTGTTTCTTTTGTGGGAGGACATATTGTTGGTTTAACTTCTGTGTTTGTGTTTTTTGTGAAATATGTGGTTCAAAAGACCGTGAATGCACATGAAACAACATGCTAAAAGTGTAGTCGAATTTACGGAAGCAGAGGTTCGAGTACTAAGTCTGTTATTTGTGAAATAGTTCAAAGGACAGTGAATGCACTACATAACAACTTCAAACCTGCCGGAGGGCGATGAATTTTTTCGAGCATAAAAATTCTTAGCATGTCTTCCTTCGGAAGGGAAGTAAAGCTGGTGGTCCCGTGTCGTAGATTTACGGCACGTAAATGAATCTCAAGCCTAATAAAGAGGCCTCTGAGCAAAATTTCCGGTCTTTCAACCCAATATAAAATGGGACGCTAAGAACCATAGCAGTTAGAGACGTCCGTAAATAAAACTCAAATCACTTTACCACGAAACAACATGCAAGAAATGTAGTCGAATTTACGGAAGCAGAAGAACAAGTTGGTACTAAAACGTGTTTTCATATTATCTCGCAGCAAATAGGGAAGGCTTTCAGCTTCGTCATGGGTAAGGTAAGCATAATTGTTTTTACAATTTATAATTGTATAGAAGCGACAAGACAGCTTGCATCTGTGCGAGTGCTCAACGGGACGCGCTGGCGCAGCCGCACTGTCAAATGTCGCCTACCTATATAATGAGTGAACCGAACTGTACCTACGCAACTTAACAAAAAACCTTCGAGTTGCATTTTATTTTGTGGAAATTAAGTTCAAAGTTTTAGGGATGTAGAAAACGAGTAAAGTTTGTGATTGCATTTAGAAGGCGCAATAGATAAGTTACAGCGTCGGCGTGGCAACCCAAGTTGCGTCTCGACCGTGGTATGATTTTTTTTTTTTTTTTGTTCATTAACCTGGTAGGTCATATTGGACAATAGATGAAATGTTACTCAAATGAGCCCAGGGTCTTTAGAGCTTAGAGTTACCCGACATTCATATTTTCAGGATAAGGGAAAACTCCAGAAAAAATCTTATCCAGTAACTTACCTTAACCGAGATTCGAACTCAGGACCTCTTAAATGCAAGGCAGACACGCTACCCCACATCACAGAGCTAGGTAGGCTTAGAGAATTTGTCAACATTTTTCAGATTTGGTTGTAATTGTTACATAATTAAGAGTACCCAGTTTAGATGGACAGTCTCCTACAAATTTTAATCTTTAGGTGAACTACTGCACATATAAAGTCAAAACTTTATACACAAGAATTTGAACAAAACTTATCAGCATGTTTCAGAGTTTCACATTTGATTGATAATGGGTACAAAATCGACCAAAGTTGTAGCTAAATATGTCTGAGCTGAGGCTAAAGGCATTGAAACTTTGCTACTGAAAGAAACACTGCAATGAAGTATGTAAATAATTGACTGCAAGCTGGTGGGAGGAAGTAAATACACTGTTTTTTATTTTTATTGAATTTTATAGCCATTAGAAGCAGAATATAACCATAATGGAATCCAGAATACTGACCAAAATGAACTACATATTTATAGATTCTTGTTCCAAACAGTTGCTATGCTGGTGTAAATGGTTTGTACTTTCACTTGTCTCGCAAAAGACCTTGATTCTATTCTACTTCAAATATTACATTTTAATCTACCTTTTTAAGCCTTAAATGAGTTAAACTGTTTTAATTATGCACAACTTCATTAAAGCATATAACTATGTTTTTTATTTTAAATTTGAACGATTTGAGGTATTCTAAAACATCTCAGGCCCATTGTCATGCATCTGAAAATGCCAGGTATACCTAGGCATCCCTTGGGATTTCTTCGCAAATTAAAACAATACAATAGCTTCCGTTAAAATTAAATAAAACCTCGGGGAATCTTATAGATTTACAAAGCACCCTATTACACAGCTTAATGGTAAAAAACACCACTCATATAGGTAGGCTGCAAAATGTAAAGTGAGGTATGTAATGAAACATATGTCAGTAATGTTGGCATTGTTTAAGTGATGAGAGATGTGAAGATGAAGGAATGTTAACAAATGCTAAACAATTATTCATGGATGTAAATTGTTTGAAGTAAAAATTTAAGAGTAGTTTATATGTGGAGTTCCTACAATGTGGCGTTGTGGGCTAGAATGTGGAGCCTATGGAATGTGCCCAGGTTCAGTGCCACCCATGGAGGTATCTGTTTTAAGTCCTGGGTATAGGACTGGTGCTCACTCAGCATCGTGAGGAAAGTGAGGAACTGCGATAGGCAGTGATCCTGGTCTCGTGACCAACTTCCTGCCTGGGGATGTGTGATGCTGGCCACATCATCTCCCCATATTGCCTGGATGATCACCCACTTGTGTATGCTTAAGTGGACATGAGGCTGGCAGGCCCAGGCCTTTCGTGGGCTGTAGCGCCACAGGATTTATTTTTATTTATTTATATAGGTAATTTTCTAAAGGTGCAATTTTTGGGATAGTTCCCTAAAATGTCTGCTAAATCGACTGCAAGACACAAAATATTGTGAATGCGCCTGAAATGACAACTATGTTTAAATGTATGCTCTTGTTATTTTTGTACTAAATACAGTATTATTCAGTGAAGAAGCTGTTTTGTTGTAGGAGTTTGCACCATGCTTTGGGCGTCAATTTGAAGTAGAATGGTTTGTTAGCTCCACGTATGGATGCCAATTTGAAGATGATGTTTTGTTGGAGTTGTTTATTTATTTAGCTCCATGTATGGAAGCCAATTTGAAGAAGTAGTTTCAGTTATGTTATTTATTAGCCCCACACTTGGGAAGCCAATTTGAAGAAGTTTTGTTCTTTACCTTGTTTCACGTATGGAAAGCCGATTTGAGATTTGGAGTTGTATTGTTTTTCAACTGTTGTGGAGCTGAACACTTGAAGTAGTTGCAATCTCATGTATGTTAAACAGTTTCCGGTAGCCTTCGCCCCAAATGTACTTTCAGGTGGCCTTTGCCCCAAATTTAAAAAAAATATTAACTTTGTTATTAAACTGCTTCTTTAAATATTTATGTTTGCCTCGGCTGCGTCAGTATTATTGTTAGAGACACGTTTCTCTTAGGCAGGGTTTTGGTACGACTAAGAATGTAGGCTTACACAGATTTTAAGTTTTAATTCACTCCTTTTTTATTAATCCTTGACACAAATTAAATAGCACTTCACTGATATAGAGAGCTGTGAGATTCTTTTATTTAATACTTGCACTTTTTTAACGCATATACTTATTTTTCATCTCACACGAATACGTATTACATTTCTCTAGAGGACGCATCTTGCATCCGGTTACTATCACGGTCTGCAAGCAACTGAATAGATTTCAACCATCTAAACTTGTAAATCTCTGTATTTCAAGTGTCTGATTGGCTAATCCTAGTCCAATAGAATACCTGCATTTAACTAAAGCTTTTTCTGGTTGTTGATTGGCTATTTTTAAACTGTCTCAAAATTTACATTATTGCTGGTCTAATAATGACTAGTAGTATTTAAACTCTTAAACTTATTATTGCCTCAAGGTTACCTCATTGTTAGCAACTTTTAACTTATTATTCTCACAGCTTCTACATTATTAAATTACGTAATGTATTCACATAACATTATTGAACATGTTTACAATAATATAAGCATATGCAATGACTGTTACATACATTTTACAAATTATTACATACATATTGCTTCAAGGCAGGCTGTTATTGAATTTACATATTATATAATTTAATTGAAATTATTCAAGTGTTAAAAATATTGCCTCATCAGTCAATTATGCTTGCAAGTTTGAAGTAATTTTGGAAGAGTCTGTGGATACTTACTTGTCAATAGTGAACTGCCAGTAACCTTGATAGCTAACTGGCACGTATGTTATTTCTCCAGTATAGAGTCTGGAGTCTGTACCACCAAGAATCATTTCCCCTCCTTCATCTGATCCAGGGACCCTTAGTAGCCAGAAATAAATACCATATGTTCTTAGATATCTTGCCATTCATTTAATAAACATCATTTGCTGTTCATAAATAGTTGGTCAAAGATCTGTTAATATTTTCTTTACCATATACCTATTAGGTAGAGGAAGTATTGCATTCCCATTCCGTACTTAAAATCAGATATGTTACATTTACACGACTTTCTCTACCTCTTTTATACAATCTATTCTTACAAAAGCTTATTTTTCCTTCTACTTCATGTTAATTGAAATAAATCTTGCAAAAAATTCTTATCTCACATTTCATTTTAGGTACAAGAGTGATACAAAAAGTGATAGTCAAATGTCTAAAACATGCATCACTATATACTGGCCTAGAAATTCCATACATTTCCATTATATCACAAGAAACAACTCAATGGTGACAGGTAAAAAGGACAAGGTATTGGAGAATTCAAAAGCAGCGGTTATGTCAGAAATGGCTGATGGCACAAATACGGTTATATGAAATAAATAGCAGGTTTTAAGATCTATCTTTTTTGTGTGCAAGTTTTTGTCAATCTTATAATTTTCAAGTTATATAGAAGTTATTTAGAATAAAGTTTAGCTGTTCTGCTTGGTTTCAAATATCATGTCTCTGAACCATATAATGCTGTGCTTTTAACTATTGCATTATATATATTTTTAAATAAAACAGTTATTACCTCTGTGAAATGTATATAAACACATGTATAAATAGTAAAATCCAGAATTGTATTCTAATCAAAAATAAAAGCTAAGAAATGGAGCCAAAGTCATAATCACAGATCATGCACATCCCAGAGCAAACAGCTGTTATCTAGAGGAAAGAAGAAATCAAACTGAATCACAGATGATCAATGTGAAGGAAGCAATCATCTGATGCTTATATCTGTTGATAGCAATGAAAGAGTAAATATACTACTAATTTTATGTAGAAAATTATAAATGTGACTGAGACATTACAATAATAAGGAATTTATTGCAATATTTAGATTTTGCAATAAAAACTGATGTGTTAGATTCACATGACTTTCTCTAATCTTCTACAAACTATTCTTACAAAGGCTACTTCTTGGTAATCGAGATAAACATTCATTACACATTTACAGACATTTTTGTTTTATGTATAAGAAGGATACAATAGGTAAAGTGATAGTCAGGTTTTTAAAAAGTGGTGCACTTTGAAATTTCATGCTGTTTGCATGACCACAGGAAAAAAACGAACTGTGATTTACTGCTTGAAACAAACTATTGAGAATACAAACCAATAACAAAGAATGTATTGGAAATGCTTAACACCACGAATGATTTTATTTAACATAAATTGTGTCCTGTAGCAATATCTACATTTTTTGTCTAATACGTTTTTGTCTATCTCTTATACCAAGGGTAGCAAAAATGCCTTCCTCCCTCGAGCCATCAAATATGCAACATGCTCTACAGCACTCAGCAGCACGTGGAAAACAAATTAATAGACAGCTAGAAAAGGAGTGGCACCTGCCAGTCACAGTGCTTCATGAGTCCCGTTTTTGTTACCACTGTCTTACACTGTAAAAGTTATAAAAAATTCATTCAGAAAAAAAGTGGACTTCAAGGCTAGTCCAAGAAAATTTAAAATATACATTTTATTTGTTCTGTAAATATTTTAAAAATAAGGTGTTTTAATCAAAATTGTTTGGGTTGTTTCTGAGAAGAAAAAAAATAATGAACAGTTTTAAGTAATTGGGGCAGGGGGAATCTCTTGAAGATTCTCAACTTAAATAGCAAGTTTGGTATTTAACTGACTTCGCTTTTGGGTTATTTACACACGCACACGCACCCGCGCGCGCACGTGCGCTTATGTAAAAATGCTTATCAAATTTTTTGGTGGAATGCAATACTTGCTATTTCCTCTACTTACTATAGGTAAGTAATAGAGAAAGTAAAAACAAGTAACTGTAAGGAAGTATTTACCTGTTGAGATAGAAGGAAAAAATAGGTTTGTCCACAAGACCTTGCTCATACATGTTGTAGAAGACAGGTTTAATTGTGTTTCCAGCTAGAGAAGAGTAACTCAGTCCCATAACTCCATCAAACTGACTGTATGCAAAAAATAGGCCAGGAACTTCGGTAGCTTCAGTGAAGGTTTGGCTCTGGACTGATAAGTTGCCTACCTGGAATTGGTCCCAGTCTTAAACAGTTGATAAGTAACGTGTTGATACATAACACTAATAAGACTTTCTCTATACCTCAAATACACTATTTCACATAAAAAGCTTCTTCCTCTAACCACTTTATGTTAATCGCAATAAATTTCTGCTCAGATTAGGTAACACAGACCTGGTAATATGCGGGATACAGAGACAGTATTCAACTCTTTATGCTACAGTTGAATTTTCTTAAGTCATGAGCAAAGATTGTATTACAAGCTCTCTGTTAAAGCACGCATGCACGGAAAGTGAAGATCCATTGTTCAAATGCTACCTATGGCATTGCATTTTTCAGTCTGATTCTACCTTTTCAGTTTTAATTTAATAATAAAATTATATTATACATTTTGTGGACACAACTGTTTAAAAAAGCAGTTTGAAATTACATTTCAGACTGCCTCTGTGATTCAGTGTTCAGCATTTTGCGTTCTCAACCCAAAGGTCTTTGTTTTGATTCCCAGGGGCAGAAATGTTTCTGTAATTATAATCATTTCCTACCCTGTGCAAGTCTGGAAGTGGAAGTGTCTCACAAATAACAATTAAATCCAATGTTAAAACTTACAGGAATATTGTCAATTGTTTCTCAAGTCAAAGCTCCCAATATGATCATGGAAGTTAAAGGGAACTATATCAATGAAATAAAAGAATCACTATCTAACTTCTTAAAGTGCATTACTTAAAATATTTGCAAATTTAATGAATAACAGCGCATATTTTGGAAATGGTTACTGCTATTAAAAATTGTTACATAGATTTTGTATTTTAATGAGTTGTATATTTTTGCTGAAATAACTTCTTGTCTGTCTACTATGATTTTCAAGTTAAATAAAATACTATAAAAATTAAGAGGATATCTCAGGCTGTTTACAGAAAATTAAACATATGCAGTTTATTCATCATGCCAAAATCTCAAAAACACTTACGATATTTTACTAAACATTGTTAGATCATTTTTGAGAAAAAGAATCAAAACTTTTTCCATGCAAAGGCTAAATTGGAGAGGGGGGCAAATTCCAGGAAAATGTTCAGTGCATGATAAAATTAGAAAAGTAAATAAAGTATGGTAACATTTTAACTCACTGTGACCGTGTCCACTGAAAGAAATCCTGAAAGATTCCCTGCACCATATTGGATTGTGATTTCTTCTCCATTTGGTACGTAGGTGCTTGAATTCCAGTGATCATAGGCATGGTGCTGCTCTGAAACAAGGTTTTTCGTTCTATCAATTTGTGCTGTTGTATGTATTGCATTTTCTCATGTGTCGTGTTTTAACTCTCATGCTGTCACAAAAGTGGTTCATTTTATTTCACAATAGTTTTAAAACTTGCAAATTGTGTAGTTGTTTCACCCAGGGCTGCATTTTTAAATCTCAGATGACGTTTTTATGACTTATGTTTGTATAGCTGAAATTTAATAAAAATCCATATACAAGGTTCACAAAGTAATGCAATGAAACTGAATGAGTATCTTGGAATGGGGAATTTTCCGCATTATTAAATATCCTTACCATATTACCAAATGCCTTGAAAACATAATTTTGAAGGGCTCAGCTGTAAATAACGGTAAGGAACATGCAGAATACTTCCAGAAGTGAAGATAACAAATTTTTGGAAAATCTGTTGATTATTTGTTGTAACATACACAAATGACAAACGTGCTTTCACAAAATTTGTATGCATGCACAAGCCAAGGATCCATTTGTTGGATATTGAGTGAATACAGTATACTCATAAGGTGATTATGAAATATCACCTGTTTATTAATCTCTACCCCCCCCCAAAAAGTAAGCAGTTTAATTTAATAAACATTGGAGATGAATATATGCATAAATGATGCACAAACACTGTAATTTACACAGAACTAGTGTTGTACACAGGTAGCCAAGGTTGTTATGGCATGGGCTAGTGAATAGGAGGTCTGCTATTCAGATCCTGCTAGGACCATCCTCCCTGACAGCTTTTTTTACTTTCTCTGCTACGTATAGTAAGTAGGGGAAGTATTGTATTCCACCCAAAAATTCGATACCGATATTTCACCGGAAATACATGTTTTGAGACCCCCTGAATCCAAAAAAAGCCTTTTTGGAAACATGTCCGTGTGTGTGTCTGTCAACAGCATAACTCGGAAACGAACAGTCGGATAAACACCAAACTTGGTATTTAGGTTCAGTATCTTCCAGAGATGCGACACAAAGGTTTTCAAGAAAATCCCCCCACCCCAGATTACCCTTTACGTGGAACATTTTTCGAAAATTTTAATTTTCTCAAAAATGGCTCAAACGATTTTGATTAAAATATGATAATATTTTCATGACAAACGAAATGTATATCTCAAATTTTCTGGGAATGTCTCCAAAAGTATTCTTCATTGTGAACAACTTTTGCATAACTGGTAAACCATAAGAGATAGACAAAATTTTACTACACAAAAAATGTAGATCGCGTTAAAATACACAATTTATGTCATATACATTTTTTTTGTTGAGCGAACCATTTTCGAGATATTGCTTGTTATTCCCTTAAATTTTTCAATACTTATTTTCTCAAATGGGAATTCGTTATTCATTTTATTTGTCTTGGATATGCAAAGAGTATTAATCTGTGGCAAAGAGAATGGTGCTGCACCTAGCAACCAGCTATTAAGAGATATGTATGTCTATGCATAAAGGCTACTGTATTTCTATATTGCCCTTGAAAATACAAAACAAGGGGAACATAGTAAGCCTTAAGCGATAGTCAAATATTTTTGGAGCTGGTCGCTATGTGTAAAATGTAATTCTCTTTGCATGTCAAAAGATCGTTTCTGCAAATGTTTATCTCGATTAATATGAAATAGATGGAGAATAAGAGTTTTGTAAAAGAAAGTCATGTGAGTGTAACACATCAGATTTTCTTCTTCTTCTTCTTCTTCTTCTTCTTCTTCTTCTTCTTCTTCTTCTTCTTCTTCTTCTTCTTCTTCTTCTTCCATGTTTTCCTCAGTCTTCATAACTCTTAGGCCTGGAATGTTTCTTTCCCAATTACCATTTCATTTCACATATCACCAACTTGTTAATGTCATGTGAAGTAAGAGCAGACATTAAACACTATTAAAAAAAAAAAATTCTGATGTGTTACACTCACATGACTTTCTCTACTCTTGTACAAACTATTTATACAAACGCTTATTCTCCATCTACTTCATGTTAATCGAGATAAACATTTGCAGGGTCTATCTTATTGCTAATTTTCTTGTAGATGTAAGGGGAATATATATTTACAAGGGCAATATAGAAATACAGTAGCCTTTAAGCACATACATATCTCTTAATAGCTGGTTGCTAGGTGCAGCACCATTCGCTTTCCCACAGATTAATACTCTTTGCATATCCAAGACAAAAAAAAAAGAATAACGAATTCTCATTTGAGAAAATAAGTATTGAAATATTTAAGGGAATAACAAGTAATATCTCGAAAATGGTTCACTCAACAAAAAAAAATGTATATGACATAAACTGTGTATTTTAACGCGATCTACATTTTTTGTGTAGTACAATTTTGTCTATCTCTTATGGTTTACCAGTTATGCAAAAGTCGTTCACAATGAAGAATACTTTTGGAGATATTCCCAGAAAATTCAAGATATACATTTTATTTGTCATGAAAATATCTTAAACATATGATATTTTAATCAAAATTGTTAGAGCCATTTTTGAGAAAATTAAAATTTTCGAAAAATCTTCCATGTAAAGGGTAATCTGGGGTGGGGGGATTTTCTTGAAAACCTTCGTGTTGCATCCTTGGAAGATACTGAACCTAAATACCAAGGTTGGTGTTTATCCGACTGTTCGTTTCTGAGTTATGCTGTTCACAGACAGACACACACACGGACATGTTTCCAAAAATGCTTTTTTTTTGGATTCAGGGGATCTCAAAACATGTATTTCCTGTGAAATCTCGGTATCAAATTTTTGGGTTGAATACAATACTTCCCCTACTTACTATACGTAGCAGAGAAAGTAAAAAAACAGAAAGGAAAATATAACTAATAACATAAAACCTTTTCTACATCATCAACTACTGTGAATATTGATCTCCAGAGTTAACTACTCCCAGTGTATTAAATTATAAATAGTTAAAGTTTGTTAAATAAATTTGTTTCTATTGTCCATCAGTTGATTATATTTCTTTAATTTCTGTGTTGACTTACAGATATATAAATATCTGTGAAAGGTTTGTACATGAAAGGCTGTGGTTATGTAGCTGAATGTTGTATTTTATATGGGCTACTTCTGCTGGAACATCAGGTTCATTTATTTGTGCATGCTTTGAAGTGAAATTTCTTGAATTACAGCAGTTTTAATTGATTTTGTTTCTTTACAACTGTTTTTCTCAAAAGTAAAAAGGTCCTGTCGCACAGAAACTATCATAACTACACACATTAAATTTGTACACCATGTTTGTGATACCATGACATGCATGTGGATCATGAATAAATTCATTTGAAGAAAGGCTGTGTTCATTTTGCTTAATAATACAATTAGCTTTTTTTCTAAAGAAAAAATATATAGCCCTATGCTCATTTTACTTGTTCATTTCGTATGGTACATAATGAAACTCTCTTGTTTCTTCGAGCCCAACTCATTCAAAAAGCAGCAATGAATATGCCGAACTAGGTCAAGCTTCTGGTTCATATGCCCTCTCATGGGAAATTGGTGTTTACTCGTTTGACTATTCACTCGTTCAAGAATTCACATCATAGTGTTGTCATAACGTGTTTCGCTTCAGTATGTTAAAGCAAATGAATGACTATATCATATGCCATATTGCTGTGTTTTTGACTTTGCCTCTACTTACTGTTATGGTCAAAACTTCTTTTACTGCATTATGTTATGCAAATTCCATTTTGTCACGTTCTATCCTGTCATTACGCCTAAGCAAAACGTATATTAAAATTGTTCCAAAATAAATGTCATACAAAATTTATATACAACTTCATTCAAAATTTCTGTGAGAGGAAAAAAAACTCGGAGCCATATATATAAACATTTAATTAAATACATATTACAAATTATGTGTAATTCAATAAACTAAATTATGCTACCACCAACCTTTACCACAAATTAAGCTTAATTCACTCAAAAGTTGTTGCTGTACCTACTGGACCATTTAAATTGAGACTGTACAATATCTCCAAAACTAAGCATTGTAGAAAGAAATGTCATTAATAAAGGTTGCTTGATATTATGCAGGAAAATAAATGCCATTAGTCGTGTTTTGTTTGGAGAATGTTATGGCCATTTTAGGGTCAATTTAATTTTTTACTTTCCCTACTACGTATAGTAAGTAGGGGAAGTATTGCATTCCACCCAAAAATTCGATACCGAGATTTCACCGGAAATACATGTTTTGAGACCTCCTGAATCCAAAAAAAGCATTTTTGGAAACATGTCCGTGTGTGTGTCTGTGTGTGTGTGTGTGTCTGTGAACAGCATAACTCAAAAACGAACAGTCGGATAAACACCAAACTTGGTATTTAGGTTCAGTATCTTCCAGAGATGCGACACGAAGGTTTTCAAGAAAATCCCCCCACCCCAGACTACCCTTTACATGGAACATTTTTCGAAAATTTTAATTTTCTCAAAAATGGCTCTAACGATTTTGATGAAAATAGCATATGTTTAAGATAATGTCATGAGAAAGGAAATGTATATCTCAAATTTTCTGGGAATGTCTCCAAAAGTATTCTTCATTGTGAACGACTTTTGCATAACTGGTAAACCATAAGAGATAGACAAAATGTTACTACACAAAAAATGTAGATCGCGTTAAAATACACAACTTATGTCATATACATTTCTTTTGTTGAGTGAACCGTTTTCGAGATATTGCTTGTTATTTCCTTAAATTTTCCAATACTTATACTTTTTCTCAAATTTGTTATTCATTTTTTTTGTCCTGGACATGCAAAGAGAATGGAATGCGCCACATAGCAACCAGCGTTAAAATATTTGACTATCGCTTAAAAGCTACCATATTTCCCTTGCATCTACAAGAAAATTAGCAATAAGATTGACAACTCGATATCTCGATTAACATGAAGCATATGGAGAATAGGCGTTTGTAAAAATAGATTGTACAGGAGTAGAGAAAGTCATGTGAGTGTAACACATCAGATTTTTTTAAATGGGAACCTACATTTTGTATGTTGTTTTCTCATTAAAAATGGTTTATAAACAGATGTTTATTTTGTGATGAATCAGGAAACAAAATAAAAAATGTTGGTTCCCAATTATGAAACATAACTTCATCCTCAAATGACCATACATGGATGGTCCCAACCATTCATTGAGATATTGTACAGTCTCAACTTCAATGGTCCACCCTGTATAATGGTTGTACCTAATATTGCATTTTGTTTTAATGAGATACAAATTAACAAACCTGGAAAATAAAGTCAGTAATGACAAAAATCTCTAAAAAAGAAACAGTGATATTCAGAGCACCTTAATGTTATAAATACATAGCACGAAATCTCAAATAGTATAAAAATAAAACCAAAGAGAGTTTGCTTAAAGTAGTTTTAAGAACACTTCAACACTTATTGTTAAGATGATATTATTATTATTATTGTTGTTGTTGTTACTGCTACTATGTTGCTTTCTCGACAGTAATCCCAGGGTGCTTTACATGTTTTCTAACTATAAATTCCTTCATTTACTTTAAAGAAAACATTTTCACTTGTATTGCTCAGAGTACTTCAAAACGTGTATTTCTGGCGAAATCTCAATATTGAATCTCTAGGTAGAATTTCCTCTGCTACCTTAGGTAAAGCAAAAAAGGGTAAAAATCTGATGTGTTACATTCACATGAGTTTCTCTACTCTCTATCGACTATTGGTGAGTATACAAATTATTATTATTATTATTATTATTATTATTATTATTATTATTATTATTATTATTATTATTATTATTATTATTATTAAAGTTTATTTTCCTATCTACTTCATTTTAATCAAGATAAACCTTTCTGGAAATAGCTGCATTATACATTTTGTTATAGATACAAAGGGAACAGTGATAGTCAAATGTTTAAGATAGTCAAATGCTATACATTGGCCTTAAAACTCCATAAGAGCTTTCCATGCAGTTATGAGAAACAGCTGAATATCGACAGAATTTAAAAGAATGATGAAGAATTGAACAATTTGAATCATTAATAATGAATATCTTGGAAAAGGCTGATGCCACAAAAAAGAGTTGTTTGAAATAAATTGTGTGTTGTAAAGAGCTATACATTTTTTGGTGGCATGTGTTTGTCTATTGCTTAACGTTTACCAGTTATACAAGATTATACAAAATTCCTTCTGAATGAAGAGGACTTCACAGGCTATTCCCAGAAAATTCAAAATATACACTTTAGTTGTCATGTAAATAACTTTAATATATGGTATTTTAACCAAAATTGTTTAGACATTTTGTTAGAAAAATCCTCCATGTAAAGGGTAGTTGGGAGGGGGGGGATTTTCTTGAAAATCTTTGTGTCACATCTATGGAAGATACTGAACTTAAATACTAAGTTTGGTATTTTTCCGACATTCCATTTTTGAGTTATGCTATTCACAGGCACACACACAGACGTTTTTCTAAAAATGCTTTTTCTGGATTCAGAGGCCTCAAAACATGCATTTCCGATGAAATCTTGGTATCACATTTTTGGGTGGAATGCAATACCTTCTCTACGTACTAGGTACATGGTAGAGAAAGTAAAAAATATAGCTGTGTGCTCAGAACTTTCTTTTTTGTAAATAAAATTAATTCCTATAGCTAGATTTGTTAACTCTTAAGTGCCCTTTAGTCCAGTGAAAACAGCTTGTTGCTATCAATGAAAGTATTGAACATGTTTAAATCAGTAGTTTCAAGTGCTTCACACTGAATATATGTACCTATTGGTTCAGCTTAACATTTTAAATTGAAATTCTAAGCATTATTCTTCACTTTAATTATTTACTTTTAGGTAATAATGGAAAAATTAGGATTATATTGCTGAAAACTTGTGTTAACAGTATTTCCACAATAATAATAATAATAATAATAATAATAATAATAATAATAATAATAATAATAATTAAAAATGTTATTATTATTATTATTTAAGATATTTGAGGTAAAGTTGATGTCACTTACCACAAGCAAAGCTGGAGCATTGTGCAGACGGAACCCAAAGTTTGGATGAGCCAGTGTCAAATACCACATGGAAGATTTTGCCAGGAGTTCCTATCTTTATAGGTCCATAAAATTGTGACTGAAAATTTTCAAATTGTGTTTAAAAGTACATGTAGTACATGTAGTGCATTGGGTTTTTAAAAAGTTTTAACTTCTAGAACAAAATTTAAAGTAGCTTTGTTGTAACTATCATCATTTAAAGCAAGGAAATGAAAAAGCTGGTATGTTGCATTCACATGACTTTCTCTTCTCACTCTTCTAGAAACTACTCTTACAAAAGCTTATTCTTCCCTGTACTTCTTCCTAATTGAGGTAAACTATTAGACATTTACACATTCGTTCTAGATATGAGGATACAGTCAGATTTTTAAAAAGTGTGTCACTTTGTGTGGCTTTGAAATGTCATGTTCTTTGCATGAGCATGAAAGAAAATGAATAGTGACTTACCACTTGAAAAAAGCGTAAATATTTGAAAATTCAAACCAATAACAAATAATATCTTGGAAATGGTTAATGCCACAAAAAGAGTATTTGACATAAATTGTGCACTTTAACAAGATCTACATTTTGTGTGTAGTAAGATTTTGTCTATCTCTTATGGTTTACCGGTTATGCAAAAGTCATTCAGAATGAAGAGGACTTCACAGGCTGTTCCCAGAAAATTCAAGATATACATTTTATTTGTCAGTGAACTTGATGGTTTTTGCTATCTAGAGTTAATTCTTCCAAAATACATTGTTTCTTCCCTTCAACTATTTAAAGGACCTTGACAGGTCATATAAATGCCTGGCTGTGTGGACATAAGTGGACGTTGTTTTACTTCATTCCATTTATTCTACACTCAAAATGTTCATTTGATATTGAGTCACAATAATCATAGAATTTGTGAAGCAATTGGTTTGCAGTTTATTAAAGATATGCTTCAATGTGTAATAAAAAAGTTCCATGTGGTTTTTATGCAGAGAAGTCAATAAGGTTGTCCTGGGGCCTAGAATAACGTATCAGAAAAATGGTGCATGTTACTTTACATGATCATATTGTTCTCTACCCTTGTGTCACTATTTTCCCATCATGGAAGTTATTTGTAGCATTGTGATGTAGGGATTTGCTTGTCAGGGTGCCCAGAATTTATGTGACTGGCGCTGTTTTTTGTAATATTTGTAGATTCTTCACAATCATATGCAGACAACATGAAAGGGTTTAAAAAGAAATAAACAAAGACAGAAACCATTGAAAAAAATCTTATGTGTTGCACTCACATGACTTTCTCTACTCTTGTACAAACTATTTTTACAAACATTTATTCTCCATATGCTTCATGTTAATCAAGATGTTAATCTTATTGCTAATTTTCTTGTAGATGCAAGGGGAATATGGTAAACTTTAAGCGACAGTCAAATATTTTAAGAGCTGGTTGCTATGTGCAGTATTCCATTCTCAGGACATAAAAAAACTGAATAACAAATTCCCATTTGAGAAAAAGTATAAGTATTGGAAAATTTAAGGGGATAACAAGCAATATCTCGAAAATGGTTCACTCAACAACAAAAATGTATATGACATAAATTGTGTATTTTAACGCAATCTACATTTTTTGTGCAGTAAAATTTTGTCTATCTCTTATGGTGTACCAGTTATGCAAAAGCCGTTCACAATGAAGAATACTTTTGGAGACATTCCCAGAAAATTCAAGATATACATTTCATTTGTCATGAAAATATCTTAAACATATGATATTTTAATCAAAATCGTTAGAGCCATTTTTGAAAAAATTAATATTTTCGAAAAATGTTCCATGTAAAGGGTAGTCTGGGGTGGGGGGATTTTCTTGAAAACCTTCGTGTCGCCTCTCTGGAAGATACTGAACCTAAATACCAAGTTTGGTGTTTATCCGACTGTTCGTTTCTGAGTTATGCTGTTCACAGACACACACACGGACATGTTTCCAAAAATGCTTTTTTTGGATTCAGGCGGTCTCAAACATATATTTCCAGTGAAATCTCGGTATCGAATTTTTGGGTGGAATACAATACTTCTACTTACTATATGTAGTAGAGAAAGTAAAAATAATTTAATGCTATAATTACAATGTATTTTTCTCTGAAATAAACAAAATTTAAAATGAATATGTCAGTTTTAAGTAAACTTTTGCATTTAATGTATTCACTTTTGGGTTAATATGGCAATGTTGTAAAACTGATAAATTAATTACTTAAAAGCTACTCAAGATATTTCAAAATTGATATAGTGGTGATGTGGTAAGTTATAAAGTATGAAGAAAGAGTTAATTAAGAATTTAATAAAAAATTGCCCAAGATAGGAATTTCAGCTTTTCTTGCTGTAAGTCACCTTTTTCTCTAAGTGGTTTTGTGTTCACCGCTATACACAAGACACATTTTAAGATTACTAATGGCAGACTAAGTACAGCAAAAATTTAAAGTGTATTAAAAGTTATTTAGGTTAAATAAAAATTTCAATATTTGAAAAAGCTAAAGAAATTACAGTTTTGAAAAGTTTTTTCCCATCATGAAATTAACATACTTTGGCAGGCAATGAAGTCTACATGCATAAATTTAATTACTTCATAAGTAATAGATGCCTTTGAAGCCATAAAAATGTGGAGCTTTTCAATTTTGAGATTTTCATGAGGTATTCTAAGAAGAAATAAAAACTAGTAAAAATCACGTGAGTATAATTTCAGCTGATTGAGAAATCAGCGTCAGCAGTGTGTTCTGGTCAGATGTTCTTGAAGCTGGTGTCACTTTTATACTTGCCAAAGATAATTCATTTTGTTCGTCCTTTAACTGTACGTGCCAACATAGCACTTGTGTACATATTCACAAATTGGTTTGCATAGTTTTGCTGTTATTATAATCTTCAATTAATGTTTTTCTATTACATTATTGGCTTTTACTTCTTTATGCAGCTTATTGAACAGTTCTCATTTGATGTGTTGCATTCACATGCCTTTCCCTACTCATTCTTTTACAGAATGCATATTCCAGCTTCATTTGTATAGCCCTCTTTTTAACTTCTGTGGTCAATAGGAACTCTTTTAACTTGAGAAACACTGATGGTGTTGTAACTCGATGACTTAGGTTTTTCTTCACTGGTTTTCTCATATTATATACTAATTATTAATCCAGATAAACTTTCATTACACATTTAAACCTTTGGTTGTGGGTATAAGATACACTAGGCTAAAACAATAGTCAAACTTTTAAAAAGAGGATCACTATGTGATGGATTTGAATTCCATTCTCTTTGCATGACTACAAGAAAAAGCAAATAGCAACTTACTGCTTGAAAAATATAAGTAATTGAAGATTCAAACCAATATCTCGGAAGCAGTTAATGTTAACAAAATGTTATTTGACATACATTATATGCTTCAACAAGATCTACTTCTTTTATTTTTTTTGGTAAGAGTTTGTCTCTTATGTTTACCAATTATATAAAAGTCATTCAGAATGAAGAGGACTTCTGGCTACTCACAGAGAATTGAGATATACATTTTGTCATGCAAATATCTTAGACATATAGTATTTTAATCAAAATCATTTGAGCCATTTTTGACAAAATAAAAAATAACGAAAATTTTTTCATGTAAAGGGTAGTTTGCGTTATTTAAAATCTTCATAATATTGAACTTAGATATCAAGATTTAACCGACTATTTGCTTCTTAGTTATGCTGCTCACAGAAAGAGACACACACACACACACACACACACACATACACAAACATGCTGCAATAATAGTTAGAGAAAGTCATGTGAATGAAACCCATCAGATTTTCACCCTCTCTACTTCTTGCCTATAGTAAGTAGAGGAAGTGTTGCATTCCTTGAATCAAAAAAAAAAAAAAAGAAAGAAAGAAAGAAAGGAAAAAAAAAAAGCATTTTTATAGAGACAGATTTGTGTATGTGTGTGAGCAGCATAACACAAAAATGAAAAGTTGTTTAAATACCGAACTTAGTATTTAAGTTTAGCAGCTTCCAAGGATGCAACAGAATTTTCAAGAAAGTTTGCCACTTCAAACTACCCTTTACATGGAAAAATTGTCATTACTTTTTATTTTCTCAATAATGGTTCTAATGATTCTGATTACACTACCATATGTTTTAACATATTTGTATGACAAGTAAATTGTATATCTTGAATTTTCTGGGAATAGCCTGTGAAGTCGTCTTCATTGTGAATGAATTTTGTATAATTAGTAAACTTAAGAGGTAGACAAAACCTTACTGCAGAAAACATGTAGATCTTGTTAAAAGCACACAGTTTATATCAAATACAATTTTTTGTGGCATTAACTGTTTCTGAGATATCAAATGGTAAGTCACTATTCCTTTTTGCTGTCATGGTCTTGCAAAGAGCATGGAATTTCAGTCATCACATAGTGATCCACTTTTTAAGAATCTGAGTCACTTTACTTATTGTATCCTTCTTATGCTTACAACAAAATGTGTAACAAAAGTTTATCTTTGTTAACCAGAAGTAGATAGAAGAATACACCTTTGTAGGAATAGTTTTAGAAGAGGAGTAGAGAAAGTCATGCGAATGCAACACACCAGATTTTTTTTAGATCCAATTTAACTTTCCAATGAATCAGTAACTGTAGTATTTCCAAAAGTTACTAAGTTTAACTTAAATTGTCAACAACAGCAATACTTCATATATAATAGAAAGAAAGTCTGAAACTTCTCCCTTTAATCAAAATCAAGGTAATGTTAAACATCGAAAAATCAAATTTGATGATATTCATATGATGAAAATGTTGACTATACTTACATCAACATATTTCTTGAGTCCAACCTTAGTTTGTCGCAGATTGATATTTGGATTGTGTACACGCACAGCCAGTTCACGCATTTGTGCCTTGCGAGCGGATTCATGTCTTTTAAGTGGAATTCTGCCAAGAAAATTATAATTACCATATACTATCTGTAGTGAATAATTGCTGCTGCTACTTAAAGAATATAGGTGGTGATAAATACTTCCTTTACTGTATCTGAATTTAAATAGTTTTAGAAAATTAAACTTTACCTAACTATTTTTCCTGTAACAATTACAAGCAATCCAAGAAGGAGCAGTATTCGCAACATGGTTGCAGATTTTTGTGTTTAAAATGACACTGAAACCGTTCTGCAGAGTCTAATATGGAGTGTTTACGAGTGTTAGACTTTGTTTCGTGTTTGTTGTTCAGTAGTGCAGACAATCTGTCATCAGCAATGAATCATAGCAAGTTTGTGTAGAACAAAGGCCACTGAACATGTGTTCATGTCAGTGCATCCTGCAGTGACAAAGAGCAACTGGCAGAGGCTATTGTTCTGTCAAACAGTACACAGATAACAGAGACTGGTGTGAAGAGTTTAAACTCTGCATGGAGATGGTGAAAGTTAGAAAGTGATTCATAAAGATAGCAGGTGTTTTCTTCAAGGTGGGGTGCAGTGCTAAGACAATTTGAGAAGCAGCACCATACTGAAGATTCATGGTGTTTGCTTCACATGGTTATGAAAGTAAGAAATTTGTGTAAAAATATAGTTTCTTCATACCAGGGTGATCCTAGAAATAATGTAAACTTCTTAATTCTTAATCAGTCTCAGTGGAGCCCTCCATTACTGCAATATTTGTTGGATGTAATTTTTCTTTAAAATCTAAGTCTCGAATATGTCAAATCACAGCTGCATTCAGATAGTTTTACATTGTATAAAGCTGTCACTAAAGAAGATTCTTTTGTTTGAGGAACAAGATATGATCAGATGAATTCATATTTTGACTGTAGGCTGGGTGAGGGAATATTTTCCAATTATAATTGGTCATAATATGCACCAGACAAATGAATCTACACAGACCCAATGCTAACCTAACTTTTTACCAAAGAGCTGTTCACTATCAATGTGCTAAAGTGTTTAATGCTCTCCCAAGCAGATTAAAATTATTGTCATTTGGTGATAAAAATGTGCATAAGTCTGCTGTTATAGAATATTTGTGCAACAAAGCCTGTTACTCTACGCAAGAATTTAAAAATGGACAATATGGATAAGATGTCACTTTACTGAGAAATCTATCTCAAGTACAGCACTATTGTTTAAAGCTAGTTCATCCATGTGTATAAATAAGTAATTGTATTTAATTAGATCTTTGACATAGTATTTCAAATACTGCATTACTGTAACAGAATCTTAAAATTAGTTGGCCCTTTACTGTAAATAAGTATTTAATGAGTCCATGTATTTCCTATGTAAATTGCTTTATTCTGACATAGTATTTTAAATATTGCACTGCAGTAACATAAATCATAAAGTTAATTTACGCATGTCCGTAAACAAGTGAGTATTTAGCATAAGCATCACTTCCTGTGGTATTTGTAGCATTTTCATTGATTGAGTTTTTAAAATACAGCACTGTTGCAATGAATCTTAGTGTTATGTAAACAGCTATGGTTCTTAGTGTAATAATATGAAATTGTATTTGTATGTAAGTAGTTATGTAACATTGGCTGACTTGTTCATGTTCCAAGTACTTCTCTACATTAACCCTTAGAATGCCATCTGTTTACTTATCTATGTAACACATATCCATCTATTTGGCATTATGTGGTATGTTTTTGTTTTGGAGAAAAATTGTAATGCTTACTACAATGGAATCTGTAACACACCAGTATATAATGAAAGCCATGGTTAGTATAGTACAGTGATGTTAGGTATATATTTTTGTTTCTTTGATTTGAACTTTGTTTAAGAAAACCAGCTTGGGTAAATCTTTATTTAAGGCACTGCATCTGTGAAAAACTAGAAATCCATAATTTTCTTTTGATTTACTCAAGTATGCAGAACTTAAAACAAATGGAACATACAAAATGTTAACTAGTTATGTCAAACCGTTTTTGAGATATTAATTATTTTTATGCATAACTAATCACCTTTGAATTGCTACTACAAAATGCCCATTATACCAAATGGTGTATTTCATCTGTTCTAAAATTTTCTGATGTTTTATTTTGAAAGAAAAGCCTTTCTGTTTCTCATTCTGAGACCGCCATAAAGACAAAGCATAACAAATGAAAAGTTAACCAAACATATTAAACAAACAAACAAGTACAAAAGTATTCATATAAAACATAATAAAAAATATTAAAAGGGTATAAGGCATATAAATAATAATTATTAAAAAAAATAAAATCGAAATGGACAATTGACAAAACCAAATTTCAAAAGGAAGTTAAAAGAGTAGAGTATATAGATGATTTTTTAAAATTAAAACGGATCTTTTAACGACCAAGAGTGAAACATTCTTAATTTGCTGGCTGCCAAGGCTTAACCTCTTACAGAAGTGGAAAAGAACTTGGGGGGTGGGGGATCTTACCTCTTGCTCCAATCATTAGGCCTACGATTCAATAGAGTTGGGGCCATATTTCTCCTGGTAGTAGGGCACTGTGGGTTCCTAAACCCTTCATTTTTCTTCATGCATCTCAACTGGCTGTTGTTCATGAGACTCTTAAGTCTCACTGTTGGTTTCATAATGTAGGCAAATAAAGAACCAGGTGGTATGGCAAGCCTGTCTATTTGCCAACAGGATCCCTCTTGAGAAACACCATGGACTTCTTCGTATACATGATGGTTTTTGTTTCTAAGGCCTTCAGCAAGGAGCGATCTGATTTTATGGTCTGTATTTTTGGAGAGGTAAGGACAGGTGCCCAAAGTATGTCCAAGGGTTTCAATCTCACTGCCACAATGGCCACATGGTTTCCACCTTGGGACCTTCCCAGTACAGAATGCAGCAGACAAACATTAGCAATCATTTTGAGGGCTAGTCGTGCATGGATGCGCACGCATACTGAAATTATAAGTCTTTTTCACTAAAAGACTTGGATACAAACACACTGGAGTTATAAAAGAACATATTTGTGAAGAAACTTTGACTATTTGTTGAGAATGTTATGGAGTAGAAAACAATTGTTACTCAATAAAAAATGCATATAAACCAAGAAAAATTCCATGGATATTTCATTCCAACTAATGTATAAATGGTCAAGATTTAGCAAAAGACAGCAAAACAAAGAGAATCATATCTGCTTATAATTAATGGTACAATATGCATGTGATACCACTTATACCACAGATATTTTAATAACCTTCATGTAAGAAGTTTTGCTTTATTTCCTTTGTATGTTATTAAGTTTTTAGCAGAGATGCTAAATATTTGTATAAAGAGAGAAAATGTTGTCCAGCTAACATTAAAAAGATCTGAGAACTGATATTTTATAATTAACAACTGAGAAGATTATTGTTCTCAATAGTAGCAGACTATGTATCTTTTCCAAAAAGGTTAACTTCGTGCCCTGGGAGTGGGAATCTTTATATTCACCAGCTTCACCCCTATTTTGTTGTATCATCTTAAGGGCTTCTGTATTGTATGAAAACTATGTAACTTTTATGTTATTAAATAGTTATGGGACCAAAGAGAAGATATAAATGTTTTAAAATTTTATTTTCTATAATTATCTAAAAACTTACTCCACCATTCTGACCGATGATTGTTTCACTGCCATCGCATATTTATAGGCTATGCAGCATTTCCAAAACTTGAAAAACTGTCAGGGGGCTTAAAGAGGTCAGACATTCTACCAATGTTTCACACTCTTTTGCTTGAATATCAGGGGATTTTTCATCTTTTATTAGGGATAGCGGGGGCATACTAAATTACATTTATAAGGGATGTAAGGGAGGATTCATAATAAAAATCTTCTAGTTCATTGTACAATAATTTCGTGAAGAATGGGGGAGGTAAACAAAATTAATTCATTCATGTTTAAAAAGCTACTTATGCAATGTCAGGTAATTTAGATAGCTTATATATAATCATATTAGTAGTTGTATATAGTGAAGTGAATGCATCATTGAATCAATCATATAGTCAGCATTGTGGTGTTTGTTTCATATATTACAATTTTTTTTCTATGAAAAGTTTTGATGGTATATAAGATTTAACCTTCGATTATAAAGAATACATTTGAGAAATAAAATGCAAAATTAAAAAGTTTAAAATTCTCTTTAATTGGGGCTTTTTACATGAGACTCAGTTTTCAGTTTTGGAAAATTATTTGGGTGGTGCCATGACGAGTGGTTAGACTGCTCGCCTCTCACCAAGATGGCCCAGTTTCAATCCCATGGAACCGCATGTGGGATTTGTTGTGGACAAAGTAGCATCTAGGCAGGTTTTCTCCAGGTTCTCCAGTTTCCCCCCGTCATTCATTCCACCAATTGCTCCACTATCTCCTTCCTCACTCTCATACCAGGCTTCGGGCTGAATACCCATCCTGGCTGTTCTCTCTGTTCCATAGTCTGTGCTCTCCGACAGGTGTCTAACCCCAGGCATCCACTTGTAAGCCCTAGCAATGGGGAGGGTAAACAGAAAGAAGAAGGAAAATTGTGTGCTTCAAAAAAATCACAAAAATTAGATTTCCATTATAATTCTGTTGAGCAAATCTGCAATAGAAATTTCAACTAAATTGGTAGAAGTTGGCCATTTTGGCACACAGTACTCTTAAATGCTTATTGTCTGAAGATTTCTTGAACATTTTAAGCATGTAAATTAGAAACTGCAGTATGCAGAATATTTTGAATAGAGATAGATGATGAGAAAAATGGACTTGTACATGGATATAGCATTAGGATATTTGAATGGACGTTTGCAGCTTTAGAAATGGCCAATATTAAGAAAACAACAGTGCAGCATGAAAGTGCAAGGACAATAAAAGAAATTATCTAATCTAAATTCTGATATTTATTGTCAAATTGCACCAATGCATTGCCTTAATCTATAATTGCTGAATTTTATCCTCAAAAGATTACTTATGGGTAGTTCATGGATGAGTTATTTAATAGGGATTCTTCAGTTCTGTGAACTGTGGACTAACCACTCACTTTTACTGAATCAGCAGTACAAAAAATTCACAGTTCTCACACTTCATATAACGCAACCAAAGCCTGAAACCCTCCTGTATGCTAGAGTCCTTCTACAGTTCACACAGCTCTGTGATTTGAGGCAAATAATCAACATTTCTACATCTA
This sequence comes from Deroplatys truncata, assembly GCA_030765065.1. Lineage (NCBI taxonomy): Eukaryota > Metazoa > Arthropoda > Insecta > Mantodea > Mantidae > Deroplatys > Deroplatys truncata. Next base: position 21,519,387 of record CM060977.1, read on the forward strand.
TACAATTCCTTATAATTCCAATTAAACAGCCCTGCCAAGCGCATTCAGGTGTTAATTGTCTACAATCAGATTACTTTCTCCCCCTATTGTCATTAAATGTTATATCACTTAAATGAATTATTTACACAGAAGTTTATTTTTATATTTACTTCATGTTAACCAAGGTAAATATATGCAGAAATTGTTTCATTATACATGTAGCAGTGGGTAGTGGGCACATAGGAGCATACAGTATGTGGAGACAATGTCAAATATTTAAAAACTGGCCACTTTATGCAGGTTTAGAAACTTTATACTCTCTCCACAACATCATGAGAAACAAAGTACTGTGATTTGGCACTTAAAACAAATTGTATGGGTAAAAATTCAAACAGTGACTATCTCAGAAATGTTAAATGCCATATAAATTGTATACTTAAACAAGATTTCTTTTTTCTGCAGTAACTTTCTCTCTTTATTTTAAGTTTCTTAGTTATATAAAGTCTGAAATTAAATGAGAACAAAGACTTTGCGGTACTCAAAGAAAATTTGGAACATTTTATTTGCCATACTAACATCTCCAAAAATGTATTTTTAATCAAAAGCATTAGAGGTGATATTTAAAACATAAAAAATTACAATATTTTTAATGTAAAGTATAATTTGGGATGGGGAAAAAATAAAATTGAGTTTTTTTTATAGATGCTCTTTAACTGCTGTGGTTCTTAGCATCCCATTCTATATTGGGCATGAAAGACCAGAAATTTTTCACAGAGACCTCTTTATCAGGCTTGAGGATCTTTTATGTGCTGTAAATCTCGATATGGGACCTCTGGCTTTACTTCCCTTCCAAAGGAAGCCATGTTAAGTATTTTTATGCCCAAAGAAATCCATCGCCCGCTGCCGAGTTTGAACCTGCAATCTTGGAGGAATGGGGAAACTCTTGAAAATTACTGTATTGTATCCTTGAAAGATGCTGGATGTAAATCTGAATTTTAGTAAGCATCCAACTCTTTTTTATGCTTTTTACCCCCCCCCCCCCCGTCTTAGAAGCACACACACACACAAAACGTCTTCAAATAATTATGTATTTTTATTTTCTTTAGGACCTAGGAGGAAAATTACATTCTACCCAAAATTTTTATATCACGTTTTCACCACAAATATGTATTTTGAGGTCCCCAAATACCCCTAAAAATTTTAGAGAAACTCCATGCTCACATGTGCGTGTCATAACTCAAAAATGAAAAGACAGATTGGTGTTTATTTTCTTGCAAAGATGCAACACATCATTCTTAAAGAAAATCTCCCCACCCTAAACTACCCTTAAATGGAAATATTTTTATTTTTTTTATATATTTATTTTTTGTGATTTTTCATTTTCTCAAAAATGTCTTAACAATTTTGACTAAAATATCTTCTTCTTTAATGGCTTACCCTCCTCTTTGTGGAAGTTACGCCCCACAAGAACTTATAAGCCAATGCCTTGGGTCAGTAGCTTGTCGAGGGGCAAGCAAACTCTAGATTGTAGCATATCCAGGATGGGTGATTGGCCCAGTGTTCTGGTATAGCAGTGAAGAAGAAGGAAATGAAAGGGATGATAGGAAAATTTGCAGATCGCTTAGCGACTGGGAAAACTGAAAAAAAACCCTTTGGTCAGATTGGTCGGCCCCAGGGGTTTGAATCTGGGACCTCCCGAATATGAGTGGCATATGTTACCACAAGCACTACTTCACTTGGTGACTAAAATATCATATGTTTAAAATATTTGCATGTCTAATAAAATGTACATCTTGAATTTTCTGCAAATAACTTATGGAGTCCTCTTCATTCAGAATGAATTTTGCATAACTGATAATCTTTGAGAAAAACCTACTCACAAAAAATATAGATCTCTTAAAAACACACAATTTGTTCCAAATAACCTTTTGGTGGCATCAAGCCTGATAAAGAGGCCTCTGAGCAAAATTACCGGTTCTCTCACGCACAATGAATGTAGAATGGGATGCTAAGGACCACAGCAGTTCAAGAGCATCCATAAATTTAAAAAAAAAAAAAATGGAGAAGAAGAAAGAAAGAAATCCATTTCCAAGATACCTGTTTTTATTAATTTGAATCGTTTTAAAAAATTGTTATTTTATGAAGTACTGTGACCATTCAGTTGCCTGTTGCAATGTTATGGAAAAAGTATACAATTTCAAGGCCAGCATTTAGTGACCCACATTTTACATATTTGATTATTACTTCAGCCTCCTGTATCCCTTTTGTACCTACAATGAAATGTGTAGTGATTTCTGCAAACGCTTATCTTAATTAAGATGAAATAGATAAAAACAAATATTCTTTTGTAAGAATAGATTTAGAAGAGATGGAATATTTAAGAAGTTTTGTTGTTATATTTGTACATGAGACTTTTAAAAAAGTCTGATCTTTAAAATGTGGGTTGCTTTATCCTGGCTATGAAATTCCATACTTTCATGACCACAAAGAACAAATGAATGGCAATTTGGCAGTTAAAATTTTATTATAACAGTTTTGGAAAATTTAAAGCAGTGTCAGTGTATATCTCAGAAAAAAATACTGTGCTATAAGTTATGCATTTTAATGAGATATACATTTTTCATGTAGTAAATGTTTGTCTAACTTTTATGGTTTATCAGTTATATAAAATTCATTCACAATGAAGATAATTTCACTGAATATTCAAAGAAAATAACCCAAGATACATATTTTATTAGTCACTTAAGTATCTCAAACATTTGGTATTTTAATCCAAATTGTTTCAGCTATTTTTGGTAAAACAAAATAAATGAAAACTCTTTGATGTAAAAAATAGTTTAGGGTTGGGGAATTTCTTTAAACATTTTTGTGTCTCATCTTTGAAAGATTCTGAACTTAAATACCAAGGTTGGTATTTATCCAACTCCCTCTCCCTCCCTCCTTCACTCTCTCTCTCTCTCTCTCTCTCTCTCTCTCTCTCTCTCTCTCTCTCTCTCTGTGTCTCTCTCAAACACATACACACAGATGTTTTTCTAAAAATGCTTTTATGGGCTCAGGGAACATCAAAACATGTATTTTCAGTGAAGTCTTGATAACGAATTTTGGAGTGGAATACAATACTTCCTCTAGCTGCTATAGGTAAGTAGTAGGAAAGTAAAAAGGGATGGAAAAGTAAATCTGTTGGAGATCTTCATGAAATTCTTTCCTTGTCATATTTAAAGCAGTGTCTGTAGTGAACTATGAAGCTTAGCATGCATCATACTATGACTGCATATTTACTTTCTGTACCACTTTCCTATGGTAGAGGTAGCATTGCACTCTTAACAAAAAGTTCCATATTGAGATTTCGCCATAAATGCACATCTTAGGTTCATTGAACCCAAAAACACATTTTTAGAAAGAAAGAGGGAGAGAAAGCGAACAGTGTAAATCAATAATGAAAATTTGGATAAATACCAAATTTCATATTTGAGTCACAATGTTTAAGCATGAGAGGCTAAGATTTTCAATTAAATTCTGCCACTTCATACTCGTGGAAAAGTTTTCATTATTCTTCGCTTTCTGAAAACAACTCTCATTATTCTGATTAAAATGTGTTTGTTACTTCAGCATTCTGTAATGATTTTTACTAAAATACCATGTATTAAAGAGATTTGCATGACAAAAGGTTTATGTTGAATTTTCTGCAGATAGCCTCTGAAGTTCTCTTCATTCTGAATGAACTTTTTAAAACTGGTATGCCATAAGAAATAACCAAAACGTTACTACATAAAAAATGTGAAGCCCTTTGAAGTGTACAGCCTATATCCAATAACTTTCTCTATACTATTAGCAGTCTTTGAAATATGTATTCATTGTTACATTTTGAAGTTTTCCCAGGTTGAACTGTCATGTGGTAGCATCTTATGTGATTCTTATTTTCCCTGCATGGGTTCATTTGTAACAAAATCTCTCATGATATGCAAATAGTTGTATTTTGTTTTCCGTACTGTGCATGTAACCAACTCCTTTTTGCTTAATTTGAGATTATTACCAATAAAAAATTTGTCACAGATAATGTAATGTGAATAAGATACTGGATGTTATTTATATGTTCTGTACTTAAGGGGAGACTGAATGATGAAAATTGCCAAAAAAATGACATTTTAGTTTTTATGCAGTCTCATATTGGAATTTCTCTTTAATTTGTTATAAATTTTATTACTGTAGTCACAGTTCTTATATTTTAAATATATTTTTAAAAATGGTACTGCATCTGCCATTTTCTACTGTGAATTATGCACCGCTTCAAAGAAAAGAATCACAAATTGGTACTACTGTTAAGTATGGCAGCTTCTGTGTGCTCAAGCCTTGTGGTTTCTTATTTTGCAAATATATGCGAGTTTGTTTTCTCCATTTTTGCTTTGAATAGCTTTGTCTGTGAAAAGGTGGTATAAATGACCTGTTTTCTAAGAAACTATTGAAGATAGCTAAATTAAAGTTTGGGATGATAAAAACAATCTCTTAAGTGCTATTGTGGATCTACTTTGGTGTTAATAAGATGTTTGGTTACTTTTAAAAAAAATAACTGTTAATAAATATTAACAAAAGATGATATAATTGAGGGAAAAAAATTTCTATCTTCAATAATACAAAACTTATTGTATAAAAGTAGGTCAGTGACCTTGAAGGCATGCATCTACATCCTGTAAAAATTTCAGCTGATATCTTAAATAGCTTCTGAGAGATTGGGTCATGAATTTGACAGATTTAACATTGGTGGCGTAGGGCTTTTAATCTCCCCTTAAGGGGATAATGTGAAGAAGTAATGGCAGAGAAATCTATGTGACATATCAGATGTTTGAGTATCCTGTTTTGCTTGAGAGAAATGTAACATCTTTACAAGTAGATTAGCCCCACTCATCCAGTCTTTAAACTTTTATATAAATAAAAGTATCACTGAATAGCTATTTTGTAATTTCTTTATTACAAGCATATTCAATATCATGTTACAATGCAGTCAATATCTCTCATCTTAGATGACAGATCCAAAGCCAACACGATTGTTGCCCATGTCAAAGGCAGTGTAGTAACGTCCAAGGAAGACGTCACCCAGGATCCACATTTCATCTTCGTCGCCTTGGAAGCCAGTGAAGCAGTAAGATTTGAGGCCAACAGGTTGCTGTGGAAAACATTTACATGCATTACATACATTGGACAAGTTATATGTATATGAATAAGGGCTTTGAATTACAGTTAATATCATCTTAACGTACATAAAAGCACTTCTTCAAAGTTATATACTTTAATAACAATAAAACTGAAGGCACATTAAATACAACATAGAAAAGTATGTGCATTTGAAGGTAATTTGTTATTTTTTGTGGTGGTATTTCTACATATTTGTTATTCTAGGAGTAATATTTGTTTCAAATAGAATTTTCTCATATTTCCAGAGTGTGCAAATAATTGTTAGGACTTATTTACACTCATACTTTTAAGAACAGACTAAATTCTGAAAAGTGGAGCACCAAACCAGAAGAGTATAATAAACAATTATTAAGAGCAGTATTGCAACACTAAATTAGCAACAATAGAATATCAGACAATGTACTGAGTCCCTCTGTGTGTCTGGTTTATGTTCTGCACTCCTTGTACTTGATATACCAAAAGACTATATTAACAATTATAATGTGAAGTATTACAAAAATAAAACAATGGATGGGTGGTAGCATGAAAGGTTGTTTGTTTCACCTTGCAACTTTAAAATATACCTGCTTAAAAATTATAAGTGTGATACATATGTAACTTTTCATTTTTACTTTCTCCGCCACTTACTTATAGTGAGTAGAGGAAGTGTTGTATTCCACCCAAACGTTTGATATAAGAATTTCACTGGAAATACGGCTTTTGAGGTCCTCTGAATAAAAAGATTTATAGAGAACGCTCTGTCTGTGAACAGCGCAACTCAAAAACGAAATGTTTGATATCAAACTCAGTAATTAACTTCAGCTTCTTCCGAGGATGCAATACAAAGATTTTCAAGAACCCCCCTCCACCCCAAACTACTCTTTACGTTCTTTATTTCATGAAACCATTTCTGAAAATGTTTATCTTGATTAACATGAAGTAGACAGAAAAATAAGCTTTTATAAAAATAGTTTGTAGAAGAATAGGTAGAGAAAGTGATGTGAATGTAACTTCAGATTTGTATTTATTCCCTTAAAATGCACTGTATCTCAGGACCTCTAAATCTGTGTACCTAGTGATATTTCGATGTCCGATATTTTTGGTCAAAAGTAGTATTTCCTCTACCTTACACATGTGGTAGAAAAAGTAAACAAGAAAACTTTTTGTTTGGTTAGTTGCTTATGTAATGAGGTAGAAGGTTGAATGACTCCCAGATTGAGCAACAATTTAGTAACTACATGAGCCCAAGCTCTGAATTGCTGTATAGGATCTCTTGACACCAGAAGAGTTCCACTAAGAAAGGATTTGATGAAATAAGATATTAGTGAGTAAAATATTTTGTTAGCAACGCTTTCAAATGGAACAGTATTTTCTTTATTATATGAAAGATGAAGAAACAGCTTTCATCTGTTTCTATCATAATGCAGTTTTGTGTTTTGCTAATTGTTCTTTTGCATTAGCCATATGTGGGCTTGAAGTTGTAAAGTCGAATCAGACTCGCCACCAGATCCTATTTTATAACTGGGCAGATTGGGCATATGTCCAGGGTGCAAAATTTTAAGGGTTACAAGATGGATTTTGAAATAATTTTTAAAAAATTGCTAACTGGTGCCCTTTCAACTGATCTACTTGTAGCAGCATGTCTGCAAACATATAATACATCAAGAATCATAACAGTCTCTTTGCCTATTGTATTATTTAATTTTTATTTCTCCTAGTGGCTTGCATACATAAGGTGTCAAGTAGTAATCAGTTATTTTTAAGGACAGTTACTGCAGGTTGCCAGTATAGCGGATTTTAGATATTATTTATCAGGGAAAAGCTTATAAATATTGTAATCTTAATGTATATGCTAACAAATCATTTCTGGAGTCAGTAAAATGAATGATTTTGTGTTAATGAGCCTGAGAAGGATGTAGCAGTGAAAACAAACAATCATTGACAGATTGGCTCAGGTCAAAACAAATCTTTGATGTAAATTGTTTTGACAGTACCTACTTCTGTAACTTTTCCTTTACTTTTAGTCAATATAATATCTGGCCATGTTATGCCCAACCAAAACTGTATATTAATTAATTACTTAATGTATATTATTATTATTATTATTATTATTATTATTATTATTATTATTATTATTATTAGTTGTTGTAGACTTAATAAAAGTAGTTATAGCTAATTATAATAAACACAGCTTTTGTGTGGCAAATTGACACAATTTTGTTCCATGATTTTGCTAGATAAAAAGAAGGGCAAAGTTTTAGGAAGGGGTGCCAACACTTACTTTGCTAGCGTGCTAATGTTCTAAATTTATGGCCTGCTTAACCTGGCAAGCTACCTATATGTGGTTGTACCTTCACTTCTTGCCCACCAAGTTAATTTTAAATCAGAATTATACTAGGGCTGATCAATAAAGACAGAGACTGATTTTTTCCTGTAGCTTCCCTGATAATTTCCTGTCTCTACTATGAATATTTGAAAAGAGCGGGGTTTCATGTATAATATCCATAGGCAGCAGCACTCTCCTATCAGTAGAAAATTTAGTTTTATTTATGGACGCTCTTTAAATTTAACGGTGGTCCTTAGCGTTCCATTCTATATTGGGCGTGAAAGACCGGTAATTTTGCTCAGAGGCCTCTTTATCAGGCTTGAGGTTCTTTTACGTGCCGTAAATCTACGACACGGGACCACCGGCTTTACTTCCCTTCCAATGGAAGCCATGCTAAGGATTTTTATGCCCAAAAAAACCCATCACCCTCCACCGGGTTTGAACTTGCGACCTCGGGAACTAGAGGCTAGCATGATAACCACTACACCACGGAGGACGACTCTCCTATTGGTACGTTGGTAGTAATGCTGTATATTGTTGACCCTATTTGAATTTCACATACCACAAAATGTTGTGCCCTGAATAAAAGGCTCTACAAATGGAGACAAGTCGTGAGGCATTGCGTCTCTTTATTGATGGAGGGTATGCGTTTCTTCAATCGATTATCACCGGTGGTGAGTCATGGTTGCATCATTATAATCCTGAAGGAAAACAAGCCAGCACAGTGTGAAAATCACTAGGTTCTCCAACACCAGAAAAGGCGAAAGTTGTTCCATCTGCAGGGATGGTGATGGTGATCACATTTTTCGACTGTAATGGAATGATTTACCAGCATGCAGTTCTGCCTCACACTACTGTTACAGGCAGCATACTACACAGTATTGGCTACATTGAGGAAGCACATTGTAAGGAAATGCCCAGAACTGCATCAGAATTGGTGGCGACTTCATCACAACAACATGCGGCCTCACATTGCAAATCCAGTCTGGAAAGTTTTGGCTAAATTCAACATTACTTGTGTGCCACATCCGCCTTATAGCCCCGATCTTGCCCCCTGTGATTTCTTTTTATTCCCATCACTAAAGGCAAAGCTCCTGGGCTTTCGATTTGAGAGCACTGAAGCAGTGCTGAAGAAAAGTGAGGCAATTCTCAAAGACCTGACAAAGAATGGCCTGCAACATGTGTTCCTGTACTGGCAGAGACACTATAAAACGAGCATTCAAGTAGGAGGGGACTACTTTGAAAAAGATCATGTCAATGTTGAAATGGAGTAATAAATATCTGTGAAAAAAATCAGTCTGTCTTTAATGATCAGCCCTCATAAAAAATCATCTCACTTAATTTGGAACCAAACTTGCATCCACTTGAGCCAACTTTCTTTCTTCCGCTTTATGTTACTCTTTGTTATCTTGTTACTTTCAGCTGTTTGTGTTGTTATAAAAAGGATTGTTTTCTGAATATGCATTACTTATTCAATATCAGAGCAAGTATTAGTAGAGGTTTACGTATGTACCAGCTCTATGAAGAAAACATGGGAATTATTCAGGGAGAAATTTGTACATTACCCAATGCCAGCAAAAAGCATCATTCAAGATTTGATGAGGAATGGCATAAGACTGGATATGCTGCAAATGCCCAAGATACAGAGTGATGGAGTGCCTTCTTTTGGATACCTCAACCTAAAGCGCAAAATTAATGAAATGGTAACTAAATTGGCCTAAATGGTTCATGCAAGTAAGAGAGCTCGTAAACATGTGTCGAAGGCTTTGAAATCCGAAGTACTGTGTGACAGCTATGCAACAACTGAAGGATAAATGTAAATTTCTGCAGCTTGTTGCTCAGTATGGTTACAGAGATTGTTTATCATGAGTGGCAAGTCTTGGTTTTATCATAAGGATATGTAAACTCCCAGAACAGCAGGTATTGGGTAGAGTAACCCCACTGTGACTGCATTATTGATTCAATATTCTTCGACTCCACTGTCAACACAGATGTTTATTGGCCTTCTTGAATGAAATTGATCTCTAATAGAAGAGGAATGTAATTATTGCTTCTTTCAGCAACTTGGGGCAGCATATCACACATCTGAAAGGTCACCTGCAACCATAAAATGTTTGCTGCAAAGCAAAGAGTTGTAATTAAATTGAGGTTTTTAACTACTATGGTTTGTAGCATCCCATTCTATATTGGGCATGAAAGAGCGTAAGTTTTGCTCAGGCTTGAGGTTCTTTTACGTGCCATAAATCTATGACACAGGGTCACCGCCTTTACTTCCCTTCCAAAGGAAGCCATGCTAAGGATTTTTACACCCAAAAAAATCCATTGCCTTCCACCAGGTTGTAGCCAGTGTTCAGTTGAAATATGACTTCTCATTAGGGGGAAACTGAACAGAATCTCCATACTATTGAACTGAATGATAACATCACTATCACTACTGAGAGATAGACATATGCATATATGAATCTGCTAAGACATGCACAGAAGTGTTTGGATGCTTCTGGACGGCATTTCCAACATTTATTATGAAGGTTAGTACAGGATTGGTACACAACACTTCATTTTATTGCATTTCTTTTAGAAAAGGTTTGGTTTCAAATCAAGTGATGTGCTGAGTATTCATGCCCAACCCTGTATTTTTGTGTAAAGAAATATCCTGAGATTGTAAATAAATTTAATATGTAAGGTGACATATATTAAAGAGAAGAGTTATAGGTATGATGTTGGCTTTTCAAAGAATGTGATAACTATAGCCTGGATGTTAGGCAAAATCCCTTTTTTATGAGGTAGTAATAAATCAAAAGTTATGTAGATCTTGTGTTTTGAGGTACAGTTGAGTACAAAAAAAGTGCCGATGCTTTTGGTTACTTTTAGTGTTTTCAATTCTTGAATGTTGGCAGAATCTTCTCATCATTTGTGTTCTGCACCATCCTCTAATTGGCTTTGGCTGAAGTCCAATATGCTAGCATTACCCTATGAAGAAAGGTCAGGCTTAGCTGGGCGAAAAGGGGTGGAGAATCAATATATGGCATCTGAATAGCTGAAACAATATGCCTCCCAAACACTGTCCATACTAGTTCCTGAATGAGTCCGCCTCTTATTGGTTCGGCATTCAAGCATTAACCTCTGTAACTGAATGAGGTATGGAAGGTGCAGCAGAGGCGTGTTAATTATTGATTGCCAACTTACATCGGCACTTTTTTGCACCTGACTATACCTATTTGGAAGTGATAGAAGCAGTTTTTATTTTGCCTATTTAAGGTGCAGCTGCCTACTTGAATTATAAGTGCCAATTTTTGCCTTTTTCAAATTAATTTAGACACCTTCAATTTATTTTCAATTTTTCTATTATATTCAGGGAACTCTAGATGATGGACACCACTTGAACATACTTTATGTTGAAATATAACCATATTTTGTATTGTAATGTTTGCTATTTGCTAAGGACTCAGCATTTCTCTTTGAAAGTGTATTCCCCAGTATCAGGAAAACATTTTGACAAATAATGATAGTTACTGTCACATGAAAGCACACATAACATTATTTAGTTACAGTGCCTAAATTCAGTCAACCACTAAAAAATAAACCTCACAGTTATGTTAGTTAATTTGGTGCTCATGTGTTTTCAACTGATAGAACAGTTTTACTTTGTGAGGTTTATGAAAAGCACTACATCAATCAACATGCGTTTCAAAGAATGGTGTCAAGAAAATAAGGCTCCTTCCAACAGCCATCGCCACATCTAGCAAACAGTTTTCAATAGATTTGTGTAAATAATTAGTCAAGTCTAACACAAGAACATTTACAGCAATGCCTTCTGGTAATGTGCAACAATAAAAACTGTATAATTTGTATGATTTTAAACCAAATATTAGTTATTAAATACACAGTAAAACTTCTGTTATCCGAAACACTTTTAACCAAAATGACCGAAAAAAATTAATATATTTTGTTAAAATGAATTCAAGAAACATTGTTAACTCATGTTAGGAATGACAAAGGGGATGCATAACGGAATGCATTGACTCTGACCTGACTGTTTCCACTCCTTCTCTATTGACAACTGTTTTGACTCTTTTGCTAATAGCAGGCTGGCCCTTTCTTTTGTTAGCTGTCAATCATTTACGGTCACAGTGTCGGACTGTCATTACTGCAGTTTAAGTATGCTCTGTGGAAAACATAGTATTGTGGACAGTGAGATCAGATCATTCTGCCACTTTTTTATGGAAGGGATTTCCCAGTTGCCATCAATTACCTAAACTAATGAGAAGGAAGTAAATCTACCTTTATCTTTCTAAAAATTCTTGCCAAGTAAAATCTCACACACTCTTTCATTCCTTCTAATGCACTAGTAACTCTCTGTGTATTGTCTTCATTTACTTTCACCTACAACTTCAAAAAGATTTTCTTAACCCCTAAAAATGACATTTTTATTTGTATCCAAAATTTTGGTTACTGAAACCACCTTTACCCCCCTTTGTTCCAGTTAACAGAGGTTCTACTGTATTATGATATGACTTTCTAAAATTGATAATGCTTTTTTAATTTTCCATGCCTTGTTTTACATTTTTGTTGCCTTTTTTGACTACCTGATTATAAATGCATAAACATTCAAGTTGTAAAAATACACCCGTGCAATACAGGGTAAGTTACTTAGTTGATATTAATTTATAGCCCATGAATAAATCACAAAATTTAGGAAAATGGTCTCTTGTCACTGAGAAAAACATTGGACTTCATTGTCAGAACTTAAAGAGAATATGTTTTGTGCAAGGTTAGAGACATTGACAGTAACATACCTTGACAATGTAGTACTGTGGTTCCAGGTCAAATTCATAACCGCTGATCACAAACCTGATGGTTGGCAGTTGATCCACTTTATCACAGTCAACCTGAAATTGTACAGCAACATATCTGAATATTTGTCAATGATATTAGTGTAACTAATGGTGATTCAAGTTGTTCAAGGCAGAATTTCATCTAACACGTAATGTGTCACTTACAATGTATCTACCAGAGCGATCCTCGACTGCACCAATTGCCATGTGCAGAAGATCAATTTCATAACTAGGACCAGCAATCAAACTGGTTCCAGTGTCAGCAATGGCTTCACATCCGTATCTGCACAGGTCATATTCTCCTACCTGCACCCTAAACAGAAATAATACAATATATGCTAGTTGAAGATAAAAGAACCCTAAATACGAGGGCTGATCAACAAAGACTGAGACTGATTTTTTCCTGTAGCTTCTGTGATAGTTTCGTATCTGTAACATAAATATTTGAAAAGAGCGGGTTTTTATGTATAATGTTGGTAGGCGGCAGCACTCTCGTATTGGTAGGTTGGTAGTAATGTTGTATTTTGTAGACCCTACGTGTATTTCGCATACCAGCTGCGTCTCTTTGCTGATTTAGGGGATGCATTTTTTAAATCGATTATCACCGATGATGAGTCATGGCTGCATCATTATGATCCTGAAGGAAAACAAGCCAGCACAGTGTGGAAATCGCCAGGTTCTCCAACACCAAAAAAGCAAAAGTTGTTCCATCTGCAGGGAAAGTGATGGTGATCACATTTTTTGACTGTAATGGAATGATTTACCAGCATGCAGTTCTCCCTCACACTACTGTTACAGCAGCATACTACACGTCAGTATTGCCTACACTGAGGAAGCACATTGCAAAGAAATGACCAGAGCTTTCTCGGATTGGGTGGTGACTTCATCATGACAATGCACGGCCTCACGTCGCAAATCAAGTCATGCAGTTTCTGGCTCGATTCAACATTACCTGTGTAGCACATCCACCTTATAGCCCGATCTTGCACCTTGTGACTTTTTTTTATTCCCATCACTAAAGGCAAAGCTTAGGGGTATTTGATTTGAGAACTCTGAAGCAGTGCTCAAGAAAAGTGAGGCGATTCTCAAGGACCTGACAAAGAATGGTGTGCAGCACGTGTTCAAGGACTGGTAGAGACGCTATAAAAAGTGCATTGAAGTAGGAGGGGACTACTTTGAAAAAGATCATGTAAACATTGAATTGGAGTAATAAACATCTGTGAAAAAAAATCAGTCTCAGTCTTTGTTGATCAGCCCTCATACTTTAGGAATATTAGGATGTGAAAACAGTCTACTTGTCACCCTAAAATGTTTCTTAGAAGATTATTTTTCATAAACTTTCCTTGTTGGAATTTTTATGGAAATTGATAGACATGTCAGCTCATTATTTGCTTGTGTTGTAATGAATTAAACACTTGTTTAATGCAACATATATCGCTGTACTAAGTTTTAAGAAAGTGATTATAAAATTGTTTCTCGTCACTTGAACACACTTTTTTGCCATAATTTTTCTTCAAGGTTCTCCATTTTTTCTCAGTGTGCTGGAAACACATAATTTGACATAATGAATGGATTAATTTTTGGGTAGTTTTGTTTTAAAAAGTTTTACAGCGTTTTGAACTATGGGGGAAACTTTTGTGTAATATATTGTGTAATTCTAATTTAGGTTGTCATTATTATTATTATTATTATTATTATTATTATTATTATTATTATTATTATTATTATTATTGTTGCTGCTGCTGTTATATTTTTAATGGTGTTTAATGCCTGCGTTTACTTCATATGGCATCAGAGGCAATACATTGAAATGAAATGATAATTTGGGAAGGAAACATTCCCGCTTAAGTTTAGTGTACCTCCCCAGCATTTGCCATTTATAAGGACTGAGGAAAATCTGGATAAAATCTCGGGAAGGATGGTCCTGGCAGGATTTGAATTGCAGGCCTCCCATTCATGAGCCCATGTCTTAATGTCTAGCTACTTGCGTGGTGATGATAATCATAATAAAGTATTACAACAATAGGTTTAGTCATATATTTATTATATAAACTGGTTATAGATGTTCTCAAAAATTCAATTAGTCAATAAAAAGGATTACTTTACAGCCAACTGTACAATTAGCTTTGGAATTCAAACAAGGAGACAAAATGGTATGTGAATGAGTAGCATGTTGAGTAGTGTGATACACAATTCTAGAATTAACGTCACTGAGATATTTCTTCATACTATAAACTAATGCCTTGTAAAATATCATCTAAATACCAGTTGGATGAAAAGAGGTTTACATTGAGCTTTATCAGTTGATGTCATGATACCAGTTCCTTATTTTAATTAGCAGAAGATTGTGTACATCTATAACATTTCCCAAAAAGTAAACTCATATCTGAAGACACTTTGAAAGAAAGCAAAATGTGCAGTGCGAATATAACTGTAGGTGGCGAATTTAATTAAATTTTTAATCAAATAAGCAATCCTTGACAGCTTTGTGTATGTATATCTTATGCGTAACCTCCAAGATGTCTTGTCAATATATGTAGAGCTCTTATTTATGTACATACACAGGGAGTTTTAATGTTATGTCTAATAGTGTAGGCTGAAATTCCAAAAATTGAGTTGTTGAAGAACTATACTCTACTCTTTTTGCAGTGTTTCAGTTCTAAGAATCATGTAATTATGGTAGGACCAGACCAGAAGGATGCAAAGAATCTGTAATAAATGAAAACAAGAACCCAAAGTTTTGAAGGTTTTTCAATCTCAGTATCTTTAATTATGTATAATAAAACCCACTAAACAAAAAAAGACCTACATTTTTAGAAAATAGCAAACATGAAATTCCCACAATCTGCAATTTCCAAAAATTATCCTGGAATTTTGATCAGTGATTCTTTAGGTGTGTATGCAACTGCAGAGCACTTAATGATGAAATTTCATGTACGTGTCTGTCTATACACACAAAACAATTGTCAACAAATTTAAAATTTGGTTGAAATTGGCACAATATTGAGGGTAGTTACAAAAAGAGCCTCCAAATTAAGGTTGCAGCTGAATATTTCTGAACCAAGGCTAAAGGCTTTGGAAATTTGCTGGTATAAAGAAATATACAAAATATACAAGGTGAGTCAGAATAACGCCAAATAATTTTAAGGCATGATCCAGGGGCTCTATTTGAGTATTTTCTTTTAGGGAATATATGGCCTAAACATCCTGCTATCGAACTAGAGGGCATTAACATTTTTGAAACACCGCGTTGGGTTAGATGGAAATCCACTGAACAGGTCGCTACGCATCTTTTGCTACAAGGCATTGGGAGAGTTTTTAAATAAGAGCTGCCAGTATCTTTAATTTTAAACAATGCAAAACTCTTTTAAATTGATTTAGTAACTTGTGGATCTTTATTTAATTATATGGCACTAAATCCATGTGCTCTGAAGTAGGTAAAACTTTTTTTTAACCGATCTGCAACTGTGAATACACATTATTGTCAATAACATGTGCAAATAATACTATTGTTGGTCAATTTTTCTGCACCATTATCAAATTGCTTGAGTAAAGTTAAAACAATGTTAAATGTTGATGTGAACATATATTTTTAAAAGGCTTCAAACATAGTTAAACTAAGAACAAACAAGAATTGAACAAGTTCATGAGTGTTTATAAAAAATGTTGAAAATGCCGACTTTTGACTTTGGAGCATAATTGATAGCATTGGTGTTAATTGCCAAGTTCTTCGGGCATATCATGAATAGCATCAAATGCTACAAAGAAGCCCATCAGTTCCTCTTCACTACTATTAACCGCCATCTTGTACACAAGAGTCTGAACATATCCCCAAAGGAAAAAAAAGTCCAAAGGCATTACATCTGGTGAACGTGCTGGCCATGATTTCGGTGTTCTACTGATCCAGCGAATGCTACACTTAGGAAATCCTTACATCATCAGAATAATGTGCAGATGCCCCATCACCTTGGAACTTCATTAACTGGCATATTACTAAAGGAAAATTTTCCAGAAGTTCTGACAAAGCATGTTGTAAAAACTGTAGGTAAATGTGGCCCGTCAAACATGGAGATGGTAAATAGGGCTCTATGAATGTGTCATTCACAGTGCCAACCGAAGAGCTCACTCCAAACTGGTGATGGTAATTTGTAATTCTAATAGCTCTAGGGTGTTCCTGTGTCCAAATGTGACTGTTATGTGCGTTAAACATGCCCTCTTATGTAAAAACCTTCTCATCCATCCACAATACGGTTGTTGGAAATCATGGTTTATCAATGCATTTATAAAGAAACCACTGGACGAATCTAGTCAGGGTGGAAAGTCATCTGGCCTCATTGCTTGAACTCAGATGAGATGATACAGATGTAATTGCTGTTTGCACAGAATTCTAGTAGACAAAGACTGCCTTGTATGCATCATATGCATATGTGCTTGTGGATGGAGAATTATGGACCCAGTCAAGAGCCTGCTTTTCTAGAGCCACTGTTCTTACATTTCTTGGACTCCCGAATGATGCACTTGTTTTTGGAAAGCTCCTGTTCTTGCAGTCGATGTATGGCAGTAAAGGTGCTGTGATGAGGCAAACATCTCCTTGGGTAAAGCTCAGCATAAAGATCGTTTCGCATTTCCCCAAGCAGTACCATAAACGTAATGCATGTCTGCTAGTTCTGCATAAGTAAAGTGGAACATTTTTATTATAGGTTGTAAAACTGAAAGTCCTTTCAGTAAATGGAGCACTTTAATATATGCTGATAGCTGAGATTGATGACCTACATCTCTTGTAGGACCCACAAAATCACAAAATGCTCTATAATATGCGACAGAATTCCTTACCACTTAAGGGGTGGTTAACTGCCGGAGTACTCGCTTTTCCATTATCTGTTTTTAAAATTTGTAGCTCCTAAATTATTCAAGAAATCTTCATCAAATTGAACTGACATAATATGAAACCATCTATTAATCATCTGATGTGTTACACTCACATGACTTTCTCTACTCTTGTACAAACTATTTTTACAAACGCTTATTCTCCATATGCTTCATGTTAATCGAGATATTGAGATGTTAATCTTATTGCTAATTTTCTTGTAGATGCAAGGGGAATTGCTAGGCTTTAAGCGATAGTCAAATATTTTAAGAGCTGGTTGCTATGTGGAGTATTCCATTCTCTTTGCATTACCAGGACAAAAAAAAAATGAATAACGAATTTCCATTTGAAAAAAAGTATAAGTATTAGAAAATTTAAGGGAATAACAAGCAACATCTCGAAAATGGTTCACTCAACAAAAAAAATGTATATGACATAAATTGTGTATTTTAATGCGATCTACATTTTTTGTGTAGTAAACTTTTGTCTATCTCTTATGGTTTACCAGTTATGCAAAAGTCGTTCACAATGAAGAATACTTTTGGAGACATTCCCAGAAAATTTGAGATATACAATTCATTTGCCATAAAAATGTCTTAAACTTATGGTATTTTATTCAAAATTGTTAGAGCCATTTTTTAGAAAATTAAAATTTTCGAAAAATGTTCCATGTAAAGGGTAATCTGGGGTGGGGGGATTTTGTTGAAAACTTTCGTGTCGCATCTCTGGAAGATACTGAACCTAAATACCAAGTTTGGTGTTTATCCGACTGTTCGTTTCTGAGTTATGCTGTTCACAGACAGACAGACACACACACACAGGACATGTTTCCAAAAATGTTTTATATGCATTCAGTGCACCTCAAAACATGTATTTCCTGTGAAATTTGGTTTCGAATTTTTGTGTGGAATGCAATACTTCCCCTACTTACTATACGTAGTAGAGAAAGTAAAAATATTTACAGCTTAAATTTCATATTAGGGGTTTCATACTTGTACAACCTATTAAAAGTACTCTCAGAATTAATGTGAACCACCACTTTTTTTTTTTGTGGGGTCATATGCCTTTAAATTAAAAATTTTTATTTATAGAAATTGAAGATATAGATTATTTTAGACATTTAAACCTTTTTTACAAAAGTATATGAATATTATGTAAAATTTGGTGATTCACATTAACAAGCATGCATCTAGATATACTAGGAGAAATTTCACATAATTCTGTCAGTTTTGAAATGAAAAGCTGCATTACACATTTGGCTATAGATACGAAGGGAGCAGCAATAGTCAAATGTTTAAGAACTGGACACTATATGCTGGCCTTAAAATTTCATACTGTCTCCATGCAATTGCGAGAAACAACTGAATGTTTGAATGGACTTTAAAAAATGATAAAGAAATGGTCAATGCAAACTATTAATAATGGGTATCTCAAAAATGATTTATACCACAAAAAAAACTTATTTGAAATAAATTGTACATTTTAAAGAGATCTACATTTTTTGTATAGTATGTTTTCATCTATCATTTAACGTTTACCAGTTATATAAGATTACACAAAATTCCTTCTGAAGGAAGAGAACTTCAAAGCTATTCCCAGAAAATTCAAGATATACATTTTATTTACCATGCAAATATCTTTAATATATGGTATTTTAATCAAAATCATTAGAGCCAATTTTTAGAACATCAAAATTTTCGAAAAATGTTCCAAGTAAAGGGTAGTTGGAGGTGAGGGATTTTCTTGAAAATCTTTGTGTCACAACTTTGGAAGGTACTGAAGTTAAATGCCAAGTTTGGTACTTATCCAACTTTTCATTTTTGAGTTATGCATGGAATTTTTGGGTGGTATACAATACTTCCACTGCTTACTATATGTAGTATAGAAAGTAAAAAAATGTGTACCTAGATAACAATATATGTGATTTAGAGCAGTATCATATTCTAAAACTACCCGGCAGAGGGCAATGGATTTTTTCGGGCATAAAAATCCTTAGCATGGCTTCCTTCAGAAGGGAAGTAAAGCTGGGGTCCCGTGTCATAGATTTACGGCACGTAAAAGAACCTCAAGCCTGATAAAGAGGCCTCTGAGTGAAATTACCAGTCTTTCATGCACAATATAGAATGGGATGAACTCAATTTATTTATTTTATTCTAAAACTGTCCATATTCATACTGCCAAACCTTTCCGAGATTCCAGCTATTCTTCAAGAAATAAATGCCCAACACTACAATCAACATATAAACAATAACTAATTAATACACTATTGAATACATGGCAATATTTTTAGTATGCTGATTACCAGCAAACTGACGTTTTTTTTGTCCATGAACCAAAGGGAAAAAATCACACACTTATTAAAAGCTGCAACTTCAAAACAAAATCAACATGTGAGTGAAGTAGTTCATGCAAGTGGGTGGGAAATTTAAAGTAAAATCATTGCAAGGAAAATTTGTTAGCAATTTATACAACTGTAAATGCCATTTAAATACCATGCCCATTAAATCTATAGATTTTAAATGCTTGTAATTCCGGTAATTGTCACAATATCAATGAAAAACAAACTCTATGCTAAATTTGTAAGTATTTCCAAGTGATGTAGATTAATAATGCTTCTGTTTTTAATCTTAAAGTATTTCCAATTTAATTCAGAAGAAAAAAAATTGAGTTTTTTCATGGTAACTTATGTTAACCATCCCTTAAATAACAAAACACAGGTGTATGGTGATACAAACAATGTTAAAAGCCGAACACAAGCGATATTCCAAAATGCAGAAAAAACAAAACATAAGTAATATTCTAATACCGTGGGAGAACAGGGATCTGTTTGACCAAATTTCATTTAACCTGATGTGGCATTTGAAAAATATTAATGTACTCTAGCTGAATAACAAGACGTTTACGAATATATTTCCTATAAGAAAATACTCAAATACAACCCCTGAATGACGCCTTAAAATTATTCAGTGTTATTCTGACTCACTCTGTATATATAAATGCATACCTGTGGGAGGAAATAAACAAGTTTTAATGCCATTTGAAGCAGATTTCAACCATAAGGAAATCTAGGTCAGTTAGTGTTATGTTTATAGATTCCCATGAGCCTATAGCAAATTTTAAATGTCACTGAATTTTGTTTAACACTTGTGTATATAATTTCAGCTTGATTCAGCCAAATTTGAAAAGTTGCAATTATTGCAAAACATGATCTAGAGAGGTTTCAGCATGCTATAGCTTCAAATAGTGTCATTTTGTTGCTTACTTATCCATCCTGAACTGCCAGTAGCCTTTTTGATCCAAAGCAATCCATCTCATGGGGGCAACAAAACGAGTTTCATCCATATCACCAAGGATCATCTCTCCACCTACTGGTGCTCCTATCTCTCTGTTGGAAAAATAAAGAAACCTATTGTTGAAATAGGAAACAGGACGGTGATGAGATTAACTAGAAATTTAAAATAAAAAATCACTGTTCTTTTCTTTCTTGCTTAATACTTTTCCATGGAACTAAGATACAAATGAATCAGTTAAAAAGCTTCTGGGTCAATTGAATTAATCGCCAAAGTTAATAGCATTTTTGTTTACTATCACAATAGTGCTGGGCTAGAATATTGCCTACCATTTCTCATCTGCCATTCATTATTTGGAGTGTTGTGCTTGCAAATACACTTTGAATTTTGCAATTATACATTTGTGCTATTTGTGAACTAAAGGAGAGAACATTTTGACATATTCTTCTTTTTGGGTTCAATAGAGCAGCAAAGACAGCAGAGGTAACTCAAAGCATTTGTACTGCCTAAGCAGAGAAGCCCATTTTGACTGTGTCATCAAAAATACATATTACAATTTTCTTGGACTTCTTTCCAAGAAAGCCTCTGTCTTCTCTAAATTTTCCTCAGAACTGTTGGTTGTCTGTTTCTTTTTGTCTAATATGGACCCAGTCTGATTAAATTTTTCTGACAACCTATAAATTGCGAATCTGTTAGCAATAGTGTTACCAGGGAATTTCTGTATAAATTCAAGCCGACAGTCCACATGTGACCCTGTTTGAACAAAACTTATCACAATAAACACACTGTTCTGTAGTATACAAAGTGATAACTACACAAAGCTTCACATAATGTTATACCTACTGCACACCAAGCCAAGCATCTTTACACTGAACTGCAAAAGCTGTTACCCAACATAGGTGCATGAGCTAGGCTACTGCAGAGCAAGGTCGTTCAAGTCAGACCCAACAGTCACCAGTTGCATCATTCAGGATAGACCCAATATTAAAGCATTCATTAAAAAGTAAATTCTTCTATCTTCATTACATTACTCAAATACATTTTTGCAAGAAATTACTTCAAATACAAACAATACTCAAATGTTTATTGGAAGTTGGAGGAATACATTCAGAATCATAGTAACGACTGCTTGTGAAGGTACAAAAAAAGTAAGAATTGAAAACTTTCAAGCAACCCCTGCCGTATGACATACTTACATTTGAAATATACAGCTTTAAAGATTTAAAAACTGACTAAACCCATGAAAAAAATCTGTGTTACACTCACATGACTTTCTCTACTCTTTACAAACTATTTTTACAAAGGCTTATTCTCCATGTGCTTCATGTTAATCGAGATGTTAATCTTATTGCTAATTTTCTTGTAGATACAAGGGGAATTGATAGGCTTTAAGCTATAATCAAATATTTTAAGAACTGGTTGCTATGTGGAGTATTCCATTCTCTTTGCATTACCAGGACAGAAAAAAAAATGAATAATGAATTTAAGAAAAAGTATAAGTATTGGAAAATTTAAGGGAATAACAAGCAATATCTCAAAAATGGTTCACTCAACAAAAAAAAATGCATATGACATAAATTGTGTATTTTAATGCGCTCTACATTTTTTGTGTAGTAAAATTTTGTCTATCTCTTATGGTTTACCAGTTATGCAAAAGTCATTCACAATGAAGAATACTTTTGGAGACATTCCCAGAAAATTCGAGATATACATTTCATTTTTTAGGAAAATATCTTAAACATATGATATTTTAATCAAAATCGTTAAGAGCCATTTTTGAAAAAATTAAAATTTTCGAAAAATGTTCCATGTAAAGGGTAATCTGGGGTGGGGGGATTTTCTTGAAAACCTTTGTGTCACATCTCTGAAAGATACTAAACCTAAATACCAAGTTTGGTGTTTATCCAACTGTTCGTTTCTGAGTTATATTGTTCACAGACAAAAAAAAAAAATGCTTTTTTTTGGATTCAGGGGGTCTCAAAACATGTATTTCCGGTGAAATCTCGGTATCGAATTTTTGGGTGGAATACAATACTTCCCCTACTTATTATACGTAGTAGAGAAAGTAAAAATTACAATACAGTGTGTTTTAGTAAGCTCTAATTTTTGCCAAAGTAAGTTTCCATCTATCTCTTATGGTTTTCAAGTTATACAAAATTAATTCAGAATGAAGAGGACTCCATAGGCCATTCACAGAAAATGCATTTTATTAGTCATGCAAATGTCTAAGACTGCCATACTTCCTCTTATAATCAAGCTATAGGATTCACAATCTATCCATGCACAACCTATACGATACCTGTTGAGGTAGAAGGAAAACATTGGCTTGTCAATGAGCCCCTCCTCATACAAATTGTAGAAAAATGGCTTAGTGTTTATCTCTGCAAGATTTTTGTAGCCCAGACCCATGATTCCATCAAATTTGCCATAGACAAACGCTGCTCCAGGCTCAGCTGTTGTTTCAGCAAAAATCTGATTCTTTACAGTTAGTCCTGCTACCTGAAGCACAAGATTTGAACCATTATTGAAATTACACAGTTCAGTTTTTTTTGTTTTTTTTTCCCCATAAAATACGTGGTTTGCTATCACATATTCTTTGAACACACACACAAAAGGTTATTAAGGAACAGAGTGTAATGCTGACTTTTAATTTATCCATTGAGTGCCTCATTTTCACACTCATAAAATAGGCCAAGGGCTAAGTCAGTAAAGTAATGTGATTTAGCCATAAACAGTAAACAAGAATTGTGTGCGCACACACAAAATAAATAAATGAATAAATGTCAAACCTTTCAATGAGTATTAGTCACTATGTTCTCAGGTATATCGCATCACAGTGCATCTGCTGGTCAAAGTTTTTTTTTTATATATAGGTTTCTAGTAGCTTTACGAAAAATAATGAAATTATTAGCATTAAAATATTTGTTCATAGCACCCAATTCATTGTTATAAGAACGAAATGTGCCATAAGAACAAGCTTTCACAGAAATATAGTTTCACTGCTTATAACATCAGTATATGTGCTATTTCATATTTTTGTAACAAACTACCGAAAGATGTTGTTTTGTACAGATTTGCGGAAACTGATAAATACAGGCTACACATAACATCTGTACATTAAAGTACTATTTATTTTTTTCTCAGTGAAATTCATTGGGTGCTCTAGCCTCAAAATGGCCATGTGGTTGATACCTATGAATCACATTCTTCAGAAGCTTGGCATAATCACTGTTAGTTCCACAACTTTCAACTGTTCCAGGCAGAGTAAACCATTTCATCACAATTTGAATTACGTTTTTGCTTCATTTGTATAGGCCGCTTTAACTTCTATGGTCATAATATGGGCTTTAACTTGAAAAACAACTTGCTGTGGAATTTGATGTTGGGTTTAGTCATTTTTACATGAAATTTGCCTTATTTACACTTCCAGACTCTGGAGGGTAGGGAATAATAAAATTCTATTTAAAGAAAAAGTCCCTCCCTCCAGCTGGAAATCAAATCTGAAACCTCTGGGTTGAGAAGCTAGAAGGCTGATGACTTGACCACAGAGGCATCTAATTATGTTACAGCGGATTCATTTTCATCATTTTATATTTCCAAACTAACATCAGAAATTATGTTGTTCCTTTGGTAGTTAAGAACAAACCATTGCCTCTATAATAGGTAAACTAAAAACAGGGAACTCATTGGAAGCTCTTGCTCTAGCATTCAGGGTACTCCAAAATAGCTACAACTGACAAATTTGTGACAAAAATTCACAATGCCATGTTCATTGATCGCTAATTGCAGGTGTGTGAGTTGGCTGACATTGCAACAACATCAATAGACCACATCCACCATATTTTACACAAAGTTTTGGGTAAAAGAAAGCTTTCCACTCTATGGATCTATGTTCATTAAGACTGAGCCAAAAACACATTTAAATGAACATTTCCGAAGAATGTTTATGTTTGTTTAAAAGGCGATTCCAATGAGTTTCTTTGATGTTTCATTACACTAAATGGAAAGTGGATTCATGGCTACATGCCAGAGATAAAAGAGCAGTCCAACAGTGAATGGTAACAGGTGAAAGTGCACCAAAGAAAGCAAAAATGGTTGCATCTGCGGGAAAAGTTATGGCTATGGCTTTCTGGGATTCTCTTGGTGTGGTACTTGCCGATTACTCCCAGAAGGACAAACCATCAGCAGGGAGTATTTTGCTTCACTACTGGATGAATTTAAGGGTGCTATTGAGGCTAAATATCCACATCTTGCAAAAAAATAAGGTTCTCTTTCATCACAATAATGCACCTTCACATGTGTCTGTGATTGTTGTTGCAAAACTGCATGACCTTTGCTTCCAAGTGCTTCCACTCCATATATTCACCAGATTTGGCTTGTGGCAATTACTTTTTGTTGCTTCACAACATTATATTTTACTGGGGGCATTAAAAAGTAAAGTTGTTGTATTGATTTACAAGATGACTATGTTAAAAACATTTCTCTTAAATCTTGCATTTTCCTGGTCAGACCAAGAAATTTTAGAGTGCCTGTCATACACATTTGGAAATTTCTATCAAGTACTTACACATTCCATTTCAATGAATCTAAGTTCTTAATGGTTAAATAACTTCACTAATAACAGATAAAATACTAAATAAACATGATTATCCCTTAGACATTAAATTCTTGAAATGTGATTTGTGTTTTCTAAATTAATTAGTATTTTTAAGGAAGCAGAACAATAAAAGAAAAGCAAAATATTTGGTACTTACTGTGACGTCATCTTGAGAAATGTATCCTTTAACACTTCCAGATCCATAAGAAATAAAAAATGAATCACCATTTGCTTTGTATGTGCTTGAAGCAGAGTGATTGTACTGATTATGCCGTGCTGTAAGTACACAAAAGATATCCAACATTGGGTAGGATTTTCAATTTTATTTTTTTCTTTCTCTACCAATTGCCTATGATTACTAGAGGAAGTTTTACTAGCTGAAAATTAGATACTGAGATTTCATTTGAAATAGTTATTCTGAGGTCTCCTGAACGAAAAAGAAAAAAAACTTTTAGAAAAAAAAAATTTGTGTTGCATGCATATTATGACACAGCGGCTATAGCCCAAGGTTATCGGGAGGTCGGTGTTGGGTAGTCCAGTTGAGTGCCAGGTGGGAAGTGGTGACAATAGAGTGAGTCAACTGTGAGTTGAGTTGCATCGGTCTGTGCAAGGTGAGGAGAGTTGTTGAGTCAGTGAACAAGCTAGCGAGTGCGTTTCAGGTACAACATCAAGAGCGAATCTCCGGGCAAGTTGCTGACAGCTGTTGTGACATACAGTGAGTGCTGTAGTGAGACAGTGACATAAAAAATAGTGACAGTGAAAACTGAGAAGAGTGAAAGTTGAAAAACTGGACAAAGTAACACTGGTGACCAAGATGGAGGAAATGCTTAAAAATTTATTGGTCGGAATGGAGGAGAGCACTTTGAGACAAATGAAGAGTGTTAGGAAGAAACTTAGACTGAAACAAAGAAAATTAAATCCGAACTCGGCTTTACATCAACTTTGTAAAATCAGAGATAAACACTTTGGTGAAAGACATGAAAGTGACATTGTAAAGGAGTTAAAAGAAACTAAATCTGACATGGAAGATAAAGTTAATGTGGTAGAAGGATGCCTAGATCAGCAAGAAGAACGGCTAAATGGGAAGACGAAAGAAAACAAGGGGATGATAGAAGCCGCAATGGACGAGCGTCTGGACCAATAGATGACGGAGAGTGTTGCAGCCCTCAGTTGGTTGGAACTCGGAGACCTTGAGGAGGGAGCAGCTGGAGGATCGAGACATAGAGACGATCCTGAAAGATAAAGAACTTGGTGTACGACCCGTGTGAGCTGATGTAACTCCCACAGGTCTGAGATATGAGAGCTGTTGGATGCAGTAGGACTCCCTGATGGTCAGGAACAATGTGTCCAAGAGAGTATAGGAGTTCACAGCCAGAAGGACTTGGGTGGAACAGCTGGTGCTCCTAAAGAAAACATTGAAAGAAGTCCTCGAGGAAACCCATCCGAGCACTACCAGGGGGCACCTGGATGCGAACAAGACCCCGAAGAAGCTACGTCACCGATTCTATTGGTTGCATCTTCGAAGTGACTTGGAGAGGTGGTGCCCACCATGCGACATCTGTGCCACAGGTCCTGGGCCCCCGTCAACCTCCGATGGTGATTCATTGTGATCGTCCTGCTGTAGTTTGTAGAACTGTTGGAGAGGAACAGCTCCGAGGAGGGTGCTATGGGATGCAGCGACTGTGGCCCAAGATTATTGGGAGGTTAGTGCCGGCCAGTCGAGTCGAGTGCGAGGTGAGGAGAGTTGTTTTGTCAGTGAACAAGTGTGTGTGTTTAGGGTGCGACATAAGAGTGATTCTCCGATCGAGTTGCAGCAAGTGCTACTGAGGCACAACAGGTTGGTAGGTCGTATTTTGACTGCTGAGTGAAGGAACTGTCCAGCGTGAAGAGGCTATGTCATGAAAGAAGTGAAGTGACAGAGTATTGAACTAGTTCACTCAGTGAAGGGAACCCCCAGTGAAACAGTGCCAGATAAAAACAAAACAGTGCTAGCGAAAACTGAGAAGAGTGAAAGTTGAAATACTAGACAAAGTGACAATATGTATGTGCGCGTGTGCTTGCATGTAAGAGAGAGCATAACTAAAAATGTGGGTTAAATACCGAACTTGGTATTTAGGTTCAGCATCTTCTAACAATGCATGCCAAACTACCCCTTGGAAAATTGGTTATTTTTTATTTTCTCAAAAATAGCCCTTATTAACTTTGTTTAAAATACCATATATGAGTCATTCCACATCAAACCAAACACATAAAACATAACTTTCTCCAAGTTTCCTGAATGTTTAGTTTACGTGTTCCATACATAAAATAAATACATGTATTTTATATTTTGAGGAAAATCAAACTATTTTAGGATTTACAGCATACTTAACATTTTTCTTATATGCGCACAACATTACATAAAAGCAATTTATTCTCAGAATACAGAATGGTCAGAATAACAATACATCATTTTGTAGATAAAAACATTGTTGTTTTCTTTATACAAAATACTATTTATTTGGAATAAAAAAACAATCACTTTTTTAAGTATGAGATTTTAAACCCCAATATCTTATTTAACCCCATAATATTAAAGTATGGAAAATATACAGTAGGAATCTGTGGTATATTTTGTTTTAAATATGTTAATATCAAGATGGGATCTTTCCTTAGAAGTATACTTTTAAACAGTTTATTTGTGTTAGGGTATAGGATTTTAGAACATAGACTGTTGACTGACTTTACTGCAGCAACACCCACTACAGCTGGTGCAGTAAGAACATGATAGGCTATCACTTCCGGTGTTCGGTGTAACTTAGCAACTGGAATCTGATATTCTACAAAGCCTCTCTCTGGTGTTTCATTTTGAATGTTACTTTGTGTTCAGCTTTATGCGTTAGAAGTTCATTTTTAGCTCTGTGGTTTCTGAAAGTGCATAATGAGTGAAGTGAAGAAATGGAGCTATGCTTCAATCCATTTAATGTTTCCAAGCAGAACACAAGGCAGAAATTATTAAGCTTAGTTACCTGCAATATGCTTACAAAATTAAAAATGGAGAACTTAAAATTTGTCACTGGACCTAAAACTATGTGATGCATGTCGAAAAAGAAATTCCCAAAGTACATCTCACTGCTAACAGTGGCTGTGTGCTACAATGTATCACTGCCATGAATAATCCAGAAGTGGTTTGAACTTAGTGACCATTTTAAGGCGGATATAGCAATGTGAAAGGGATCCCTGGTATCTTAGAGCTAAATTCATTTATTCCATCAACCAATAATGCAATAATAATCAGATGGTATGCATTTGAGCTTGAAGAAGAAAAAGTGCACTTTTAATTGTAGTTAAGTTGCCTGCCGTAGGATAAGATTGAAAGTTTGAATGTTTCTCAGTTGTATGCCAAATTTAACACTTATGTGTAAACAAACTAGTGCAACTAAAGTACTGTGAGCAAATTGACAAGGCATTTAATGACAGAACTGCTGCTGCTACTCTCCAGCTGCGCCGTGCTGGAATCCTGCTATGCACTACTTTTTAAGTTATTTTATTTAAAATTAACTATACAGGATCCCATCTTTGTTTTATGCAAATCTATATAAATTACTACAAGGAATTTATTTATAATTTTTATAGAAATTTAAACATGTGAGTTAATAGCGATATATAGTTTTTAAATGTTTGGATTTTAAAAAATGATGTAAATAATTAATTATATCAATTATAATAAATATTAAGTAAAAGATGATATATTAAGCTTTGCATTGCACTTTATAACCTAATTTTATTACTTATTGCCTGTGAGATATTCTAATTTAAAGATAGAAAGGTGTGCCACTTTTCACAAATTGGCAAATAAGAATTTAAAATGTAATTCACTTTGTTTTCGTAATCCATGGACAGACTTTGAAGTGAATCAGAGAGACATGATGGTCAGATTTTGTGAAAATTTGTGCGACCTGATGTGGAATGACTCATATAAAAGATATTTGCTTTATCAATAACCTAAAAGTTATTTGGCTGCAATCCTGAGAAGTGATTATGAGCCAGTGCCAAGAGAGCTTTAAATTCTTATGAAAGCTTATTTTTCTATCTACTTCATGTTAATTGAGATAAATGTTTGCAGAAATGGTTTTATTACACATTTCGTTGTAGGTAAAAAACTGATAGAGGCTGAAGCAGTAGCCAAATCTTTAAAAAAAATTGTTAGCTCTATGCTGACTTTGAGATTCCACTGTATGCATACATGGTGAGTTTGAAGTCCACTGACAATCTTCAGGGGGGGACCCTGACTGGAAATTAAGCACAAAAGCTCATATCACCTTGCGTCTGGAAATGCATAGTTTCCACGGTAGATGGCGCTAAAGAACGACATCAAACAAAGAGCCCTGGCACACAGAAATGGCTTGAATACCACCCATGTCACAACAGATGTTCAAAGTGACCTCCATGGGATGCACTGTACGCATTCATACGCCACATCATGGATTGTTCCAATGTTCCAGGCTGTTCCTGGACATGCTGTTGAAGGGTCTGAACATCAAGAACAGGCTCACCATACACAGATGCCCCCACAAGTAAAAATCCAGGTGGTTTAAGTCCAGTGATCAAGCAGGCCATGCAACAGGGCCTCCACATCCTATCCAACGTCTGGGGAAGATGTTGAGGTGTTGGCGAACATTAATGTGGAAGTGGGCTGCTGCTGCATTGTGCTGCAGCCACATTACCTGTTGTATTTTCAAAGGCACATTCTCCAGCAATGGAGGCAGTGTGTTTTGCAGGAAGTCTAGTTACGCTTCTCTGTTGAGGTGTTGTGAAAGAAGAACTGATCCAAGTAGTCAGTTGCCAATAATCCCTGCCCAAACATTGATGCTGAACCACTGCTGTTGAGCTGCTTCAACCATTCTATGAGGTTTTTCTGTACCCCTTAGATGACGATTATGCAGGTTAATGATGTCATCTCTTACCAAAAGCCTCTTCATTGGTGAAGAGGACTGAAGACATAAATCCTATAATGGTGATGGCCTGTTGCACATACCAGCAACAGAATCTTTCCTGTATAGGAAAATCTACCAGTGATAATCCCTGCACACGTTGGAGTTGATAGAGATAATAGCAGTTGTCATGTAGGATACAGATAATTGTCCTTTAGCTTACACCATGTTTGCGGGCCAATTGACCAGGGCTGTTCTCAATATCCACATCTTGTGTATACACAGTCCATGGCTGCCCTGAGGGTTTGTCTGAAAGGACCCATGCTCACACAAACGTGCAAAAAATGGCTCTAAATGTTGTGTGATGTGGTGGTATTGTCTGTCAGGGTATGTGGCTTGGTACATCCTGCCTCTCGACCATTTCCACCTGCTTGGCCATACATGAACACCATCTTGTTCTTGTTTATGGAATGAATACCCGACCAATGTGCTTCTATGTTGCTTAAATCACACTATCTGCAACACACAAAATGCACACTGCAAGTTATGAGAGAATGTCATCAGTGCCATTACTGTGGAAACTGCATTTCCGGACATAAGGTGATATGAACTTTTGTGCTCCATTTGCAGTCAGCAATCACCCCCTGAAGTTTGTTGGTGGACTTAACACTCACTCTGTATACATGAGAAACGAATGTTGACTTAGTACTTCAGAAAAGCATGAAGTATTTGAAAATTCAATCCAACTACAACAAATATCTTGGAAATAGTTAATGCCACAAGAAAATGCATTTGACATAAATTGTGTGTTTAAACAAGACTTACATTAGTAAGTTTTTGTCTATCCCTTATGTTTTACGAGTTGTTCAAAACTGTACAAAATTAATTCAGAATGAAGATAACTTCACAGGCTATGCACAGGAAATTCTACATATATATTTTATTTGTCATATAATCTGAAATATATATTATTTTAATCAAAACTGCTACAGACATTTTTGAGAAAATCAAATATAACAAAATATTCTCCATTTAAGAGTAGTTTGTTGTTGGGAAATTATTCTTGAGAATCTTAGTGTCACATTTTTGAAAGATATTGCAGTTAAATACCAAGTTTGGCATTAACAGACAGAGACAATTGTGCACAGAGACAGACAAACATGGACCTTTCTCTCAATTCAGAATGTCTTAAAACATGTATTTTTGGCGAAATCTCTATATAAAATTTTTGGATGGAATGAAATACTTCCTCTACTTACTAAATATGTATAGAGAAAGCAAAAATGTTTTTTTACTCAGGGCAACTCAAAACATTATTTACAAAGAAGTATTAGGTGGAGTATAACTTCCTCTACTTACTGTAAGTGGTAGAAAAAGTAATAAATATGTAAATAGTAAGCAAATATAAGAAAAAGAATCCTGTTAAACTGATAAAAAATTGCTATGAAGCAAAGTGCTTTCTACCCTATAGACCTAATATGCACATTAATATTTACTACCACATTGTTTCCTCTCTCAGAGAGAAATTTTCAATTTATGTCTACAGACTACTCAAGTCTCAAGCAAAAGCACGCTAAACTTCTTAAGAGAAAAAGAACAACGTTTGTGATTGCATGAATTTGGATGCACTTATAAATTTCAACACACAAAGCAAATAAGGTAGAACTTTTAGGAGTAAGAGAAGAGAGAAGATATCACCTCAGTGCCTAAAATATAGGATGTACCATTAAGAATGCCAGTTTTTAATTGCGCACTGTTGTTGCATTATTGGCATGGGAACATTTCGTTTACATGTTTTGTAATCAGTATTTCTTGCGGTTAGTTATCATTGAACACTTTACAGCGGAACAATGAATATTGATTGTGAAAACACATTACAAATCTGGTGAATGTTATGGAAACTGTGCAAAAGCTTCATATGGCTTTTGGTTGTCATAATGCACCTAATGAGCCAACACCTTCAGACAGATCTGCTCCTCAATTTGGGCAATATTCATTCATTCATTCATTCATTCATTCATTCATTCATTCATTCATTATCTGTTTAACCTCCTCTTAAGTAGGATTTACATCCCCCCAGGACTTACAAGCGGGTGCCTGGGGTCAGAGGCCTGTCGAGGAGCAGACACTCATGGATCAGACAGAGCATCCAGAATGGGTGATCAGATGAAGATGGGTGATGGGATGAAGGAAGTAGATGAAACGAAATGTTGGTGAAATGGATGAAAGGAAAGGTGATGATGGAGCATCTCCGGGAAACCGGAGAACCCAGAGAAAACCTGCCCAGACGCCGCTTCGTCCACCACAAATCCCACATGCAGGTCCCTGGGATTGAACCCGGGCCGCCTCGGTGGGAGGCAAGCGGTCTAACCACTCGGCCACAGCGCCACCCTCATTTGGGCAATAATATTTTGAATTTCTTCCTTCAATTCTGGTATTGTTCAGGCATTATTTTTATAAATTTGTGATTTTAAATACCCCAAAGGAAGAAGTCACAGAGTGTTAGGTCACATGACCTTGCTGGCCATTTCTGATTGTCACTGTGTGAAAGAACTCGGACTGAAAATTTATTCCTTAGCAAAGCTATTGTATTGAGTGAGGTGTGGCTAGTAGTGCCATCCTGTTGGAACCATAATTACTCAATATTGAATCATTAAGGTAAGGCCATAAAAATGTTTCAATCATATTCTGGTTGTCCTCCTTAGTGTAGTGGTGTGTGTGTAAACTCTAGTTCCCAAGGTCGCGGGCTCAAACCCAGTGGAGGGCGATGGATTTTTTCAGGCATAAAAATCCTTAGCATGGCTTCCTTCGGAAGGGAAGTAAAGCCGGTGGTCCCATGCCGTAGATTTACAGCACATAAAAGAACCTCAAGCCTGATAAAGAGGCCTCTAAGCAAAATTACCGGTCTTTCACGCACAATATAAAATGAGACATTAAGGACCACAGCAATTAAAGAGTGTCCATAAATAAAACTCAATTTAATTTAATCATATTCCAGTAGCGTTGTCCACTCACTGTCATGGCTTTCCCATTCTCATCTTCAAAGAAGTAAGGCCTGATGACCTCACCAGCTCAAAATCCACACCACACAGTTACTCTTTCCAGATGCGTGCTTTTTGAATGGGTTACACTTGCAGGCATGCAAATGAATATCCTTTATGAGAATTCGCTGGGGGCAGCTTTTTGCAATGCCCAACTGTTGTGAACGACGACGAATTGATTTTGTGGGCTCACAGCAACACTATCGTGCACAATTGTGATGTTCTCATCAGATCGGCTGGAACGAGAGCGCATTGGAGTTGTGATGACTCAGAGCCATATGAAGCTTCCGCACAGTTTCTGCGTAACATTCACCAGATTTGTAATGTGTTTTCACAATCAATATTTGCTGTTCCATGGTAACTAACCGCAAGAAATACTGATTACAAAAAATGTAAACAAAATGCTCCCATACCAACAATGCTACAATAGTGCACAATTAAAAACCAGCATTCTTAATAGTCCATCCTATAGTATTACAATATGTTGTTCCAGTTATAACATAAAAACATCTTATAATTTTAAGTTGGGTTTGCTCCTATACTCTATAATTAACCATATCAGAAAAATGTAACTCTTCAAAAATTTGTGTTCAATGTCTTCTGGAATTTTAACAGAACTCTGTACAAACAGAGGGAATTGTACTTACTGCAAGCAATACTGTAACATTCCACTGAAGGGATCCACAGATCTGAAGATCCAGTGTCAAAGACAACCTCAAAGCTTTGTGGAGGATTTCCAATCTGGATTTCACCGAAGTACTGAGCCTAGAAATTATTTCAAACATGTTACAAAACATTGCATTTGTTATCAGAATGCTGCTATCTGCAGTGAAACAATCAAGACTCCTGAATGTATAATATAATCACATTATGTCCCTTACATCAAAGTAGTTCTTGAGGGTTACTCCTCCCTTGGAAGCAAGGTTCATGCCACGCATGCATCCACCAGATGAGTGTCTTTGTGTTTCACGAGCAGATTGCTGTCTCCTCAGGGGAATCCTGTAAATTAACACAGGATAGTTTGTCACACTGATTCATAAAGTCAGGTTCACTGGAGGTACATTGAAAAGAGAAACCAAGTATTACATTCACATAACTTTCTCCACCCGCTATCATTTACTTTTAAATCTCTTCTACGAACTATTCTTACAAGTGGAGGAAGTATTGTATTCCACCCAAAAATTTGATATCAAGATTTCACCAGAAATGCATTGAGGTCCCTTGAACAATAAAAAGAAAAAAATCTTATATGTTGTATTCACATGACTTTCTCTACCTTCTATCACTTATTACAAATTATTCTTACAAAGGTTTATTTTTCTATATACTTCATTTTAATTGAGATAAACCTTTCCGGAAACAGCTGCATTACACATTTTGTTATAGATACAAAGGGAACAGCGATAGTCAAATGTTTAAGAACTGAACGTTATATGCTGGCCTTAAAATTCCATACTACTCTTTCCATGGCACTGCAAGAAAGAGCTGAAAATTGACAGGACTTGAAAGAATGAGTTAAGTATTCAACAATTCGAACCATTAATAATGGATATCTTGGAAATGGCTGATGCCACAAAAAAGTTATTTGAAATAAATTGTGTGTTTTAAAGATATCTACATTTTTTGTGTAGTACGTTCATCTATTGCTCAATGTTTACTAGTTGTGCAAGATTATATAAGTTTACTTCCGAATGAAGAGGACTTCGCAAGCTATTCCTAGAAAATTCAAAATATACATTTTATATGTAATGTAAATATCATTAATGTATAGTATTTTAATAAAAATTATTAAGAGTCATTTTTCAGAAAATCAAACCATTCAAAAAATGTCCCATGTAAAGAGTTGTTTGGGGTGGGATTTTCTTGAAAACCTTTGTGTCATATCCTTGGAGGGTACAGAACTTAAATACCAAGTTTGGTGCGTATCCAACATTTGAGTTATGCTGTTCACAGACACACACACACACACACACACACACACACACACACACACACACACAAACATTTTTCTAAAAACATGTGAGAGAGCAGCATAACTCAAAAACAAAACTTCAGATAAATACAAGTTCAGCATCTTCCAAAGATGTAACATGAAGATTTCCAAGAAAATATGCCCACCCTTACCCAAACTCCCTCTAAATGGTTTTGATTTTCTCAAAAATGGCTCTAGTGATTTTGGTTAAAATACTATTGTTTAGAACATTTACTTGACTAATAAAATGGATATCTTGAATTTTTTGTGTATTTTGACAAAGACTAACTACATGCAAAATGTAGATATTGTTAAAATATGCAATTTATGACAATTGTTTTTATTATATTAATCATTTTCAAGATATTCATTGTTCTTGTAATGTATATATCTAGAGTTATAAGTATTTTACATTTTTTAAAGCGCTACTTCACTATTCCTTTATTTCTTGTGGAAGTCATGCAAAAGGTATGGAATTTCAAAACCTGTTTTTTAAACTCTTGACTATTGCATCAGCCTCTTATTATTGCTATTAAATTATTTGTTTAAATGCTTATCTCGATTAACATGAAATAGATAGAAAAATAAGCTTTTGTAAAAATATTTGTAGAAGAGATATAAAAATAAATGATAATTATGTCATGTGAACATTACACAACAGATCGTTTGTTCTATCTACTTCATGTTAATTGGGTTAAATGTTTGCAGAAATAGCTCTGTTACAAATTTCTTTGTAGTTATAAGAGGGATTATGGAGGTTGAAGTGATAGTCAAATCTGTAAAAAGTGGCCTTTTAAATGCAACTCTTTGTATTACATAATGAGAAAATAAAAGAATGATAATTTAGTATTTTAAAAAATGTATGATAAGGTTCTGAAAAATTCAAATCAGTAAAAATGAATGTCTGAGAAATGGTTAATGCCACAAAAAGGTTTATTTGACATAAATTGTGTATTTTAATGAGATCTATATTTTTGTATCCAGTAAGTTTTTGTCTATAATTTTTAGTTTACCAGTTATACAAGATGTATGCATAATGAAGTGAACGTCACAGGCTTTTTGCAGAAAATTTAAGATATACATTTGATCATCATGTAAATTTCTTAAACATATGGTACTTTAACCAAAATTATTAGAGCCATTTTTGAGAAAATAAAAAAGAACAGAAAATATTCCATGTATAGGGTAGTTTGAAGATGCTGAACATAAATACAAAGTTTGGTGTTTATTTAAGTTTCCATTTTTGAGTTACTCTACTTACTTTTACACTCTCCCGCACTTTTCTCTCCCTCTCATTCACATATACAAATGGACCTTTTTCTAAAAGTGCTTATTTCATGTTCAGGGCACTTCAAAATGATAGAGAATATAAAAAGCAGGACTTATGTATGTTCAGCTTTATCTCTGATATAAACATAAAATGTTTAAGAGCAGAATATATCCAAGAAAGGGGACCTAATTCACAAGTAAATATAAATTGAAGTGAAGTAACGAATGTGAGTGATATAACACAGAGATTGCTTGAAGGAAACTTACTTGATCCTGGCTAAGACAGCTGTCGAAGCAAGCAATAGAAACAAGAGTTTAATCCTCAACATGGCTCTTACTGCTCCTGGCTTTAGACGAGAAGTAAAAGTGCATGTGACAAATACAAGGCTCAATATATAGCAAATGCTTCAATATATGGCCTTGAGTCAGTAATCTGTAACAACATTGTGTCTGAAATCAAGAAACAGTGATCATGCCACAGGACATCTGTATCCTGTATGAACAAAAGAAACATCTGCCATACATCATGCACCAGATATGTATTGAGCAGCGTTTTGTATCCTTCTGGAGCATTCTGATTGCGCTGAAGACTAGGTAATCTGTAAAATGTTATCGTTAAAGGTAAATTAACCATTACAATGTGTTTGAATAAGACTCCAAATATGTCAGTAAAGTGATTAGAGAAACTGTGTGAAATGGTAGTAAATCAAGAATGGTATATGGAGTAGAGGTTTTGGGACCTTCACTGTGAATGTTTTGTAGAGAGGCGTTGGAAAAAAAAATCGAGTTTTATTTATGGACGTCTTTAAGTACAATGGTACTTAGCGTCCCATTCTATATTGTGTATTAAAGATTGGAAATTTTGCTCAGAGGCCTCTTTATCAGGGTTTAGGTTCTTTAAGTGCCGTAAATCTATGACACAGGACCACCAGCTTTACTTCCCTTCTGAAGGAAGCCATGTTAAGGGTTTTTATGCCTAAAAAAATCCATGTGTTTGAACCCACAACGTCGGAAACTAGAGGCTGTAATGGAGAGAGGCATTAGGATTGCCTAAAGCTTCACCAAAGGGAGTGGCATTGGCTGAGTTAGAGAGGAAGGGTTATGCAGAGAAGTTTAAAATATCGCCGCAGGATTTTGAAATTAGGGGATCACAATTTGTTTAAAGAATATGAAATTCCAAACGTAAGTAATGAAAGTTAACAGCTGGATGGATCAAGTATAGAAAATTTACAAGAAATTTGGATTGGGGGAGTCATGGAAATTTGGAGATCAAAGTAGAGTAGGGTTTTGGAAGTTAGGCAAAGAATAGAAGATAGGCAAGAGATTTGGGCTAGTTTTAGAGATAAGAGTTCTTTAAAACTGTATAGAATAATTAAAGATTTGGGAAGTGAAAAATATGTGGACTGACTACTGTGATAAATTTGGGAGGGAAGGATTTGTGTGGATGTCATCAGCAGCACTGTTTTTAAAGGGGAAGAGAGTGTTATGTGTGGGGAATTTGAAGGAGTATTTCAATGTTTATTAGAATGTGATGGGGTGAAGAGATGGATGGAGGGTATATGGGGAATTAAATGGGACAATTATAAAAATAAATTATAGCACTTAAAATGCTGATATGGAATCAACAGGAATAAAATAATGGTAAAAGTTAACTTGACACAACCCTGACTTGCTATTTGGGTTGCAGGGATACTTTTCCTCTCAACAAAGCATATGTTAACTATTAAGGCTAGCTGCTTTCTTATAATAGCTGTCAAACATTTGAAGTCATAAACTACTCAGTTTGTTGTTATTGCAGCTGAAAAGTATTTCCAGTGGGGAATGTTTGCTACACTGTATGTACATATTATGGAAAGGTTCCCAGTTTTCGGCTGGTCCCTAATTGAAAGGAAGTTAATCCTTGCCAGGTAACACACACTCGATAGATGAAAGGGAGGTTCAAAAGTATGTAAATACATATCAGGACCATGTAAACTGTTGACTAGCCTCTGGTTTTAAAAAAAAAGATCAGGTCTTCAAGTAGCTCAGATTTAATAGAGCCTTGGATTTGCGAGACTCTACTGTAGAGGGTTTTATGTGGGGTCCAGTTTTTTGTATAACTAGTAAGCCATAAGAGATAGACAAAAACATACTATACAAACACATTTAGATCTCTGTAAGGCACACAGTTTATTTCAAATAAGGTTTTTGTTGCATCACCCGCATATTTTTTGTTATTGGTTTGAATGTTTCAATAGTTGGTCATTTTTTGAAGTGCTGTCAACATTCATTGCATGTCATTTTTATGATGTCATAAAAAGTATGGCATTTCAAGGTCATTGTATAACAATGTATATTTTAAAGATTTGACTATTGCTTTGGTTTCCTCCATCCCTCTTGTACGTACAACAAAATGTATAACGAAAATATTTCTGCAAACGTTTTGATTAACATGAAGTAGGTAAAAAATTAAGCTATTGTAAGTATAGTTTGTAGAAGCTACTAAAAAAAATATATCTGTGATACATTCACACAACTTTCTCTATCCTCTTATCATTTACTAGTAAGTATACAAACTATTCTTACTAAAGCTTATTTTTATATTTACCACATTTTACTACAAATAAACATTTGCAGAAATAGCTACATTACACATTTCGTTATAGATACAAAGAGAGTAGTGATAGTCAAATGTTTAAGACGCTATACGCTAGCCTTAGAATTCCATACTGTTTCCATGCAATCGTGAGAAACAGCTCAGTGTTGAAAGGACTTTAAAGAATGATCAAGAAATGAACAATTTGAACCTTTAATAATGATATCTCAGAAATGGCTTATGCCACAAAAAAACTTATTTGAAATAAATTGTGTGTTTTAAGGGGATCTACATTTTTGTGTGGTACATTTTCGTCTATCACTTACGTTTACCAGTTATACAAGATTATACAAAATTTCTTCTGAATGAAGAGGACTTCAAAAACTACTCTCAGAAAATTCAAGATATACATTTTATTTGACATGTAAATATCCTTGATATATGGTATTTTAATCAAAATTGTTAGCCATTTTTTTAGAAAATAAAAATTTTCAAAAAATGTTTTCCTTGTAAAGGGTAATTGGGGGGGGGGGATTTTCTTAAAAAGCTTTGTGTCGCATCCTTAGAAGAAACTAAACTTAAATACCAAGTTTGGTATTTATTCGACTTCTCATTTTTGAGCTATGCTGTTCACAGACACACACACACACACACACACACACACACACACACACACACACACAAACCTTTTTGTAAAAATGCTTTATTTGGATTCAGGGGGCCCCAAAACATGCATTTCCAGTGAAATTCGGTATCAAATTTTTGGGTGGAATGCAATATCTTCTGTACATACTAAGTACATGGTAGCGAAAGTAAGAAGTGATAGTGGGTAGAGAAAGTCATGTTAAGTAACATCAGAATTTTTGTTATTAACTCCCCACAGAAGCAGTTTAATACCAGTTTTCAAAACACAACACTATAATATGTAAGTTGCACAGGGACAGGAGAGAAAGGTTAAGTGCAATTGACGGGGAGGAAGAGTGAGGTAGATACAGTGATAAAGAGAAGAGAAGACCATCTGCATTTAACACAATAATATGAGCAGAGCTGTGTGTAATAAAACTCTGACCAACAATCTTTTCAAATTTGAATGTAACTGATGTTAATGTGTGTAAAGGCTATCCTGAAGCTAAAACTCATACATTGGAAAGAGAGAGAGAATGTGTGTGTGCACGCGCATGTGCATATGTGGGTGAGAGAGAGAGAGAGCAGCATAACTCGGAAATGAACAGTCAGATATATATATATATATTTATTTATTTGTGCTAGCAATCTTCCTTAGAATATGGCTATACATCAGCCCAAGCTGTTATCTTGCCATATTCTACCCATATTACACTCTTATTATAACATAAAAAATGATAATAATAAAAATAATAGTAATGATACCAAAATAATAATCTTATAATAATAATAATAATAATAATAATAATAATAATAATAATAATAATAATAATAATAATAATAATAATAATAATAATAATAATATAATTACATAACTTAACATCACATGATGAAATTAATTTACATCTCTTTTTATTGTCCATAACCATTTCTTTTTTACTTTGGACAGGTACTCTCCTACCTTTTTACTATCCTTGTTAAAAATCTTGCGTAAAGGTACTTTCCTGTCCAGTTTGAACCATTTCCCATTTATAGCTTGCTTTCTGCAATGCTGTGTACCTTTACAATCAAACACGATATGTTCTAAATCTTCTCTTTCCCCACATATTGGACACTGGTTCTGTGGGAACCCATTTCTTATTCCTATTAGTCTCCATACACCTGCTCGTACCCAGGCTATACTTTCTCTTTGTTCCTTATTTGAGTTATCCACATACTGTTCTCTAGCCCATACATTTTTTATTAATATATATGATTCCAAGGAACTGTTCTTCCCAATGTTGCTAAATAAATTTTGTATCTCTATATCTTCAAACCTCTGCCTAGCTTCTTTCCAAAAACTCTTAACATTATTTTCCCTCCTTCTCCAAATTTCTCCCAGACCACTATTTTCCAAATTAGTTTGTATACTATAATTCCACCCATTTTTCTTTAAGCTCCTTTCTTGGAATTCCAAACACTGCCTCAACAGTTCTTCTCTTTTAAGTTTAATAGTCTGTACAAATATTTAAGAGCTCTCTCCATTATTACCCCTTTTCCCCCCACTCTCTGCATTTCAATTAGAACAAATTCCTTAACTGTAGCATTTGGCAGGCCTAAAACTTCTCTACAAAAACTTCTATGTACCATATCTATCTCTTCCCAGCCTCGTTCTACTCCCCATATTTCACTTCCGTATAACATTTTTGCTTCAACTACTGTGTTATATATTTTCTCTAGCCATTTAACATTTATATCTGGTATTCTGTATTTGCACCCTCTAATCGCTGACATTGCCCCTTTCCCCTTTGTCAATACCAGTTTCTTCTGTTTCTCCCATTTTCCACCCCCATCCATTTTAACCCCTAAATATATACAATCTCTGACCACTTTATATTCCTTCTCTCCATTCTTCCACTTTTCATACTTGCCCAGTTTGGCACCTTTTTTAAACACTATAATTTGAGTCTTCTCTTGATTTACTTTCAGATTTCACTCATCACAGTATTTATTCATTTGCTGTAGGGACTGCTTCAGACCAATCGTTGAAACTGATCCTATCACTAAATCATCAGCGAATAATAACCCAGGGATTGATACCTTAAAGTCAGATATATAGCAAACTTAGTATTTAAGTTCAGCACCTTCCAAGGATATGACATAAAAGTTTTCAAGATAATCCTCCCCTGAATTAACTTTTGTAATGAAAATGTTTGGTTATTTATTTTCTTAAGAACAGCATTAACAGAGTTGATTAAAATGCCACATGTTTAAGATATCTGCATAATCAATAGAATGTATATCTTGAATTTTCTACAAATAGCCTGATAGCTGCCTTCATTCTGAATGAATTTTATATAATTTTGTGTGACTTATAAACAATAAGAAACACAAAAACTTACTACATATCTATGATATGAGATCAGTATCTCATCAAAACACACAATGTCATATATTTGTTTTCTTTTTTGTAATTAACCATTTCCAAGATATTTGTTACTGTTGATTTTAATTTTCCAGCGTATCATACATTTTTTTTAAGTGCTAAGTGTGAGCAGAGATATTTTCTAAGTGACTGAATATTTATTATGCTTTTGTAGATTATACTATGTGCTCCGAAAGTAGCTCTGTGAATGTACTAGAGTGACTATAAGGTCTGCAACCACAGCAGTTGATACAAACATAGAACAGCAACTATAGAACATTTTCCAGATGTGTGCCACCATTCTCAGCACACTTCCTCAAAATTTTACCATGTACTATCCCATGCAGAAGAAGTGCTGACTTGAAGTTGCTCTCAGTTTTAAATATTATTCAAGAGATATTCCTAGAGCTAGGTCTGGCCCAATAAACTTCTGCTTGTCTTGCAAGTTCATCAACTTTTTCATTTCCCATTATGCCACTATGACCTGGCACCCAGATGAGTTGAATTTCATTCTGTTATGCAAAGCTTGTGAACATATTTAGCAATATAAAACCAGTCCTGACATTATCTTATGACTACTTAGAGCCTTAAGTGCAGCGCACAGCATTCTTAGAACCAACATCCAAGTTTTCTCATTATGGCCACTCTTTCTTAGGTCAGTGAATAACTCATGCCTGCCAGCTCAAAGACAAAGGAGGCAGGAAAATGTTGTAAAATCAGATTGTTGACCCAGCAGCATAGCAAGAGCTATGAAACCACCACAAACTTGCCAGTTGTGTCCACTTTAGTTCAGTTAGTTCCAGCAGTAATAACAGCAGTTCCAAATTTTTATATGATTCTTTGAGGATCACTGAATAGGTAATGGGCACTGAACCGAAAACCTTTCCATTATAAAGGAGGACACCTTTGGAACTTTGCTTGGAAGCCTCAATGAACAGTCTCTATTTAGTTGGGTCATAGTGGAATTTGAAGTTTTAGTATAAGTTCTTTCACATTACTGCAATATACAAGATGGTCATCTTCGGAGAAGGAGAATTTAATACCTGTTTTGCATCGTCAATACCAACAGACTGATATTTCTTAACAAGTCAGCTAACTCTTTAGGGAGCGCAAGATCCCTCACTAAGTCATTTAATTCATTTTGTTTAAA
Organism: Deroplatys truncata; assembly: GCA_030765065.1. Taxonomy (NCBI): domain Eukaryota; kingdom Metazoa; phylum Arthropoda; class Insecta; order Mantodea; family Mantidae; genus Deroplatys; species Deroplatys truncata. The sequence continues at coordinate 21,562,398 of CM060977.1, forward strand.
ACACTATGTTCTACAGCAGCATTCCATTGGATGTGCCTAGAACTGCCAGGCTTTCCTGGGTACCCCTTAAGTATCTTCATAAATTAAAGCAGTACAAAAGCAATCGTTAAAACTAAATAAAATCTTGAGGATTTACCCTATCATACAACATAACAAAAGACACAAAAGATTGCAAATGCACCTGGAATATGTGATGTGCACATTTATAAATCTATTTGTTATGTTCCTTTGAAATGAAGACATTGTTTTTATTGTTGAACACATCTTTTGAAGAGATGATATACAGGGTGGAAGTGAAATAAGTGAGCAGCTTAAAGGGCATGATAGGTTGCAATAGCAGGAAGAAAAATGTTTGTGACATTTTGTAATTATGTGCATAGTTAATAAATCGGGTTCAAAGTTAACAAATTACAGCAACCTTGCATAAACCTGGAGATGATCAACAAAGAGGGATGATGGGTTGTGTTTTTTTGCTAGTTTGTAAACATAACAAGTAGGAGCGAAAGCCAGTCACATGCTTCTGCATGTAGACAAACTAGCAGTCATGCGGGTAGCCTTTACTTCCTCAGTGCCGTGTATTTATAATGATTATGAAGCCTCACAGTCAACGATCAGATTGTGTAAAACAATATATCAAAATGCTGGTTTAATGCCCCTGAGCATGTGAACCCTCTAATTGAATGAAGCTATTTGTGATATGATCAATGCTTACTGCAAGGGATGTCCAAAATGAAGTTGCAGAAGAAACTATTGAACTTTGAAATTTACCACCACCTGTAGGCCAAACTGAAAGGAATTATTTTGTTCTGCAACCTCATTATAGTCATCCTTTATATAGAAAGGTTGGTTATATAAACAATATTTTAGATAAAAGTATTAGCTGTTATAGATTTACAATAACAAGTCTCCGCTATTAATCTCTTGCCATCAAACACACTTCTATTCATTATGATTCAGTGTAATGCTTCTGCATTTTCGAGCTCTCCTCTTATCCAAATCAGTGACATGATTGTAGCATAATTTAAATTGTAAAATCCCATATTTAACTTTGGTAGAAACAAGTGATAAGAAATGGGAACGAAAGCTGCACGGCTGGTGTCAATATTCCTTCCCCTTCCTAACATGCACAAACCCAGATCAAAACCATGCAAGTGACAGCTCCAGACAACAGCGAAGGCAGGGTTGCTATATACCATGGGATTTAATATGAAATCCTGGAACGTTTTACGTTAATTTCTAAGAAACTGTTCAGTGTATACGAAAAGTTCAAAGGAATTAATTGTTGCTTATGAATCACAGTCATGATGTAGCTGAAAATCAGGAAAATGCACCTAATAGTTATCAGAGATAATCAACCATAACTTTGCGGAAACAATATTTTTTACATGTAGCGTATGTAACAGTAATGTGGTATTACACTTCTTACTTTATTTAACCAAGGGAAAGCACTGGTGAAAGCTGCATACATATTTCACTTCCACACTGTATACATAGGTTCAGTGTATGAGGCACAGAAAAATTCCCATAAACAACTGTACTTCATTGCTATTGGAATGGACTTTATCCTTGGGCACCATATTGGGACGGACTTTATTGTGTGTTTTATTTGTACGGTATCAGTTTGCAGGGGGAAAAGGGAGGGGATCGGTGAAATATCGGAAGAGCATGGATATATGTAGGGTTCTCTTAATCTCGGGTCGTGTTAACCGATGACATTTATATGGTTTTATACATTTTATTCAATCCTTAAAACCATTACCGTAATCAATGTCCACACAACTATATTTAACAACTGGCCACACAAATATATTTAATTACACCATTGCCAACTAGAGCTATAGCCACACGATAGCCTGTGGTGTTTCACACGTCTGCTCACATTGGATTCCAGAGTACAAGTGCTTGTATTTAACTTTCGGTTCGCATTCCTGAAGGTTACTTAACCCTAACTTTCTGCCTGCCTTGTTTCCCCAACTCATACATGTGTCGTTATTACAATAGGAATGTTCAGCCCGCATTCCGATCCCCTAATGGTATGTTTACTTCCCGGCTTATACCTACTCTGTACAGTCTTATAAAAATATGTTACATGTTTCTACATTTATTTAGGTGATATGCAAATAGACTTTATATATTATTATGCTTCAGCATATCGCTTCACATTGCAGTTTTTTCACTTTATCGAGAAATTTTCAAATAGGTTCAATGTTCGATGGTGAACAAATTAGAAGACTACCTAACTAAACGAAGAGAAGTTCAACTGTGAAGCCTTTTAGTCAACTACGTGTACTTAAGCTTCACTTACATTAATTTATTTATGTAGTAGTAGTTTCCCAGACTAATGCCAATATCTTCAGTTACTCACTGATTGCTGCATTTCATGTACTTACGTTCCCCCAATGACCGTGGTGGACATTTGATATACTTCTGTAATAGCCTGTCCTCTTGTTGATATTTCAAAATTCATTGCCTTATCTTTTTATTATTATGTGAACACCTTTTCCCATAGCCCTAGCTCAGCGGGACCATTTGCCAATTTTAGTAGTTTTACACCGTTTATTATGTTACAGTTTTCTTCCCAGAAATGGTGGGCTACTGCAACTTGTCTGGTTGTTTAAATCTAATAATTCCCAAGTGTTTCTTTAGCCTGGTGCCTATATTCTTGTGGATTTATCTGATGTAAACTGTTTCATAATCTCTGCAGTTAATTCTGCAAATCTTTCATTTTTACTTTCTGTACTACTTACCTATAGTAAGTAGAGGAAATATTGCATCCACTCAAAATGTTAACAAAATTTCACCAAAAATACACATTTTCCTGAAGCCAAAAGAAGGTATTTTTACAAAAAAGTCTGTGTGAGTGTTAACAGTAACAGTGTTAAACTCAAAAACAAAAAAATACCAAACTTGGTATTTAAGCTCAGCATCTTCCAAGGATGCAACATGAAGATTTTCAAGAAAATCCATCCACTCCAAACTACTTCTGCATGAAAAAAATTATTATTTTCTGATTTTCTCAAAAGCCTATTGCATCATCAATACTTCTTTTTTTAATTCTCCTGAGAACCAATATTCATGAAGTGTTTGATCTTACAAGATCAAGGACCTGAAACAATCTAATTATAATTCCACTTCTAATAAAATTTGCATGCGCAAATTAAAAATATAAAATAGGCTTAGATACCCTGTCATTTTTATCATAAAATAATTACCTTGAATTTTCTGTGAGCTACCCATGAAGTCCTCCCATTTTGAATGACTTTTGTATAATTGATAAAGCCTAAGAGACAAAATCTTCCTACACAAAAAATGTAGATCTCATTAAAACACACAATTTATGTCAAATTTTTGTGTAACATTAGCCATTTCCTAGATGTTCTTTGTTATTGGTTTGAATTTTCAAATACACTTTTTTTCAAGTGGTTAGTAGCAATTAATTTTTTTTTCAAGGTCATACTAAGAGCATGGAATTTCAAAGCCATCACATAGTGACTTGCTCTTTAAAAATCTGACTATTGCTTTAGCTTTCCATTTCTTGTTCTTTGTTAGGCCAGAGTCTTTATCAGGTTTTTTTTGTTTTATTTTTTTATTTATGGACACTCTTTAACTGCTGTGGTCCTTGGCATCCCAATCTATATTGGGTGTGAAAGAACGGTAATTTTGCTCAGAGATCTCTTTATCAGGCTTGAGGTTCTTTTACGTGCCGTAAATCTATGACATGGGACCACTGGCTTTACTTCCCTTCCAAAGAAAGTCATGCTAAGTATTTTTACGCCCGAAAAAATCCATCGCTCTCTGCTGGGTTTGAACATGCGACCTCAAGAACTAGAGGGTAGCATGCTAACCACTACTCTACGGAGGATCACAAGAGTCATTATCAGGTTGAGTCTGGTTCATCAGAGGCTTGTTATGAGATCTGAAAGCAATCTAATAGGTCGCCCAATGGGTTGCTAGGCCCAGAGGGATAGAATTGTGGGGTTCTCACTGGTGTAGCATTTCCACTACATCAAGATGTTAAGAATATACAGCATATACTTGGTCCCTAGTGCATTATCTGTAAGAGTAGGTTGAACCACAGGCAGGGTGAGGTTGGGATTTGGATAGGAGAGGTTATAGAATGCACATCACCACCCCTTGCAAATTTCAATTGCAGCTATTTCAGAAGATAATTCCTGTTTTATGAGATCGTAACAAGCCATATGCCTAACATTTGTCTGGAGGATGAGAATGATGATTATGATGATGACGACTATCGCTTTAGCCTACCATAACCTTCTTGTACCTAAGTTTATCTCAACAAAAGTATAAGTTGAATAGTTTGTAGGAGAAGGAATACAGAAAATCATGTGAATGTAACACTTTTTTTTAAATCTTTTTACTTTCTCTACTACGTATAGTAAGTAGGGGAAGTATTGTATTCCACCCAAAATTTCGATACCGAGATTTCACCGGAAATACATGTTTTGAGACCCCCTGAATCCAAAAAAAGTATTTTTGGAAACATGTCCGTGTGTGTGTGTGTGTGTCTGTGAACAGCATAACTCAGAAACAAACAGTCGGATAAACACCAAACTTGCGACACGAAGGTTTTCAAGAAAATCCCCCCACCCCAGAGTACCCTTTACATGGAAGATTTTTCGAAAATTTTAATTTTCTCAAAAATAGCTCTAACGATTTTGATTAAAATATCACATGTTTAAGATATTTTTATGACAAATAAAATGTATATCTTGAATTTTCTGGGAATGTCTCCAAAAGTATTCTTTATTGTGAACGACTTTTGCATAACTGGTAAACCATAAGAGATAGACAAAATTTTACTACACAAAAAATGTAGATCACGTTAAAATACACAATTTATGTCATATACATTTTTTTTGTTGAGTGAACCATTTTCAAGATATTCCTTGTTATTCCCTTAAATTTTTCAATACTTATTTTCTCAAATGGGAATTCCTTATTCATTTTTACTTTCTCTACTACGTATAGTAAGTAGGGGAAGTATTGTATTCCACCCAAAAATTTGATACCGAGATTTCGCCGGAAATACATGTTTTGAGACCTCCTGAATCCAAAAAAAGCATTTTTGGAAACATGTCCGTGTGTGTGTGTGTGTGTGTGTGTGTGTGTGTGTGTGTGTGTGTGTCTGTGAACAGCATAACTCAAAAACGAACAGTCGGATAAGCACCAAACTTGGTATTTAAGTTCAGTATCTTCCAGAGATGTGACACGAAGGTTTTCAAGAAAATCCCCCCACCTCAGACTACCCTTTACATGGAAGATTTTTCGAAAATTTTAATTTTCTCAAAAATGGCTCTAACGATTTTGATGAAAATATCATATGTTTAAGATAATGTCATGAGAAATGAAATGTATATCTCGAATTTTCTGGGAATGTCTCCAAAAGTATTCTTCATTGTGAACGACTTTTGCATAACTGGTAAACCATAAGAGATAGACAAAATTTTACTACACAAAAAATGTAGATCGCGTTAAAATACACAACTTATGTCATATACATTTCTTTTGTTGAGTGAACCGTTTTCGAGATATTGCTTGTTATTTCCTTAAATTTTCCAATACTTATACTTTTTCTCAAATTCGTTATTCATTTTTTTATGTTCTGGACATGCAAAGAGAATGGAATGCGCTACATAGCAACCAGCGACAAAATATTTGACTATCGCTTAGAAGCTACCATATTCCCCTTGCATCTACATGAATATTACCAATAAGATTGACATATCAATATCTCGATTAACATGAAGCATATGGAGATTAAGCGTTTGTAAAAATAGTTTGTACAAGAGTGGAGAAAGTCATGTGAGTGTAACACATCAGATTTTTTTTTATGTCCTGGACATGCAAAGAGAATGGAATGCGCCACATAGCAACCAGCATTAAAATATTTGACTATCGCTTAAAAGCTACCATATTTCCCTTGCATCTACAAGAAAATTACCAATAAGATTGACATCTCGATATCTCGATTAACATGAAGCATATGGAGAATAGGCGTTTGTAAAAATAGTGTGTACAAGAGTAGAGAAAGTCATGTGAGTGTAACACATCAGATTTTTTTTTTGTCTTGGATATCCAAAGAGTATTAATCTGTGGCAAAGGGAATGGTGCTGCACCTAGCAACCAGCTATTAAGAGATATGTATGTGCTTAAAGGCTACTGTTTTTCTATATTGCCCTTGTAAATATATTTTCCCCTACATCTACAAGAAAATTAGCAATAAGATAGGGTCTGCAAATGTTTATCTCGATTAACATGAACTAGATGGAGAATAAGCGTTTGTAAAAATACTTTGTACAAGAGTAGAGAAAGTCATGTGAGTGTAACACATCAGATTTTTTTATATAGCTTCTACAAACTGTTCTTGCAAAATCTTATTTTTCTGTCTACATCATGTTAATCCAGAAGTTGTATAATGCTGTTAGCTGTGTGCACTGTAGTACCATCATGTTGAGACAGGAGTAATTGAGTTTTGCTTTCCTCTAGTTGATCCATGAAGTTTTGGAGCATTAAACAATAATATTCACAATCACAGTTTCTTCATAGAAGAAAGGATCAACAATGTGCCATCTGGAAGAAAGGGTCAACAATGCATCTGGATATTGCAAGTCACACTTCAATTTTCTGATCATGCAAGAATGTTTCATATACAACAGGATGATTCTCTGTTGACTATAATTGCAGAGTTTTGTATGTTAACACAACCAGAGAGGTATAGAATAGTTGTTTTTGCTTTCTCTGACATCTACTTAGGGTAGGTAGATGGAGTATCACATTTCACCCAAAAATCCATTATCAAGATTTCGTTGGAAATACATGTTTTGAGGTCACCTAAATCCCACCCTGTCCCCCCAAAAAAGCATTTTTAAAAAAGGTCTTTGTGTCTCCAAGTGTGCTGAGAAAGAGAGAAGAGTATAACTCAGAAAATGTAAAGTCATATATTTAAGATCAGCATCTTCCAAGAATGTGACACAGTTTTTCAAGAAAATCCCCCCACCCCAAACATTTTTAAAATACCATATGTCTAAGATATTAGCATAACTAATTAAATGTATATCTAGAATTTTCTGGGAATAGCCTGTGAACTCTTCATGCTGAATGAATTTTGTGTAAATGGTGAGCATAAGAGACAGACAACTTACTACATGAAAATATTTTGTCATTAACAGTTTCTGAGATTTTTGCTTTTATTGGTTTGAACTTTCCAACACTTCTATATTTTTTAAATGCTGTTATTAATTTTTCTCTTGCAGTATTATGGAAAGAGCATAATACTTCAAAGCCGTTCTATAACCACCCGTTTTTTAAGGATTGAACTATTGCTTTAGCCTCCTGTATCCCTCTTATACCTACAACGAAATACGTAATGAAACAACTTCTGCAAACTTTTATGTTGATTAACTTCAATTAGAAATAAGGTTTTGGAAAATATAGTAGATATAATAAACAATAGTGTCTAGAGAAAGTCATGTAAATGTAACACAATGACTCCTGTGTCAGGTTATTAGTGCAAAGTTTTGTTTTGTGTAAAACTACCCAAAATATTGCCATAATTTTCCAATTAAATGTAAGCTACTGATATGAAAATTTTAATATTTAAAGAACTAGTAGCACAACATTTCTCATGCTTATATGCTACAGCTATGTGACATTGTAGATTATAACTGCAAAAGTCTTTCCTCTTGCTCTAATAATTACAGAGTTATTCAACTTTTATTGGCTAGTGACAGCAAAATGTCTCTTAAATCCCCTTAATCTCTAAACTAAGAAGTTATCAGTTTTTAAACCTTGCATAAAGCAGTATGTCAGCCCTGTTAAAAAATTTAAAAAAATCTGAGTGATACATTTACATGACTTTCTCTACCCTCTGTCGCTTGTTAGTGGATATTCAAACTAATCTTAATAAACCTTATTTTTATATCCTCTTTAATCCAAATCAACTTTTGCAGAAATAGTTACATTACACATTTCATTATAGATACAAAGAGAACAACGATAGTCAAATGTTTAAGAACTAAATGCTATATGCTGGCCTTAAAATTCCATACTGTTTCAGTGGAATCACAAGAAACAACTGACAGGACTTTAAAAGAATAACTAAGTACTGAATAATTCAAACCATTAATAACTGATATCCTGGAAATGTTATTTGGAATAAACTGTTTATAAGAGATCTATATTTCTTGTGTAGTACTTTTCATTTGGCGCTTAACGTTTACTGATTATACAAGATTATGCAAAATTCCTTCCGAATGAAGTGGACTTCAGAGGCTATTCCCAGAAAATTCAAGTTATACATGTAAATATCTTTAATATATGGTATTTTAATCAAAATTGTTGGAGCCATTTTTTTAGAAAATCAAAAATTTTGAAAAATCTTCCTTGTGAAGCGTAGTTTGGGGTAGAAGGATTTTCTTAAAAATCTTGGTGTCGCATCTTTGGAAGGTACTGAACTTTTATACAAAGGCTGGTGTTAATGCAATTTTTACTTTCTCTACTACATATAGTAAGTAGGGGAAGTATTGCATTCCACTTAAAAGTTTGATACCGAGATTTCACTGGAAATACATGTTTTGAGGCCTCCTGAATCCAAGATACCGAGATTTCACTGGAAATACATGTTTTGAGGCCTCCTGAATCCAAAAAAAGGATTTTTGGAAACATGTCCATGTGTGTGTCTGTGAACAGCATAACTCAGAAACGAACAGTTGGATAAACACCAAACTTGGTATTTAGGTTCAGTATCTTCCAGAGATGCGACACGAAGGTTTTTAAGAAAATCCCCCACCCCAGATTACCCTTTACATGGAACATTTTTCGAACATTTTAATTTTCTCAAAAATGGCTCTAACGATTTTGAATAAAATACCATAAATGTAAGACATTTTTATGGCAAATGAATTGTATATCTCGAATTTTCTGGAAATGTCTCCAAAAGTATTCTTCGTTGTAAACGACTTTTGCATAACTGGTAAACCAGAAGAGATAGACAAAATTTTACTACACAAAAAATATAGATTGCATTAAAATATACATTTTTTTGTTGAGTGAACCATTTTCGTGATATTGCTTGTTATTCCTTTAAATTTTTCAATATTTATTCGTTGGGAATTCGTTATACTCTTTTTTTTTTGTCTTGGATATGCAAAGAGTATTAATCTGTGGCAAAGAGAATTTTGCAATTAACCTTTCTTTCAGAATTAAGAGAATTTCATTGGCTATTCACAGAAATCTCTGGATACTTGTACATTTAATTTCTCATGTCAATACCTCAAATATGGTATATTTTAATAAAAATTGTTACAGCCATTCTTGGCAAAATAAACAGTAATAAAACATTGTCTGTAAAGGGCAGTTTGGATTGGAGGGAATTTCATGCAAATCATGTTGCTTTCTTGAAAGATGCTGGAGTTAAATACAGTGAAAACTCTGTTAATGACCACCCCTATTAAGAGATCACCCCTCTTAAGGAACATTTTTTTTCAGGACCGATTTAAAAACCCATATAATTAATGTATTTTTTACCTCTATTTAGAGACCATCCCTCTCTCCGACCAGCCTTTGGTGAGCTGTTTTCTTGGTTTACATTTCTTTTCCAAAGACCACCTTTTTATTTAATTGAAAATGTCAGGATTTTTTAAGGTAGTTTTTCATGGCAATGATACACATCGTCAGCATGCCTATCCCGAATATACATGCCCCTAGGGGCCTACTATTGTAGGTACAGGATTGGTGCTCCCGGTGTCCCTAGCCACACTCTCGTTTGGGTTCCTCTAAGAGGTGAGAGGGCTTATGCCAAATGCCCAATCAACTTTGGTCCACAAGTATGTTTGACAATTATCTTCCTGAATGCAGTCTGACAGATAACGCTACACTGGACCAAGAAGGGAGTCGCAAAGAGTGACTGGGTAACACGTAATTCCCAGCCCCAGAGTATCATGTAGGACTGTGTCCGTATCCACTGATAAAGGTCAGTCTCGGAGAGGCGTCATTGCATGAGCTGTAACTCTTCTGAAGGCGAATGGGTCTCTGGCTTTAAATTGGGAGATGAGACCCTAAGGTGAGCAAGATCCAGGCCAGGACTCTCAGCTAAGTCGGGGTGGCACCCAGGGTGTGAGCATGCCATCAGAGACATTTACAATAATGGAGGATTTTTTCGCCATGGAAAAATAAAAAACAAACAAATAAAAGTTGAATGGAAAAAAAGTAGTTGAGTGTTGTGGTCCTCGCTACTTAGTATTTATAGAACAAGGAAGGGAAAAAGTTTACATCGGTGAACCCTTTTATAGTTAAAAAAAGGTTGGTCCTGTCAAGTCGTGCATTAGAAGTCGCAGTGGCACGCCCCTGGTTGAAGCAAATTCAGCATCCCAGGCAGCGACTATATTGAAAGCAAACTTGTTAGCAAGCTATCCAATTTGAGTCGAGATGCACAACATCTTAAACTCCTTGTGCAATTTGTAAACACCCAAGCACTGAACAGTATGTCCAATGAGGAGATTCGAGAAAATCTTGAGAATCAGGGTGACATCTATATATTTCTGTTCAGCGGAGAGGAGGAGGTGAATTTGTGCCTACTCGTATCCTGTTCCTTACCTTTGATCGGGTAGACCTCCCTCAAAGGATTAGGGCAGGGTATGAAGCCAATGAAGTTAGATCATATATCCCCAACCCGCTGAGTTGTTATAAGTACCAGCACTTTGGTCACACAAGTAATTTCTGTAACGGTGAAACTACCTGCGTTAACTGTGGAGAATTCTCACACAAGGGAGCATGTACATCAGCTCCAACATGTGTTAACTGCGGCGGTGAACATCCCTCTAATTCCCGAGAATGCTCCCGTTTTATAGAGGAAAGAGTGATCCAAGAGATCCGGGTTAGGGAGGTTTCCTTCTCGGAAGCCCGGAAACTCCTGCGCTTCCGCCAGCCCTCTGTCCCAAAGTCCGGTACCTATAGCTGAGTTGCAGCTAAACCGGCACCGATTCGGGAAATCGCAACTCAAACCAGCGATATTAACGGGGCCACAATTTCAGAAAAGATTCTCGTAGCCAGATCACTTATAAAGCCCACGAAATCAACATCAACATCTGCCAAGTCTGTTACTGACAAGATCCCTTTTGTAAAGTCATCATCAAGACCATCGACCTCAAACAATAAGCCTGGCAAGCTCGCAACTTATAATGCACCACAAATAAAGTTCAAGACCAGCTATAATAGAACCGACTTCCTAAAAGAAAATGGTAAGCCTTTATCCAGAACATCAAAAGGCAAGAAAAGTCCACGAGCATCTCCTCGGAAATCTTCTTCTGAGGAATCTTCTGGAAAGGACTCGGATCGACGATCTACATGTTCGCCGATCTCCACTTCCAATCGGTTCGAGATTCTCGAACCGAAGTTTTCAATTGGAAAGGAGTCCTCTCCCATGGAGGAGATGGAGCAGGAGGATTGTGCCCGCACTGCCAGAACGACAGTGGAAAAGAGACAGGATCCTTTCTCCGTTAAAGGTACTAGTCCAACACCGAAAAAGGGCAAATTGATTCGATTACCGTCCTCAAGGTAGTGAACGTTTAGGATTGAGAACTTATCTTATTATGAATACTATGCTATCCTATAATCATGCGTGGATTTAGAATACATCGACCAGAGCTTGAATTTTTTACTCAAGAATGATCCTTTGGTCGTATGTTTACAAGAGACTAAGCTCCGTTCATAAGATACTTTCAAATCGGGCGGTATACCCCAGTACGATTTGATATTACCGAAGAGGGTATTCCTGCGCTCGGGGGCACTATGGTGCTCATCAGAGATATTTTTTTGGAATCTGTAACCATACAGTTTGACATCCAGTCAGTGGCTGTAAGGATTAAAGTGGCATCCATCCGATTTACCATTTGTAACATCTGCTATCCGATGACCTCTCGCTCGCTGATTTAGAATATCTAGTTTCCCAGTTACCAACGCCTTTTCTGTTAGTGGGAGACGTTAATGCCCATCACCTTCTATGGGGCTCACATCCGGCTTGTGCGAGCGGTAAATTAATTGCCTTTTTTTTTTTTTTTTTTTTTTTGACAATCATAACTTAGCTCTTCTGAACACCGGAGAGCCTATATTTCTTTCAGATTCCTTTAATACTTTTTCACACCTTGGTATAGCAGTTTGTTCACTATCTTTAGCAGTTTCCTTACAGTGGATTGTCATCTCTGATTTGCACTCTAGTGACCACTTTCCATGTCTTATTAGTCTCTTAACACCAGGTATGTGTTCCACACGCTTACCTAGATGGCGCTTAGATTATGCCAACTGGAACCTTTACTCCGAGTTGGCATTATTTAATTACAGCGAGCACGACTCTGAATGTTTTAGTCGAACATCTCGCAGAGACGATTCTTTCTGCTGCTGAGCACGCTATTTCTCGGTCGACTGCCAACCCGTCTATTTCCAATCTCTTTGTGGACGGAAGAATGCCAAAATGCCATTCGTGCTCGCAGGCGTGCTTTTAGGGTTTTCTACACTGGATAACCTAATCGAATACAAGAAAATGCGTGCCAAGTCTAAACAAGTTTACAGCTTCATTTAATCGACATATACCTTCCTCTGTCGTTTGGGATAAGTTAAGGCGTGTGACCGGAAAATCGACCCACATGGCAATTGCCGGTCTTAAAACAGCTGCAGGAGCTGTCGTTGATACATTTGACGTGGCTAACTCATTTGGCCGTGCTTTCACTCAAGTGTCTAGCTCATATAACTATTCGCTCGAGTTCCATCCTCTTAAGACTCAGATGGAATCTCAAGGTTTCTGGTTTCGTTCAGGAAATCTTGAAGATTACAATCGCCTTTTCACCAATGCGGAGTTAGAACATGCTCTTTCATCTTCGCGATTATCAGCACCAGGACCAGATCGTCTCCACGTACAGATGTTGCAACAGCTCTGTCCAGAAGGTAAGGCTTTCCTACGCGAGGTCTGTAATCGTGTTTGGGTTGACGCCACTTTTCCAGAAAAGTAGCGTGAGGCCACTGTCATTTTGAAAGATAGAAAGGATCGTCATCTTTCGTCCAGCTACTGTCCTACTTCACTCACCAGTTGCGTTTGTAAGGTGATGGAACGCATAATCAATGGACGGTTGGTATGGTGGTTGGAAACTCACAACCTGCTGACCAACACCCAGTGCGGTTTTCGAAGACGCCGTTCAACAATGGACCACCTTGTGCCATCGACATAGATCATGAACGGATTCATGAAGAATTGTCAAACCGTTGCGATATTTTCTGACCTTGAGAAGGCTTATGATACTTGTTGACGAGCAGGGATACTACTTTTCCTACACACCTGGAACATATGTGGACGCTTACCACTGTTCATTCAGGAGTTTATCAAAGACCGTGTTTTCCGACTAAGGGTCGGCTCAGTTTATTCGAACCTTTCTGTTCAGGAGAACGGAGTACCTCAGGGATCGGTACTAAGCGTTACATTGTTTGCTATAGCAATTAATTCTATCTCGAAATGTGTTCCTCCAGGGGTATCGTTATGCTTATTCGTAGACGACTTTGACGTTTATTGTATTTCTCAGCGTACGCAGTTTTTGGAACGCCGTTTGCAGCAATGTTTAGATAATCTTCAAGAATGGAGTTCTAAAAACGGCTTTCGTTTCTCAATTGAGAAGTCAATCTGCGTGAACTTTGGCGTCGTAGGAGACGATTACCACCTTCGTTCTGATTCGGTCCAGATTTACTACCGCTCGCAGTTTCGACGAGATTCCTGGGATTGACCTTTGATGGGAAACTTAGCTGGTCATCGCATATAGCACAGATGAAAGCGCGATGTGACCGTTCTCTGAATATCTTGCGGGTATTAAATTGCAAAAATTGGGGAGCGGATTGGACAGGTTTGCTGCGACTATATCGCGCAGTGATCCGATCCAAAATAGACTGTGGTATATCATTTATTCCTCAGCACGACCATCTGTGCTGAGGAGATTAGACGCATTTCATAATAGGGGCATTCGATTGGCTATTGGTGCTTTTCCCACTAGCCCGTTTATGAGTCTTTACGCCGAATCGGTAGAACCTCCTCTGCAATATCGGCATGATGTCCTTTTAGGAAATTATGCCTGTGCACTTAGATGTATGCCAAAACATCCAACGTTCGCTTCTTTTTTCATGCTGCACTTTACGAACGTTATAGGAATAGCTTCATTAATCCAAGGCCTGCAGATGTTCGTTTCCTAGAGCTTCTTAGAAAGCACGCCATTTAAATGCTTAATATGTTTGCTAAGGAGAAGATGGTGTCCCTCCCCCCTTTGGTTGCGTGTGACATCTGACGTAGATCTTGGGATAACGGTATACCGGAAGTCCACGATGCCTACGTTTAGTATCTGCACCTGTTTTTTTTTTTAGAATTTCTGTACGGTTGCAATGGCCAAATTTTGTTCTACATCAATGGATCTAAGTGTACCAATGGTGTTGGATGTGCATTATGTTCATGGAACCGAACCCCATACATTTGGTTTTCATGATAGCACATCCATTTGTAGTACGGAGCTGTATGACATATACCGAACCATTTTGTATGTGCGTTTTTGAAAATTGAGAGACTCTGATTTTGAGTGATTCCCTTAGCGCACTCCAGAGCTTTCATGAGCTGTACAACTACCACCCCATTGTTCAGCGAATCCAGGATGCCCTCCATATTTTGTACGCTTCTGGCATTAATGGAGAGTGTGCTTGGTTACCTGATCACGTTGGCTTGCGGGGAATGAACCTGCGGATTTGACAGCTAAGGCGGCAACCAAGAATCCAGTGTTACAATATCTCGGGTAACATCGGAAGACTTTAGGCTTGTTATGCGAAGAGCGGTGCTGGCGCGAGGAGTGGTTAGCTCTCCGTGGAAATAAGCTTAGAGTAGTGAAGCATATTCCGATAAACAGGGTAACTTCTTCTCTTGTATCTCATCGTGAGAAGGTGATTTTGACTCGGTTGCGTATTGGCCACTGCAGTTTTATGCACGGTTATATTTTTAAGGTTGACCCTGTTCCTATTTGTCTGCTTTGTAGCGAAGGTCTGTTGGTCTGTCACGTGTTGCTAGAGTGTATTGCCCTAGCAGATCTTTGGGACTCTCAGCAACTGCCAGCCAGTCTTACAGAGGTCTTAACGGGTGATAAGCAAGTGGTTGGTAAAATTTTAAATTGTGTGTCAAAGGTAAATATCCAAATGTGGATTTAGTCATGTTTTCATACTACTTGGTTTAGTTTTATATATACATATTTATTTCTGACTTTTGTTATGATTTTTATATTCATGTTTATCTCTGGCCTTTAGCATGATATGTTTTACAAGGGTGCTAATGACTTAGCAGTTGAACGCCCTTAAACACAAATCATCTTCATCACCCAAATATACATAGCTGTACAGGACCCTTTTCTTTCTCTCACCCTCTCCACTTCTACAAATTGCTTTGGAATCTGTTGTCTGAGCATGTTTACAGTTTGACCATGTGACTCATCTCTCTTTACCACTCAAATCTCAAGCAGCCATTTTCTCTCCCATGTCCAACAGAATTAAGACAGGATGGGTACCTCTTAAGAACCCGTCATATACATAACTAAACATAGGTTTGCTGAGTAGCATTGACTTTTGACAAAAGATGCGTCTTGTTTGCGAAAAAGAAGGTGAGTCTGTTTGTTTATCCCCTCCTCTCTCTCTCTCTCTCTCTCTCTCTCTCTCTCTCTCTCTCTCTCTCTCTCTCTCTCTCTCTCTCTCTCTCTCTCTCCCTAAGGATCGAAAGTGTTCTTTTCCTTAAACCAATTTTCACATAATCTGGCAACATTTTTAACTGTACTTATTGAAACATGAGTAATCTCTAAGAAAATGTGAGGAGAGAATTCTTTTGTTTAAAGGATCTGACCACTTGCATTCCATACCAAGGGTTTGAAGCTCATGGATCTGCATTTTAGATCCTTTGTATTACATGCCTAATTAGTTTAATATAGTATATGTGTAAAAAAAATCTTCACCCATATTAAGCAGCCATCTCTCTAAAAACTATTTTCATTGGAACCATGGTGGTCACTTAATACAGGTTTTACTCTACCAAGTTTGGTATTACACTCTTTTTGCTTCTGAGTTACATTGTTCACACACCGTTTTCTGAAAGTATTTTTTTGGGTTCAGGGGATCTTAGAACTTTTTCTTCCAGTGGAATCTTCATTTGAATTTTTGGGTGGAATACAATGATTCCTCTACTTACTGCGAGTAAGCAATAGGCAAAGTAAAAATGTGACATTGATTTTGCTCATATTTTGGACAATCTGAGATAGAATAGCCCATATGTGGGAGATTTTTCTCATAAGCTAATATTAATTGAGGATGCATTTGATTCACAGGAAATTTTGTATGAGGTTGCATAGACAGAATTAGGAAGAGTAGGGAGCAAAGGAGAAATAATGCTGACAGTTTTAAAATAATTTTAAGTTAAAGAGTTAACATTAATAAAGAATTTTGAAACAATGTCTGGTTTCCCAGTAGAATGTTATCCAGCATAGCACTTTGATTAACAGAATTAAAATTGTTTAGGAGAAAATTGGTGAGGGAATGACTTAGAGAGATAGAGAATTAAAAGGAGGCTTTCAGATGGAAATTAAGAATTGATAATTTTGAAATTTAGGAAACACTCAGCAGTTTTAAAAATAATAAGTCACTGAACATTTACAGGGAGTTAAAGTTAGGATTAGGAAGGGAAAATTATATGGAAAAAGGCGATAAAGCTGCCAGGGAAGGAATTGCATGGGCTAGAACAGGGGTAGAAAATTAAAAGGTTTAACAGGGAGAAACAACTAAATGTCAAGAAGTCTTTAAAAGAATGACAAAGAAAATGAACAATTAACCATTAATAATGGATATCTCGGAAATGGCTGATGCAACAAAAAAAGTTATTTAAAATAAACTGTATGTTTTCAGGACATCTACATTTTTTGTTTAGTGCATTCTCATCTATCGCTTAACATTCAAGATTATACAAAATTCCTTCAGAATGAAGAGAACTTCACAGGTTATTTCCAGAAAATTCAAGATATACATTTTATTTGTCATGTGGTATTTTAATTAAAATCATTACAGCTATTTTTGAGAAAATAAAAAATGTTGAAGAATGTTCCATATAAAGCGTAATTGGGGGTGGCAGATTATCTTGAAAATCTTTGTGTCACATCTTTCCTACTATGTGTGTGGTAGAGAAAGTAAAAATGAATCAAGGAACATAAAGTAGATTCTATGAAATGTATAGTGGGTAAATATTTTGTATAAAGTGGCCCCAGTAGCAAGATAACCTTAGTGTTAAAGCTTACCAGCACAAATAAAGCAGTCTGCAACTTGCAAGACAGGGTTACAATATATTCACTTAATAAGAGTTACCTTTATTTAATAATTAGACAAATGTGTAATAAGGTTATCCAACTGAATATTAATATGTAGGTATGTATTATGTATGTTGATAAACATTTATCTATCTACCCCAAAAAAATATATCAGGGAAATAAAATTTGACTTTGAGTTAGTAGTTAAGAGTTTATTGCTTGATATGTCTAGTTACATAAGGTCATGTATAGTGTCATTCAGGAACAGTGATGCAGGCTTCACTTAGACTCTGCAAAACCAACTTGGTTGTTGCCCAAGTCAAAGACAGTGTAGTAACGCCTCAGGAAGACATCTCCCAGAATCCACATAGGGCTGTTCATGGTCATGGACATGAATCCAGAGACACAGGTTTGCTGACCTCCATTGTTTTCCTGTCAAACAAAAGCTAAGTGTACTACATCTACTACAGAGATACAGAGAAGTCTAAATGCATTGTCAACTTTTGTCGTTGTCTGAAACATTGTAATAAAAGTTTGTGCAGCAAAGCATGGAATTTGCTACAGGTGTTCTTGAACGTGTAACAAGAAAATTATTTATTCTATTTGTGCATTAATGTGTAAATATGAATAGGGCAAAAAGAAAATGCATGTAATGCAACTATTTAGTCTTTTTTCTCTAAAATGCACAAACAGAATTTATAAAGCATGTGTAAACTATGTCTTTGGTCTTTATGACCATTTTTATAAAATCTATACATATAATAAAACTGTAACCAAAATTGTGGTGATCATTATTTTTTTTATTTTTGGATGAATATTTGATACTAATATTGGGTTATCTCAAAGCCAAAGGTCGTATTTTTAAAATTTAGCTTTTAATAAGGAAAGTGAGAAAAAAATTTGCTACAGTGCTACTGCAGTAAAAAAGTAAGATAAACATAGTGAAGTATAGCAGTTAAATAAGACAGAACATGAAACAATTGTAAGACATTACGATGCACTGTTGTGCGCTATTATATTACCTAGATAATATTCATAAAAGATACGTAAATACAACATAATAACAATAACTGCATAATGGTGTAAAATAATATGAAAATAAAGTATAACGTCTAGCAGGATACATTTAGCTTTGTTTACATCCTCTTCCCATCCCTGCCTTCTAAGATGTGAGCTGTCTTGCCTTAAGCAGAAATTGTTTACCTATCCACTCCTCATTTTCTGTGACTTGCATTCAAATATGTCCAGGAAAGTGTATGTTTTCCTTACATAAATTAATGAAGTTCTTTACTCAGTGTTTTATGAATTTAGTTCACTGTGCTTCCCAAAACATTATATATAGGATGCTGAAATTAAATGAACATAATATCTTAGAAGAGTATTTGAAATATAAGGAAAGTATAAGAATGGATGGGTATGTTTACTGCAGAGCAGTTTACAAAAGTAATGGCTTGGGAGTTATATGGAGAATGAGGGGAAAATATTGTGAAATAATAGAAGCGAGAAAAAGATTTTGAAATACAAAAATAAAAAGCATTGAATTTTATTTATGGACGCTCTTTAACTGCTGTGGTTCTTAGCATCCCATTCTATACTGGGTGTGAAAGACCGGTAAATTTGCTCAGAGGCCTCTCTATCAGGCTTAAGGTTCTTTTACGTGCCATAAATCTACGACACGGTACCACCGGCTTTACTTCCCTTCCGAAGGAAGCGATGCTAAGGATTTTTATGGCCAAAAAAATCTATCGCCCTCCGCCAGGTTAAGAACTAGAGGTAACCACCACACCATGGAGGACACTGTAATACAAAATTCATTTGGTATAATAGAAAGAAAGACATCATTAATATTTTATATCAAAATAAAAACCAGATGGGAAAGTGAGTATACTATATAGCCAAGATGGACAAGGATTAGCCTGGATAAGAACAAGAATATAAATGGTGAAAGGATAATTGAAAGATTTTATGCAAGATGAGTGCCCATTGTGTGGAGGAAGGGAATACTTATAACGCAAACAATATTTGAATGTGATAGCACTAATGAATGGAGGAATGTATACATTAGAGATAAATGGTTCTAAAATCAACAGAGAAGTTGCAATAAAAGAAATGCTTAGCAAAGGTTGTATAAAATTAGGACAGTTCTTGTACAAGGTGAAAAATAAATAGAAGTGGATAGTGAATAGGAATACTGAGACAGCAGCCATTCACTAAGAAATATACAACTGATAATATATGTATAGCAATTAATGTGAGTGATAATGTATATGTATGAAAAAATATTTTCTTACATGAAACTATTTTCTTATACTTTTCAAGTTATGCATATTAATTAAAACATTTTCAATAGTTTAAATTAAAAAAAGACATGTAAATATCTTGTAAAAATTCATAAAAAGACCATATTTTACATATAAGTGAGCAACATAAGAAGCAATTATTAAAAGAAAGCAGGGGGAATAAGTTCAAATACATTTTTTTGTCTCAATGAAACATTTGTAACATTAGAGATTACTGGTTTGGATACTAGGCAACTGTGCTATATTGGCGAATTAAGAGGCTACATACCACTGTGATATAATCCTTGGGTTCCAGAGTAAATTTATTGTTGTTTATGTAGAAGTTTATAGGTGAAAGCCTGTCCATTGAATTGCAGTTAATCTGAAAAAAATGCAATGGACCATAGATCAAACGCTGCATAGGAGTATATGGTAAACCTTCAAAACCTGAATGTTTGAAGACTAACATTAAGATACTCCACAGACATATTAATATGTTTTTATCAATAAATATACTTTTTGTCTGAAATATATGGTGAGAATCTATAAGACATATGTACTGTTATTTTTGACAAAAAATTAATTTCCTTAGGAGTGATTTATATTTTCTGAAAGTTTCAAAGTGCTGAGCCTCTCTGATAAGCTCTTTTAATGAACATTTCAAATCAAACTCATATATTTAGATACCTTTCTCCCCATTTTTATTTTCAGATAGTTTGTTGAATTTAACAAGTCTGTTTAATTTGAAGTCAATTCTACGCAAATATTTATCATGAATAACATACTGCCAAAGGAAGAATCACTTTTTACTGTCTCTACTATTTACCTATAGTAAGTAGAGCAAGTATTGTATTCCACCCAAAAATTTGATAATGAGATTTCATCAAAGATACACTTTTTGAAGCTCCCTGAATCTAAAAATAGCATTTTTAGAAAGAGATCCATGTGTGTGTTTGCAAACACTAAAAGAATAGTTGGTTAAGTAACAAACTTGGTGTATAAGTTCAGCATCTTCCAAGGATGTGTCACAAAGATTTTCAAGAAACCCCCATCCACCCCAAACTAACCTTTTACATGTAAAAATTAATGTTATTTTTTATTTTTTCACAAATACTGTAAAGATTTTGATTAAAATACCATACGTTAAGATATTTGCATAAGAATAAAATATAAATTTTTATTTTTCTGGGAATAGGCCTGTGAATTCTTCTCCATTCTGAATGGCTTTTGTATAATTGGTAAACCCTAAGAGTTAGACAAAATATTATTGCACAAAAAAATATAAATCTCTTTAAAATACAAATGTACATGAAATAAACTTTCTTGCGGCATTAACCATTTTCAAAATATTCTTTGTTATTAGTTTGAATTTTCAGGTACTCAAAATTTTTTATAATGGCAAGTCACTGTGTGTTTTCTCATGGTCATGCAAAGAGGATGGGATTTCAAGAGAACACATAGCAACACACATTTTAAAAATCAGACTGTTGCTTTACCTACTGTATCATTTTATACCTACAACAAAATGTGTAAATATTTAATGAAAGTTTATCTCGATTAACAAGATGTAGAAGAGCCAGGGTTTGTAAAAATACTGTGTGGAATAATAAGCAGAGAAAGTCATGTGAATGCAACACATCAATTTTTGTATGAATGGAATAATATATGATGTAAGTGAGCTTTTAATGTATGGGGAACATTGAGTGTTGCAATCAAATGTAGGTGGGCAGTAATCATCATTTGCAATGCATCTGTAATTAATGCTGACAATGATACCTACTCTGATGTTGTGAATTTTCACCCTGTTCTTCCCATAATTCTGTCATATATTTTTGTGGAAGATATCAGAGAGAAACCTATTTTGTATTCAGAAGTAACTTATAGAAATAAGATGTGCATTTAAACATACCAGGTATTGTCCATACTGATCCTGAACTGCACCAATGAAGTTGTGGATCATTGCAATGTCATATTGAGGTCCAACTATGAGACTGGTGCCAGTATCAGCAATGGCTTCACATCCATACAAGCAGAGTGGGTAGCCATTAACTTCAACCCTAGTGAAAAACAATCCATTATCTTGTAGGCATATTAACATTAGCTGGGATGGGTTATTTCCAAAGATTTGCACATGCTAAAACACAGATGCCACGTTTTCAAGAATGCTGTTTTCATTTTATGGTGAACATTTAATTTAATCCATTTAATTTCCCAACAGTAAAAACAAATATTAAACAACAAAAAATAAAAATATGTGCCAGATATGAATATACTAAATATTTGGGAAGAATTTGGCTTGATTAATGACCTTTATACACCACATACATTAATAACTAGGAACACAGTCAAACTTGGGTTTAATATGCAGATTATTAATCTCAAATTATGTTCCTAGTATTTTGTATATCAGGCCTGGGGAACTCGTGAAGGAGGGGTATTGTGATAAACCCCATTGCATCTAAAACTTGTTTTACTGTCCGGTCGGCAACACCAGGAATATACAGCTAAGCAGGAATTGTGGAGTGGGTACTGTAGGGTGGTACACATACTTTTGTTTGTGCTCTTAAGAGCGCAAGTTCCCCAGGCATGGTGTAGGTGGTGTATAAAGGTCATCAATCCACTCAAATTCTTCCCAAATATTAAATTACACCATTGTCCTTTTTCTCCTATAAAGAAGAAGATACTAACGATTGTTCTGCATCAAAGAAATATTGCCCAGTTTTGATTGTAAATAGAATCCAGAAATATCTTGTTTAAAAAAGAAAAGAAAAAAAAATGCATTATGTTTGTTATATTGGAAACCTTGAATGCCAAAACTTTGGGATATTAAATTCAGTGTGCTCTTTTAGGTGCATTACTTATTGCACAGCACTTAATAGCAGTATCATTTTGTCTTGCTCTCTGTGCATCTGTTGTTTCTGTACACATAAAATAACCAAGAACTGCTCCATATAAAGAGATGAAATTCTGTGTAAAAGAGTGTGAAGAAACAGGCTCGTAAGTATACATTCACAAAATTGTAGAGTCAGGTAGCTCTGAAAATGTGAAATAGTATCTGCTGCATAATAGCTATGATTATGAACAAAGTGATACAACTGCAGCTGCTCCCAACAGCAACAATAATGATGATGATAATAATTATGATGATGTATAAGTTGTCTGAGGAAAAAAAAGGGTTGTTTTGTTGATGTTTATTGTTGTGTACAGAAGTACAGCATTTTAGGGCAAGTACAAAGTACTGTATAAATTAAATTGTAGTTGGGGTTATGGATGGTCTGGCTTAAACGGTAGAAGTTTCTGTGCTTATGCAGGTACTGTGTTACTGTAACACAGGTACTGCCTGTTGCAGTGTGCTACACTTAGTGGCAGTAACATAAAATTGTGTTGATAATATGGAAATACAGCACAGGAGAAGTTTAATGCATGACCCATATATATTTGGCCCATAAGGTAATTACGTCATACCAGTTGCACATGCGCAAAAGCCCCTTAAAACATGTATAGGGTCTTTCAACAAGAGTGTCCTATCTTTGACATGTGATAGCTGCCGTTGTTACTGAGTTACAGCAGTCATTTTTATCATGTGGTTACAGTTTTTATTGACAAATAGCCATGGAACGTTACAGCATTCAGCAACGCGTAGAAATTGTGAACATTTATCATCAAAATGGATCATCTGTTCGCCAAACCTTCCGTGTATTGCGTGAAGTTTACGGTGTGCATAATCGTCCCTGCGAGAGAACGATTTGGCGTTTGATCGATAAATTTGAAAGAAGTGGTTCTGTGAGCGATCAAAGAACGCCTGTACGTAATCGACGTAAGCGCTCCAACGAAAACATAGGTGCGGTTCGTGAGAGAGAGTGTTTGCGAGAACGGAAACAAATCAATTACTCGTCGAGCGCAAGAATTGGGGCTTTCGTGGCGAATTCTGCATCCGGTCTTGAAGTTTCACGCTTACAAAATGGTGTTAACTCAAGAACTAAAGCTCAACGACCATAGGTTGCGCCGTGTATTCGCTGACTGGGCTAATTGGAAGCTGACCCGGATTTTTGTCGAAAAATCATCTTCAGCGACGAAGCCCACTTTTGGATGGATGGTTGTATTAGCAAACAAAATTGCCGCTATTGGAGCAATCACAATCCAATGAAGAATCAAGAACGACCACTTCATCCCCAAAAGGTTACTGTGTGGTGTGGATTTTGGTATGGTGGAATCATTGGTCCATATTTTTCCAAGATGAAGATGGAGAAGCTCTGTCAATGGAGAAAGATATCGGGCCCTTTTGGCCTCAATTGGATGGTATGGATCTCAGAAACATTTGGTTCCAGCAAGATGGTGCCACATGTCATACTGCTCTCGAAACAATCAATCTTTTGAAGGAGAAATTCAGAGGTTTCATCATTTCCCGTGGTGGTGGATGATGATGAAACTGGCCCCCGAGGTCATGTGATTTAACGCCGTTGGACTACTTCTTTTGGGGTTATGTTAAATCTCGAGTTTATGTCAGCAAGCCAGAAACAGTAAATGATCTTAAGAATAACATCACGCGTGTTATTCTTGAAGTTGGACCTAATTTACGTTCTTCTGTCATTGAAAATTGGGTCAACCAACCCAACGAAGTCGTGGCGGTCACTTAACTGATGTTCTCTTCCACACGTAATGACATTAATTATGTTCCAAAATAAAAAAAAGAAATAAACCTCTATCATTTATAGATAGGGACCTGCGTTTTTCGTTTTATTTTTCTGTGGAAATCGGGGTTATTTTTGGAGAATTTCGCGCTATTTTTTTAGAATTTCGCATTATTTTTACTAATTTTTATTATCATATTTTGAAATTTTAAAGGTACTTTTTCATGTAAATAAATTAATGAAGAACAATGTGTATTTTTATTTTAAAAACACACCTTTTTATCGTTCAGTTATCACTGAAGAAGCAATAACATGAAAGAAAAATACATATTCCTTTTTGTAACTGGCAAAGAGAACATTATCGCTTTCCTGTTGCAACCCAACACAGTCAACTTAGACACTAATACTATAATGACTGACTGTTAAGTCTCACTGAAATGGGCATAATACCATAAAAGAAAAGTACATTATGTTGTGTTTTCTAACTGTCAAAGGAGAATATTGCCATAATGTTTGCATTTTCTTCTTTCATGTTGCAATGTAAGTCGCTCAAAGCTCCCGGGTAGGAAGAAAAGAAACATTCACAGTCAACATCCACACTGACCGGGGAGCTCTGCCACTAAACCCAGGATGACTGTGAAGTAAACTACTCAGAACTTTCACAATATGTATCGTATTTTTCCATCTCGCAACATAATTTGATTGGTTTGGTCTTGAAGTTCACTGTACCCTTTTGTGATCACTGAATCATTCTCATTTTTAAAGAATGAAATAGACTTCACTTTTTTCACAAGTGAATCGATATTACTGTTAATGATGAATACTGGACTAAACACTTTTAAGTGTGAATGCAACTTATTAGCAGGGTCTTCAAACATCAGTAACTGCAATTTTGCAAATGCTAATACTGCAGTGTTTTTCATAACTGATCTAACATCATCTGCGCTTCTATGCAATTTAGCTTCTCTTCTGTTTCATTATAAAAATTCCCTTCCTTTGCTACTTCGAAATTGTTCAATATTTTCCTGAGTTTTCCATAAAGTGTAGGACATGTTGGGTATGTTGGGTATGATGATTTAATGATGTGTTCACTAAATCATTGGCATGTTCCTTGACGAATGTTGCCCCCGCTTAAATTATATTTCATCATTCATCAATGATTTCATGAAATTGATAATCAGCATTGCTGACTGAGTCCAGATCTTCTAACTGCACGAACTCAAATTATATCATGAAGATGCTTCTCAACTAGAAAACGGCCTCGAACCAAGTATTCCATCTTGTCAGTACTGGTACTGGAAACATTAAGGTTTCTCAGACGATACTTTACTTTGAGAAATCGAACATACAGGTGCTTTCTCTTTCTCGTATTGATAAACACAGCTTTAACCTTAGCTACCGCTGCATTAGGTTCACCAGTTCTTTCGTGAATATGCATTATAGCGCATATAAATTGGTAAAGCTGACATATTCGCGTTATTGCCTCATTTCGTTTTATTTCACGAAATAAATCTGTCTAATTTTCGAATTGTTAACAACGTTATATATAGGTAACTGTTTCCCAAGCATTTTAGGAAACATTTTCAAGAAGCCGATGTTATTGCAAACGCGAAAAACGCAGGTCCCTATTTATAGAATGTGTTTTATTTAAGTTCAAAGATAGGACACTTGAAAGACCCTTACAAGTCAAGATGTGTTACCAATCTTGTTGCCACATTTAATCAAGTTTAGAGGAATAGTGCAGTGGATTTAAATGCCGCAGATTTTAAATTACTGCATATACATTACATTTAATGGCACTCGAAGAAAAAATAAACAATAAATCTGCAAGCTGTCGAAAGTTAGGTGTTCACATGCTCTTGTACTCTTATACAGCAGCCATCACTGAACATGCTTTCTTAAAATTAAGGGCAATAAAAAACCTCCTAAACAAGTACACTATTTGGGTAAACTGTCACAGAACTGAAAGAACGCAGAAAGAAAGCTCATAAACAGTTGCAGTATTTGGGTAAACCATCGCAGAAAGTAGTGTTGACATTTCATGTTGAGTTTGAAGAACATTGGTTATCAAGTTTTAGATTTGATTGAAAAATGATACAAATTAAAAATAGGCTTTCAAAATTCACTGCCATAGCTAGGAGTTAAACCATGGATCTTAGGCTCTCAGTGTAATGCTCTTACCACTGAACTACCTGGCCAGATACCTGTATGTGCATTAAACCTTCTCATCTGATTCAAGTATCCTGGTAAATCCTCGTGATAATGTAGAATATTCAAAAATCATTCCTCAAAGTGACTTGCAGTTGCTAGTGTTTTTAATGTCCAAACTTTCTAGTTTAACACTA
Organism: Deroplatys truncata; assembly: GCA_030765065.1. Taxonomy (NCBI): domain Eukaryota; kingdom Metazoa; phylum Arthropoda; class Insecta; order Mantodea; family Mantidae; genus Deroplatys; species Deroplatys truncata. Next base: position 21,589,019 of record CM060977.1, read on the forward strand.
TTAGGTTTAATTTATATTCAATAATTGTTCTTTAAAACTAGTCGTGTGTAGGCAGTAAGTTGAAAAGTTGAATCAAAATTGAAAAATTTAATGTCACAGTCAGGCATTAAATATGTATCTTTGGCTATCCATGCTGATACTCTTACTGCTGAGCTACCTTGTTGAGATGCTGATATGCAGATTAAACTTTCAAGGTGATACATACAACTGGTGTGAAAGAACAATTATCGAAAACATAAAGCAAAACATGGGGAACCTGAAACTTGACAACTGCCTCTGTGGTCTAGTGGTTAGCATGCTAGTTTCCAAATCCAGAAGTCCCAGGTTCAATTCCCTGCTGGAAGGTGATAATTTTTCTTTGGCCAGGATTACTCCCCTTTCTCCCTAGAGTCTGGAAGTATGAGTGAGAATGTTAATGTTTATGTGAATATAATGAATTATAAGAAAACCTAAAAGTAAAACCCCAGAGAGTAACGCAATAGTTAATAAGTGAACATCATTGCCAAGGTACAATTGTAGTAAAAAGCTGCCGATATGATAATAAATGTTAAAAGTGGCATTGGATTGGATTGTGAAGCGGAGGGGGTTTGACATCAATCCAGTGAATCCTGATATTGTACCTACACTCCCAAGATAGGGACCCGAAAGGAAAAGATGAGGTGAAGGGAGACACCAGGCACCCGACAGAGAAAGTTCACAGAGAGCATCCTTTTCCCCTGCTATGCTGCACCAAAACACCATTGCCAACATTTCCAACGTTGAAAAAGACCAAACGGCAGTAAGTATAAATGAAATAATTAATGGAACGAAATGGAAACACTCCAGCATTCACTTGACAACCTGGGAAAATCCCCGAAAAACCCATGGGTCAGAGTGGGTGGTTGCCAGGGATCGATCCTGGAACCTCCTGAATGCGGGCCTGAGATGTTGCCGCCTGAGCCATCCTGCTCAGTAAAAGAAATGGAACAAGAACAAAAATCTTTTAAGTTAACTGCGTAAAAATGTGGCAGTGACCACAAGACTCCAGAAATCAGCATCATATTTTTAAGAAGCTCTTCAGTGAATTTTGAATATTGGTAAAAAAGTACAATGAACAGAAAATGTATCCAACTAGAAAACAATAAAAACACCATTTTGAAAAATCTCGATTTTGACATCCAGAATGATAAAATTGGAAATGAGAAATCTGTAAGGAGTCTTTACGAATCTGAACTATTATTTATAGTTTTTCAGGATAGTTATTCAGAAATGTCTAAAAGAAGTTAAATGACAATTTATGCAGAAATCCAAGCACCAAAAAGTAGTCCTATTGTAGATCAACTGAAAGCAGAAATGTTGTACCTATGACTAAGGAAATGAATATAGTCTTCTTTTAATCCAAATTGTGATGCAAGCTTTATCCAAAATATTTTTTCTACCTAATTGCTTTGCTTTGGAATACTTACTTATTCATTCTGAACTGCCAGTAGCCTTTCCTGTCAACAGGGATATAGGTCATTGGTGGAACAAAGTGGTCCTCATCTATATCACCAAGCAACATTTCACTGGTGGTTGTGCCATCAGCTTCCCTGGAGACAAACACAGGGCCAGGGTTCTTATCTCTGTTTTATGCTTTCTGAAGCAAAGTATAGCAGTCTTATAGGATATAAAAATGCCTAGAGAAACTGTTATGCTCTAAAATATCCTAAATCAATGTTTTACTGCAAAAATTGCCCAGTCTTACTTTCTCAACCGCTTACCTAAAGGAAGTAGAGGAAATATTGCATTCCACTAAAAATTTTGATATTGGGATTTTACCAGTAAATATATGTTTGAGGCCCCCTGAATAGCACAACTCAAGCATCTTCCAAGGATGCAACAAAGGATTTTCAAGAAAATTCTCCCACCCTAAACTATCCTTTACATGGAAAACTTTTCATTGTTTCTGTTTTTACTTTCTCTACTACGTATAGTAAGTAGGGGAAGTATTGTATTCCACCCAAAAATTCGATACCGAGATTTCGCCGGAAATACATGTTTTGAGACCCCCTGAATCCAAAAAAAGCATTTTTGGAAACATGTCCGTGTGTGTGTCTGTCTGTGAACAGTATAACTCATAAACGAACAGTCAGCTAAACACCAAACTTGGTATTTAGGTTCAGTATCTTCCAGAGATGCGACACGAAGGTTTTCAAGAAAATCTCCCCACGCCAGATTACACTTTACATGGAAAATTTTTCGAAAATTTTAATTTTCTCAAAAATGGCTCTAACGATTTTGATTAAAATGTCATATGTTTAAGATATTTTTATGACAAATGAAATGTATATCTCGAATTTTCTGGGAATGTCTCCAAAAGTGTTCTTCATTCTGAACGACTTTTGCATAACTGGTAAACCATAAGAGATAGACAAAATTTTACTACACAAAAAATGTAGATCGCATTAAAATACACAATTTATGTCATATACATTTTTTTTGTTGGGTGAACCCTTTTCGGGATATTGCTTGTTATTCCCTTAAATTTTCCAATACTTATAATTTTTCTCAAATTTGTTATTCAATTTTGCTTTCTCTGCTATGTATAGTAAGTAGGGGAAGTATTGTATTCCACCCAAAAATTGGATATCGAGATTTCACCGGAAATACATGTTTTGAGACCCCCTGAATCCAAAAAAAGCATTTTTAGAAACATGTCCATGTGTGTGTCTGTGTGACTATGAACAGCATAACTCAGAAACGAACAGTCGGATAAACACCAAACTTGGTATTTAGTTCAGTATCTTCCAGAGATGCGACACAAAGGTTTTCAAGAAAATCCCCCACCCCAGACTACCCTTTACATGGAACATTTTCGAAAATTTTAATTTTCTCAAAAATGGCTCTAACGATTTTGATTAAAATATCATATGTTTACGATATTTTCATGACAAATGAAATGTATATCTCGAATTTTCTGGGAATGTCTCCAAAAGTGTTCTTCATTGTCAACAACTTTTGCATAACCAGTAAACCATAAGAGATAGACAAAATTTTACTACACAAAAAATGTAGAGCGCATTAAAATACACAATTTATGTCATATGCACTTTTTTTGTTGAGTGAACCATTTTCGAGATATTGCGTGTTATTCCCTTAAATTTTCCAATATTTATACTTTTTCTCAAATTCGCTATTCATTTTTTTTTTTTTTTTTGTCCTGGTAATGCAAAGAGAATGGAATACTCCACATAGCAACCAGCTGTTAAAATATTTGTCTATAGCTTAAAGCCTACCAATTCCCCTTGCATCTACAAGAAAATTGGCAATAAGATTAACATCTCGATATCTCGATTAACATGAAGCATATGGAGAATAAGTGTTTGTAAAAATAGTTTGTACCAGAGTAGGGAAAGTCATGTGAGTGTAACACATCAGATTTTTTTTTTAAAAAAATAAGGATTTTCATTAGAATAATAAATGTAAAATATTTACATAACGGATAACAGTCCTCTTCATTCTGAATGGATTTTGTATAACTGGTAAACCATAAGAGTTACAAAATTTTATTACACAAAAGGAAAATGAATAGTTCATTGAAATGTGTCAAATAACTATTTGTGTAGCATTAGCCATTTTTTATTTTTAAGCTTTCTGTGAAGTATCTTGGGTATTTTCTTCTTTTTTCTCGCTTGGGCTCAGTAACAAAACTGACTTACGATATGAAAACAGTTTTGTTTTGTGTATTGGGCATGCAATTAAGTTAATATTGCTTAATTTGAGATTATTACTGGTCAGAAATATGCAGAAATACTCAGAATTCAGAATAATGAACGTGAATAGAAGATTCACTTTTTATATGAATACTGTAACATATGAGAGATTATGAGAAGCTGTTTGGGTAGAGAAAGTTATATGAGTATGATGCAATCACATTGTTATAATTGCAGTAAAACCTTATTAATGCTAACAATCCTATCCCATTCATCACACTATAATTATATAGTCCCTCTATGTTCCATATACTCCCTGAAAGATTTTCTTCTGTGTTTTCCTCAGTCCTCATAACTGACAAATGCCGAGGAGGAACCCTAAGCTTAGGCCTGGAACATTTCCTTGCCAAATTCCCTTTATAATTATCACTTCATATATCATGAGTGTCCACCACTGTGGTGCTATATGTAATAACAGCAGGTGTTAAACATATTTACCTGTTGAGATAGAAGGAGAACACAGGCTTATCAATCAGTCCATTCTCCCACATTGCATAGAATGGAGGAGTGATGCCATTCTGGGCGAGCTCCTTATATCCCATACCCATTATACCATCAAACTTTCCATAAACGAAAGCCGTGCCAGGTTCTTCTGTAGCTTCAGCAAATGTTTGGTTAGGCATTTTCATTCCAGCAATCTAAATGCAAACAGTAATGATCTAATATAGAGAACGAAATACTTATATAATCAATACACATACAATACATATACAGTGTATGAGCTGAAAATATTGAGTGGAAAATTTGAATAACAAAATTAAAGAAACATGGATTAAGTTACCTAGCTCCTTCCAAAATCCATCTTCACAATTTAACATTTAAATATAATTTTCTTGCATTTTAGTGAAAATAATTAAATTTCTTCAAGCCACACTGTCACTCCTACTTCAATTTTTTGTACCTTATTAGAACATATATTACAAACCCTACATCTTCAGATCCATTGTGACTTAACATAAAATCCAGATATTTGGCATTGGACATCCTATTTCCATCTGCTGGACTTTGATGAACCTGGAGGTCAGGTTCAGATATCAAAATTCATTACTGCATTTTTTTGTTTTGTAATGCAGATTTCTTTCCAAGTGTCCAACTCTTTTGATCTTTGTACTGATGTTAAAATTTCTGCTTTTTCTTCTATTGCATGATTATTGGCCCAAAAATGGGCTGCAACTGCTGATTTATCAATATTTTTATAACAGAGATGTCTGAAATGTCCTTTTTTATAGCACCAATGTTTCTTTTTTGTTTTCTTCTATGAGGTTTTTTTTTGGGGGGGGCCATAAGTTGTTTCTGAGATATCCGTTATTAAAGGTTTGAATTGTTCATTTCTTGATCATTCTCTTAAATGTCCTGTCAATATTCAAATTTCAATTGTTCTTGCGATTTCATAGAAACAGAATGAAATTTTAAGGCCAGCATATAGCATCCAGTTCTTAAAATTTGACTATTGCTGTTCCCTTTGTATGTGTAACAAAATGTGTAATGCAGCTATTTCAGGAAAGGTTTATCTGGATTAAAATGAAGTAGATAGGAAAATAGACTTTAGTAAGAATAGTTTGTATACTAACTAATAGGCGATGGAGGGCAGAGAAACTCATGTGAATGTAACAAAATAAGATTTTTTTTAGAGATCCAGTATGGTAGCCTAAGATAGAGTCTTGGTTCCTATCTTATTTATGCATGTTTTGACATGTCTATTACACTCTGTCTTTGAAGACAGCATTTAGTATCCACCCTGTATAAATCAAAATCTTACATGCTTAGAATCATAATGGTGTATCAGTTTTGAATGAAAATTGTGAATAATTTATTATCAATTCTTTGTTACATACATTATTTAGTCTAAATGAAGCCACAGGAAAGCTCTGGGTAACCTCTGTTGGTTATTAATATAGAGTCAACTGAAAAATTCAGTGCCCCACAGGGATTTGAACACAGTTCTCCCACTCTCCTTGCGGTTGCTCTCACCATTGAGCTACTGTGGCAACATGCCGGGGGACATTGAATTCCCAAATTGACTCAACTTGTTTCCCAGATAGCCCACTAAGGCATCTCACTAGAATCTGATAATCTCCTATGTTGGTGTTTATTTTGTACTGCAGATGAAAAATGTAGAAACTTATTACAATCCTAAGCTTGTTGCATGTGAAAGAAAGTAATGTTCATATAACTTAAACAAGATGACACTTACAGTGATTTCGTCATTTGACAAGAAGCCGTTCATGCTTCCAGATCCATAGGCAATGTGGAAGGTCTTGCCATTGGGTGTGTAGGTGCTGGACTTATCATGGTCATACTTCTGATGTCTCTCTGCAGGATTATAAAAAAAACAGAAGGTTAAATATTTGTCAACACAAAGCACTACAAAACTAATGCTTCCACTATTGTCATTTCAAACCTATTACCACCTCCAGTTTATTTCACACTTATTATGCTGATCCTTCCACTAATTTAATGTTATTCTACAGCTATACCACTACAAAACTAATTTTTTTTTACTTTCGCTACTATGTACATAGTAGGTAGAGAAGGTATTGCATTCCACTAAAAAATTTGATACAGATATTTTATCAGAAATACATGTTTAGAGGTCCTCTGAATCCGAAAAAATAATTTTTAGAAAAACGTCTGTGTGTCTGTGAACAACATTAACTCAAAACTGAAAAGTCTGATAAACACCAAGTTTGATATTTAGGTTCAGTACCTTCCAAAGATGCAATGCAAAGATTTTCAAGAAAATCTCCCACCCCAAACTACCCTTTAAGGGACATTATTTTAAACTTTTTATTTTCTAAAAAATGACGATTTTGAATAAAGTACTATATATTAAAGATGTAATAAAATGTATATCTGGAATTTTCTGGGATTAGCCTGTTAAGTTCCCTTCATTTGGAATGAATTTTATGTAATCTTGTATAACTGGTAAATGTTAAGCAATAGACGAAAATGTACTACACAAAAGATGTAAATTTGTTTAAAATATACAATTTATTTCAAATAATGTTCTATGGCATCAGCCATTTCCGAGATATCTGCTATTAATGGTGCAAATTGTTCAATACTTTGTCGTTCTTTTCAAGTCCCATTAATGTTCAGTTGTTTCTTGCAATTGCATGGAAAGATTATGGAATTTTAAGGCCAGCATATAGCATACAATTCTAAAACATTTGACTATCACTGTTCCCTTTGTATCTATAATGAAATGCATAATGCAGCTATTTTCAGAAAGGTTTATCTATTAGGTAAGAAAATGAACTAATGAACTTTTATAAGAATAATTTGCATACCCACTAATAAATAATAAAGGGTGGAGAATGGAATGTAACATATCAAATTTTTAGAAATAGGTACGCTTGTGCATGCGTACCTTCAGTTTCTTTCAAAGATGCAATACAAAGATTTTCAAGAAAATCTTCCCGCCTCAAACTACCTTTATATAGAATATTTTTCAAAATTGTATTGATTCTCTTAAAAAAATGGCTCTTAATGATTTTGATTAAAATACCATATATGAGTATTAAAGAGATTTATGTGGCAAATAAAATGTAATATCTTGACTTTTCTGCAAATAATCTATGAAGTTCACTTAATTTGGAAGGAATTTTCTATAGTCCTGTATAACTAGTAAACATTAAATGACAGATGAAAACGTACTATACAAAAAAAATATAGCTCTTTAAAATATAAAATTTATTCCAAATAACTTTTTTTGTGGCATAAGCTATCCGCTATAAATGTTTTGATTTGTTCAATACTTTGTATTTTTCTTTAACTCGTGTTGCTTTTCAGTTATTTCTCACAATGTCATGGAAAGTGTATAGAATTTTAAGATCAGCATATAGCATCTAGTAATTAAATATTTGACTATCGATGTTCCCTTCATATCCAAATAAAATGTATGATGTAACTATTTCTGCAAAGATTTATCTCCATTAAAATGAAGTAGACAAAAAAATAAAGTTTCGTAAGAATAATTTGTATATCCACCAATAAATGAAGAGGGTAGAGAAAGACATGTGAGTGTAATACATCAAATTTTTGTATACATAATCCCCTTTAACTTTAGAAACAGTTTTTGCTGTTGGTTTTTTCTGATTTTCATTAGGAAACATGTTCATATTTCTTTCCCTTATTCATACTTCCAGACTCTGTGTAGGGTAGGGAATGATTCTCTGAGTAATTAAAGAAACATTCCCCTGCCCCAGCTGGAAATCAAATCAGGCATCTTTGGGTTGAGAAATCAGAATGCTGACCATTTGACTACAGAGGCAGTCTAATGTATTATTCATTCTCATTAAGTTAATATTTACTCAGATATTTTGGCAATTTAGAAGTTTTAACACTGGTTATTAAAGCCACATTAAACTGTTACACACAATACTTGGGTTTACATTTAAGGGAATTGGAACCTTGGGAAGTATTCCAACTGCATAGCCTTTGAAAGTGCAACAATAGAACACTGACTCCACTGCATGCAATACTGATACATACAAGCATTTTACTTTCCCTACAACTTATCTATGGTAGCTAGAGGAATTATTGTACCCCACCCAAAAAGTTGGTCTCAAAATTTCCTGGAAATGCACATTTCGAGGTGCACTGAACCCAAGATATAGTTTTATAAAAAGGTCCATGCACTATAAGTCTTATAAATACTAAATTTTATATTTGAATCAGACACTGCTTTAGTATGCCACCTCACCTCAAACTAACTCTTATATGGACAAATTTCATTCATTTTACATTAAAATACCATATATTTTAAGACATGATTAGTATCTTCAAATTTTTTATGAAAAAGCCTAAATGAATTTTGCATAACTGGTAAGCTATAAGAGATAAATTGAAACTTATCGCACAAAAACTGTAGAGCTCATTCAACTCTACAATTTATCTCAATGACTTTTTCCTTAGCATTAGCCATTTTTAAAACATTCATTGTTAAGTCTTCAAGTTTTCAAAGGTTGTTTTGTCATATGACATGCATAAAACATCTAATATATAATTCTTGTTTTTGCACACATGGGTTCATTATCAACAAAACCGACTCACAACATGTGAGCAGTTTTGTTTATTTTTCTGTATGCACCAACCAGGTAGGTCATTGTGAATGGTGATTGAAAGAAATAAGTGAAATGGTTCTCAAATAAGTCTGGGGTTAGAGTTTAGAATTGCCTGATATGTATCTTCTGAGGATTCCAGGCTATTGAAAAATGTTTGATTTTATGAACACAAAATTGACATATGCATTACATTTATAGTGCTGCTTTTGAAAATGTGAAAAGGGTATGTGATCCATGTGCTGAGCTTTACCCAAAAAATAAACACTGATGGAAAGGTAGAATCAGACTGAAAAATTCAAAGCCATAGTTGGGAATTGAACCACGGATCTTCGGCTTTCAATGCCGCTGCTCTGATCACTGAGTTACCCTGACAACATACCATATGACATTAAGTTATTCACTGAGAAACTCACTGAGTTTCATTCTACCTTTCCAACTTTAGTTTACAGATGAGTGTGTGCAAGAACAATTATCAGTGATTGACCTAATAGTGGTTAATTATGAAGCCTGGGACTTAAAGTACTTAATATATTGTAAGTCGTCTTGGGTTATGTTACATCAAAATGAATTTGAGAATTCCTTGTGGTTTATTGGAAAAAATGCAAGTCAGTTGAGGAATTTAATGTCGTACGAGCAAGCAGTAGCATAGCCAAAAAAATATTAAGGGGAGTTTATGTATAGGGATCCATTTTTAAACAATTTGTATTTTTTTATTTTTATTCTATTTAATTTTACGTCGCTTTAACTCCTTGCTCATATCGCAATGGATCTGTTGGTGGATATCTCTTAGAACAATATGTGATGGACAGTTAACCTTCTAGGTCTCATTGCTGTAACCCCTGCTTCATGCTGTGCAGATGGCGTTAGGGTGCCGTCCATTATCTGTAGATAGATGGCATAGCATTCGCTATTACCACTTATTTTTCATTTTACTATTGTTTTAGACTTAAGATGGAACTTTGAGTCGTATTAAATATCTAATCCGGTATTTACCTTGGCGACTGAGGAAAACCATGAAAGAACCTCAGACAGATTGGTCGGCCCATGGGATTTGAACCCAGGGCCTCCCGAATGTGGGTCACAGACTTTACCGCCTGAGCCATCCCGCTCGGTAATTTGTATTAATTCAAATAATAAATATGAATTAATCCTGAGTTGAAATATTTAAATAAATTTATTTTATATTTTCAGATTAAGGTGCAGCAATGGAATTAAAATTAGGATAGGAGTTTTGCATATTCTAAGCAGCAAATGTGATGTAATTAGTAACCACTGTGAAGTATTTTATATTACCACTGCAGGCCATTTTATTTCACTACAAAATAGGGCTTCTAGCTATGCTCTAAACTGGTATATATTGCACTCATTTGGAAACTACTCAAATTTAGCACTGGAACAAAAACATGCCCCCGATATCTTAACATGATTGTACCCAAGCTATCTAAAATACAGTTTCTGTTGCTATTACCTTTGGCAATATTGTCTAAGACATGTGGTGTAAATATAGCACTACCAGTGATATGATTAGGATCATTCCTGCCAACCTAGAAAGATGCTATTATTTTAATGAAGCTATATTTGCTATTAATTTTTACATTTTTTATAGTAAGGGGGGTTCCAACCCCCACACCCCTCCCTAGTTACGCCTCTGCCAAATGTTGCCATGATAGCCCAATGATCAGAGAAGTGGCACAAAAAGCTGAAGATCCATGGTTCAAATCCTGGCTATGGTATTGAATTTTTCAGTCTGATTCTACCACTCCAACTTTAACTTACACACTGGATGTGTGAAAGAACAATAAGCATTCATACAATAGAATATTCAAACTTTAACAGCATTTGCTGTAAAAGGAACTTTCTTACACTGCACACTTCTGATACAACTATTCAGATTAATAATCGTAAACTTACGGCAAGCAAGACTCTTGCACTGTGCTGATGGTATCCAGAGGTTTGAGGAGCCAGTGTCAAAGATGACTTGGAATTTCTGAGGAGGAGTTCCAATTTCAATTTCTCCATAATATTGTGCCTGAAAGAGATGTCAACTTCTGTTACATAATAATCGTATACAATGCAAATATCAACAGCTATAAGTATTAGGAGGGCATATAAAACTATCATTAGTGTCTTATGTTGTTTGACTTTTGTACAAGAGTTTACAGGTTACTCCATGTAACTGATTTGGTATATTCACACACTCACATCATAGTAGTTCTTGAGCTCTACACCATGTGCTTCACTGGCAGCCAAATGTGCACCTCGAAGACATTCCGCAGACTCCCTATGTGTTTTACGTGCAGAATCGGTCCTCTTCAGAGGTATCCTGTGAAGTAAACACACCAAATGGAATTAATTCCGCTTAAAAATAATAATTTATATGTTATATTTATACTATGTTGAGTTATATTAGGCATGGTTTCTGTATAGTGTAACCAAAACAGTGGGTATGTTGGGTGAGGCATCAATATTTTCAAAATGCATTATTGCTGTGCATGTATTAATAATACAATCAGGCAAGGTCATTCTTCCCCAGGTTGTATCTGAGGATGACAGTGATGAAATAGGCCTAAATAATTAAAGGTCCTCAAAGTGCATGAGGCAATTCAAGCTCTAGAAATTACACAACTATTTCTATCATAACAAAGCCTAAATTCTAACAGCATTTCTGTGATTAGTGCACATAATCAAATAGTGAATGACTGTATGATAAAAACAAAGCAAAGAACAATTTATGATATTTTTTAAAACAGTGTAAAGCTCCAACACTCCGAATAATTTTTTTTTTTTTTTTTTAAAGTTTGAATTACAAGGAACAGTACTCACGTGTATGTAAGCATTCTAAATAGTGTATTATGTTTATCATTTATTTCTTCCTTATGTTAAATAATACATAATTAATTTGAGTAATCTAATAAAGCATTTTCATTCCATAAGAAAATTCAGTTTTACATTTTCTCATTTATACATTATTTTAGCTGTCTCCCTTTGAAAACTCATAAATGAGGTTATACTAGTATATATAGGTTGAAGTGTAGATGTAGATGTCTTAGGAGCTGATTCTATGTACAAATGTGAATGAAAATTATAATATGTATGTTTAGTCTTCAAACACTTATTTCAGCACATTTCATTGCATTATAATTCACATATAGAAAGATAATGTATGTAGAGTGTGTGATTGTGTATATACATGCGTGTGTGTTAACTCGCTTTTTCCCCTATTTCCAACTCAAGTAATGTTACTGTATTTAGTGAATCCACAGACAGTTCTTATTGCAGTATATGATACAACAACAACAACTAGTCTTAATTTTTTGTTATCTTCTGTATGTTGTTAGTTATTCAACTCCTATTCTGTATAGAACATCATGACATAGGGGTAGCCTGTCTGTCTCATATTCAAAAGATCCTGAGTTTGAATCTTGTTGTTTGGGGTGAATTGCCTGAATTGGGTTTTCTCTAGGGCTTTTCCCTTATACTCAGAAGATGAATATTGGATATCTCAGGCTCTCTGAGCATCATTTCACCCAGTTAAAGGCTGTTAATGCTTAAGAAGAAAATTCTGTATGGATAATATTAATATTCTTCCATCTTCCAGCCCCCATACTTCCATGCTGTGTGTAATTTTAGCTTCAAACATAATTACTATCTTATTTGGCTACAACATGCCCTAGTATCTTGCATAGCCAATATATGCTTCCTTTGATTTTCCCTTCCCCCAAAAACACTTAGCCTCACCCCCAAATATACAAATGTATTCATTGCTTCAATTCTTTGTGAAAAATGGGGAATAAAGCTAAATATAAATAAATCCAAGGTGATAGTGTTTAAAAAAAGGAAATAAACTGAGGAAGAAAGAAAAATGATTTCTAGGTGATCAAGAACTGGAGGTAGTCAAAGAATTTGACTATTTAGAGTAAGGTTGAGTAATAGCGGGGAATGGGGAGCACATGGCGGGAAGGTGTTAGCTAAGGGGAAGGCAGCTATGACAGGAGTGATAATATGCAAATATAAATTAGAAATGTCTACAAAATGGTTAGAGAGAATGTACGAGGCATTGGTAGTATCAAAAATGCTCTATGCGGTGGAAATAGGGGGGGGAGAACTAAATAAGAAAAATTACCAAATGTATAGAATGTTTCGTAAAGAATTAATTGGATTACCAAGAGCAGCACCAGGTGAGGTTGCATTAGTAGAACTAGGAAGAACTAGGATGAGAGGTATAATAGTAGAAAGAATTTTAAAATTTTGGTTTAGATGTATGAAAATGGAGGAAAGTGAAATCTTAAAAGATATGCGTGACTCAGCAAAAGTTGCTAAGAAGCTGGTGGAAAGAAATAAAAAAAATAATGGAGTTAATTGGAATGGGGGATATATGGGGGCTGGAGGAAAGAAATACAAACAGCTTTTGGAAAGAGTAAGAAACGGAGTGGAAGATATAGAATGACAAGAGATATGGGGAAACCTTGAAGATAAAAAATCATTAAGCTTTTATAAATTGATAAAGAAGGAGTGGGGAAGAGAGAGGTACATTGATTGCTGTAATAGACAAGAAAGGGAAGGTTTAGCATGGATGAGAACAGGATCAATGTATTTAAGAGGGATGAGAGGCAGTGGAAGAGGGATATGCGATTTGTGTGGAGGAAAAGAAAGTACAGAACACTATATGACAGAATGTAAGGAAATAAGGAGCTGGAGAGAAAAAGTGTGGGAAAGGAAATGGGAAAATATGGATAGAAAAATAGTAGCTATAAAGATGTTGACAGGGAAAGAAGAAAAGAAAATCAAGGGCATGGGAACGTTTTTAAGGAAGGTAAAAGAAAAATAGTCTAGAAAAGTAAGAGAGGCAAAGAAAGAAGGGCCGCTCAGTGAGCAATAAGACCTGGGAGCCAAGTAATCTGAGTGGCTCAATAAGAAAACAAGCACCAGACAAATTGTACATAAGATGTAGGGGTATGAGTGATATATATTGTATAAAAAATTGTAAACAAGCAAAGTGTACAATAAATTCATTCATTGCTTCAATTCTGCTACCTCACATGCACTACTTTTCATAACTTTTTACTTTCTCTGTCACCCAGAGGGGGTTTTCTAGGGTTCAAACCCCCTCCCCCTGAAACTTCTGACAGTTTTATTTATTTAAATTCATAGCAAACCAATATGGAAAATGTCGTTAGATAACAGTAAGTCTATTGCTAGTAGCACATTTACAAGAAAAAGGGAAACTTAATATCATGCTTACATAGGTACATTCCAATTTTCGAAGCAGTCTCATGTTTTGTGCTGTAAGGTGGAATATCCTCATTCTGGTGAGTTTTTCTTGTCTATATAATGTTTCCGAGCAATTTTCTTATCCATGTAAAATCTATATACTACGGAGCAGGTACATGGTAACTGTGTGGGGTACTGTTAAGTTTAGATCTACTTGTGGAAAACCCTCCCCAAAATTTTTTTCTGGGTATGGGCATGCTGTCACCTACCTATAAAGAGATAAGAGGAAATATTGCATTCCTCCCAAAAAATTTTATGTCAAGGTTTCATCAGAAAAGCATGTTTGGAGATTCTTGAATAAAATAAAATTAGAATAAGGCCTGTGTGTGTTGTAGTGCATGTAAAAGCTTGGTATTTAAATTCACTATCTTCCAAAGATGCAACATGAAGATTTTCAAGAAAATCCCCCCATACCAAATTTCCCTTTACATGGAAAAATTGTCGATATTTTCTATTTTGTCAAAAATATCTGTAATGATTGTGATTAAAATACTGTATGTTTATAAGATATTTACATGGCAAATAAAATGTGTATTTGGAATTTTCCACAAATAGGCTGTGAAGTCCTCCATTCAAAAGGAATTTTTTATAACGAATAACGATTAAACCTAAAAGACAAAACAAAAATGTACTGCACAAACAATGTAGATCTCTTTAAAGCACACAGTTTATTTAAAATAGTTTTGTTGTGATATCATCCATTTCTGATATATCTATTATTATTATTATTATTATTATTATTATTATTATTATTATTATTATTATTATTATTATTATTATTATTATTATTGAATTTTCTTAAAGTGCTCTCACTATTCAGCTGTATCTCGCAATGTCATGGGAAGAACATTTAGTGACTAGATCTCTCAATTCAATTTCGTCTATTCCCCTCTACTTACAGGGAAGTTGGTAATGAAACTATTTCTGCAAAGATTTATCTTGGTTAAATGAAGCAGATGGATAGAAAATAAGCTTTCATAAGAGTAGTTCGTAGAAGCTATATAAAAATAATCAAAATAATCAACAGCGGCTAAAGAAAATAATGTGAATGTAACACTGAGTCGAGTTTTTAACTCTTTACTTACAACAATAATTTTGAATTTGTTGTTGTTAATTTTTAAAACCTCTTCTAAATGAGCTTGATAATCTGATTAAAATGAAATCATCTAGAAAAACAGACTTAGTATATTCATCATGTATAGACAAGAACATGTATGAAACTTACTTCACGCCTTTTCCTAGCACAGTTGCTAGAAGCAACAAGACACAGAAGCCAGTCTTCAGCATTGCCTTTACTGTTCCTGTATGCAGAGGACTAGTAAAAGTGCCTTCCTGCAGCATTGCTGTCCTACTTATAGTAAGATTGGCTTTTGTTAAGGTAAATCAAAAACATGTTTTCATCTTTTGAATGCTGCAGAAATCAAAAGTAAAGTCAAACATTTGGCTGGTTAAGCAATACCATATCTCAAGATCTTTTGAAATCTGTTTCAACAAAAGAAACACTTGCTTCAGATCAGGAAGTCATGCAAAGAGGCTGCTGGCTTGTAACAGCTGTAAAATGTTCAGAGTACAATGAAATATAGTGCTCAACTAATTGGTGATATGAAAGAAGTTCTTTGGTGCACGTTTTCTCAAATTATATAATTGCTGCAAAATATACACAAGAGTTCTGGTGATTGTCAATAACATTGAAGCCATGTAAGTACAAAGAGTAAAAACATAAATTATATTGTGAAATCTAATGTGGTACACTCAGATGAAATGTAACCATGACAAACTCTCATATACTGCTTATATGTTACACTACGAAAAAATAAATAAATAATAATAATAACAACATAATAACAGCCCTTTTTAGTCTATAGCCAGCTTCATGCCCACATGTGCACAGCAAAGGTGGGCAATCATCTAACTAATATGGGGAAATGATGTGGTCAGCATCATGCGTCCTACAGGTGGATGTTGTAGATGCACAGATCAATACTTATCACAGCTTTTCCATCTAAAAATAGACCAGAAGATCTGCATCCCTTTGGGTGACCTCAAACCTATCAACACTCATTGCAGAGAAACAGAGCACTACACTTTAAACCACTATGCCTGGTGCAGGACTATATTTTATACTAACGTATAATTTCAAATTAAGTAATGCATGCTTAGTTACAACATGTGGAAACAACATGCAAGGGCTTATATCATGCTCATATTGAGAAAAAGAAGAATTACAAACATTACGACTTGTTCCATCAGATGACACACCTTATATAGTTATATTTTGGAAACAACTAATGCTATGAAGAAAGAAAAGAATTATTTGGCATAAATTGGTTGTTTCAATGAGCCCTGCATTTTCACTTCCTCTACTTACCTTTAGTAAATAGAGGAATTATTACGTTCCACCCAAAAATTCAATACCGAGATTTGACAAGAAATGCATGTTTTGAGACTCCCCAAGTCTCAAAAAAAGCATTTTTAGGGAAGTGTCTGTTTGTGTGTGTATGCGTGTGCATGCATGTGCACAAGCATGTGTATGTGTGAGAAAGAGAGAGAGAGAGAGAGAGAATAGCATAACTCAAAAACAAAAATTTGGTTAAATACTGAAGTTGGTATTTAAATTTCCAAGGATATCACACAATGATTTTCTAAAATATGGCTCTAACTTGATTTAAGTACCACATGTTTAAGATATCTGCATGGCATATGAAATGTATATCTTGAATTTTCTGCGAGTAACCCGTGAAGTCTTCTACATTTTGAATGGAAAATTGTAACAGATAGACACAATCTTACTACACAATAAATGTAAATCTTGTTTAAGATTACACTATATTAAATAAAATTTTTTGTGACTTTGTCCGTTTCCAAGATATTTTATTGGTTTGAATTTTCAAGTATTTATATGTTTATCAAGTGGTAAGTTACTATTCATTTTTACTTTCTCTACCATGTACATAGTAGGTAGACAAGGTATTGCATTCACCCAAAAATTGGATACCACAATTTTACCAGAAATACATGTTTTGAGGCCCTTTGAATCCAATAAAAGTAGTTTCAGAAAAAAGTCTGTGCATGTGTCTGTGGACAGCATAACCTAAGAACCAAAAGTCGATAACGAAACTTGGTATTTAGGTTCAATTTCTTACAAAGTTGCAACATGAAGATTTTCAAGAAAATCCCCTCACCCCAAACTACCCTTTACATGGAACATTTTTCAAAATTTTAGATTTTCTAAAAAATGGCCCCAACCATTTTTATTAAAATACCACATGTTAAAGATACATGACAAAATGTATATTGAATTTTCTAGATATAGCCTGTGAAGTCCTCTTCATTTGGAAGGAATTTTGAATAATCTTGTATAACTGGCAAACGTTAAGGAATAGTCCAAAATGTACTATAGAAAAAACATGGATCTCTTTAAAACACGCAATTTATTTCAAATAACTTTTTTTGTGGTATTAACCATTTCAGATATATACTTTATTATTTGGTTGATTTGTTCAGTATTGTGTCATTCTTTTAAAATCCTGTTGATTTTCAGTTGTTTTTCGTAATGTCATGGCAAGAGTATAGAACTTTAAAAGGTCAGCATATAGTGTGCAGTTCTTAAACATTTGACTACCGCTTTATATCAAGTTTATCTTGTTTAAAGTGAAGTAGATAGAAAAATAAAGTTTATAAGAATAATTTGTATACCCACTAATAAATGATAGAGGGTAGAGAAAGTTATGTGAACACAACACATCAGAATTTTTTTCTCATGGTCATGCAAAGGAGCATGGAATTTCAAAGCCAACGTGGAGGCCCACTTTTTAAAACTCTGTTGCTTTAGCTTACTGAATGCTTTTCTACCTACAGCAAAATGTGTAAATGAAAGGTTATCTTGTTTAACAAGGAGTAGACGCAAGAATAAGCTTTCGGTTTGTAGAAGTGTGAGTAGAGAAAGCCGTGTGAATCCAACACAAATTTTGTTTTTCCTATTGCTTTTGTCTATCTCTAATGGTTACTAAAGTTATGTATATTTCAGTGAGAACGAAGAGGACTTCATATGCTGTTCAAAAAACTTACAGAGATGCGTTTTGTCATGGCAAGATCTCAAACACATTAATTTTAAATTATATAATTTGAGCCATTTTTTTAAGAATATAAAACATAATTGAACATTTTCAATCTAAAAGCTAGCTGGAGTTAAGTTGAAGTTGTCTCATTAGTTAGATGGAATTCTCCCACAGTTTTACAAAATTACTCAGGTTATATTTTCCTTAGATTGTTGCTGGTGCTCTGTTTTTAATTAAGCCTAATGTGGTATACAGTGCACCCTTGAAAGACTGGACTTGAATACAAAGTTTGATATTTATTCCACCTTTTGTTTTTAGATAATGCTTTTTACATAAAGAGGACATAAAAGCACGTGTTTCTGGTAAAGTGGTAAAACTTTAAGTATTAATACTTCTCCTACCTACTATAGCTAAGTGGTAGATAATTAAAAATAACACACAAATCTCTCTAATAGGGAGTAAGATGTCTTGCAACACTTCAGCAGTAAGATCAGTACCTGATAGAAGCCAGAGAACAACACTTTGTCGACATCATGGTTCTACAGAAGTTGAAATCCTCTTGCTTTGGGATACTGCACAAAGGAGAGTTGCTAAGAAAACTCGTCATCAAGGCCAGGTGGGAGGTTTATGAGGAGGTCCATTGTATATCCGAAGATGGAAGCAACCGTAGAGTGGATTGTGGCCATTGACAGAGGATTGGTGCTGGACCCTGCAGTTTGTAGGCAATAGTTGTGAGCAAAGAGAAGGAGACAATTTACCAGCCATGCATTCCTCACCTCAGTGAGAGATTTAATATGTACCTGCAAATGCATGGGAGGTGAAAGATCTTCTTTTCAGGGCTCATGGCTGCTATTATAAATTAACCAGCGACTACCTAAAACTGCTTGGTGTGCCCATCCAGCAAATCAAGAACATTTGTATCTAAATTTTAAAGCAGCCTCTAACAATATTAACAGATCTTTTATACTCAACATTTTAAATGTTAAACATATCATCATTTTCTTCTTTATTTTCTTTAGTAAATTGCATTTTTGCTATTGTTACTATTATCATCATTGTTGTCTCATTTAGATATCTTTCTAAAAGAAAAAATTTACATGTAATTGCTTAGCTAAACTTTGTTGTTTTAATAATTCGGTTTTATTAATTTTATGTATTCTGGATCTTTTTATAGTCACTTCTGCTGACAGGCAGATGTTTTAAGGGACACTGGGACTGAATTTTCTAACTTTTTTAATTTTAAAGCTATTATAGCACACATAATATGAGTAAATAAAAATGACTCTGTGCAGAATCTCAAAGCTGTAGCTCAAATTGATTTTCGTATAATACAATTAAATACTTTTAATTAGTGAAAAAATGCAAATTTTCTAAAACTGCCTTGTGCATTCGCATTTGTCAGAGAAGTATGATAGTGGCGTTTTCTAATACTCTGGCACAGTGAAAATAAATGTAAGGATTTGATCAAAGTTGATGTTATTAGTTGTAGGAAAATAAATTTTTGTTTTATGAAGTTGGTGTTAAAATTTTCCTTATTTTTCAGTATAAATTAATTTTTTGTGAGCCAATGAATAAGGCAATCATAAAGTGCATGCTTGAATCTTTAAGTAACACATTTTAGATTATGTAAGAAATTTGCATACAAATCAGGGTAAGGAATAAATTTATGCGCAAAAATGTATAACTGAGAAAAAACATATACATAAAGGGTCCAGTGGGGTTAAAAAGAGTGCAGAGATGATTTAAACATGTCGTTTGGCTTTTAAAAATGGCAGATCGTGAAAAGTGTTTGGCCAAAATGATTCACAGATGTTTATAGAATAGTTATATAATACAATTTGAAAATTTTGTCATTTTCACCCAAAAACTCAGTCCCAGTGTCCCAAATAAATTTACATATTACATTTTTCCTTAGTATTCAAAAGACTGTAGATAGATCAGGATAATATTTACATTCAGGTCAATCTGTGCAAATCAGCAACATCACTATCAGAGAATCAAAGCAAAGTTAACTTAATAAGCGCAGAGATAATACAGTAAATGGACATTAAAATCTTTGCCTGGCAATGCATGTTTTAACTGGTTGGTTCCCTCCCAAAGAAATAAGGTACATAATGGCAGAGACAGAATAATAGCAACAGATTTTCAGGACATATATAAATACAAGGGCAGTCCCAGAAGTACCCGATCTGATGTATAGATAGTGGTTGTTGTTGCAAACAAATAACTGTGGTAGAAAGTACCAACTTTATAAAGCTTAAGTCTGATGTTCGATGATGCTACGTCATTTAGTAATTATTTGGCAGCCATCAATAGTGAACGCTCTCAGCGAATTTGTAAACATGGATAAAACTGGTAATCGTTATGTGATACAATACTTTCATTTGAAAGGTCTTAGTCCAACAGCTGAGCTAGATTCTACTCTGGGGGAGTCTGCTCCTTCGTTTACAATGGTAAAATATTGGGTGGCAGAGTTTAAGTGAGCTACCAAGACGAAAAGACGAAGACGAACTCGCAGTGGTCGACCAAATGAGGTGACCACACCAGAAATTGTGAGGAAAATCCACAAAATGGTATTGGATGACCATCGACTGAAAGTGCGTGAGCTAGCAGACATTGTAGGCATTTCAAGAAGTGCTGTACATTGCATACTGTTTCAGTCGAGTGTTTGGCAGTGTTTCGCTGCAATAAAGCTGAGTTTTTTGCGTCAATTCATAACGATGGATGAAACATGAGCCCATCAATTCACACCTGAGATAAAGGAACAGTCAAAACAGTGGACTGAAAAGGGAGAATGGGCTCCAAAGAAGGCGAAGATAGTTCCATCTGCAGGCAAGGTTATGGCATCACTTTTTTGGAATTTATGTAAAATAATTTTCATTGATTATCTTCAAAAAGGAAAAGCAATCAATAAAGAGTATTATGCAAACTTACTGCAGCATTTGAATGATGAAATTAAGCAAAAACAGCCGCATTTAGTGGAAAAGAAGCTTTTGTTTCATCAAGAGAACGCATCAGTTCACACATCCATTATCGCCATGGCTAAAATCAATGAGTTAAAGTTCGAATTGCTTCCTCATGCACCCTATTCACCAGATTTAGCCCTCTCTGATTATTTTCTATTTCCAAGGTTGAAGAAATAGCTTGGTGCTAAAAGATTTGGCAACAGTGAAGAGCTGGAGTCTGCAATTGATGGCTATTTTGCAGAACTCGATGGTTCTCAGTATAAACAGGATATTGAAGCTAGTGAACACCGCTGGGAAAAGTGTATCAAGCTGATAGGAGACTATGTAGAGAAATAAAGAGGATTTTTCCCAAAATGTTTGTGTTTTCTTTGTTAGGTCGGGTACTTCTGGGACAGCCCTTGTACAACACTAGGAATAATAACCCAATTAAGATACCATATCATAGACTTTCTAAATCATTGAACATCTTTGAAGTATTAGGCATAAGATGTATAATACTGTAGCATTAGATTTAGTACAATTACTAGATAGAAGATTTAAACATAAATTGTGTGAGTGGTTAGTTGCTAATCTTTGTTATGCAATTCAAGAATATTTTGAAAATAAAACATAATTTCTATTGTAATTAGTTTTGTTCTGTTGTATTAGTTTCTTATTCTGAATGGTTATTTGCTGGTATATAACTTGTGAATATTATCTGAAATTGTCTATCATTGTAATAAGCTTAACAATAATAAAATATTGTTTATTTATTTAGGAAGTTTATTTGTATATTTTAATATAGGAAATATATTCCCATAACTTTTTGTTAACAAGCTATAGGAAATTAAAGTTGCCTCATCAGTTAAATGGAATTCTCCCACAGTTTTACAATATTGCTCATATTATATTTTCTTTGGAATGTTGCCTGTTTTTTAATTAAGCCCAATTTGATATACATTGAATTGATAAAGAGTTTGCTTTGCATATCATCACATTGATAGCAACATCATGAAACATTCAGGTGGAGGTAGGCAACCTGCTGCTGAAAGTGTTTGGCTTTAAGTACACAGAACTTCCAACGCTCTTTCAGGATTTCAGAGAAACAGGAGAATCATGGATGTGGAAGAGGAAGCTCTTGACAGCGTCCATAATTCTTTATTTCCACAAGCACTAGGCAATAGCATAAGGCACCATTCGGTTGCTACGATTTGCATGCACAACAGTTACATCTTTATTGTCTCACCCAAGTTCAAGTAGTGGGGCCAGATGACTTCCCAGCCTGACTACAGGTGCCCATTGGTCTCTTCAGAAATGTAATCATCAACCAAGATCAACAATGGTTTGGAGTGAACATCTAGGCTTACATTGTGAATGACACACCTATTGCACACTATGTACTATCTCTGTGATTGACTGTGTTACTTTGGGAGTATGTTAGTTAATGTGGTTGCAGTGTGATGGGGCAGCCCATTATGGGCAGGAAGTAAGAGATTGTCTAAGTGCTATGAAATACCATTCAGTACCAATACAGGAAGGCTGAAGTGCATCTGGAGCAATGAAATCTATATCATATAAGACAAGACCAATACAGGAAATTCAGATGATTTAACAAGCGTAGCAGTCTGGACTACACACATCAGCTAATTTAACTCAGTGGAAATGATGCCGTGACACACATCGTTTTTTCTATTAAAGGTGGAATAAATACACACGTATACATTTTGTTTTCAATGCAGGTCACAAAGAAGGATGCAATCCTTTATATTTTAAGTGTGGATTGAGTTAAACTTTACAGTCACACAATATAATTGTTTATATTAGCCTACATTAGTGGGAAGAGTATCAACTCCAATAATTAAGATATGCTTTGAAGATCAATGGTTGATCATTCATAGGTTTTGCGGTGCTGCCGAATAAAATTTAATTCAACACAATTGTTTTGTGACAAAAATATGAATATCAGGAGCTTTTAAGGTGTATTTTGGAGAAAGGTTTATTTTGCCCCAGAACATATGTCAAAGCTTAAAAAACTGAAATCAAACATGTGTACCATTCAAATTGTGCTTAAAACACGAGTCTTTGAGCTTTTATTTTATTCTGCTCCTCAGCAGTCTGCAAAAGCTTCTGAATGAAATGCTATTAGGCCTTCATTCCTTATTCATTTTGAAATGTAACAGAATGCACAGACAAAAAACATTTGTAACTTGAATTTTGCAATTCCCTCTAAGCTAAGACCAACATTGCAAGCATAGGCATAATTTGGCTATAACCACATACAAATATTTATTTGAACAAACATCTCAATTTTCCATATTGTACTTTATTGGTTTTAATTGGAAAGAGTATTACAAATTACCTTAAAGATGTAATTGAGTTTGTGGTGCACCACTCATTTCTTTTTATATATGACTGTCTGCAACTACTTCATTTACTTTTGTTGTTCAGAATCTGTTTTGATATATACATACTTTGGCTCCGGCAACCACTGAAATAAGTTTCTGAGTACCCAAAAGAAAAGATGTTGATCCTCAAATGTCTGTGGCACCCTGTAAGAAAGAATAAACACAGTTGTCTAACAGTAAAGAAAGATATTAATTGTTTAAATACCAAAAAAAAAAAAATTAACATAAAACTTCATTAATGGTTTATACTTTCACTTAATATCAATGTATGTATTTTGAGAACTGAGAAATAACAACCTGCAAGCATAATTATTTTTACTCCTTCCTGAAGAAGGTGAATTTTTAAATTAATAAGGGTGTATGTAAATGATTTTTCATTTCTTTGGTGCATTTTCATAATATGCGTTTATATTTGTTTGTCATTGCTTAAAACTGGATAAAGCAAACCTTAACACCTAATTCTCTACATTCCCGACACAGCTGATACAAATCCTCCAGACTGCTGCGCTGAGAGCACTAGTATTCTATGTCTACGTTTTTTCGGCCGAGTTTCCTATATTGGTACTGTATGGTATTTGATGCTATGTAACCTGATCACTGGACATATTGGCAAACATGATCATTAGATTTCTCCCCTTTAGATTTATTAATTTGAACGTTTTTAGACTCTTGTATACAAGATGTGTCGACATACTTGATAGTGAATGTTCAGCAAAATTAAAAAAGGAATTTTAAATTTGTGATGTGTTGTATTCACATGGCTTTCTCTACTCACTCTTCTAAAGCTCATTATTCTAGCTACCTCTTTTGTAATTCAGAGAAACTTTCAATTCACCTTTACACATTTTGTGTTAAGATAGTGTAGGTAAAGCGAGTCAGATTTTTAAAGAACATGTCCCTATGCGATGACTTTGAAGTTCCATGCTTTTGGGTGGCCTTGAGAAAAAGAAAAGAAACAAATGACTTCCCAGTTGAAAAAAGTATAAGTATTAGAAAATTCAAATGGAATATCTCAAATACTTAACTCCACAAAAAGAAATGTGTAAGTAATATTTTAATGAGATCTACATTTTATGTGTAGTAAGATTAAACACGTGGTAACTTAATCAAAATCATTGGAGCCATCATTTTTGAGAAATCAAAACAAATGAAAGTTTGTCCATATAAAGGGTAGTTTGGGGTGGGGGAACTTTCTTGAAAACATTCATGTCACATCCTAGGAATATGCTCAACTTAAATACCAAGTTTGCTATTCAACAGACTTTTCATCATTGACTTATTCTCTTCACAGACACACATGGACCTAGTTTCTAAAAACGCTTTTTTTACTTTCTCTACTACGTATAGTAAGTAGGGGAAATATTGTATTCCACCCAAAAATTCGATGCCGAGATTTCACCGGAAATACATGTTTTGAGACCCCCTGAATCCCAAAAAATCATTTTTGGAAACATGTCCGTGCGTGTGTGTGTGTGTGTGTGTGTGTGCGTGTGTGTGTGCGTGCGTGCGTGCGTGCGTGAACAGCATAACTCAGAAACGAACAGTCGGATAAGCACCAAACTTGGTATTTAGGTTCAGCATCTTCCAGAGATGCGACACGAAGGTTTTCATGAAAATCCCCCCACCCCAGATTACCCTTTACATGGAAGATTTTTCGAAAATTTTAATTTTCTCAAAAATGGCTCTAACGATTTTGATTAAAATATCATATGTTTAAAATATTTTCATGACAAATAAAATGTATATCTTGAATTTTCTGGGAATGTCTCCCAAAGTATTCTTCATTGTGAACGACTTTTGCATAACTGGTAAACCATAAGAGATAGAGAAAATTTTTCTACAAAAAAAATGTAGATCGCGTTAAAATACACAATTTATGTCATATACATTTTTTTTGTTGGGTGAACCATTTTCGAGATATTGCTTGTTATTCCCTTAAATTTTTCAATACTTACACTTTTTCTCAAATTCGTGATTCATTTGTTTTTACTTTCTCTACTACATATAGTAAGTAGGGGAAGTATTGTATTCCACTCAAAAATTCAATACCGAGATTTCACCGGAAATACATGTTTTGGGATCCCCTGAATCCAAAAAAAGCATTTTTGGAAACATGTCCGTGTGTGTGTGTGTGTGTGTGTGTGTGTGTGTGTGTGTCTGTCTGTCTGTCTGTGAACAGCATAACTCAGAAACGAACAGCCAGATAAACACCAAACTTGGCATTTAGGTTCAGTATCTTCCAGGGATGCGACACGAAGGTTTTCAAGAAAATCCCCTCACCCCAGGATACCCTTTACATGGAAGATTTTTCGAAAATTTTAATTTTCTCAAAAACGGCTCTAACGATTTTGATTAAAATATCATATGTTTAAGATATTTTCATGACAAATAAAATGTATATCTTGAATTTTCTGGGAATGTCTCCAAAAGTGTTCTTCATTGTGAATGACTTTTGCATAACCGGTAAACCATAAGAGATAGAGAAAATTTTACTACACAAAAAATGTACATCACGTTAAAATACACAGTTTATTATATACATTTTTTTTGTTGAATGAACCATTTTCGAGTTATTGCTTGTTATTCTCTTAAATTTTTCAATACTTATTTTCTTAAAAGGGAATTCTTTATTCATTTTTTTGTCTTTGATATGCAAAGAGTATTAATCTGTGGCAAAGGGAATGGTGCTGCACCTAGCAACCAGCTATTAAGAGATATGTATATGCTTAAAGGCTACTGTATTTCTGTATTGCCCTTGTAAATATATATTCCCCTTACATCCACAAGAAAATTACCAATAAGATAGAGTCTGCAAATGTTTATCTCGATTAACATGAAGTAGATGGAGAATAAGCGTTTGTAAAAATAGTTTGTGCAAGAGTAGAGAAAGTCATGTGAGTGTAACACATCAGATTTTTTTTTATTCAGGGAGTCTCAAAACAGGTATTTCTGGTGAAATCTCAGTATTGAATTTTTGGGGTGGAATGCAATATTTCCTCTACTTACTAAAAGTACTTATAGAGAAAGTAAAAAGAAATTACTTTGTTTTTTTAAATTTTCATGGAAAGAAGTCCTCAGATTGTGCAGAATCAGATCCAATTATGATTTTTCCCTTCTGCTTATGTAATTGCCCAAATGTGACATTGAAGTGCACGTGCACAGGTGTGTGCAAATAGCATCTGTAAATCTAAAACTTTACTTTCTTGTAATCTTGTTTTCTTATCTTTTTACTTTCTCTACCATGTGCATAGTATATAGAGACGATATTGCATTCCACCCAAAAATTTGATACTGAGATTTCACCAGAAAAACAGGTTTTAAGGTCCCCTGAATCCAGAAAAAAGAATTTTAGAAAAAAGGTCTGTGTGTGCGCGGCATCTTATATTTTCTGGGAATGGCCTGTGAAGTCCTCTTCATTCTGAAGCAATTTTGAATAATCATATAACTGATAAGCATTAAGCGATAGATGAAAACGTAATACACAAGAAATGTAGATCTCTACAAAACACACAATTTATTTCTAATAACTTTTTTTTGGCATCAGCCATTTCTGAGATGTCCATTAATAATTGCTGGAATTGTTCAATACTTTAACAAATGAGAAAACCAGATACTGCGAAAACACACTTTATTTATCACAAAGCACTCAATGTAACACAGACATTAGACTTAAGCCACTTTGGCACACACCCAAATACAACATAACTGATCCTGTTTAACTGCATGACTCACAACTGACTGCTGAATTACAACTCACAATTTGTACTGTCCACTTACACTGTCACTTCTAACAACTCAGCACTGACTCGTCCTACTGACAGCAGTCCCTTACATGGGCCTCACACACAAAGCAGACTTTTCGCGAACAAGATCTTATAAGAACACGCCGAAACCTAGGTTCTGGAACAAATAAGCGGCACATAAAGAGACTTTTATTCCATGCTGCCAATTGTTCTATTTTTTCCGCGCTCACTATTGTTCCGCACGCCCCGCCCAAGTATGTGGCCGGGAGGCACTATCGGCCGGCCGCCCGCAGGTAGCACCGCTCGCGCGGTCACACTGCTCTCTCTTCAGAGCGGTCGTCGCAACCAGTACTGTCGTAGCAGACTAGACGATCTAAGTGTACCACCAGCATCCCGAGACCCAGCCAAAGGTAGCACAGCAAGCTAAACTCCGCCCAAGACACATAAATCAAAAGCTTGTGTACATTCTTTTATCCTTCTATATCGCACAGGTAAAGCCGCGTACGCGGCTAGGTACTGTGGCGATTACATTCCGCCCAGGTGAACCTGGGCGACCTGTTCTCGATTGCTGGATTGCTGGAGGACGATACAGCCACAAATGTCCCTTGGTCCGGGCAGAACGATACAGCCACAAATGCCCCTTGGTCCGGGTAGAACGATACAGCCATAAATGCCCCTTGATCCGGGTAGGACGATACAGTCACATCAAATCATTTTGCTGGAAACCTTGGCTGTTGGCCTGGCGGTTGTAACAGGCCTTCATGCGGTCGCTCGCTCTCTGGATGTGCTGGCGGTCCACGAGTTTCTACATGTAGTCGATTGCTGATTTTTCCGTCCCAGGGGGCCTCCCAAGCATCAGGTTGCATGGAAGACTCAGTTCCCTACTGAAGACTAAGCTGGCTGGTGTCAACCCGGTGGTGTCGCGAGTCGACGAGCGGTAGGTTAGCAAGAAAATCTGCACCCTGACATCCCAATCCCTTTGGTGATTGTCCACGACCTTCAGGTGCCTTTCTAGGGTCTTGATGTACCCTCGATCATGCCAACTGACTGCGGGTGGAGAGGCGTTGTAGGCGTCTTGTGCACTCCAAGTCTCTCCAGTGCTTCACTCATAAGGTTCGATTCGAAGTTTGTGCCCTGATGGCTGTGTAGCTCTAGCGGTACCCCAGATCGGCACAACGCTTCTTCCACTAGACAATCCGCGATCGTCTTGGCCTCCTAAGGCGTACATCTCCGGAACTTGGTGAAGTAATCCATGACCACCGACAGATACTTGTTACCCCTGGCGGACACAGGGAACGGTCCAGCTGTATCGATGGCAACGGGTTCTAATGGTGCTCCCACGTTGTACTGCTGCATGCGATTCCACCTCCTAGTCTGTGCCGCGACTTGCCGCATAAGCATGACATTGGCGACACCTCCTGTCAGCGCCCGTCCGTAGTTTCAACCAATAGTACCTTTGTCGAAGCTTGTCAATCGTTCGGTTGGATCCAAGATGCACTCCCGAAGTTTCCGCATGTACTTCCTCCAGGACTTCCGGCACCGTACTTCGAGGAAGAATCAATGATCTCTCCGGGTCTTCCCGTCAGTTGACACATTACTCCTGGATGCAATGTCTTTCCAGTTCGACCAAGCTCCTGCCTCTTCTCTCAGGAGCTGTCTCAAGTTGGGTCCACCAGCTGTTCCCTCTTCAGACCTGCGTTAGCCCATCCATTTGCAGGCACCGCCGAAATCACACTGATAGTTGCGCTCCTCCACCCAGTGCACTGGCCGCACTCTTCCGGGCAGGGACTTCTTAACATGGCACCCGCATTGGAGTGGCTCCTTCCTCTCCGATGCTTTGATGTGAAGTTATATTCCTGAAGCCCCTGGACCAACGGGCTGTTTGGCTCTCCAGGTTCTTAAAGCTAAATAGTCAGGTGAGGGCGGAGTGGTTAGTCCTCAGGTGAAATGGCTGACCAATCAGGTACTTATCGAAGTGTTCCAGCACCTTCATAACTGTCAGGAGCTCCCGTTAACGCAGATGTTATTTTCTGCCTTGGAGAGCGCCTTGCTGTAGTACGCTATTACCCGCTCCTGTCCATCCTAGACCTGTGATTCTACTCCAATACCACTGTCATTGGTGTCGGTGTCCACAGTTGTGAAAAACCCAAAACAGGAGCACTGCAGAGTGCCGACTTAAGCGCCTGGAACGCGTCCTCGGTCCGTTCCGTCCACTGTAAGGCCGATGTTCTTCCGGCAGACGAGTGAGGTGCTTCGCGGTATTGGAGAAACTTCTGGCGAACCGGTGGTAGTAGCTGCATAGGTCCAGAAAACTGCGCAACTCTCGTTTATCTTTCGGACAAGGCTAATCACTCACAGCCAGACCCTTCTCCGATCCGTGGTCAGCCCAGTTGTTGCGACTATGTGGCCCAAGTAGTTAATCTCCTTGCAGAAGAGTTGGCACTTCTTCGCGTTCAGTTTCAGGTTAGCTGCTTGCTGTCTTCGTAATACCTTGGTAGGGTCTTTTGATGATTTCGAAAGTGCTACCAATGACGATGTCCAAATACAGCGGGCAGGCGTCGTAGTCAGTCCCCTCATCACGGATTCCATCAGGCGCTGGAAAGTGGCTGGCGTGTTGCAGAGGCGTAACCATAAACTGCCAAAGCCCTTGACCTGTCGAGAATGCCGTCTTTTCCTTGTCTCTGGGGTACAGAGCCACTTGCCAATATGCCGATTTCAGGTCCAAGGTCGAGAACCACTGGGCACCAACAAGAGTGTCCAGAGTATCGTCAATTCGGGGTAGGGAAAACAATCATTTCAGTTGACAGCATTCAACTTCGTATACTCCACGCAGAATCGTAACTCGCTGTTCCTCGCCACAGAGGAACACCAAAGGCTGTTGGACTCTTCGATGATGCCCCTAGATCTCGTGTCCTCCAACATGTCTCGTACCTCCATTTGCTTAGGCAGAGGAACACATCTTGGTGGTTGCCGGATAGGCTTTGCGTCTCCGTTGTCGACGTGGTGGAGTACTTGGTGCAGCCATAATCGCCGTCCCCTGGCTGAAAGCGGCTTGGTATTGTCCAAGAAGGTGCCGGACCTTCAGTTATGCCGCGGTCAGATGGTCGTCCGTCTCCTTTAGCAAGTCTTCCAACCGGAGCTCCAGATCTTGAAATGGTGCTGGTTCCTCTGGTCCGTCGCAGCTGAAATCGCATTCCCCTAACGCCATTCCGGCCTGTATGTCCTGATCGGTATCCGATGGATTGAGCAGTGTCACTGGCACTTCCTCCCGGCAAGGCAACAATGCCTTGACGACGCATAATCCATCCAATGGTGCTTTCCGGTCCAAAACCTGGTTCCTTTTGCGCTGCCCTCCAGACGCACCTTCACCACCACTTCGCTTTTTGCGGACACAACCACATCCTCCGTCAGGATCACCCTGCGGATCCCCGGATGTTCGTTGGGACTCCGGAGCTTCACCTCGTCTCTACCGAATCTCAACACCCTCCTGCCGTTGTCGATCGTCGCCTCATGGCTCCTCAGGGTATCCAGTTCAGTATCACATCTTCAGCTACCTCCGCGATGAACACCCACAGTCTTATGATGCTCCGCCCTAGGGTCAACTCCAGCAGGGCTCCACAGGCAAGGTATCGCCCGATGCCGCTACTAGTTGGTAGAGCCAATTCTGTTTCCTTAACTGCAAGCCCTTCGCCACGTTAGATCATAGCTGCACCTGTTTCGACTAGTACCCGGCACAGCTTCCCTTGCATCTAGCCATCCGCGACGAGGCTGTCATCCATTTTGCTGTCTAGTCGTTCTCCGTGGACTAGTGGTACCGCGCTGGTCTCTTGTTCCCAAGGTCGCGGATTCAAACCCGGCGGAGGGCGATGGAGTTTTTTCGGGCGTAAAAATCCTTAGCATGGCTTCCTTCGGAAGGGAAGTGAAACCGGTGGTCCCGTGTCGTAGATCTACGGCACGTAAAAGAACCTCAAGTCTGATAAAGGGGCCTCTGAGCCCCTTACCGATTTTTCACGCCCAATATAGAATGGGACGCTAAGGACCATATAGTTAAAGAGCGTCCATAAATAAAACTCAATTTTTCAATTTAATTCTTCTACCTAAGGCATGCAGCGTCACTCGAGGGGGTGGTGAAGACTGTCCCGAAGTGCCTCTCGCCCCGCCAGTGCTTATTCGTTTCCTGCCTGCTCATCGGCTTGGTGTGGACAGTGCTTCACTAGGTGTCCTGACTAGCTACATACCGCTTGTAAACCATCGTCGACGTCCTTGGATTGATTCTCTGTCCCCGCCGTATCCAATACTCCTGGTCTTCGAGGTAGGTGCCGGTGTTTCCTTGGCCGCCTCCATCCTCAACGCATCCATTAGCGCTTCGTGGATGGGCTTGTATCACCGAGTATCATACGCTCTCGTATCTCGGAATTACGCACGCCGTCGGCAAAGCAGTAGGCAGCTTCCTGGGATACGTAACTGGGCGGAGGCCCACGAAAGCTGTATTCACTAGCTGTTCAACTGCCAGGGCGAACTCCTGCAGCGTCTCCCCTGTTGCAGCTTTGACTTAAGTTGACTACGATGGGCTGAGGCCAACCGATGGTTCCCGAACCGGTTTTCGAGTGCCTTCCAGATGTCTCCGTATACCGCCGACATGGAATCGCATTCAGAATTTTTGCTGCTCGTCCCTGGAGACTGGCTATTACCTGCGTGCTTCCTCTTCTCTGATCATCGGTTGTGGGTAGCGACTGCGGCGAATTGTCGGCAGAAGACTTCAAAAGATGACGTTCCGCCATATCTAGGTGGCTGGACGCACACAGATGAGTCGCGTCCAGGTCTTAAAGTCCTTAAGTCTTCCAGCATGGCATTCAGTTATTTGGCGCTGCTGTCGACTTTTCCTTTCAGAACGCCGAGTCGTTCCCCGACCTCCTCCAGTTGAGTTAACGCGGTGGTCAATGTCTTTCACCTTTCCGCCGAGCTCTTGCACGTCTTTCTTCACGCGGGCTCGTCAACTTTAGTCGATAACACCGCCTTCGTCTTGGAGATTTGTCTTCACTTCTGCCTGCATATTCTCCATTTCGGATTGCATTTCCATCTCCATCTGCTCTAATTTCGTCAATTATGTTTGTAGGATTTCATCCATCGTGGCTCTTATATCCCACTCTAAAAACTAATGTAACAAATGAGAGCTCCAGTTACTGCGAAAACACACTTTATTTATCACAAAGCACTCAACGTAACAAAACGTTACATTTGAGTCATTTTGGTACACACTCGAGTACAACACAACTGATCCATCGAATCAAATCACAACTGAACTGCTTAACTGCACGACTCAAATTAAACTGCACTGTCACTTCTAACAGAACTCAACACTGACGCGTCGTACCGACCGCAGTCTCTTATATAGGCCTCGCGTACAAAGCAGAACTTTCAAGAACAAGATCCTACTAGAAATGCTGAAAGTCGGGTTCCGGAACAAGTAAGCGGCACATAAAGATGTTTTTATTCCAAGCTGCCTATTGTTCTATTAAGTCCTGTCAATTTTCTGTTGTTTCTCACAATGTCTTGGAAACATTATGGAATTTTAAGGCCAGTGTATAGCGTCCAGTTCTTAAACATTTGACTATCACTATTCCCTTTGTATCTATAATGAAATGTGTAATGTAGCTATTTTCAGAGAGGTTTATCTCAATTAAAATGAAGTAGAATAGGAAAATATACGTTTGTAGGAATAATTAGTATACCCATTGATAAACAATAGAGAAAGAGAAAGTATGTGAATGTAACAATTCTTTTTTATTCTTGCATTTGTATAGCTCCCTTTAACTTCTGCGGTCAACAACTAACTCGTTGATTGTAGGTTTTTTACTAATTTTCATTAGGAAACACACATTTACCGCCACACTCATATTTCTAGACTCTGCGGTGGATAGGGAATGATTCTAATTAAAGGAAAAATTCCCTGCTCCAGCCAGGAATTGAACCTAACACCTCGGGGTTGAGAAGCCTGACCACTCGACTGCAGAGGCAGTATTTCTTACATTTTTGCTGCTTTAAAATGTTCCTTGTGATGCAATTTTTATTCAGTTTTATTTAAAGTATCCAGTATCTATGCTTTAAACACAATTGAAGAGATGATGAGCCTTTTCCTAATATCAA
The DNA here is from genome assembly GCA_030765065.1 of Deroplatys truncata. Taxonomy (NCBI): domain Eukaryota; kingdom Metazoa; phylum Arthropoda; class Insecta; order Mantodea; family Mantidae; genus Deroplatys; species Deroplatys truncata. The sequence goes on from CM060977.1 coordinate 21,622,385, forward strand.
GCCTAGCTTAGTTTTATAATTTTTCATATGATTGATTTCTAAATGTGTTACATACTTTATTTTTTCCAGGAAAAGTTTGAATTTTGCATAAGATTTAATTTTAATCACAATGAACTATATTCCAGAAATAATATACAAAATTTAGAAGTTTAACATTTTCAATTTTCATTATTTGAAACATTTCTCAAATGGGCCCAAATTTTTCTTAGTTATTTGTTTTGGAAATGGACCCAAAAATTATTTTTCTGTTATAGTTTTGTTGAACATTTCTGTGATAAAAATACAAACAGATGGGATTACAGATTTAGATAGATATATTATTTGTCCTATAAATCATGTACACTCATAGACAAAAAAAAGATCATTCTCAGATTCCATGTAACAATCAGAGGACTTCATGTACCTTCGTACCAGCTGCATTAATAATGCACATCCAGGAAGTGTAGAATGGTCTGTGCCTTGAGCACAATGGTCACCTCATAGCAGTGTTTCTTGATGGTGACATTTATAAGCTACTGAAAACATAGCACAGAACAACATTTCATTGGCCGAGAGGTTAAGAAGGCACGTTTTAGCTAATAAGCTCCTCACTTCATATCTCGCATTAGTTATTTTTATTTTTTATGTTGGTAATTTTAGCCTGGATATGTAGAACATAATATTACATTAATATAACTTTAGCATTTTAAGTTTTAGGCATATCTATGCACACAAAAACATAATTCTGCTAAAATACTTGTTTTAAATAACTAAAGAAATAAATGAAATGAAACTAAAACACATAAATAATAAAGAAAATTAATATGGGGTACATGAACCCTGAGCATGTATAACTGCTCTCAATTTTTGGGTTATAGATGAAATTAAATCCCTAGTTACGTGGATGAGAAGCTACAACATCCCAAGCTTCTTGAATTTGTGCACAGAAGCTATCCTTTCTCCTTTGTGCATCTGCATGGAAATTCAAGCACAGCTCCCTTTTCACCTCAGCCCACTTATTTTTAATAGGGTTCAAATCTGCTGAACAGGGAGGCCAGTCTATCACTCTGATATCCTGCCTCTCTGAGAATCAATGTGAAACCTCTCGACATATGTGGACAGATGATGCTTATGCTTTATGAATTCAACAATTCCATCAGGATATCTCAACCTCACAGAGGAAATAAAAATGTTCTCAAGTATTACCATGTATTGCACACTGTTCAGTGTATTGTCAAGCTACCACAACACACCTAGGATGTCCCTTGATATCCAACAAGATACAGATATACGACCATGATGAAATTATGAAGCCAGTATGCATTGTAATAACTATTCCAGTATTATTATTTTTTTTTATGATATTTTATTCAGTGCTAAGTGGCTACCACTTTTGGCCCTGGACAAACTATTCTATTATGTATGAACTTTACAAATGCTGTGCATGAAATGAAATATATTGAAAATAAATAGTCACTATGTATTGATTGAACATTAATAGAAGAAAAAAAAGTGTTTGCTACATGCGAGAAGCAAACTTGCCATCTTAACTATAGAAATACCCTACGCTTTGCCACAGCACTACAAAAAGACACATGGAAGTTAGCATGTTTAATAATGCTGTACAACAACGTGATGCAGCAGCTACGCAACTGTATTGCTTGTCGCGTAAACAAGGTCATGTAGGACTTAGAAAAATTTGGCATTCAAGATATGATTCAGAGGTACCTGGTATAGGAAAAGTCATTATTTACAAAATATTTCAGTGACATAAACATAATTGCATGCAAGTAGATATAAATTGATACAAATAATTAATTGTGACAGCATGAAGTAAATTAAAGCACATGGATTGCTATATTTAATTAAGATAACATGAAATAGCTATTTTATTCATCCTACAAGTCAAGTATAGAATGCCATGATACAGAATATGTCAAATTTATTCCAATATAAACAATTTAAAATTTCATATGTGTAATTAAAAGATGACACAAGTAATTAGTTATAGAGCGATATGCATACAAGATTAGAATAATATAACATATTTATGAATTGACGTAAAATCATATGATTAAAAGTAATTAAAACAAAATAATTATGCAAACAAAACTTTTATTTATTTCTAAAAAATATGTAACATCTGGCCTACATCTACAGCTGACCACATGGATCCAGAATACAATTATAACAAAACAGAAAATGCAAAAGCAAAAAATATGAATATAGAATATAAATGAAACTAAAAATTTCAGTATTAATAAAAACAAAGAAGCAATGCAAAAACCAAAATAAATCAAAGTAAAGCAATGCAAAACTTAATGCAGGTTATAAAAACTATGTAATATTATATAAATGGTTATGAATTATATATAAAGAGTCTCTCAAAATGTTAAAGATAAATTTACTTTCTCTATCATATACATGGTAGGTAGAGAAGGTATTGCATTCGACCCAAAAATTCAATACTGAGATTTCACTGCAAATACATATTTCGAGACCTCCTGAATCCAGAAAAAGCATTTTTAGAAAAAGGTCTCTGTGTGCGTGTGTGCATGCGTGCGTGTGTGTGTGAACAGCATAACTCAAAAACGAAAAGTCAAATAAATACCAAACTTGGTAGTTAGGTTCAGTGACTTCCAAAGATGCAGTACAATTTTTAAGAAAATTCCCCACACCAAACTACCCTTTATATGGAACATTTATCGAAAAAAATTTTATGTCATATACACTTTTTTTTTTTGTTGAGTGAACCATTTCCAAGATATTCCTCGTTATTTGTTTGAATTTTCCAATGCTTATATTTTTCTCAAAAGGGAATTCGTTATACTTTTTACTTTCTCTACTACGTATAGTAAGTAGGGGAAGTATTGTATTCCACCCAAAAATTCGATACCGAGATTTCACCGGAAATACATGTTTTGAGACCCCCTGAAACCAAAAAAAGCATTTTTGGAAACATGTCTGTGTGTCTGTGTGTCTGTGTGTGTGTCTGTGAACAGCATAACTCAAACGAAGAGTCGGATAAACACCAAACTTGGTATTTAGGTTCAGTATCTTCCAGAGATGCGACACGAAGGTTTTCAACAAAATCCCCCCACCCCAGAGTACCCTTTGCATGGAAGATTTTTCGAAAGTTTTAATTTTCTCAAAAATGGCTCTAACGATTTTGATTAAAATATCATATGTTTAAGATATTTTTATGACAAATAAAATGTATATCATGAATTTCCTGGGAATGTCTCCAAAAGTATTCTTTATTGTGAACAACTTTTGCATAACTCGTAAACCATAAGAGATAGACAAACTTTTACTACACAAAAAATGTAGATCGCGTTAAAATACACAATTTATGTCATATAGATTTTTTATGTTGAGTGAACCATTTTCGAGATATTATTTGTTATTCCCTTAAAGTTTTTAAGACTTATTTTCTCAAATGGGAATTTGTTATTTATTATTTTGTCTTCGATATGCAAAGAATATTAATCTGTGGCAAAGCGAATGGTGCTGCACCTAGCAACCAGCTAATAAGAGATATATATGTGCTTAAAGGCTACTGTATTTGTATATTGCCCTTGTAAATATATATTCCTCTTACATCTACAAGAAAATTAGCAATAAGATGCAAATGTTTATCTCGATTAACATGAAGTAGATGGAGAATAAGCGTTTGTAAAAATAGTTTGTATAAGAGTAGAGAAAGTCATGTGAGTGAACACATCAGATTTTTTTTTTAATGTGCTGTATATGCAAAGAGAATGGAATGCTCCACATAGCAACCAGCTCTTAAAATATTTGACTATCGCTTAAAGCCTACCAATTCCCCTTGCACCTACAAGAAAATTAGCACAGTAAGATAATTTCTGCAGATTATCTACAAATCTCGATTAACATGAAGTAGATGGAACATTTCTAAAAATAGTTTGTACAAGAGTAGAGAAAGTCATCTGAGTGCAACACATCAGATTTTTTGTAAATATTGTCACTTTTAAATTTTAATCCCAGAAAATCGGATTTTGTAAATTTTATGCATTTCCCATGCATAATTTTCAATATTGTATCTCTCACTTAAGTGAGGAATGCTGGGCTGTAAATTGAGATCTTTTTGTCATTTACTTGGACTGCATGTGCTCTTCCTTTTCAAAACGGACAGTAGGATCCAGGATGAGACTTTGGCTGCTTTTTCTGTTGATGGCTATAATGCGTATCTTCTCTTCATGTTGACCCATCTTCTGCCAAGCAATGAACCTCTTCGTATACCTCCCACTGCAGCCCCCAAAGTTCTGTCACAATAAAGCTTCTTACTCTATGATGGCGTCTGTTTCTTAATATTTCTACTTTACAACAGTATCCTAAGACATTCCCAAGGGTTTCCACTTCACTACAACCAGGTTGGCAGCACTGTTGTTCTGACCAGAATGGCCAGGAACAGATCGTACTGCTGAAATGTTGGCGGACATCTTAATGGCATTGTCCACTCCGAGGAGGGCAATACCTTCCTGTTACTGATCCAAAAGTTAGTTTTTAAACAGCATTTTATATATTGTGACCTTGTCCAGTTTTTCAACAGTCACTTCTCTTAGTTCTCACTGTCACTGTTTTGTTTTTATCTAGTTCAACTTCACTGGAAGTTCACTTAGTTAACAATGTCACTTCATTAAGGTGAACTGGTTCAATTCTCCATTCACTTCACTTCTTCACTCCTCTTCCAGACAGTTCACTTGCTGGGGAGTCGAGCACAAGACCTCCATAATCCCTCACCCCTCATCAGCACCTGCTGCATGCCACAGCAGTCGTCACCAGCTTGCTCAGAGAATCGCTCTTGATGTTGCATGGGAAATTCACCTGTCAACTCGCTCGCTCACTGACTGACTGATGCAACTCAGCTCTCACGCAACTAACTGACTCCACTCTCAAGAATGCTCACTTACATAAGCAGTGGAATCTTCCACAGAACATTCTAGAACTATTTCAACACTGTTCTGGAGGAGGAAGAAACTTCCAGAAGGTTCTGGTTTTCTGCTGTTAGCTCACCCGATGTTTATGCTGCCAAACAGTTCTTATCACTGCCCGCTGCCGACCTTCTGATAACCTTATAAAAATCCTAGCCCTAATTATAAGTATATAGATGTAACACAGCATATGTATTGATGTTAACAGTGTATATGTACATGTTGAATGTAGGGGGAAAGGAGGGGAGTCTGTTTTGCCACTTCATAGTATTTGTTGCAGAAGAAAGAATCATGACTTGATGCAAAAGAACCTAAGTCAGCAAGTAAGAATAGACAAACAATATCTTGCTGTAGTTATGTGCAAATAGTAAAATGCTCTTGGATGTGCTTGACTGTTGTTTTGGGGGGTTATTTGGAATCTTTTTTTTTTATGGAACTGGAAAGGTTCAAACTGTTAATGAAAAAATAACCATTTTTTTCACATCTACTTCATAGGGTATTATAGTCATAGTCATCCCTATTCACCATAATATTCTTTTACAGAATTAGGTTTCATCAAGTAGTATTGGTTACAATAATAGAATACATATATTTACATAGCCTGGATACATAAGAAAAACATACTATTATTTACATTGTACAGAGCATAATTTACAAATACGTGGTTTGCACTTTTGAAAATTATTGCTGGAGTTGTTGAGGTGTTCAAGGAACTCCTTTGTGCTGTAGAAGCAGTGTGATATTAAGAATTTCTTTACTTGAATCGTTTGCATTTAGGTTTGTATTTACTTTCTCTACTACGTATAGTAAGTAGGGGAAGTATTATATTCCACCCAAAAATTCGATACCGAGATTTCACCGGAAATATATGTTTTGAGACCCCCTGAATCTAAAAAAAAGCATTTTTGGAAACATGTCCGTGTGTGTTGCTGTGTGTCTGTGAACAGCATATCTCAGAAACGAACAGTCGGATAAACACCAAACTTGGTATTTAGGTTCAGTATCTTCCAGAGATGCGACACGAAGGTTTTCAAGAAAATTCCCCCACCCCAGATTACCCTTTACATGGAACATTTTTCGAAAATTTTAATTTTCTCAAAAATGGCTCTAACGATTTTGATTAAAATATTGTATGTTTAAGATATTTTTGTAACAAATAAAATGTATATCTCGAATTTTCTGTTAATGTCTCCAAAAGTATTCTTCATTGTGAACGACTTTTGCATAACTGGTAAACCATAAGAGATAGACAAAATTTAGTATACAAAAAATGTAGATCGCGTTAAAATACACAATTTATGTCATACATTTTTTTTGTTGAGTGAACCATTTTTGAGATATTGCTTGTTATTCCCTCAAATTTTCCAATACTTTTTCTCAAATGGGGATTCGTTATTCATTTTTTTAATGTTCTGGACATACAAAGAGAATGGAATGCGCCACATAGCAAGCAGCTCTTAAAATATTTGACTATCGCTTAAATACTACCATATTCCCCTTGCACCTACAAGAAAATTAGCAATAAGATTAACATCTCGATTAACATGAAGCATATGGAGAATAAGCATTTGTAAAAATAGTTTGTACAAGAGTAGAGAAAGTCATGTCAGTGTAACATCAGATTTATTTTATTATTATTGTGTTGTATAGTAGAATTCCTGTGTGAAAAATTGACTGATGCTTCTTAGAAGTTCTATTATTTTCTATATGAATCTGATTACAATTACAAGTAAAATGAGTATGCATTTCACAGTTAAAATTGAACAGGTGAATATTTTATGTATAAAACAGATGGTTTATAAGATATAAATATATGGCACCATCAGCACTTCACGGTCAATGAAGTAAGGTTTACAATGAGTGACCTTACTTACATTCACTATTGTTCGTATTACTTGTTTCTGTATGAGAAATATTTGTATTAATTCTGTGCTACAACACCATAAAATAATACCATACATTATTATAGATCACATATGCATTATATACAACTAGTAAAGTTTTTACATTACATGTTTTTCTTAATACTCTAATTGCATAAAGAGCCTTGTACATTCTGTTTTTTGTGTTGGTGATGTGTGGTTTCCAACTTAGAGAGCTATCCATCATTATCCCTAAAAACTTAGTTTGTCCATTGTACTTAATAGCATTATTGCTTACATATAATGTTCAGTATAATAATACTGATTACTGTCAGTTTCAAATATTAAAAACAATTATGCTGACATTTAATAAATGTTTAAATTAAAAATAAGGAATTATTGCTTATATTGGAGTATTGCATGATTACATTTAAAATTTTGATTTTTTAAACTTGCTTGCAATGTAGTACATGGGTATCTGTTATCTCATTTTAACTGTGATGTAAGTAAAACTGATTTCAGATCCTGAGGAAAGCTTGTTCATTACTCAGAACTGTTTGTTATTGTAACATGTTTTCCTGCCCATTTTGTTTATTTTCTGTTTGTTTTCTTTTAGTATGCAGGATAATAATGTTACCTCAGAATCAGCAAAGTTAAATATTGGTTAGTATATTAATCATGAGAGTACTAGAGTACGTTATTTTCACTGATACATTACCCTACCCTATAAGCTCATAAAAAGTAATTGCTCATTTTATTGCAAGCAGCGACCAGCTAAATGTCCTCTAACATATTTTGAGTTATATGAAAAGAAAGAAAGAAAATGAACTGATAGGTCATAACTTGCTAAGCAACTGTTAAACTATTAAACTGTTTCTTAAAGTTATACTTATATAGGTACAGAAAACATGCAGATCTAACGAAATAGGTGGTTCATAATTTATTTTATTTGGAAACACTGGAATTTTATAACTGCATTTTCAAGAAAAAATTTAATATACATTCACATCACTTTCTCTACCTCTATCATTTATTAGTGGGTATACAAACTATTCTTATTAAAGCTTATTTTTCTATATACTACATTTTAATCAAATAAACCTTTGCAGATATAGCTGTATTACACATTTCATTATAGTTTCAAAGGGAACAGTGACAGTGAAATGTTTAAGAGCTGGACGCTATAGGCTAACCTTAAAATTACATACTGTTTCCATGACATTGCGAGAAACAATTGAATGTTGATTACTTCAAGAGAATGGCCAAGTAATGAACAATTCGAACCATTACTAATGGATATTTCAGAAATGGCTTATGCCACAAAAAAGCTTATTTGAAATAAATTATGTGATTTAAACAGAACCTATATTTTTTTTCATGGTGCATTTTTGTCTATTTCTCAACACTTACAAGTTATACAAGATCATATAAAATTCCTTTCGAATGAAGAGGACTTCACAGGAAATTCCCAGAAAATTCAAGATATACATTTTATTTGTCATGTAAATATTTTTAATATGTGGTATTTTAATCAAAATTGTTAAGAGCTATTTTTTAGAAAATGAAAACATTTTGAAAAATTTTCTATGTAAAGGGTAGTTTGGGGAGGGGGGATTTTCTTGAAAATCTTTGTGTGGCATCTGTGAAAGGTGCTGAACCTAAGTACCAAGTTTGGTATTTATCCAACTTTTCATTATTGAGTTATGCTGTTCATAGACACACACATACATTTTTATAAAAATGGCTTTTTTTGTATTCAGGGGGCCTGAAACATGTATTTACGGTGAAATCAGCTATCAAATGTTTTGGTGGAATACAATACCTTCTCTACCTACTATGTACGTGGTAGACAAAGTAAAAAGGTGAAGATTTAAAAGACACAACTACTCACAATTGTATAAGGAATATGTATTAAAGTTTCAGTGAGCTGCACCATCACTCAACTATGTCAACTTTTTAGTTTCTCTAATTCATATCTATAGTAAGTAGAGAAGTATTGTATTTGATACTGAGATTTCACTAGAAATACATGTTTTGAGACTCCCTAAATCCAAAAAAAAGAAACCAACAAAAAAAGCATTTTTAGCAAAATGTCAGCATGCAGGTGTGTGTGTGTATGTCTGTTGGTCTGCCTGTCTGTCTATCTGTAAACGGCATAACTCATAAATGAAATGGAAGTTCAACATCTTCCATTAATGTGACACAAAGATTTTCAAGAAAACCTCCACCCCAAACTATCCTTCACATGCAGAAAGTTTTGTTACAAGGGTCATTTCAAAAGTTCCTGCACATGGCGCATGCACGACTGTTATGGTGGCATGATCAAGTTGAAATTTATTTTGGTTGTGAATCAGACTTTTAGGCTTGATGGTTGTATATGTGTTTGCTGGTTCATGTGACTGTGTGGTGAGTAATTCAATTTTAAAATGGAAGCTGAAACCAAGTCAGGTTGGATTACTCATAGTGACCAGCATTCCTACGTCAAAATCAAATCCCTACGTGGAAAGAACCCAACTGAAATTTACAATGCTTTGAGAGAGGTGTGTGGGAATAGTGTAGTGGATCATAGCACAGTATCATGGTGATCTGCTTGTTTCTGTGACGGTCGGGTAAGCATTGAGGACAGCCATGGAAGGCCATCAACTGCAACAGACCACATCTCTCAGATTATTGTAAATGACATTTTGAGAGAGGATCAACGAAAAACATATGAGGAAATTGCCTATGAGGCCAAAATGTCTGTCACTTCAGTTTACAGAATCATTACTGAAAAGTTAAAGATGAGAAAAGTTGCTGCCAGATGGGTTCCGCATGATCTGAGTGAAGAGCAGAAAGTAGCTCACAAAAGAATCGCAGAAGAATTGCTTCAACATTATTGAACAAAAGGAGAATAAGCTTTCTAAGAATAGTTTATAGAGAAAGGCATGTGAATGTAAATCATATACATTTTTTCCCTCTAGTATCAAATTCTCCTGGTCTATTTGCTGATTTTAAAACTTCTGCTTTTTCTTCTATTGGCTGCAACTGTTGATTTATTAGTATTGCTATAATGAAGATGTCTGAAATGTTCTTTTTGTCTGGTACCAATGTTCCAATATTTTACAACAAAGTCATCAGTGATGCCATAAAACTATATAACTTGCATGAACCAAGCATTCAGTTTACTGAGAGACCAAAACACAATATGCTACTGGCTTTAAACCACAAAATTTCAAAAGAAAAGTGGAAAACTGGAATTTGGAATCTACAGGAAAAATGCCCACACAGAATTATATCAAATCAAACAGTATTGTAACACATGAGAACACCAGTTATTGTGAAACACGGTTTATTTATCACTTTACATTTGAGTCATTTTTGGCACACACTCAGAACACAAAACAACTGATCTATCAAATCACAGCTGAACTGCTGAGTCACAACTAAACTGCTATGACCACCTTTTACTTCATCATATCTTCTAACAGAACTGCCTGTCCAGGGAAAAGCAGCCCCTTATATAGGCCTTGCACACAATACAAAACTTTCTAGAGGAGGAACCTACTAGAACATGCCAAAAAGGAATGTTCTCAAACAGTAAGCAGCACAGTGATTATTGTTCTGCACTAGCTATTGTTCCACGCTGCGTATTGTTCTGACGGCATTGAAGTCCCCACCCAGTTGCTGGGCCAAGAGGCACTTACCAGAGACCTGCAGGTAGCCTCCCACGTAATCACAGTATTAACCCAATTTCACACAAACATGTTACTATCAGCAGCCTACTGCACAGGTTCGTGAATAAGAAAGAATGGAATCATATTAGTCATGGAATCAATGCATATTCATCTTATTCATCTTTATTCACATAATATTCTACATAAACTACACGATAGGGTTTTATATTGAAATTTCATTCTGTTGTGTACCACCAGTTTGGTTCACCAATCTTGAATGTATAATGATGCATGGCATACATTTACTGAAGAACAGGGGCAGAACTTTTTTAAATATCCTTGAAACAATGCTCCAGGCATGCATGTTGTGTGTGTGGGTGTGGGTGTGTGTGTGTGCGTGCGCGCCTGTTCCAGGATGCTGTGTCCAGATCACTTTGTTTCAAATCCATATTGTCACCAATGAGATCATAGATAAAGATGGTTCTACCATATAACATCCATGCATCAAGTTATAAACAGATCTATATGATAGTATGGATGTTGGATTATAGCCTACAGCCAAAGCAGCATATGTGAATTCAAATTTTGAATCATGATATCTCATGATAGTGGAAAAGCTAGTGGAATTACTTTTACTTTGTTATTATTGACTAAAAATTTATATATGTACAAATTTAGAAAGCCTGACCAGTTAGGACACTTCCCTTGTTAGTGATGTGCAAGCTTAGGAATTTCTAAGGTTTAAAGTTAGTTATGAAATTGTGGGCCTGGGACCTAGAATCTGAAGCAGGCCCCTTTTATTCTTAATTTTTTCATACCTTTTTAGGCAGAGAAAGAAGTAGGTTTTCCATTTTTCATTGCACCATTCTATCACATGGATCATTGCCAATGAGCTGTGAGGAATGTGATTTCACTGTAAAAAATCTGATGTGTTACACTCACATGACTTTCTCTACTCTTGTACAAACTATTTTTACAAACTCTTATTCTCCATCTATTTCATATTAATCGAGATAAACATTTGCAGAAATGATCTTTTGACATGCAAAGGGAATTACATTTTACACATAGTGACCAGTTCTAAAAATATTTGACTATCGCTTAAGGTGTACTATGTTTCCCTTGTTTTGTAATTGCAAGGACAATATAGAAATACAGTAGCCTTTAAGCATCGACATATCTCTTAATAGCTGGTTGCTAGGTGCAGCACCATTCTCTTTGCCACAGATTAATACTCTTTGCATATCCAAGACAAAAAAAATGAATAACGAATTCCCATTTGAGAAAATAAGTATTGAAAAATTTAAGGGAATAACAAGCAATATCTCGAAAATGGTTCACTCAACAAAACAAATATATATGATATAAATTGTGTATTTTAATGCGATCTACATTTTTTGTGTAGTAAAATTTTGTCTATCTCTTATGGTTTACCAGTTATGCAAAAGTCGTTCACAATGAAGATTACTTTTGGAGACATTCCCAGAAAATTCAAGATATACATTTTATTTGTCATGAAAATATCTTAAACATATGATATTTTAATCAAAATCGTTAGAGGCATTTTTGAGAAAAATAAAATTTTCGAAAAATGTTCCATGTAAAGGGTAATCTGGGGTGAGGGAATTTTCTTGAAAACCTTCGTGTCGCATCTCTGGAAGAGAACCTAAATACCAAGTTTGGTGTTTATCTGACTGTTCATTTCTGAGTTATGCTGTTCACCACACACACACACACACACACACACACACACACACGGACATGTTTCCAAAAATGCTTTTTTTGGATTCAGGGGGTCTCAAAACATGTATTTCCAGTGAAATCTCGGTATCGAATTTTTGGGTGGAATACAATACTTCCCCTACTTACTATACGTAGTAGAGAAAGTAAAAAGAGTTTTTGTTAAATTTTATCACACAGAATTACAGTTTAAACTTTTTATCTATTGATCAGTGTGTACAGATTATTTAACATAAGTGTGCCTATTTTAAGATTACTTTACAAATGTAAGAAATCTTCAACAAAAACCAGCTAGGTTAGACCTTTTCATTTTCCCATTTTAATTACGTTACATAGACATGGTAAAACCAGAAAACTTTTCAAAATAGGATAGGATAGGAGAAGTTAATGATGGGAACACCTAGCACTTCGATCCACAATGGATCTTTGTGTTATCACCCCTGGGAGGAACAGATGAAGTGATGGAACTGCAGAGACATGTGAGTTGCAGAGCAAGGCTGGCACAAAGATGTGCAGAGTTCCCTAACAGTTCCAGGCTTGACCACCTGGCCTAGGGAGGGTCACTCAGAGACTTCCCTCTAGCAAGGCCATGTGCCCAATACTTACTGAACCACAGTCCTGGAGTCAACCTGAAACATGAAAGGGAAATGAAATGAGAAGAAATGTAGGAGAGGGGATATTCATGGTAGAATACACCGCTTCAGCATCTCCTGTGCCAAACGGGGAAAACCATGATAAACCTACGGTCAGAGTGGGCAAGCTTCACTTATTACTATGGAGTCATCTTGCTCAGTTTTTAAAACAAAGAATTACTGTAGAAATGAAAATTCATTACTGAAAACTAGTACTGTAAAATTGTAAAGCAACTGAAGTTAATAATAACAGTTATAGTCTTAACTGTTCAAGGTTAAAGGCCTACAAAATGACTCGCATACGTACGTACATCTACAAAATTGAACTGAACTGCTGATTTTCTTAATGTACTTTAACCAGGTAAGTCATATTGGATGTTGAATGAATGGTGAGCCTTGGATTTTTTCGGGCATAAAAATCCTTAGCACGGCTTCCTTCAGGAGGGAAGTAAAGCTGGTGGTCCTGTGTCATAGATTTACGGCACATAAAAGAACCTCAAGCCTGATAAGAGGCCTCTGAGCAAAATTTCCGGTCTTTCACGTCCAATATAAAATGGGACGCTAAGAACCACAGCAGTTAAAGTGTCCGTAAATAAAACTCAATTTCCTTTCAACCTGGGATCAATAAGCTTAGAGTTACCCAACATTCATCTTTTCAGGATAAGGTAAAACCTAATCCAGGTAACTTGCTAACCGAGATTTGAACCCGGGATCTCTTGAATGTGAGGCAGACATGCTACCCCCACAGAGGTGGACTAACTTACTGAATTATTTTGAATAAAGCACTAAACTGTGCACCTTCATGGCTTTTCTCTGGCTGATGTAGTCAATAGCACAAAAAATTCAACAAAATGCAAACTTTTATGACCAATTCATTTTCTTTGGCTAATTTGCCAAATGTGCTACTTTGCCAGGTTTTGAGGGAGTTGACCAGCCTACTGAAGGACCTTTCAGAAGTAGACTTCAAGCTATTTTTGTTATAGATGGATTTGAGAAACTGCAGATACTGCTTTACAGATCATATATTTACGGCATGTAAAAGAACCTCAAGCTGATTATTTACGGCATGTTAAAGGAACCTCAAGCTGATAAAGAGTCCTCTGAGCAAAATTTCCGGTCTTTCATGCCCAATATAGAATGGGACGCCAAGGACCACAGCAGTTAAAGAGCATCCATAAATAAAACTCAATTTAATTTTTGCAAAGTCTTGAACCAAGACATTTTGGCTTCATTTTGAGTTGATCACTATATAAGTCTGTGAAAGTTAAAATTGGTGAAAACAGATCACAATATCAGTTCAGAAGTGTCAAATATACTCTTCAAATCTACCATGATGAAATCAAAAATAGGAAGACTTAAATTCATTTATTGCTTCTATGAGGGCTGATCAATAAAGACTGAGACTGGTGTTTTTTCACAGATATTTATTATTCCATTTCAATGTTGACATGATCTTTTTCAAAGTAGTCCCCTCCTAACTGAATGCACTTTTTATAGCGTCTCAGCCAGTCCTCGAACACATGGTGCAGGCCATTCTTTGTCAGGTCTTTGAGAATCGCCTCACTTTTCTTTAGCACTGCTTCAGTGCTCTCAAATCGAATGCCCCCGGAGCTTTGCCTTTAGTAATGGGAATAAAAAGAAATCACAGGGGGTAAGACCGGGGTTTTAAGGCGGATGCGGCACACAGGTAATGTTGAATTTAGTCAAAAATTCCTGGACTTGATTTGTGATTTGAGGCCGCGCGTTGTCGTGATGAAGTCGCCACCTATTCCAATGATGTTCTGGACGTTTCCTTGTAATGTGCTTCCTCAGTGTAGCCAATACTGATGTGCAGTAGCTGCTGTAACAGTAGTGTGAGGGGGGGGGGAACTGCATGCTGGTAAATCATTCCATTCCGAAACACCAGGCTCACCTTGCTTAGCACAGAGGACTCGCCCTTCTTTGAAGTCCTTGAACCACCTAAACGCCATTGCACGAGGTAGTGCATCTTCACCGTATGCTTGCTTCACCTTTTCGAAAGTTTCAAGGCTGTATGATTTAAACGAAAATAAAATTTTATTGCGCTGTATTGCTCCTCTCGTGTCACCTCCATTTTGTGGTATGCGAAATTCAAGTAGGGTCAACAATACACAGCATTACTACCAACCTACCATTACGAGAGTGCTGTCGCTTATGGACATTATACATGAAACCCTGTTCTTTTCAAGTATTCGTGGTAGAGACATAAAACTATCAAGGAAACTACAGAAAAAAATCAGTCTCAGTCTTTATTGATCAGCCCTCGTAGTTTAAGTTCTTTTAGCGTATTTTCATCTGCATTTGGTAGCCTTATATGTCACATCCTAGTAACAAAGTGAGAGATGTCAACTGCTTTTGATTTCTTCAAAGTCATTTCCCATCAATGTGATAAGTTCTGCATCTCATCAAATATTCATTCATCCATTATCTGTTTACCCTCCTCTTATGTAGGACTTACAGGCGGGTGCCTGGGGTCAGAGGCCCGTCGAGGAGCAGACACTCATGGATCAGACAGAATATCCAGGATGGGTGATCAGCCTGATGCCTGGTATGGGATGAAGGAAGTAAATGAAACAAAATGTTGGTGAAAGGGATGAAAGGAAAGGTGATGATGGAGCAGTTGGTGGAATGAATGGCGGGGGAAACTGAAGAACCCAGAGAAAACCCTCCCAGATGCCGCTTTGTCCACCACAAATCCCATATGCAGGTCCCTGCGATTGAACCCGGGCTGCCTCGGTGGGAGGCGAGCGGTCTAACCACTCGGCCACGGCGCCGCCCATCTCATCAAATAAATCTTAAGTAAGTTGGGTCTCAACATTGAGGGAATCCCTTTACTCTAAATGATGACATTTTTTTAGTTCATAGTAGTCATCCTCCGTGGTGTAGTGGTTACCATGCTAGCCTCTAGTTTCCAGGCTCATGAGTTCAAACCTGATAAAGGGCGATGGATTTTTTTTTGGGCATAAAAATCCTTAGCATGACTTCCTTCAGAAGGGAAGTAAAGCCAATAGACCCATGTCGTAGATTTATGGTACGTAAAAGGACCTCAGGCCTGACAAAGAGGTCTCTGAGCAAAATTTCTGGTATTTCACGCTCAATATAGAATGGGACACTAAGGACCATAGCAGTTAAAGAGCATCCTTAAATAAAAACTGAATTTAATTTTAGTCCATAGTAGATACATCTTTGTGCCAAAATGACATCAAAAGACGCTTTGATGATTGACAGTACATCTTAAGCCTCAAAAGGGTGTTGCATGCTAATGGAGCCAAATTAGCAACAATGTCTTCCAGGAGCAAATCTAGAATTTTGAGAATCAAAGGACAGTGCTTTATAAAATATATAGTATTGGATACGTAGTTTGTAGTTTTTCACTTCAACAGGCCTTAGAAAAACTTTGAAGAGATAATGGGACATGTTGTTGCAACAATTCCCACTGGCCAGTTTGCTAGAAAACAAACTGCACAGTTTTCAGTGTTTCCAAAAAATGTCATGATTCATTTTGACAGCATTGACATCAACTCTGTTCAAGGAGTGTGCTTTGCTTGGGGGGAAAAATGACAGTACCTTCCCCCCCCCCACAAGGATTCTTGATTGCACTCCTCTAATGAATCCTGTGATGTTCAAGGCATTTTAAAAAAAATAATGCAGAATAATATTCTGTTCTTGGTGAGAGATTTCAGGAGTCACATCAACAATTATACCACAAAAATTTCTTCTTCTCTTTGATTCAAAATTATTTTGAAAGTTTTTCACCCCATTGAGAAATAAATTCATTTTGGAATACTATGACAGATAGTAAGCTAGGCCTCTCTGCTTTTTGCCTTTCAGTTAGTCTCCTTCTGCCTTGGCAGGATGTTCATGAGTTATGTCATCAGATTTGCCAAACAGTTCATCATCTGTAGAATTTTATGTTTAAGGAAAAAAGAAACTTTTGGAGGTACACTTGGAACACACCCCCCCCCCTTGTGGTGGCTATGAAGCCAGGAAAAAAAGGAAATAAGGTTGAACTGTCACTGGGCTATAGACAGAGAGGTTGCATATAACAAACCACCCCCTACCCCTCATGTGATGTTTTGGCATTTGCAGACAGCACCCTGACCATTTTTACCTGCCTATTAGTGACCTCTGTTTTTTTTTTTTTTTACAGTCTTTTTAGTGATAATGGTTTGAGTGTAGATAACTTGAAGCCAACTGCTTAAGAAAACTATTCCTATGCCTGGTAATTGATTTTCTTAAGCAATTAATGATATAGTCTGATGTTTTGAACAAAGTGCTGCCCCGTGAGAGCACTATTGCTTACATTTGTCATTTGCTACTCCACATCACGTGCTAGTTAGTAAGTATATCACGGAATTGCCTTGTATAACAGTGTTATTTCTGAGTGGATGGGAGTTTGTAGGTAATCTTTAAATAGGAGGCATAGATACACTGCTGATATCTTTATTGAAACATAATATGCGCTACAGCAAAAGCTAATGATACAACTCTCTAGGCAGCTGTTGCAAAGCCAACCCTGTTGTTGCCCATGTCATACACGGAGTAGAATTTCTTGAGGAAGACGTCTCCCAGGATCCACTTGTCATCTTGAGTTGCCATCATGGCCAGCATACAATATCCACCATTCTGAAATACATAACAATATCAGATGGTTTTCTGCAACAGAGATGAGCTGCTTACACTTAAAAGAATGCAAAAGAGAAGAATAATGTTACTATACAAACAGCCTTTGCCACTGGTAGATCAGGAGTACCACTTTTTAAAATACACTTTGTAGTCATGTACAATTTCTTTCTTTCTCAGTGTACAAGTATAAATGAAAGTAAAAGCTCTATTGCTGCTATTAAGATCAAATACCTGGACAACGTAATATTCTGGTTCCAGTGTCATTGCTGCATTTCCAATGTAGAAGGTAATTGCTGGGAGCTGAGCATTGCAGTCCACCTAGAAATGTATCAATAAATATTAGCTTCAAATTATTCATTTAAAAGTTTATTACTTTCTCTACCACTTACCTATGGCAGATAGAGGAGGTATTGTGTTCCCTCAAAAAATTTGGTGTCAAGGTTATGCCAGAAATACATGTTTTGAGGCTCCCTAAATCCAAGAAAAAGCTCTGTTTGTGAACACAATAACTCAAAAACAAAATGGTAGATAAATATCAAACTTGGTATTTCAGTTCAACATGTTCCAAAGATGCAACATGATAATTTTTAAGAAAATCCTCCCTCTTCAAGGTACCCTTTACGAGACAAAATAATATTTTTTTGTTTTATTTACTTTCCTTTTCTCAAAAATGGTTCTAATGATTTAGACTAAAATATCATTGTTTAAGATAAATGCATTGTTAATAAATGTTTCAAAATAGCCTATGAAGTTCTGTTCATTCTGAATGAATTTTGTATACTGAATAAGAGAGAGGCAGAAACTATTGAAAAACTGTAGAGCTCATCAAAATATACAGTTTGTATCAAATAAGTTATTTTGTAAAGTTAACGATTTTCACAACATTGCAGGTTGCAAGTTTAAAGTTTTTCCAAGTGCCATTTAAGGGACATGCTTGAAAGTTTTCAACTTTTCCCCTCTGTCTTTTGTTTCCATTACAAGAGCTTGTTCCCATTAATAAACATTTGAATGCCGTTTCCACAGCTGTAATAAGCACATATTGCTTAATTTGAAAAGCATTTCTAGCAAAAATTAGTCATGAGTAATGTAATGTGAATAGAAGATTAACTTTTTATATGAACTAGTATAATATATAGGATATATGTGAATTTGTAATTGGTAGAGAATGTTATGTGGTTGTGCCACACCATAGGTGGACCCAGGGTGGGGCTGAGAGAGTCTATAACTTCCTCCCTTTAATTAAAGAAAAAAATATAGCATTTGTTCTACTTAAGGTTATGATGTTGCATTGCTTTGGTAAAATCAGAATCAATACTTAGATTTCTAACCTATTTACTTAAGGCAGATGAGCATCTGTTTGTTCAGAGTCAGTGAGTGAATGAATGTATCTTAGCGATGGACTATATCTCAAAAGATTAAGCTCTGAAACAATAGGAGTAAAAACTTAGAGTAAAACTTAGTAATCAAACTAGGTAGTTATATATTATGTTTAAAAGGTATGTTTATTTAATAAGTTGTTTTATAAAGGAAGATCCTTGGATCATTTATATGATGTTTGAAAATCTAGAAAAGTAAAATGCTGTAATATTTACTGCATTTTGTTCATTGGTAAGGAAGGTATGTTTCAAAATGTGATACCTAAAGGAATCCTGGATCTGCCTCTCTCAGAACTTGTAGAACTGTTGAAATATCAAATTATGCAAGTAGTAGAGAAAGTATAAAAAGTAAAATTAGAAAGATTAACAAAGAAAAGTTTAATTTGTTAGATATGAATGCAAAATACTTACAATGTAGGAACCTTGGTAGTTCTGGTAGACACCTAGAGCCTGAGACAGTGTTTGCATGTAATACTGAGGCACAACCAAGAAGCTGGTACCGGTATCAGCAATAGCATCACAACTGCTGCAGACCTGGTAGCCATTAACTGACACACTGTAAAACAAGATGGTTTCACAAGCTGCATCATACATATTTATGTAGTGCTACACATCAAAACGTAAATGAGTATGTGCCTTTATGTTGGCACTCAAGAGCTCACTGCTTACCCATTCATGGTAAAACGCCACCAGGATTCCTGATCTAGATAAACCCAGTTGATTTGACCTTGATAGTGGTTAGGATCAACTCCTCCAAGTACCATCACACTCTCACCATAGCTCTGACCTTGTCTACAAATAACAAAAAATGTGACATGTTAAATATCTACCCATAATAATTTATTTTCATACCTATTCTACAAGTTATCCATAAAAAAATGTATTTTTGTATCTTCTTCCTGTTAATCATGATAAACACTGAGAAAAATGTTTTCAATACAGAGGCATACAGAAGGCAAGAAAGACAGTCAAATGTTTAAAATCTAAATGAAAGAGAGAGAAATTTAAACAGATGTTGATTATTTCACTATTGAAGTATTTTATGGCATAAGCCATGTCATAGGAAATTAAATCCAGTGTTTCAAAGGCATTTCAGCCTTCCTCTTCAGGGATCTGTTGCCTCATTGTTGCATGCTTAAGTCATTGGCTAGAAAGAAGATGCTGTTGAAAAGGGAGTAGGAGGGTAAAAACCTTGAGACCAATCCTGTTGGCAGTCAAGGCTACTGTTGATTTTCTGTTTTGTACGGTCACTGTGCCAGTGATGATTTCTACTATTTTCTAATGATAGGCAAGCCCCGCGCTGAAAGTGGTATGCATGACAGAATGACATAATGAAAGTTTCAGTTATTGAGTTTCCTCTTGGTTGACCTCTCCAGTCCAGCATAGCATATCAGTTACGAAACAACCATAGAGTATTCAAAGTATCAACTGCTACTCTTAGGGCTCCATCCTCAGATATGTTGGTAACTGTGATAACATTGCTAAACTTTTAATTTCACTCACAGAGCGGAAGAGAATACTTTCCAATCTTGGTCACATTGTTAGAAAATAAGTGTGTGCATAAATAATTTATGGCAAGTTTTAAATATGATCATTGATTTCTAAAGTAATCCTAAAATTATGTACATTTAAAGAGGCTCTCCAAACAATACTCTTAATTTTGTATTGATTTAAATAAAATTTGAAGTGAGTAAAGACATTTTTTCCAGCCCGGAATTGTCAACTTCTGAAAGTCGTAAATTTTTAGAAGGTTCTCTAATTTTATTAGTTTCAGCCAAATTTGAGATGTAATCAATAAATACTTTTCAAACTCATATGCATAAGATTTTAAATCTGCAGGTGCAATAAATTGCTCAAAAAATGTACCTTTATTTTTGTACTGAGTTTAAACAAATTTGTGACATATTGACAATTTTATTCAAACTCATAAATAAAATTTCAATGAGCTGTTTTGTGTTTATGAACAGGCAAGTTGTTTTGAATAAACTTTGATTGGATTATGGCCAGTATCATTATACACACATAACATACGCATACACTGCACAACTTTTATTGATTTCAAAACATCATTGCATGTAATAAAGAGCAAATAATATGGTGCTTTAGTTATTTTCATGAATATATGGCATATTTTGTCACTTTTGTTTGTTGCATATTACGGACCTTTAGATGTCGCATCACATGCATATCACCCGTGGTATCATTGGAACGTTGGTTGCGTTGTCTTTCTGCTGCCAACATTTGAAATCCCAACATAGCTGAAAACACAATCGAGGGCCCTCAGCCTCAAAGCGTAGCTGAGGGATGTTTTTTAGAATGACAGGGCATAGTCAAGGGATCTGCATCTTAAACTCGAATGATTCATGTTGGAAGCAATTCCTTTCAAAAGTCGCCAAAAACAACTATATAACAACAACCATATAAAAGGGAGGGTGGGTGGGCAATATATTACCCCTGAAGCAACATCAACTACACCAAAATGTTCCTCATTAACCAAGACTTACTGTGGATAGCAAAAAAATCCAGATTTCTTAAGTTAAAAGCTTCTATTTTTACCATAATCCAATATCAAAGTAGTACCATTGTTTGTAATATAGAGTCAACTGAAAAATTCATGATCACAGCTGGGATCTGAATGCCATTCTTAACCATTGAGCTAGTGGTTAGAGCAACTGCACAGAAAGCTGGAGAACCATGTTCAGATCCTGCTGTGATGTTGAATTTTTAAGTTGACTGTATATTAAAAACAAGCCCAGACTGGTTAGGTCTGTAAAAAGTGTAATTAATTTCATTAGTAGTAATGGTATTAAAACATACAGACAAATTGTTGCTAATAGTTTCTGAGCTGTAGTGAATGTTAAACCCCTTATAGAACCAAATCTTGGCTGTACACCACTGTGTCAGACCATTATTCCATTCCTATCAAAATAAGAAGACTACAAACCTGTTGAGATAGAAGGAGAAGACAGGCTCACTGACTAGACCTTGCTGGTACATGTTGTAGAACACAGGCTCAACTCCTTGAGCAAGAGAAGCATAGCCCAAACCAAGCAGTGCAGCAAAAGGCATGGAGTTGAAGCTGTTGTCTTCCTGAGTGGTTTCCATGAACACCTGATTTCTGACAGTCAGACCAGCAATCTGTAGACAAATATATGGTTAACTGTGTTGTTCTTACCAACTACCAGAAACAGTCAATTCACTCATCTATTGCATCAATTGTAGAGATTCTCCCTCCACCCCTTTTACTAATTTTTCATCCCTCCACCTTTTCCTCTCCTCTCTTACACCCTTTTCCTTCTCCCCCTATTCTAACTCTTTCCCTTCTACATTGTCTTCCCTTGTCTCTCTCCCTCTTTGTGATATGTGCAGTTGAGAGCTTGGAAATGTGCTGATGCTTCTGGTTTCGTATAGTGTTTTTCTTTATTTAGTGTTGACAGAATCTGCTTGTCATCTGTTCCACATCAGCCATGGGTGAGTCAATCTCTTATTGGTTTGAATTCAAGTCTGACACACATGTATTAGTTATGAACAAAGGCAGGCCTAGGTGAGTGGCAAAAGGGGGGAATACAGAAACATTTCACTTGAGTGGCTGGAAAGCATGTTTAGAAGACAGTCTACACTATCCCTGAATGAGTCCATCTTATATTGATTTGATGTCAAAAGTCTAGCACTCATATATTAACCTATGAACACAGGAGTGAAGGAAAAGCGAGGAGTAAAACAAACATTAAGTGGAGTGCTAGAAAGGTAAGGGTGGGGACTAGGCGTGGCAGAGATACAGCTAGTGTAAAATGTTGTAACAGTCCCCCACTCCTGAAGCATAGCTGCGCAATGGCACTGACCAGCCCATTTGTATAATAAGAGAGGTTCTGATACACTTCGGGTCCCTTGCTCCCCCACCACTCTCACCACTTCTCATTTATCCACTCTTGCACATATGGACTGTCATGGCGTTTTACACAAGCTGTTTTAGTATTTCCTTGCCAACATAAACCACTGTGCATTATGTCGGCACGATTCCATACACTTGTTGTACATGTCATATGATGTTTTAAAAACTGGTAATAAAACTGAAACCAGCAAAAGGTTTAAGTATACACAAACTTGTGTCCCTTCATTATGCTTGTTATGTGATCAGAACTGTACTGCTTCTTCAGCTTTTGTCATCCTCTGTGGTGTAATGGTTACCATGTGTTACCTCTAGTTCCTGAGGTCGCGGGGCGATGGATTTATTCATGCATAAAAATCCTTAGCACGGCTTCCTTCAGAAGGGAAATAAAGCCGGGGTCCCATGTTGTAGATTTACGGCACTTAAAAAGACCTCCAGCCTGATAAAGAGGCCTCTGAACAAAATTACCAGAGAATGGGACGCTAAGGACCACATCAGTTAAACAGCATCCATAAATAAAACTCAATTTAATTTTTTCCTCACAGCAACTGTTTTACATACACAAATAATATTACAAAAAATTGTTGTAACTTCTTAAATATCATCAAAATGATGTAAATAACAAAACATGCCAGAAACAATAAGCTTAAAAAATATTCTTGTATAACTTTTTCAGAAAAATCGATTATAAGCAAAATATTTTAATAGTTTAAATTTTGCCTTATAAGAATTCCCCTTTGTGAAAGGTAGTTAAGATTCTATATTTATTTAGGTATTTATTTATGTATTGTGCTAAGAGTTTTACAATTTGATTGTCTACTGCACTTTGACTCTGGTCACCCATTCAGTAGACAATCACTACTGTTTATTTACATTTTACAATTTCCCGTCAACGCATTCTGTAAACAATCACTACAGATTATTTACATTTTACAATTTATTGTCAATAAATTATCTTGTTTTTTTTCTTCAGTTTTTTCATGTCCCATTTCCACTTGTTTTTCACTTTTCATTTATTGATTACTTAACCATCACACATTCACTATAGTTTTCCATTCAAAGTAAGATGCGCTACCTCTTACTTTTCTCTTTCCACTGTCCAAAGCCATTTATTTTTTACTTTACACAAAAACTGTCCAATGCTTCTAGCATCCTTGCATATCATTTCAATCATAAGTGTATTTCTATCCCCCTTCAACCACTTCTTATTAAAAAATTCTTTTCTCCAATTTTCTGTTCCTTGGCACTTAAAAACTGTGTGTTCAATGTCTTCATTACCACCACATATCGGAATATAACATTTTTCTAATTGTGACCTAAGTTATGTTACATACCAAGTTACATAGTAATGAATTCTGTCATTCTCAAAAGGGTACTCAAAACTGAATTTTTTATAACATGTATAAAAAATCTGATGTGTTACACTCACATGACTTTCTCTACTCTTGTACAATCTATTTTTACAAACGCCTATTCTCCATATGCTTCATGTTAATCGAGATATCGAAATGTCAATCTTATTGGTAATTTTCTTGTAGATGCAAGGGGAATATGGTAGCTTTTAAGCGATAGTCAAATATTTTAACGCTGGTTGCTATGTGGCGCATTCCATTTTCTTTGCATGTCCAGGACATAAAAAAAATCTGATGTGTTACACTCACATAACTTTCTCTACTCTTGTACAACCTAATTTTACAAACGCCTATTCTCCATATACTTCATGTTAATCGAGATATCGAGATGTCAATCTTATTGGTAATTTTCTTGTAGATGCAAGGAAAATATGGTAGCTTTTAAGCGATAGTCAAATATTTTAACGCTGGTTGCTATGTGACGCATTCCATTCTCTTTGCATGTCCAGGACATAAAAAAAATGAATAACGCATTTGAGAAAAAGTATAAGTATTGGAAAATTTAAGGAAATAACAAGCAATATCTCGAAAACGGTTCACTCAACAAAAGAAATGCATATGACATAAGTTGTGTATTTTAACGCGATCTACATTTTTTGTGTAGTAAAATTTTGTCTATCTCTTATGGTTTACCAGTTATGCAAAAGTCGTTCACAATGAAGAATACTTTTGGAGACATTCCCAGAAAATTCGAGATATACATTTCATTTCTCATGACATTACCCTAAACATATGATATTTTCATCAAAATCGTTAGAGCCATTTTTGAGAAAATTAAAATTTTCGAAAAATCTTCCATCTAAAGGGTAGTCTGGGGTGGGGGGATTTTCTTGAAAACCTTCGTGTCGCATCTCTGGAAGATACTGAACCTAAATACCAAGTTTTATCGTTTTTGAGTTATGCTGTTCACAGACACACACACACACACAGACACACACACACACACACACACACACACACAGACACACACACGGACATGTTTCCAAAAATGCTTTTTTTGGATTCAGGAGGTCTCAAAACGTGTATTTCCGGTGAAATCTCGGTATCGAATTTTTGGGTGGAATGCAATACTTCCCCTACTTACTATACGTAGTAGAGAAAGTAAAAATGAATAACGAATTTGAGAAAAAGTATAAGTATTGGAAAATTTAAGGAAATAACAAGCGATATCTCGAAAACGGTTAACTCAACAAAAGAAATGCATATGACATAAGTTGTGTATTTTAACGTGATCTACATTTTTTGTGTAGTAACATTTTGTCTATCTCTTATGGTTTACCAGTTATGCAAAAGTCGTTCACAATGAAGAATACTTTTGGAGACATTCCCAGAAAATTCGAGATATACATTTCATTTCTCATGACATTATCTTAAACATATGGTATTTTCATCAAAATCGTTAGAGCCATTTTTGAGAAAATTAAAATTTTCGAAAAATGTTCCATGTAAAGGGTAGTCTGGGGTGGGGGGATTTTCTTGAAAACCTTCGTGTCGCATCTCTGGAAGATACTGAACGTAAATACCAAGTTTGGTGTTTATCCGACTGTTCGTTTTTGAGTTATGCTGTTCACAGACACACACACACACACACACACACACACGGACATGTTTCCAAAAATGCTTTTTTTGGATTCAGGAGGTCTCAAAACATGTATTTCCGGTGAAATCTCGGTATCGAATTTTTGGGTGGAATGTAATACTTCCCCTACTTACTATACGTAGTAGAGAAAGTAAAAAAGGAACTTTTCTTTTTAAATTTTTAAGGAAAAAAAATCCTCAAACATTGTAGAATCAGGATCCAATTGCAGTTTTTCCCTTCTGACCATTTAATTTTCCAACTGTGATATTTAATTCAATATGCACAGGAGAGTGCAAATAGCACGTAAAATTTTTAAAACTTGATTTACTCAATATCTTATTTACATTTTTGTTACTTTAAAACATTCCTTTTGGTGCAATTTGTTTTTATTTATTTTTCAATTTCTTTCAAATTTTTAATATATGCTCTTTGAAGGTGGATTATTTTTTCCAGGAGGAGTGTTAATTTTACAGAAAATGTAATCTTTGATTATAATAAACTATGTTCAAAATAAAATATATAAAATTTAAAATCCTAAAATTTTTAAAGTTGCATCACAATGGTGCATTTGAAAAATTATGCCATTTTTATTTTTGGGAAATTATCATCTTGGAAAGTTAGGTACACGTAGGACCACAAAAATTAAGTTTTTGTTATAATTATGTTGAAAAAATCTGTGGTGAAAACTTCAACTATGCTTGTTTGGAAGTTATAGAAATTGGCAATTTCAGCTCCAAATGCTCTTCATACTTTTGATTTAGAGTGTGCTTGAGGGGATATTGGAAATGGGCCTCATGTCAGTTACTGAAATGGATTTATGAATTTCTGCTATCAAAGTAAGACTTTGATTTTCATGAAAATTAAAGAATTGCTACTCACCGTTACAATATCCTGAGACAGGAATCCGGAGACACTACCCATGCCATAAGAGAGCGAGAAGGACTGTCCTATTTGTTGGTATGTTGAGGACTGGGAATGATCGTACTGAGCATGGTTTGCTGTAACAAAACATCTCACTGTGAACTTCTGGGAAACAAATAATTCTCTTATTTCTGCAGTTTTTAAAAACAAGTTTGAAAACAACTGCCCTCCATAGCTGGGTAGTGAATGTGCTGACTTCTCAACCCAGAGATCCCATGTTTGATTCTCAGCTGGAACTGGGAAGGTTTCTTTGATTAGAAGGACTTCCTAACCTCTGCAGAGTTCAGAAGAGTAAATGCAAGAATGAATGGGGTGTGTATCAAAGCAATGAAGTATAAAATCATAAAGTAAAAATCCCATGTAAGTGAGTTAACATGAATTGATTGTTTCTAAAATCAAAGTTGCTGATATGACCAGAGTAGTTAAAGGCTGGCCCTGCACCATGCCACTGTGGGTTAGAGTGTGGTTCCCAGCTATGGAATGTGCCCGGATTCAATCCCACCCATGGGAGTGTGATTTTAAGTCTTGGATATAGGACCGATGCCCACTCATTGTGAGCAGCTGTCATAGGCAGCAGTCCTGGTCTCGTTAGCCAACTTTCCGGCTGGGGGATGCATGTTGCTGGTCACATCACCTCCCTGTAATGGTTGGATGATCACCCATCTTTACCATGCATAAGTGGGTGTGAGGCCGATAGGCCCTTCGCAAGCTGTAGCGCCATGAAAAAAGTTAAAGGCTGTTGCATAAATGAAAAAGATTGAAGAAAAGGTAAAAAAGAAGTGTTGTAAATGTATTCATAGCATCAAACTTGAGGTGAATTCCCATAATTAAAATATTTTAAAATAAAATTAATCCCCATAATCCTGAGGAGGAGGAGGAGGAGGAGGAGGAGGAGGAGGAGGAGGAGGAGGAGGAGGAAGAGGAGTGAAACTCTCTTGGAACCTTGGATTTGATTTTGTTAATCCTTAAGACATGCCCTAAGGGTCTGTAGCCTTAATATTTTCTAAGTATGCTTAAAATACAATAAGCAGTCATTTGGCAGAGTTTTCATTTCTCTGGGTTTATTATTTTTCTGAAGTGTTAACATTTATTATCTGATACGTTTGCATATTTTAAAATGGAACTTGATCAATAATATTTTACTACGTGATTGCAAATTCTTACAATACCAGAAATTTAAAAAAAAATGTCAGTCGTATTTGTAATATCTTGATTACAAATGATTATTGATTAAAAAAAGGTATACCTACTCAGTTTTCAATTTTAATTGGGTTGTGCATAGATTTTGGGTTTTATTTAAAAAGTACAAATTTAATCACAAATTCCATTAATTTTTCTTAAGAGAATATATATACACCAGGTGAGTCAGCTGTCCCCTTTTTTTTTAATTTATGCAACGTGCCTAAGCGCATATTTACACCTTTCTTGAATGCCTTCTAACTGCTGATTTGCATAACACTTTATAGAGGAGGGAGGGTATGTAATTATATTATCTCCATTATAAAATTAGTATTATTAGATTATCATTTTGGTATTATTATTATTATTATTATTATTATTATTATTATTATTATTATTATTATTATTATTATACGTTTTTTATGTTATAAATAAAGAAAGTAATATGGGTAGAATATGGCAAGATAACAGCTTACGCTGATGTATAACCATATTCTAAGGAAGATTGCTAGCACAGATAAATAAATAAAATAAAGAGGAGGGATAGATAAATCAGTGCATAAGTGTTTTATAGGACAGAATGCAATCGCTATGTATGTCGATACAAAAAACATCCCACCCTGACACTGGGAGCTGAAGTAGCACTTTTAGCCAAATTTACATACTTTTATTATTTAGCATACTTCATGCACACCTTTGAAAACAAAAT
This sequence comes from Deroplatys truncata, assembly GCA_030765065.1. Taxonomy (NCBI): domain Eukaryota; kingdom Metazoa; phylum Arthropoda; class Insecta; order Mantodea; family Mantidae; genus Deroplatys; species Deroplatys truncata. The sequence continues at coordinate 21,650,915 of CM060977.1, forward strand.
GGCATATCTGTGCAGTGCGACCATTGGATTTAAGCTGTGAGTTAACGTTGTACAACCTTGTCAAAAAATGCTAAGTATTAGGTAGATAATTTCACTTATGTCACAAACTATGGCATATTTCAGATCATACAGTAATTATAATGACATGCAGTTTATTTGTTTGAATTAAAACTACCAAACCGAGCTCAAAACACTATATGATGCTACAAAAAGCGTGTAAAGATTCGAGGTGGGGGTCTAGTTCTGCAATTACTAATTCATATAGGAACCTCAGCTCACAAGGTAGCATTGCCCAAATGGTATTATCATGGTTGCTTTATCACTGTGCCACTTCAGTTCAGGTTCAAATCCTGCGGGTTAAGTTCAAACTTTTTATTATCTTTTGTTTTATCTCTTTGGGCCTATTATTTGATATTATGATATAAATAACTTTTTGATAACATTATATCTGTGTACAAAATAGAATAATCGCCATGTTTCCCACTGGCAGGTGGATAATTTATACTTTGTATGTCTGGTGCAGAATATTAGGTGACCAGCTAATTGGACTGTACTTTTTTGAAGGCAACCTCACAGGACCACAATACCTTGCATTTCTGTAAGAAGAGTTGCCATTGCTCATAGAAGATGTGCCACTAGTGAAACGGACAGGAATATGGTTCCAGCAGGATGGACCTCCACCACACTGGTCACTGATTGTAAGGAATGACTTACATAGAACATATCCACAAAAATGGATTGGCCGAGGGGGCCCAATCGTATGGCCACCTAGATCACCTGATCTCACCCCACTGGATTTCTTTCTGTGGGGTCATTTAAAGGAATGGATCTGTGCTCCAGAATCGCAACACCCAAATCATCTACGGGCAGTCATACGTGAAGAATGCAGGCAGATTACACCGTACATGTTACAACATGCAAGAAGGTCTCTCTGGCAACATACACAAATGTGCATTGATGAAGGGGGTCGTCATTTTGAATATTTACTTCGTTGATGAAATCCACGCACTTTAACAATTTATTATTCTGTTTACCTGTGAACTTGGCACATTTACAACTCCTTTGTCAATAGAAGAAGTGAAACATAGGGTTTAAGCATGAAACATAAACTGTTAGATTTAATATCGTCGATATGCACCCAAAAGAATGAAAGCTAACTATGTAACACGGTTTACAACACCAGATACAGTACAGAGTATTAGGGTAAACATGATACACAATTATCTGATTGTAATTCTTGTGTCTTTGGCTCACAGGAGAGCCAGTAACAAAAATAAATAAATTAGTACACTAAAATACAGAAAACAAACACAAGGAGAGAAAAAAAAAAAGAACCAAAACAATTTGATGTTTGTATCAGATTCGGACCTCCGAAGCTAATCTTTGCTTCACCACATTCCAGCAGCTAACTGGAACCCACATAGTCTATCCCGCTCTTCGGAAAAACATTCGTCTATCTCCTTGCAAGCATTATATCCATGAAACACTGTCTTTTTTAAGGCTTTTGCAGCTCTTTGGAACTCATTTAGGCCTTTAATCATTAATACTAGTTGCGTATATAGTACCAAATAGAAGGGCAGAGCTACAAAACAGTTTGTTTGCTAAAGGATAAATGTTTTCACATTGGACTATAAACTGCAGGTTGCATAGCTATGAATACCTAGGGGCAGCTGACTCACCTGGTGTGTGTATATATATATATATATATATATATATAGCATCTAATTTGTAGATACCATTTAGTTGTGAATATATACAAACGTAGTGGAAATTAAAGCAGAGTAAATAGTCTCTAAGGTTTGCATGCTCTCAGCAAACAGGCACAGGCCTTACACATGACGTAAGTTTGGTCGGTTGTAAATGCCATACTACTATAAAACTTCACATACGTATATACTGAAGTACCTAGTATTTTTAATTTAAAAATCCCAAATAACCAACATTTACATAAGTTTCACCAATCATTCCCCTTATGCCATAAAATGGTTTAATTATGGGCAACAGTAGTCACAAAATGTTATGCCAAATGTTTGGCTGCATTTGTTTCTTGACAGAAATAGTATAGTAGCAATCATAAATTTTATTTTTGTGGATGGCTTTTTAAGTAATCCCAAAGTTATAAATATTAAGAATGATTTTCATACACACCACTGTTAATTTTGTTCCAATTTCAACCAAATTTTAAATTTGTCAACCAATTTTTCTTCTCAAACTTATATATAACATTTCAACTCCATATGTCCACTGCATTCCCTAAAATCTGTAAATATTTAGGAAGCTAAGTATAAACAGCCCTATGCCATGATTTAGAGGTTTGGAGCATAATGCTCCATTTTTTTTTGTTACCAGCAAGTGGGCCTGGGTTCAAGACCAACCTGTGAGGAATTTGATAATCTGTGGGTCTTGTAAACCAACATTCCAGCTGGGAGAAGCACAATGCAGACCACATCATCTCCCCGTATTTGTTGAACGAAGCTAGAAGTTAGATTGGACAACTCTGGCCTATTAAGGCTGTCATGCCACAGATTAGTATTATCCAAAATAAACTACCCTTACTCCGTTATTTATTTCAACCAAATTTTCAACATTTTGACAAATTTTGTTCAAACTCTTACATATAAGTTTTAATCTTGGAGTCAACCAAATTTGAAATATGTGACATGAAGTTTCAACCTCATAAGTGTGATGGCTAAACAGATGTTAAATTTGTGTTGCCTATGGTATGCCATCAATACTTACCACAGGGTCCATAGGAACAGCTTGTAGATGGCACCCAGAGATTAGAAGAACCAGTGTCAAACATGGTTTGAAAGGTCTGTGGGGGGTTTCCAATACTTATTGGGCCATAGTAGATGATCTGCAAAACACAATGATATAACTTTAATGGAAGTGTCTCGTGACATCAGAGCACCTGTGTACTGCAAGAGCACAATAACAGAGTTCTAATTGAGTCATTTTAAAATTTCTACTCGTCATGTCTTCATTTCTGCCCTCCCCTTCCCTTCCTATGGTCACTTGGACAAAATTAAAGCTTTAGCTGCTATTGACAGATTTGATGTATACCTATGAAATTTGCAGTGACTATTGTTATTCTTCGACATAATTTAATATTTGGAATTTTAGATTCAGAAGAGTATGATATTTACTTGAAGACTTTTCCAATCCATTCTTATGGTTTATTTTTTAATTAAATATAAATTTGTTGACAATTCACCTACTTAGTGATGAAAATTGTTACACTTTTTCAATCAAAATTCTCTGTACTTACGTCATATTGGTTGATCAGAGGAATTTCTGTTCCCATAGCATTGCTGATGGGAAGGCTTTGGTTCTTGGGCTTATCAAACCGTTTTAATGGGATCCTGTCAACAAAATTTAACATACAGCATAAATAAAAGTGTTTGGGAAATTGTTTGAGTCGTTGGCTGAATATTATATAGAATGTAGTTTTAATCCTATATGTTTAGGTATAGGTTGGCAAAGGGGGAGGATTTCAGTGGGCTATTGTGCCTGTGTGACTTCCAGGAAGGATGTAGTGATCAGGTAAGGGATCACAAAGGGTGGCACAATGCAGCAAGGTTGATAAAACATTTCAAGAGTGTAGTATCCCAGCAAAATATCCCTTCAGTGTCCTTACAGGCAGGTTCAGGCAGAAGATTCCATACCGAGGTAGAAGCTTTATTTCTCTTCCTCAGAGCACATCCTTTATATATACTGCCATAATTTCACCTGGCCTTATGAGACTGAAAGCTGAAGAGGGAAATGAAACAAGAGAGAATGCGGTGCAGGAAAATTTGCAAAACACAAGAATCCAGGATTTGTTTAGTGGCCAGGGGAAACTAAGAAAAATTCTTGATCAGCAACTATCACTTTGAAGTTTGAACCTGCGTCCTCCTGAATGCAAGCCTGAGATACTTCAGCCTAAGCCACCCTTCTTAGCAGTTAATTCTATAGATTCTAAGGTATTCTAAGGAAATGAATATCTTGTCATTCTCCTTTCTCTGCAAATACACTGAATCTTTACTCATGTGTAAAACTGAAAATAATCTCCTAGGTACCAACTCAGTTATCAAACACAAGAAAGATGTTCACTCCTACAAAACAAGATCAGCCAATCACATCTTCATAGAATCAGTTAACTCTACAAAATATAGAATAAAAGGTATATTAGATAGTGCTGCCAAAACATACAACAATCTCCCATTTGACGTCAAAACAAAGTCTTTAAATATCTACTTGATCAATCCTGTAATTTCTAATAAATTGACAACAGAAAATTTCTGTGATGCTTGTTGAAATATTTAATAAATATTAACCACACACACTAAATAGATTAAATATATATATATATTCTTTTTTTTTCTTTTCTTTTCTTTCTTTCTTTCTTTCTTTCTTTCTTTCTTTCTTTACTTGTGTACTCGTTTTATATGTGTTTATTCTTTTGTATTTTGCTTGACACCTCAATTGTAAAGGGCAGTCCTTACCTAGAGTAATATGCTCATTGGGACCTTCTGTGTATGTAAATAAATAAATAAATACTTTTTTTTAACATGTTTCTGTAAGACTGTATGCATCTGAACCCTTTAAATTATTTGACACAAGTTGTATACTTAATGAACTCTACATTTTTATTTTCTCTACTATGTATAGTAAGTAGGGGAAGTATTGTATTCCACCCAAAAATTCAGTACCAAGATTTCACCGGAAATATATGTTTTTAGATCCCCTGAATCCAAAAAAAAGCATTTTTGGAAACATATCCGTGTGTGTGTGTGTCTGTGAACAGCATAACTCAGAAACGAACAGTCGGATAAACACCGAACTTGGTATTTAGGTTCAGTATCTTCCAGAGATGTGACACGAAGGTTTTCAAGAAAATCCCCCACCCCAGATTACCCTTTACATGGAACATTTTTCGAACATTTTAATTTTCTCAAAAATGGCTCTAACGATTTTGATTAAAATATCATATGTTTAAGATATTTTCATGACAAATAAAATGTATATCTTGAATTTTCTGGGAATGTCCAAAAGTATTCTTCATTGTGAACGACTTTTGCATAACTGGTAAACCATAAGAGATAGACAAAATTTTAATACACAAAAAATGTAGATCGTGTTAAAATACACAATTTATGTCATATACATTTTTGTTGTTGTTGTTGTTGAGTGAATCATTTTCGAGATATTGCTTGTTATTCCCTTAAATGTTTCAATACTTATTTTCTCATTCTCAATTCATTATTAATTTTTTTGTCTTGGATATGCAAAGAGTATTAATCTGTGGCAAAGGGAATGGTGCTGCACCTAGCAACCATCTATTAAGATATATATCGATGCTTAAAGGCTACTGTATTTCTATATTGCTCTTGTAAATATATATTCCCCTTACATCTACAAGAAAATTAGCAATAAGATAGAGTCTGCAAATGTTTATCTCGATTAATATGAAATAGATAGAGAATAAGAGTTTGTAAAAATAGTTTGTACAAGAGTAGAGAAAGTCATGTGAGTGTAACAGTGTTTTTCCTGTAGTAAGCTTCATTCTATCTCTTACGGTTTCCTAGTTACATAAAATTCAATTTAAATGAAAGGGCCTTCACAGGTACCTATTTACAGAAAATCTGAGATGAACATTTGTTTTCTTATGTCAATGTCATATATGTAATATTTCAGTCATATCATTAGGATCATTTTTCAGAAAATAAAATATTATAAAATTTTGAGGTATAAAGAGAAGTTTGGGGTCACAGGAATTTCATGAAAATCTTCATGTTGCATCCTTGGAAGATGCTGAAAGATGAAGTTTTTTATTTGGCCTACATTTTGAGTTATGCTGTTCAAGACTCACGTACATACACCTTTTTGGGTTCAGTGGTGCACAAAACATGTACTTCCAACATCAAATTTTAGCAAGGAATACTTCTACCATAGACACAATAGAGAAATTGAAAGAATATATAATTTTTTTATTACACTTTCAGAAACGTTTGGAGTTAATTTAAAGTCATTTACTCCATAGCTTTTGTCATAATATAATTTAAAGTGTTGAAACAGGGAATGAAATGCCTATTATTATGCTCTCTCGAGTAAAGCTAATTGATAACTTTAATAGTTGCAGGGCAAAAACTGAGATATTTTTTTAAAGCAAAAGTCTGCCACAAAATCAGTTTAAGTTCTTCCAGCAAAAAACTTAGAATTTCACTTAGCTCTTGCTTTCTTTGGCTTCTGACATACTAGAAGAGGATATCTTGTAAGATGTGAAAAAAGCAGTGAAATGTCTACCACCTGTTCCTTAAAAATCTAAAATTCTTAATAGTTTTTAGTTCATCAAACAGTGTATACTTAATTTATTTAAAGGTGAGTCGAAATTGTTACACTAACATCACTTAAGTTTACTCACTTAATATGTTTCGGGAAACAGTTGTTCCCATCCTCAGAAGGTTAATTCGACTGGCCAGTTAGTCGCTTAAGTGATGTTAGTGTAACAATTTCGACTCGCCTTTAAATAAATTCAATACACATCACTGTTTCTAGCTTCTTTTCATTACAATACATACGTAGTGTATACTTACTTCACGATGTCACTTGTTGCCAAAGCAACGAGCAAAAGCAAGCAAATTGTAGTCCTCAACATTGTTGCTACCCTTGGCTTGAAGCACGAGAGAAGTACGAACTTCCAAGCATCTCTCCCAGTTTATATACAGCTTCCCTTGAATACACCATTGTTCTAAATCTGTTACTATGTGTTACACCAGTGTTTTTGCAGGCCTCAATAATAACTGGGTTGCAGTGCAGACTTTAAGAAAAAGTCATGCAATCTTGTTTGTCTTAGTTTGCATGTTGAGAACAGATTAGCATGTGGGTATTGAAACTATTCAGGCACTGCAGATTTCTCGAGAGAGTCAACTGCTGTCTTTCTTCATAGTTCTGCTTCTGCACAGGATGTTTGGGTGTTGTTACATTCAGGGGTGCCCACCCCCCCCCAATTTTTCTAGGAGCCCAGTTTCAATTATTCAGCTCCTTTTTTATGTTGTTGGAAAGCTTCACAAAGAGGCAGTCTTACAGGTACTATAGTAGCTATTGTGATACCGGTGCACAATAAAGGTTAAAACAAATAATTGGAAAGTTAAAATTTGCAAAAAATTACAAATAACAATATTTGACATATGGTGTATTTTATTGCTCGGTATTTCAATGTATCCATTGTATCTATCTAAATAGACCAATATAGTAAGTGTAATTACACTATATGTCCTGAACAACTGCATACCTACCAATAATATTAGTAGTATAGTAGTATTGCATAGTTAAGAACCGGAGCATGGAGGCTAAAAGGGCTAAGACAGGGTATTCCTCAGAACCAATGTCCGATATGTGGTGGTAATGAAGACATTGAACACATAGTATTTAAGTGCCAAGGAACAGAAAATTGGAGAAAAGAATTTTTTAATAAGAAGTGGTTGAAGGGGGATAGAAATACACTTATGATTGAAATGATATGCAAGGATGCTAGAAGCATTGGACAGTTTTTGTGTAAAGTAAAAAATAAATGGCTTTGGACAGTGGAAAGAGAAAAGTAAGAGGTAGTGCATCTTACTTTGAATGGAAAACTATAGTGAATGTGTGATGGTTAAGTAATCAATAAATGGAAAGTGAAAAAAAAAACTGAAAAAAAGAGCAAGATAATTTATTGACAAGAGATTGTAAAATGTAAATAAACTAGTGATTGTCTACTGAATAAGTGACCAGGGTCAAAATGCAGTAGACAATTAAATTTGTAAAACTCTTAGCAAAATAAATACTATACTATACTACTAATAATATTATAGTTCCTTTTATACATTTCCAAAAATTATCATTTGATACACCACATTATACCATACAGTATGAATTGAAATATATACCACATTTAGATTAACAAACTTAGAGATACAACCTGAGTTTACAATTACAACACTCATTTAAGAATTATTACATGTCGATCCATAAATTTATTTAATATTAAAGTTATAATTATATAACTTACTGTTAATTTAATTTCATTTTTTTTTTTTTTGAGGGTAGTTTAATTCCGACTTTATTTTTAAGGCCAATTGTTTTTAAGGTTAATGTTGGATTTGTATTTGTAATAAATGTATTTATATTACCTATGTTCATTTATTTCATTATTTTCATATTCCCAAAAGTAATGAATTCTCCCACAAAAATGTTTCTGATGGCACAACTTGCTCCATGATTTCCCCATAGGTGGCCCTGGTTATGTATGCCATGATTTCCCCCATGGGCGACCCTGGTTACTTTTGTAAATAATTAATGTGGCAGTACACATTGTTCCTTGATAATAATCCCCTAACTGCAACGGAATCTTCCCTTGGACACTTAGATCAATGTTCAAACAAGCACTAACAAGTCATATTGGAAGTTTTTGTTAAAAATCCATTTGCATAACTTTCTCTAGTGCACTCTTTTACAAATCATTCTTACAAAAGTTAATTCTATTTACTTCTTTTGATAAAGATAAAATTTGTTTTCATTATCTGTTTAATTGTAGTTACAAGAGGCTCAAGTGATAGTCCAATATTTAGAAAGTACGCCACTATGTGATGGCTTTGATATTCTTCTTTGCAGGAGAATAAGAAGAAAAAAATGAATAGTGACTTAGCACTTGAAAAAGTATAAAGCACCTGAAATTTAAACAAATAACAAAGAATATCTCAAATATGGTTAATGCCACAAAAAATGTGTTTTACCTAAATTGCATCTTTTAAGGAATTCTACATTTTTTGTAGTAACTTTTTGTTTATCTCTTATGGTTTTCCAGTTATATAAAATTATACAGTGGCTTCATTTTATGCCAAGGCCATGGATCACATGAATGCATGCTGTGCACACAGTCTACTACACTGCAGGGTTTTCAGTTCCATAACTCCCAGTTATTTACTCATGAGTGTTAGTAACATATATGTAATGAGTACTAACCTTGTTATAAGTGTTGTCCATCTGCACGAAGACATTCTTGACATCGTCAGATGAAATTACCATTCACATGCATAAGTTCTTCTTGCGTAATGTTCATAATTCTGCTTTTATATTGTCCTTAAGTTTGTCTAACGTGTGGGATTGTTCCTATAAACTTTTATCTTTTAGCGTTTAACGATTCCATTGTTCTAAATTTATTGACCAAAAATCTCACAGTGTCTCTACCCAGAACTGGATAAGATAACCAGGAAATTACTGCTGAAATTGTCTACACAGCTGTCTGCATGATTCAGTTTTCACGTATACATAGTGCATAAAAATATGCTGTTCAAGCGTGAATTTGTTGGCAGGCATTTCCATGGACTAATGAGAGAATAACATTCCTAAGGAAATCACACACAACACACGTATTATCGAAACACTTCACAACATGAAGACAAAGTAACGACTGAGAGAGGTCACAACTAATAAGCATACCCTTGACATGTCCTGCACTGCTGCTGTGCAGTGGCGTAATACTGAGGTCACTGCTATGTCGGCCAATGCGCATATAAGGTGGTTGTGGCCTTGGCATAAAACGAAGGCACTGTCAAAATTCATTCAGAATGAAGAAGACTTCACAGGCTATTCACAGAATATTCAAGATATACATTATATTTGTCATGTGGATGTCTTAAACATATGGTTTTTTTTTTTTTTTTAGTCCTCTGTGGTGTAGTGGTTACAATGCTAGCCTCTAGTTCCCGAGGTTGTGGGTTCAAATCCGACAGAGGGCGACAGATTTTTTTTTTTTTCAGGTGTAAAAATCCTTAGCTTGGCTTCCTTCAGAAGGGAAGTAAAGCTGGTGGTCCCGTGTCATAGATTTACGGTATGTAAAAGAACCTCAAGCCTGATAAAGAGGCCTGTGAGCAAAATTTCTGGTCTTTCACTCCCAATATAGAATGGGACGCTAAGAACCACAGCAGTTATAAAAGGCCTCTGAGCAAAATTTCTGGTCTTTCACGCCCAATATAGAATAGGACGCTAAGAACCACATCAGTTATAAAGCATCCATAAATAAAACTCAATTTAATTTTAATTTCATATGGTATTTTAGTCAGTGTCATTACAGCCATTTTTTGAGAAAATAAAGAATAATGAAAAATGTTCCATCATTCTTCATTATGTGTATCCAGCCATAGCTGATGATACGATTCTTTACTATAGTTATACTTCTTAAAGAGCTGACAGATAGGTATAGATAATATGTATTGAAACTTATGAATCAAAGCTTGAGGTAATAGAGACTAGAATATTCCTGTGACAATTTGTGGATGATCAGTTCAGCAGAATATGTTCTCAATTTTCTTCTTTTACTTGGCACAGTGGACACATGGTTGAGTTAGTTAAGTTGATATGTAAATAACGTTCTATGTAAAGCATAATTTGGGACATGGGGCTTTTCTTGAAAATCTTTGTATCGCATTTTTGGAAGATGATGTACATAATATAAATTTTAGTATTTAATAGACAGATTTTTTTTTAAATCATGCTGTACACAGACACATGTGCATGAGCTTTTCTAAATATATTTTTTTTTTATTCAGGAGACCCCAAAACGTGCATTTCCAGTGAAATCTCTGTATCACATTTTTGGATGAAATACAATACTTCCTCTTACCTACCATGATGGAAGAGAAAGTAAACAAAATTGCTATAAACTCACATTATTTTCTCTTCCCATTAGAAATGTATCCCTTATGTTGCACAGTTCATATAAAATGTAGTTTTTCTATCCATGTTACATTATTTCTTATGAATTTTTGTCAAACAATATTTAATTAAGCAAATTGATTTTAGTTAAATGTAACGTGCAGAAACAACACTTCCTGTGTATATCATAAATAGATTTTTGTTAGCAAAGAAAGAATCATACATTTTCAGACATATTACAGTACATAAAATTTTAACCCGGTAAAACTTAAACATTTTGGAAATGGCTAATGCTGTTATTTGACACAAATAATATATTTTAATGAGCTGTATGCTTTTTTCTGTAGTAGTTTTTTGTACATCACTTATGATTTCCCATTTATACAAACCTCAATGAGAATGAAGAGGGCTTCGCAATCTTGCAAATTCACAAATTTGCAATACTGTTTTGTTTCCCTGTAAATATTGCAAACCATTTTTGAGAAAAGATTTAAAGGTTTTTAAAGATTGCTTGGACTGGGAAAATTTTGTGAAAATCTTAGTGTTGCATGCTTTGAATATCAAGATTTAAATATAGCATTTGGTATTTATTCTCTCTCTTTCCAACCAGTCATGCACTGGCTAGCGCAGGACACACCAGGAAGTGGGACCCAGCTTCATCACAGTATTAACATGATGAGGCTCCACCCCACTTTAAGTCTCCACTCACATTTTCAGCAATCACTGGACTGATTGAAGATAACCTTATACGCAATCTGACCCCATTAAGAACTCTTTCTGTGATACTAAGTTACAGCCATAGAGTATGCTATACCATGGACTGTAAAGCATGTTTTTACACAAATTATTACAGGCTCTGTAACAATCCAGGAGATCTTATTGCATTAGTTTACAAACCTTGCCAATTTAACCTGTTCTATAGCTTGGTCCCTGTTTGTCTGTGCATTATTTGACTCCTATTTGATGATACATTTACTCTAAGCCTCACACGCTCTTCTTTGAAGTTATAACTCCTTCAGTGTTATTAGTAACTATTTAAACATAAGCTTTTAAAACCTGTTTGTTTATTGATATTGATATTATCACACCTGTTTTATTATTTTGAGTTACCTAGTAATATTAACTACTTTGTATTATGCAGGGTGATTCTAAAATACATTTACAAAGTTTGGGGATGGGTTCCTTGCATCAAAACGAGAAAAAATAGTTAATATAAACATATATCCCTAAACCTTTCTTTTTGTTTTTGTGTTATTAATTTATTATTATGTTCAACGGCTTTCCAGGTCCAACCCAACAACTTCATTTATTTATGCACTTACTCGCAAATACTTTGCCTCATTGTATCCTATGTAGATGGCAATGTTTTGCCATGGAGCCTTGGAAGCCTGCAATACCATTCGACACCATCAGGTAGTATTTGACAGGGTGTAACAGTCCATGATTTGACAAGTGCATCCTTGTCTAGATGTAAAAGGAGGACATTTCAAGCATTTGATATGAGTTTATGTGTTGAGTATTCCTAACAAGCTCTCAATGTCAAAAGTAGATTAATGTGTCACTTTAAAATGTCCTTTCATTAATAACAGTTTGAACTTTAATAAATCGAAAATGAACTATTATGAACTATTCTTCTTGTTTCGGTGTAAGGAACCCATCCTCAAACTTTGTAAATATTTTTAGAATCATCCTGTATATAAAGCTTAAAATCATGCTAGTGAAAATTGGAACTTAGGAAATTTAGTATGGGGCAATGGGGCACTAAACAAAACCCATACTAAAAACATTACATCAATTCTTCATCAAAACACACAATATTTGGCAAACAAATTGGAGTCTTTTAGTGTTTTTCTTGAAGAAATTGGCGCAGATGTGGTTGTTGTGTCTGAACACGGTCTAAAATCTGACCAAATAAATATGTATAAGATTAGCAATTATAATTAGTAAGTAGTTATTGTAGAACTAAGGTAAAAGGAGGTGGTGTGGCCTTATATGCCCATTCATATGTTGATGTAAATACTATAGAGCAGATGAGCACAGTAAGTATAGACAAAATAATTGAAACCAGTGCAATTACAATTAATGCAAACAGTAAGTCTGTAGTTGTATTGGGTGTATATCGCTCCCCCTCAGAATCAGTAACAGATTTTTTGGAGCAGCTTGAAAGAAACTCGTATAACTTGTGCAAAAAAATCACTTATGTTATAATAGCAGGTGATTTAAACATAAATAAGGATACTGTAACATGGATTATAAAAAAAACTCAGAGATATTTTTAATACATATAATATTATAGATAGGGTCCAAATGCCTACTAGGGTAACTGAAAAAACTGTATCAGTGATTGATTATATAGCCACAAATTTTGAAACTCATGATATCTGGATAAATGTAATAAATGGATTACAATCTGACCATTATGCACAAATTATGCAAGTAAACAATGTTGCTGTAAAAAATACCAATACTAGTGTTAATATTAAACACCGAAGTATGACTACTAAAAATATTGAACAATTTAAACTAGCATTGGAGCAAGAAAAATGGCAAGTAATATATACAACTGAAGGTGTTAACCAAAAATGGGAAAAGTTTTATAACATTATCAATAAACGCTTAAGCCCTTATATTATAAAAAAGAAAACTTTCTGTAAATCTAATAAGATTAAGTTAAACACAGAGGGATTGAACCTAAAAAATAGCATTACTGATGCATATGAATTTTACAAATCAACTGGATGGGATTACTATAAAAATAAATACAAAAAGCTAAAAAAGGATTTTCAAATTATTAAGTGGAAATTAGGGCATTATATTACAAACAAAAACTTGATAAATCCAGCAACACTACAAAGGGAGCTTGGAATATTATAAATGAACCCCCCCCCCAAAAGGGAGATAGGGAGGTAAATATTGTAATAAATGATCAAGGTAGAGTAGTGACGAAACCAGTGGATATATGTAACATTTTTAATGAATACTATTTGAATGCTCCATCTGTGGTAACTCAAAATTTAGTTCTTAATATGTCTGAGAGTAACATACCAGATAACTGCAACACAATGTATTTATATCCTACGGATGATAATGAAATATTGGATATTATTAATAGCTTTGACAACAAACAGTCTAGTGGATGGGATGACATAATGTCAAAATGTTTAAAACAATGCAAGCATTAGTTGATAAAACCATTGGTTCACCTAGTAAATTATTCTCTAGAAAATGGTGAATTTCCAACTTGTCTAAAAACTAGTATTGTACGTCTGGTTTATAAAAAAGGTGATAAAACACAAGTGAATAATTATAAACCTATCATGTTAACATCAACAATAGCAAAGCTCCTAGAAAAAACTATATTTGTCAGATTAGATAAGTTTCTAACAACTAATAAGATAATTTGACAGTCTCAACACGGTTTTTGCAAACATTATTCGACCATGACAACTACCATTGAGTTTCTTAGTGATAGTATAGCCATGCTTGAAAATTACAATAAGACAGCAGGAGTATTTCTAGATCTGTCTAAGGCATTTGATTGTGTCAGTCACAAAATTTTACTTAGGAAACTTAACCACTATGGTATAAGGGGACTTGGTAACCAGTTAATTTCATCTTATTTAAGCAATCTAGTCCAAAGGACTGAAATTTCATTCTATAATATCAATCAAAAGCTAACCTACAAATCCAGTGAGGTAACAGTTCAATGTGGAGTTCCACAGGGCTCTGTACTGGGATCTTTATTATTTATATTATGCACTAACGTCATCCCTACTATTGCAAATTCTAAGATATTGTCATATGCAGATGATATAGCTGTCATATGTTGGGACTCATCTATACAGGGACTTAGAGAGAAAATAACTGCTATCTTACAACTCACCTATTTAGCCATTTTAATGATAATAAATTAGGATGTAATGTAAGTAAAACCAAAATAGTAAATTATGCAGTATCTCATAGACGAGAAAACTTGCTTGAAGCAAAAATTTGTAATACATTATTTTTTGGGAATATAGTTTGACAAACACTTCACATGGAGTGCACACATTGATCAGGTGTGCAACAAGGTGAGCAAGGGTGTGTTTCTGTTACGTTATTTTTGGGAATATAGTTTGACAAACACTTCACATGGAGTGCACACATTGATCAGGTGTGCAACAAGGTGAGCAAGGGTGTGTTTCTGTTACGTTATTTTGCAAGGTTTAAAAACTTAAATCTATTAAACACCATCTATTATGGGATAATATACCCTCATTTTCTCTGTGGTATTGAACTCTGGGGGGAGCAGCTTATTTGTACATTAATAGAGTATTAATCCTGCAAAAGAAATGTTTGAGAATCATGTCGGGTGTAACCTCTGAGCATCCATGCAAGGAGTTGTTTATAAAAAATAAAATCACTACAATCATATCTATATTTATACCATGTCATATTACTAATACATAACACCAGTGATCTTACTAGAAGTTGCAATGTGCATGGCTAAAATGTCAGAACACAAATTAATGTATACAGACTCAAACACACAAAAAATTTAGTGATAAAGATCCTAAAAACATAGGAGCAACATAATATATTAAACTACCTAGAGAGCTAAAAATGTTAAGATGCAACCTTTTTAAAACCAGATTAAAAGAATACCTAGTAAATAGACCCCTGTACAGATTGGATGAATTTTGAAGTAGAGATAGAGATTGTGTGTGTGTGTGTGTGCGTGTGCGTGCGTGCGTGCGTGCGTGCGTGCATGCGTGTCCAATTGTTGGGAATGCTAGTGAGTATAAACTTTTGTAAAACTGTTGTAAACTGTGTTTCTTTTACCATGCTTTTAACTTGTATTTCCAAGTACACAAGCAATAAATTATTATTAATTATTATTATTATTATTATTATTATTATTATTATTATTATTATCATTTATTATGTATTAATTATTTATTAGTAGTAGTATTTATTATTATAATTATAATTATTATTATTACTATTATTATTATTATTATTATTATTATTATTATTATTATTATTATTATTATTATGTTTTAATGTGCTTATGTTTTTTAAGTTATCGCTAGCTAGAAACATCTTATGTATTACATTCACATGACTTTCTGTACTCTTCTATAAACCATTCTTACATACACTTGTTCTTCTATTTATTTCTTGTTAATCATGATAAAAAGCAGGCCTCTGTGTGATGGCTGTGAAATTTCATTGCCTTTGCATGGCCACAAGAAGTAGACGAATATTGTCTTAGCAGTCAAAAAAGTATTTGACAGTTCAAACAAATAATAAAATATATCTCAGAAATGGTTAATGCCATAAAAAAGATTATTTGTTAGAAATTGTGTATTTTAATGAGATCTACATTTTGTGTATTAAGTTTTTCTCTATCTCTTACGTTTTACAAGTTATACAAAATTCATTCAGAATGAAGAGGACTTCGCAAGCTACTTGCAGAAAATTCAAGATATACATTGTCATGCAATCTTAAATTTAAGGTATTTTAATCAAAATTGTGAGAACCATTTTTAGAAAATAAAAGATTAATGAAATCTTTTCCATGTAAAGGGTAGTTTGTGGTAGAACAGTTTTTTGAAAATCATGTTGCATTCTTCGAAGATGCTGAACTTAAATAACAAATCTTATATTTAACCAAATTTTCGTTTTTGAGTTATGTTGTTCACAGGCACCCATGGGCCTTTTTCCCATGTGTTATTCAGAGGACCTCAAAACGATTTACAGTGAAATCTTCTATCAAATTTTTGGGTGGAATGCAATGCTTCCTCTGCTGACTAGGTATATAGTAGAAAAATAAAATAAACATTGAAATCTTGTTACAGAAAGGGATCTAGATATATTGTGCTTCACCGAACATTGGTTAACTGAAAACGAATTCCAAATTGTAAAACATGCAAGGGTGCTAGATTCAGGGTTTTCAGTTCATTATGGACAAGAATTAATATTAATTCATAGAAGGGATAAAAAAGGGAGCAAAGCAAAAATTAATTAAAAAGGAATATAGAGTAGGACATAGATTCAATACAAAAAGCACTGAAGGATTTAAATGTCAGTTATCTAAGGAAAAGTGGGAAAATCTGTATAGGGTTGGCAAGGTTAATTCTGCTTTCAAGCTATTTATAAAAACAATGAGATATTACTTGGATATAGCCATTCCAAAAATAATAAAAAATTCTATGATAAGGAGAAATCATGGGTAACAATAGATATTAAAAAGTCCTCTGCAAGACTGAAGTTCTTAAGTCAAATGCTCAATTCATCATCAACAGAGAGCTTCAAATTAAATTACAAAAATATATATATAAACAAGTTATAAGAGCTGCTAAAAAGTATCATAATGATAGTATAATTAATCAGGCTGATAACAAGTCTAAAGCAATGTGATCAGTAGTAAAAAAACGAGTTGGGTCAACAAAACAAAAAAATAAAAAAATGTTATATTAAAAGGTTAAACAGGGGAATTAATCACAAATGCAAAGCAAATTGCTCATTCATTTAATGACTATTTTGTAAATTGTGTTAATAAGCTAGTAGCTCCAAGGCAAAATTTAGAGGAGGATGAAAAATTTCTGTTAATGCATACAATATTTTTATATCCAGTGGACTATAGGGAATTGAAAAAAATAATAACAAATTTGAATACCAAATACTCATGTGGAGTTGATGATATTCCTGATGTAATTTGGAAAGGATGCTGGATGCATGTGGTAAATCCTCTAATATACTTAATCAACATTTGACTAGCATCTGTGGTTTTCCCAGAATTCTTAAATACTGCAAAAATAATTCCTATTCACAAAAAAGGGACAAACAAAAAATGGGAAATTATAGACTATCATTATTATGTTCCTTGTCAAAAATACTAGAAAGAGTAATGTGCAATAGATTACTGACATTTCTTAAGAAATATGAAATATTGAATATCACTCAACATGGGTTCAGCAAAGGAAAATATACAGATATAATCATATATATTTTGCAGAAAAAATATATAAATCACTGGATGCCAAGGAATTCAATATTGAAGTATTCTTGGATCTATGTAAGGCATGTGACATAGTAGAACACAATATTCTTCTTAAAAAAAATAGAGAATTATGGTATTAGAGGGTAACAAATAAATGGTTGAAATCATACCTTAGTAATCGTAAGCAATTTGTGGAGATAGCAAGTAGAAACAAAGTAACATATACAAATGCATTATGTAATTCTAATATGCAGCCTGTTAGCATAGGAATCTCTCAAGGTTCAATCCTAAGACCAATTTTGTTCCTTTTATATATTAATGATTCACCTAATAATATCTCAGCAGGAATGTTACCTTATTTGCAGATGATACAAACATATCAGTTAGTAGTGGCAGTACACATGAGGTAGAGCAAAAGCTAGCAAAGGTTAATGAAAATATAATGAGATGGTTCTCACAAAATTGTTTGGTAATAAATAAAGAAAAAACAATGCAATATCATTTAAGCACTTAAAAATAAAAACCAGTATGAACCTCATTTGGTAGTAGAAGATAAGCCAATAAGATACTAAATAGAACAGGTTAAATTCTTAGGGATATGGATAGATTCAAATTTGAGATGGGATGAGCAGGTAGAGAAATTAGCAGCAAGGTTGAGCGAGGTATGTTTTGCAATGAATGTTTAAAGGGAAAGGATTAACCTTGAAGTTCTGAGAAGCTTGTACTTTGTATATTTTCGTAATATAATGAGGTGTGTGATTATATTTTGGGGGAATAAGGGAGATATTATTTTCAAAATTCAAAAAAAGTTATTAGAAATATGTTATTTAAAAGCAAAAGAGGATCCTGTGAATCACTATCCCATTTATTAAATATTTTACCCTTTCCATGTGTGAATACATATATATTATATATTAAGAAACATTTATCGGAATTTGTGAAAAACCAGGAATTATATGAAGAAAGTGCTATGTATAATGGTATTAAAGTATATAATAAATTACCTCTTGATATGAAGCAAATCTGTTTTCGTTTGACAAATTAAAAAAAAGTGCAGCCATTATTAATAAAATGTTGTTTTTATTCATTAAAGGAATATCTAGAGAGTATCTAACAGCAGTTGTGTGTGTGTGTGGGTGTGTGGGTGTGGGTGTGGGTGTGATATACTATACTATGTAATAGACTATGTAAATGATGTGTCCTATTTCATTATGTGATCAGACAGGATAAATAAAAATCTAATCTAATCTTTTTTACTTTCTCTACGGCATACATAGTAGGTAGAGAAGGTATTGCATTCCATCCAAAATATTTATGCTGAGATTTCACTGGAAATACATGTTTTGAGGCCCTCTGAATCCAAATAAAGCAATTTTGAAAACATGTCCATCTTGTGTCTATAAACAGCATAACTCAAAAATGAAACTTCAGACAAGTACCAAACTTGGTATTTAAATTCAGTATCTTCCAAGGATATAACACAAAGATTTTCAAGAAAATCCTCCATCCAACTACCCTGTACATGTAACAGTTTTCAAAAATTTTCATTTTCCAAATAATTTTTATTATAATACCTTATATTAAAGATATTTACACGAATAAAATGTATATCTTGAATTTTATTTATTTATTTTTTTATTATTATTTATGGGACTCTCTTTAACTGCTGTGGTCCTTAGCGTCCCATTCTATATTGGGCATGAAAGACCGGTAATTTTGCTCAGAGGCCTCTTTATCAGGCTTGAGATTCTTTTACGTGCTATAAATCTATGACATGGCACCACCGGCTTTACTTTGAATTTTATGGGAATAGCCTTTGAAGTCCTCTTCATTTGGAAGGAATTTTGTATAATCCTGTATAACTGGTAAATATTAAGTGATAGAAAAAAATGCACTACACACAAAATGTAGATCTCTTTAAAATACACAATTTATTTCAAATAAGTTTCTTTGTAGCATAAGCCATTTCTGAGATATCCATTATTAATGGTTTGCTTTGTCATTCTTTGAAAGCCCTGTTGGCATTCAACATAGAAACAGTATGGAATTTTAAGAACAGCATATAGTGTCCTGTTCTTAAACATTTGACTATCACTGTTCTCTTTGTATCCACAATGCACAATTTAGCCACTGCAGAGGTTTATCTTGATTAAAATGAAGTAGATAGAAAAATAAGCTTTTGTAAGAATAATTTGTATACCTACTAATAAACGATAGAGAGTAGGGAAAGTCATGTGAATGTAACACATTAATTGGATAGGTTATATTAGGTGATGAATGAAAATGGGTAAAATGAACCGGATCCATAGAACTTAGTTATCTGACATTCATCTTTTAACGTATTCTTGCGTCTACTTCTTTTTAACAGAGAGAAAATTTCATTACACATTTATACATTTTTTGTAGATAAAAAAGGATACAGTAGGCAAAAGCAATAGTCACTTTTTTAAAAAGCAGATCACTGTGTGATGGCTTTGAAATTCATGCTCCCTGCATGACCATGAGAAAAAAATGAATAGTGCTTATCACTTGGAAAAAACTCTGATATTTTGCATTCACATGGCTTTCACTATTCACTTTTCTACTTGTTAATTAAGTTAAACTTCCATTACATAATTAGATTTTTAAAAAGGACACCATCATGTGATAGCTTTGAAATTCTATGCATCCTTGCATGACCAGAAAAAACAAATAGCAGCTTACCACTTGAAATAAGTATTTGAAAAATGCCACAAAAAAGATTTTGTATAAGCTGTGTGCTTTAACGAAGTGTACATTTTTTGTGTACTAAGATTTTGTCTATCTTTTACAGTTTACCAATTATACCAAGTTTGGTATTTAACTAACATTTTATTTTTGAGTAGTACTGTTCACGGACACACATGCACACAGATCTTTTTCTAAAAATACTTTTTATGGATTAAGGAATCTCAAAATGTGTATTTCTGGTGAAATCTCAGTATTGAACTTTTGGGTGAAATGTAATACTTCCTCTTAAGTAAGCAGAAGAGAAAGTAAAAATGTTTTTTCGGGATTCAATGGACCCCAGAACATGTATTTCTGTCAAAATGCCAATATCAAATTTTTGCATGGAGTACAACACTTCCTCTATCTACTGTACATAGTTACTAGAATGTGCACCAGTTTAGCTATAGTGCCATACCTAAAGAATACATTGTTGATGTGTTACATCCTGATTTTTCTTTATCTAATCTTTACAGATAACCATGAAGCTGGGAGAATGGATTTGTAGCTGTTCACAATCAAGTCATTGCCAAATTGTAAGTCATGCTCTTATTGTATTCATTTCTGACTAACAATTTTAAATTTATCACTAAACTTATGCACATTTTTCTTTAAAGTGTGCATTATTTGGAGCGATCATTTTTTCCAGGGTTATCATTTTTCTTAAACATCTGTGTTTGCATTCATAGAACCCATGACATATTCCCAGCTATATTACAAACAATGCAGAAAGAGGCAATAAGAAATTTCCTAAATGATGATGATGGTGATGATGACAATGATGATGGCAATGGTGGTGATTTAAGACAAAAACTTATTTATTTATGAACACTCTTAAACTATTATGGTTCTTAGCATCCCATTCTATATTGCGCATGAAAGACTTTGCTCAGACGCCTCTTTATCAGGCTTGAGGTTCTTTCATATGCCATAAATCTACGACACGGGACCACCAGCTTTACATCCCTTCTGAAGGAAGCCATGCTAAGGATTTTTACCCCCAAAAAGAATCCATCGCCCTCCACCTTGTTTGAACTTGCGACCTTGGGAATCAGAGGCTAACATGGTACCTTTAGGCCACAGAGGATGACAAAGATAAAAACTCTCCTACGCTTTAACAATATTAATTTTCTCCATTCCACATCCTGTTTTCAAACTGATCAGTGCTTTTGAGTACTTTGATGTAATACAGATTCTGATATTATTTATACCAAATAGAATTTCTTCATATAATTAGGGATCCCAGATGCCTGTTTTACTCCTGTTGAAAAATGAAATGACTTATTTGGAAATGGATTTCCCATAAGCACCTTAGCCTAAAACAACTTTTTGTGCACTTTCTGCTTTGTAATCATGGATCAATATCTATATTTTTAGTTAGTTGTATTTGTCTCACAAGATTAGCTCCTGTATCTAATTACATGGGGCTCCAAGAATATGGTATCTCTTCTGTTATGTGGTTTCGCATTCTAGTAAGTTATGTTTCAGCGCTCATTGATTCGTAAATATAGTCAAATGGTTTCTGTTTGGTGTAGCCCTATTGTCTTCAGATGTTTTCTAAACTATCCATGTTCAGTTTTAAATTTAGCCTAATAGGTGAGTTAATAATTTTTCACAAGATTATTTGCCTGTAGAGTTTATTTGTAGTAATTATTTAACATTTCTTTTGAGTTTCCTTACGAACCCAATATTTTACTGTGTTTTTTGCTTCTAAAGTGCTTATTCTGCAGACAGGTTCTGGCCCTATAAAGGGGAAAGATGGTCCTTTCTTTGCTAGGGCATCATCAGCTTTTTCATTTCCTGCAATACCTGTGTGTCCAGGTACCCACCACATTTCTACGGCATTATGAGAAGAGAGGTTTAATAAGTGTTGGTGGCATTCCCATACTAGTTGGGGTTTGAAGTGATGTGCAGCTTTAAGTGCAGCCTGACTGTCAGAATTTATAAGAATATATTTCCCTACAATGCCTTTTCCCTAGCATTTGTGTGAACTTTTAAATATGATAAGTATCTCTGCCTGAAAGACAGTGGTGTATCTTCCAAGGTTTATGCTATGGAATTTACCCGTTGACTTACCATAGATAACACACATTGTGTTCTGATGTCCTAATATAATCCAAAAGAAATGCTCAATATTGAGGATGCAGAAAAAAACAACAAAATACTACATTTAAATTATGTGCTTCTTTTTCATGCCATTTTCCAAGGTATATTCGAAGCACCATTTGTATCACCATCTATAATTGGATTCAATGCAGTTACAACCAAATACTAACAGTAGCTCCTTATTGGGTAGGAGAATACAAATTACATGACAAGTACTACTTATGAGAAATTTTACTGTGCTGTTTACTTGAATGTTTAAATTGTATTTAGTTGAAATAGATGTCTGTAACTCAAGAATGACACGGCTGGCTGAGGTGGTTAAGGCATGGACTCATGAACAGTTAGTCCACAGTTTGAATTCCATTAGGACAGTCCTCCCTGACTAAGGTTTCCTCTAGATTTTCCTCAGTCCTTATAACTGGCAATACCATAGAGATATCTTGAACTCAGGGCCAGCTCAACAGGGATTGAGCCATGCCACCACCCAGAGTGGCAGGTTTTAGGGTTGTCAAAATCTTAAAACATGAACAAGATATTTGAAAATAGAATGAATTACTAATCATCTTTAAATTCTAATTACTTTTTGGAGGTTTTTGTTATGAAATGGTGACAAGAAGCGCCGAGTTGGTCACTTTGGATGTGAACCTCATTGATGATTACCGTCAAAGCATCATGTGTGTGGCAGGTGTTCAACAATAAGTATCACATTTAAGTAGAAACAGGAGTGTTTCAAGCAACTATATTTTTATCCCTTTCTCCTGGGGGAGGGTGTTAGCCACAGTAGATCCCACATAGGTTGCAGTGCTTGAGGTGTCTCCCTCTGTTGTACTTTTATTTTCTGGACGTTTTTAATTTTTTAATCTCATGATGAAGGAATAAACCTGAGGTAATGAATATTTTTATTTTGTGACTTTGCATGCTTTTATCTTTCACTCAGAACAACCTTGTTCTTTCACCATATGTATCTCTTCTTGAGTTTTATGTATTGATTATTGATGCAAATACATACATTATGTAAGAATAAGTAGTCATGGAGGACTGACATTGCAGATAAAAATTAGATTATGTCAAAACATGAGGGAAACGGCACTTGGAATTATCACACAGTACAGCAAAACTCCTGGAGCCAGCCATGCCTGAACTTAGGTCTAGAACATTTCTTTTCCCCATTATCATTTCATTTTATGCATCACTGTGGTACATCACTGTGGTACATCACTGTGGTACATATGTTGCAAGAATAGGTGTTATACACAGTAGCAGCTTGTAAGTATACATTTCGGTTGTTGACAAAATTGTAGTCAGATAGCTCTGCAAATGTGAACTAGGATCTGCTGTATAATAGTTATGATTGTGAACAAATTGACATAACTGCAGCTGCCCCCAACAACCATAATAATAATATTAATGCATAAGTTGTCTGACGAAAGAAAGGATGGTTTTGTTGTGTATATAATTAAGTATACAGCGTTTTAGGGCAAGAACAAATTAATTCATAAATGAAATTGTATTTGGGAGTATAGATGGTCTGGAATAACTAGGAGAAGTTTCCATGCCCATGCAGGTTACCTACTTCTGCTGTAGTGCTATCATCTAGTGGCATTAAGGTAAAATTATAGTGATAGAATGGAAATCCAGCACAGGAGAAGCTTCTGCATGCCTTCATGTCTTCTCGCAATGATCATTGACAAAAATTAAAACTGGAAATTCCATGTAGCACATATTACCAAAAGAAATAAATAAAAGCATTTATATTATGAATCAGGTCAGTAAGATGATGTATAGTAAAACTATGACACAGCTCTATTATGCAGTTATATACACATAAGCTATGGTATTACATTATGGGGGAATATTATGCAAAGAGAATTGGAAAAAGTTTTCAAATTACAGAAAAAAGCTATCCGATAATAGGCAAAGTAAATAATAAACAAATGTGTAGAAACTTGTTTAAGAACCTAACAATTTTAACTGCTCCATGCATATAAAGTATAAAAAGTATTGTACATAAAAGACATCAAAAAACTGCAATATACATACTTACAGTTTGAGGAATAATGACCATTACTTCA
This sequence comes from Deroplatys truncata, assembly GCA_030765065.1. Lineage (NCBI taxonomy): Eukaryota > Metazoa > Arthropoda > Insecta > Mantodea > Mantidae > Deroplatys > Deroplatys truncata. The sequence continues at coordinate 21,675,497 of CM060977.1, forward strand.
GAGCAACACTAAGGGGAATATGAATAATTGTGCAACCGAAATTGTAGGAAGGGAATTATCCAATAAACTAAATGAAATAAAGAACATAAACCAAACAAAGGCAATGATGAAAACCATAAAAAAAAATCTGATGTGTTACACTCACATGACTTTCTCTACTCTTGTACAAACTATTTTTACAAACGCTTATTCTCCATATGCTTCACGTTAATCGAGATATCGAGATGTCAATCTTATTGGTAATTTTCATGTAGATGCAAGGGGAATATGCTAGGTTTTAAGCGATAGTCAAATATTTTAACGCTGGTTGCCTTGTGGCGCATTCCATTCTCTTTGCATGTCCAGGACATAAAAAAAATGAATAACGAATTTGAGAAAAACTGTAAGTATTGGAAAATTTAAAGGAATAACAAGCAATATCTCGAAAACGGTTCACTCAACAAAAGAAATGTGTATGACATAAATTGTGTATTTTAACGCGATCTACATTTTTTGTGCAGTAAAATTTTGTCTATCTCTTATGGTTTACCAGTTATGCAAAAGTCGTTCACAATGAAGAATACTTTTGGAGACATTCCCAGAAAATTCGAGATATATATTTCATTTCTCATGACAATATCTTAAACATATGATATTTTAATCAAAATCATTAGAGCCATTTTTGAGAAAATTAAAATTTTCGAAAAATGTTCCATGTAAAGGGTAATCTGGGGTGGGGGGATTTTCTTGAAAACCTTCGTGTCGCATCTCTGGAAGATACTGAACCTAAGTACCAAGTTTGCTGTTTATACGACTGTTCGTTTCTGAGTTATGCTGTTCACAGACACACAGACAGACACACACATGGACATGTTTCCAAAAATGCTTTTTTTGGATTCAGTGAGTCTCAAAACATATATTTCCGGTGAAATCTCAGTATCAAATTTTTGGGTGGAATACAATACTTCCCCTACTTACTATACGTAGTAGGGAAAGTAATACTTAACTAAAGATGCATTTTATAGTGTAGAGGAATTTAAATATGGAAAAGCTATGTAAACCTTTTGTGTTCAATGCTCTTATACAGCAGCTTCTCTGTATTTTTATTTCATTATTTAAAAAATACTTTCATACAGCTTTCTCTACTATTCTTATATCTGCTTCTTGTTAATCAGGAAAAACATTTGCAGAAATGCTTTTATTACACATTTTGTTGTAGCTGTGAGGGGAAAACAGTAAGTGATATTCAAATCTTTTATAAGTGGGTCACTAAGTAATGCCTTTGAAATTTCATTCTCTTTGTGTCACCATGAGAGCAAAAAACAAATAATAATTTAGCAGTTGAAAAAAAGTATAAATTATTTGACTTAAATTGTGTGTTTTAATGGGTTATACTTTTTCTGTGCAGTAAGTTCCTGTTTCTTCTCTTGTGGTTTACCAGTTGTACAAAAATTATTCAGATAAAGAGGACTTTGCAGATATTAATAGAAAATTTAAATATACTTTGTTCAGAGTTTTTTGAGACAGTGGAAAGGGGAAGGTAAAAATCGGTTGCACGTGTCCAAGTGAGCTTCATATGGCAGCTCTTTATGTTAGCTGCCGCACCGGCCACATGAATTGTTTATCACCCCCTTCTGCTGTACCAAAAGGCTCTGAACAAACAATATACATTCTATTTGTCATGCAAATATCTTAAACATATGATAGGTATTTTAATAAAAATCATTACAGCCATTTTTGAGAAAATAAATAAATAAAAGACAATTTTTTCCATGTTAAGGGTAGTTTGGGATGGGGATTTTCTTGAAAATCTTCATATAGCACTCTTAGAAGATCCTGAATTTAAATACCAAGTTTGGTGTTTAACTGACTTTTTGTTTTTGAGTTATGCTACACGCACACACACACGCAGAACCGCAAAACATGATTTCTGATGAAATCACAGTATCAAATTTTTGGGTGAAATGCAATACTTACTCTACTTACTGTAAATAAATAGAAGATAAAGTAAAAATGTAGTTTATGTATTTGTAATCTGCACACACCACATACATGCACATGCACATGGCATACATTATGATAAATTAACTTTGAACTTAGAACATGATTTTTGATATGGTTTGTTAAACTTTGTTTGAATGCATCAACAAAATGGATAGCATTTAGTGTCAGTATTTTAACTCGACATGTTGAAAAAGTTTATGCAATGGTCATGTTTTTGTTCTGTCATACATATTGTTCTCTAAATAGCAAAAGCAATACAGGTTATGTACTTCACCAGGTTTACCCATTAAACTGTAAATCCCCAAATTTGACATTTTAGTAGATTTGCCATAGAATAATATACTACCTAACTTATTTTGTGAAAATTTGAGGCAGAAGTGGAACAAGATGTATCACAAGCTTTTATAAGATCATATTTAAGCTTGTTTACCTCTTTGGAATTTCAAGAAATATGAATTAAAATAATTAGTATAAATTGAAGTTATTTTTGCTGCAGAAAATATTTCACACAAGCCTAAAAACATAAATAATCAGTTAAAAACTCAGAAATTAATTACAAATCAATGCAATTAATGCTCTTAGAGATTTCTTTTTTCACGAGGGTAACAATATCAGTTTCTTATTTTCAAAATCTGGGATTCTTGCATATAATACAAAGTCTAGCACACTTATTAAATACTCTAAATGATAAGCAGCTTCATAGCTTCAAGTGAGAATAAGAACCTCTAGCACACTAAATGAAACAGTGTAAGCTTTTTGTTCCTGCACAGTCAGTCATCTTCAGTAAACTTCCAACATGGTTGGTAGCAAACTATTGTCTAGTGCTTGTCGAGGACACGTAGCATGCACAAACCACCATCTCTGTTGTAACAAGGTCTGTGAATGATGGTCAGTGTCAGGCTGTCTCTGTCCGTGTGCAAGTGTGTTTTTATTTATGTTAAGTTGAAAATGGTTTGATTGAAGAGTATGTGTTTTTGTGGAGAATGTTTTTAGGGAAGGTGGTAAATATACAGAAAAATTGAAACAAAAATTTACAGAGCAGTTTCCAAATCCACATTACCATTTGGGATACCTTTTATAATTAAGTAAATAAATTTTGTGAAGTGGTGGACCCAATTATTTCTTTTGCAGTGCTGTAGAATCAACAGTATATAAAAATAACCCAACAACATAGATGAACTGAAATTGGCAATAATAAATTACACCAATTCAATGTCAAAAGAAAATTTAATCACAGTGTTTAACAATAAAATTAAACATGTAAATTTGTGTGTTCAACAGAATGGGGGACATTTCAACATCTTCTGGAATAAATTAGTTAATTATTTTTTTCTCTTTCTACTTTCTTCAAATTCATTCCAACCAGTCCACCACTGCAGCATCACAAATGTATGGATCCAGGGTTACCACCACATTCCCATGTTTTGCCTATTATACCACTATGGAAGGACTTAAAGATCACACTGTATTCCACACTTTAAAAACTGCCACCAGAGAGAAGGAGATCCCAAAACATGTATTTCTGGTGAAATTTCAATATCTAGCTTTTGGGTGGAGTACAAACTTCCTTTTATTCTTACAAAAGCTAATTTTTCTATCTGCTTCTTGTTAATGGAGATAAACATTTGCAGAATGTATACAAGTACCTACTATGTGTACCTACAAGTAGGTGAGCCGGTGGAGAGCGATGGATTTTTTCGGGCGTAAAAATCGTTAGCATGGCTTCCTTTGGAAGGGAAGTAAAGCCGGGGTCCCATGTCGTAGATTTACAGCACATAAAAGAACCTCAAGCCTGATAAGAAGCCTCTGAGCAAAATTTCCGGTCTTTCACGCCCAATATAGAATGGGATGCTAAGGACCTCAGTAGTTAAAGAGCATCCATAAATAAATAAATAAAAAAAAAAAAAAAAATACAAGTAGATGTGCTAGAGAAAGTAGAAAGAACTGGCTTGCCTGCTGCAGCAACAACTCTTGTTAGGCACAGAAGGGATACTGTTGAAATAGAAATTCATGACTACACAATATCAAAGGTGCTGATGTAAGCTGGCCCTAGTGTATGTGTGCGCTTTATACTGCGTTTTCTACATATAGCCTGAACAGGCAGCTTCAGTTATGTAATTTCTTCCTGTACTAGTGTTACTTTCTCTACTACATACATACTAGGTAGAGAAGGTATTATTCCACCCAAAAATTTGATACCGAGATTTCACCAGAAATACATGTTTTGAGATCCCCTCAATCCAAAAAAGTATTTTTATAAAAAGGTTCTGTGTGTGTCTGTGAATAGCACAACTCAAAAATGAAAAGCAGGATAAATACAGAACTTCATATTTAGGTTCAGCATCTTCCAAAGATGTGACACAAAGATTTTCCAAAAAATCCCCCTACCCAAACTATCCTTTACATGGAATATTTTTCGAAAATATTGATTTTTTTAAAAAGTAGCTCTTAACAATTTTGATTAAAATATCATATATTAAAGGTTTTTACATTACAAATAAAGCGTATGTCTTAAATTTTCTGGGAATAGCCTGTGAAATCCATGTTATTTGGAAGGAATATATTTAATCGTGTATAAACAGTAAACATTAAGTGATAGACAAAAAGTACTACATAAAAAATTGCCCTTTTAAACAACTTCATTTAAAACATGCAATTTGTTTTAAATAACTTTTTTCTGGCATCAGCCATTTCCGAGATACTGTTATTAATGGTTTGAATTATTCAATACTTTGCCATTCTTTTCAAGTGCTTTCAATATTCAGTTGTTCCTTGCAATTGCATGCAAAGAGCATGAAATTTTAAGGCCAGCATATAGCATCCAGTTCCTAAACATTTGACTATTGCTATTCCCTTTGTATCTATAACGAAATGTGTAATGCAACTAATTCCAGAAAAGTTTATCTGGATTAAAATGAAGTAGATGGGAAAATAAACTTTTGTAAGAATAATTTGTGTACCCAATAATAAGCTATAGATAGCAGAGAAAGTCATCTGAATGGAACATTGAAAGTCCTTTATGGTTCAAATAAATATTCTTTTGCGTGATATCAGCAATACCTTTCAATGTTGTAATTGAACTCTTACTTCATTATTTTGTGCCCAATTTTCAATTTTTAATGTCTGAATTTGCATAGTTTTTAGCTTCCTTGGATTAGTACTAAAAGGTCATCTGCAAAAGCAATAATTTTGGAAGAGTTGAAAACTCAAGACTGAGAAGTGAATTGTACATTATGTTCCAAAAGCCTGGCCCACAACATGAGCCTTGTGGACAGCTTTTGCTCATTGTTTTTTCGACTGTGCAAGTATTTGTCTGTAGACTGCAATTCTGTTAGCAAGTAGCTTGTGTACAAATTTGTAAGACACCCAAGTTCTTTTAGGTTAAACAGAATTCTGGACCACCAGGCGGCATCGAATGCTCCAGGATATTCAGACTCACTACACAACACACTTCTTCTTCTGCACATTTCCCTTATTGAATTGTTTTGCTGCCAAAACTTCTTCAACAATTCCTTTTTGTGGTGCAAATCCTTATTGTTTTCCACACATTAAATTATTGGCATGGATTTTCAATGCAAAGTAGGATACTAATTTCTGCTTCTAATACAGAAGTGACAATGGGATGTAATGCTATAACTGCATCTGTCCAACCTACACAAAACAGATGGAAAGGGAGCAGGGCTTTTCGGTGGACCTTCTGCCTGTGAGAAGGCCAAACACAGCACCAGTGACACAGACAGCACAAATGTAAACAAACCGCTGTGAAAGACGAAGAAAGGCAGGGCTCACAGTAAAGTGGCAGTACCAGGGGAGCAAAAGTCATCCACTTCTAAAAAAGACCGGCTTGAACATAAACAAATGACACACAGGAGTAAAGTTGCTGAAAACACGGAAATTCATGTGATTCTAGGATATGAAAGAAAGCTCCACCAGCAACTACGACTTGGCTTGAAGAAATTGAAGCAACACTTGCCCAGAAAAGCAGGCAACAGCCTGGAGGACAGGCAGATGATCCCATACAGCTGGGAAAACCTGGAGACTCAATGTTGAATAAAGTGCCCTCCTGTACTGTTAAGGAAAGTGAATTAGGTTTTTCACTGCTTAAATAGAATGATTAATTACAGTATTAGCCTAGTAATTACACTATTATAGATATATAGGTATATATCGACTAATTTTGAAGATTTAGAAGCTAGAGAGTTGAGGGTTGTTACACTACATCACTATAATATTCTTACTTGAACGCGTTTCGGGAGACTGCTTGTTCCCACCGTCAGCATGTCCTCAACGCGTTCAAGTAAGAATATTATAGTGATGTAGTGTAACAACCTTCAACTCTCTTTATTTTAAGGTATATATCGATTTTTCTCTCCCGTTTTCTTTTATTCTAAGGGAGCTTACACTGATGGTGACAACATTAAATTTCAATGACAATTACTCCCCTACAGAAATGGCTATGCTGCAGTGCTTTTTAAACTTACGTGATGTAGATGTGCTCTTTCTCCAGGAAATAAAAACTACAAACTTTTCTACCATCTACGAGGGTGTTTCAAAAGTCCTGCACATGGCGCATGTGTAACCGTTATGGTGGTGTGATCAAGTTGCAATTTATGTCAGTTGTGAGTCAGACTTTAGGCTTGATGATTATATATGTGTTTGGTGGTGGTTCGCATGGCTGTGTCATGGGTAATGGGAGTGTTAAAATGTAAGCTGAAACCGAGGTAGGTCAGATTACACATAGTGACTAGCATTCCTACATCAAAATCAAATCCCTATGCGGAAAGAATCCAACTGAAATTTAAAAGTTTTGAGAGAGGTGTGTGGAATAGTGTAGTAGGTCATAGCACAATATCACGGTGGCCTGTTCATTTCCGTGAAGGTCGGGTAAGCATTGAGGATAACCCAAGAAGTGGAAGGCCATCAACTACAACAGACTACACCTCTCAGATTATTGTAAATGACATTTTGAGAAATGATCGACGAAAAACATGTGAGGAAATTGCATATGAGGTCAGAATGTCACTTCAGTTTACAGAATCATTACTGAAAAGTTGCTGCCAGATGGGTTCCGCATGATCTGAGTGAAGAGCAGAAAGTAGGTCGCAAAAGAATCCCAGAAGAATTGCTTCAATGTTATCGAACAGAAGGAGAACATTTCTGAAAAGGATTGTTGCACTTGATGAAATGTGGATACAAGATTTTGAGACAGAACTGAAATCTCAGTCATCACAATGGAAAACTTCCAACTCTCCACACCCGAAAAAATTCCACTGCCAATAATCAAAGGGAAACTGATGATCTTTGCATATGACATGAATGGAGTCATAGTTACAAATAGAGTGCCCCAGAGATGTCTGTAACAGGTGTGTCCTACAAGCTGTTTCTGCAAAATGTTTTGCACCCGAAAATTTGTCAAAGAAGGCCTGACATACTTGCAGCTGGTGTCCTAATTTTGCACAATAATGCAAGACCGCATATTGCCGTACCAGTGAGAGAAACGCTTGACAAATATGGATGGGAAATACTTCCCCACCCACCATACAGTCCTGATATGGGCCCACCAGATTTGTTTCCCAAATTGAAGGAACCACTCCGTGGAAAATGTTTTGACATGATGAAGCTTCCAGTGAGGTGACCCAAGTAATCAGACAGCTCAACAATGAAGGTGCCCTTATCCAGAATACAGAATTTACCAAAACATTGGAAGTTTGTCATAAGCAAGAATGGAGATTATGTTGAAGGCCTGTAAAGATATATTGTAAAATAAATTATTTTCTTCACTTCTTACAGTATGCAGAACTTTTGAAATGACCCTCATATAATGCATATGTTAATATGGGAAGTGAATCATTAGGCACTGCTATCTTAACTAAATCAGGCATTGAATTAGCTTCAATTGAGAAGTTACTCACAGGAATTCTTTTTATTAATATATATGCACCATCAAGCTCTAACGGGCATCCTTGCAGGTTCAAACCCGACGGAGGGCAATGGATTTTTTTCGTGCGTAAAAATCCTTGGCATGGCTTCCTTTAGAAGGGAAGTAAAACCAGTGGTCCCATGTTATATATTTATAGTATGTATAAGAATCTCAAGCCTAATAAAGAGGGCTCTGAGCAAAATTTCTGGTCTTTCATGCTCAATATGGAATGGGACGCTAAGAACCATAGCAGTTAAAGACTCTGTCATCATCATCAGTATTATTATAGGCACAAGGAAGGGGATATCAGTCGGACCTTAATTATGTTTTACGTACATTACCATAATTTTATATTCTTGCGGGGATTTTAATTGTGTGTTGCAGGTAGAAGATTGTACTGGGCAAAATTACCCTAGCAATACATTAAAAGATCTAGTAGCTACCATGCCAATGTGTGATGTATGGGTCCAAAAGCAATCAGTGGTGCACTTTACCCATTTCACAGGAAGCTCTGCAGCAAGATTGGACCACCTATATATTTTGGCAGTCTTACAAAACCAAATTCAAGCAATTGAACATCCATCCTTAGCATTTAGTGCTCATGAGTTGATCAGTCTTTAAATTTATATGTCATTTCACATGGACGCTCTTATTGGAAATTGAATACTAATTAGTGAATGATTGTAATGTGTTTATCAAATTTGAAACAGAATGAATGAATTGGAAACTGTGTTTGAAATCTTTCCACAACTATGCAGATTGGTGGGAGCACCTAGTTAAGCCAAAAATTAAATTGTTTTTTAAACAGTGCTCATAAAATGCAAAGGTGGTGATCAGTTAATACATATTTATTTTAGCTGTATAACTAAATTGCAAAGTAATCATCAACTAACGACAGCAAGAGGTTGCGACATCAACTCAAAGCTAAAATTCTCACCATTTATCATAAAAGAATGGAGGGGATCAAACCTAGAAGTGGAGATACCGAGCAGGATGGCTTAGGCAGTAACGTCTGGGAGGTCATGGGTTCAAATCCCATGACCAACCTTCCTGACCCATTGGTTTTTTTGGAGGTTTCCCTGGGCTGCCAGGCAAATGCTGTGAAGGATCATTACATCCCACAAATTTCCTGTCCCTCCATTTAATCTCCATTCTCATTGCACTTCAACTTTCATCTGCCTGATTTCTTTTACGGTTGCAAGTGTCGGCGGGAGGTTTTGACGTGTGCATGGCAGGGGAAAAGAGTGCCCTGAGAAAACTTTCATCCTCCGGACTGTGAGCAGTCTGCGGCTCCTGGACCCCCTAGGGGATGTGTAAACCCATAGGAGGGGGGGCTGCACTAGCCAGCACTTGGGGAGTTCAAATCTGTAATGGTAGGTACCCTGCCCTCTGCCTGTCATGCCTCTTGTTCTGACCATCCTCTGTCTCCTCTCACCTCATCCTGGGGGCACCATTTCATGGGCATAGGCACAAAAGATCTGCATAGATCAAGGTGCTAAGTTCCCCTTCACTTTTTGTCCTATTGTATCCTATCCTAGAAGTGGATGTTGCCAATGAGAGGACAAATTTATATAATCTGATGAAATTGCACAAAACATATTAGAGGAACCTGATTTTAAAAGTCTATATGGATGGACATGTGGCAATGATCCAGCATGAAATTAGTAATGCCTTCTTTAATTATTATTCTACTTTGTTCAGTTAGCCAAATAGGGAAGAGGTTTTATTACAGAACTTGAATCTTCAATCTTCGTCCAGAGTCACTTTGGAAGAGAACAGTGTCTTAGAGGAGCCCATTTCAAACACTGAATTATTTGAAGCATTACAACAGGAAAAATGTCTAAAACACCAGGATGCGATGGTATTCCATATGAGTTCTATAAAGGTTTTTCAAATATTATTGGAGATGATTTAGTGAAAATTTTCAATTGTATATTATAGAACAAAAAATTGTGTGTGTCACAATGGAAGGGTGTTACTGTTTTAATAAGCAAGCAACGTGACAAATACCAAGTTACTGTATTGTATTGTTTTATTGTGCTAAGAGATTTACAATTTGATTGTTTACTGAACTTTGACCCTGGCCACTCATTCTGTAGACAATCACTACAATTTATCTACATTTTACAATTTCCCGTCAATAAATTATCTTGCTTCAGTTTTTCATGTCCCATTTCCATTTGTTTTTCACTTGTCACTTATTGTTTACTTTACCATCACACATTCACCATAGTTTTCCATTCAAGGCAATATACATTACCTCTTACTTTTCTCTATCCACTGTCCAAATCCATTGATTTTTTTACTTTATACAAAAACTGTCCAATGCTCCTAGTGTCCTTGCACATCATTTTGATTATAAACATATTTCTATCCCCCTTCAACCACTTCTTTTTAATAAATTCTCTTCTCCAATTTTCTGTTCCTTGGCACTTAAATACTATGTGTTCAATATCTTCATTACCACCACATATCGGACATTGGTTTTGAGGAATACCCTGTCTTAACCCTCTTAGCCTCCATGCACCGGTTCTTACCTGCAATAGATTCTCTCTCTTCTTTATTTACTATGTCTATGTATTTTTCCCTACCCCATGTATTTTTCATTGGCCTATAACAAACCAATGAGCTCTTTTCGGCAATCTCACTGAACATGTTTTATATTTCTATATCTTCCAGTCTTTCACTCGCCTTTTTCCAAAAATTTTTCACGTTATTTTCTCTCCTTCTCCACATGTCTCCTAATTACAGACCCATTACAGTCTTAAATTATGATTATCAATTATTAGCGAGGAAATTAGCCAATTGAATCAGATCTTTTCTTGGTAGATTTATTCATCCAGCACAAACATATGGTCCTTCACTCTATTTATGACCTTACATGTTCTTTATGCGATGCTGTGGCATATTGTGGTTATAGTGGAAATCAAACAATTATCACCTCGCTAGACTTTAGGAATGCTTTTGACAGTTTTTATCATCAGTACATGTTTCATTGTTGAGTGGCATGGATTTATACCTTTTATTGAGTATTTATGTAGTGGTATTACCTCAACCTTACAAATTAACAGGTTTCTGACCAGAGATATACCAGTTAAATGCTCCATTCGTCAATGTTGTCCAGCTTCAATGATTATGTTTGCTTTGGCATTAATCCTTTATTATATCAACTACATGATAAGATATGTGGTATAATTTTGAGAGGATATGAATTTGCAGTTTCAGCTTATGCTGATGATGTGTGTTATTTTATCCACTGGTTCAGATGTTACAGATATGGCAACGTATCTGGACTAACCAACTAAATCCTGTTTATTACCACTAGGTCCAAGGAGAGTGCCACCTGAAATACAGCCTTTAAAATCTGTGACTAAGCTTAACATTTTGGGTGTAATTTATACTTCATATGTAAATGAAATGCAGTCTGTAAATTGGGCTGCTGTAGTCCAGAAAATAAAACTTAGCTGTAAAGGCACGTATCATCACGATATTTGTTTATATGAAAGAATGTGGGTCATGCATATTTATGTGTTTTCCAAGCTGTGGTACTTAGCACAAATACTTCCCATTATGAAACAATGTCTTGACAAATTATTGCAGCTGTTAGTTGGTATATTTGACAGTATATTCAAAGTGCCTGCGACAACACTTTATCTTCAACCTTGAGAAGCTGGTATTGGTCTCTGGAATACAGAGATGAAATGTAGAGCACCTTTTATCAGTCAGAATTCCAATTTTCACGGCACAGTGATTATGCATTTTCCAGTAAGTGGTTAAAATATTGGGTTGATGCTGTAGCATTGTATAACCCACTAGACGTTAAGAAGGATACCTACAACCTTAAATTACATGTGCCTTTATGTTCATGAAAGAAGTTATCTTCCTCCAGAACAATGCTGCACATGAAGACAACTTATGAGAAGGTCATGCTTTATTTTAGAGCTGCTGAGATGAGAATAATGAAGGTTTTGCCTCAGGACACTCACTATTCTGTTTTGTTTCACAACATCTCCTTGAAACATCTTCTGGTTAGAATCAGATCGTTTTGGTTTCAAGTTGTGCATGATATCCTCCCACTCATAATAGGTTATATAACATTCATATTACTGATTCTAGTAAGTGCGAACGAAGAGGACACGTTAAAGCATAGGTTATATGAATGTCCTGTTGTACAATCAAGTATGAGTCGCTTTATGGATTCTGTGAGGAAACTATGGTTGCATCACTATGCTTGGGCCACCCCCAACATTCTTCTTCAATCAGACTATATATTAACTCTGACTTCAAGACATAAGTTCTCTGTATGGCTCTTAGCAAACACAGTTTATCTCTTGCAATATTATGTTTATGTGAGCCTTTCTATAAATTATATTTATATTTGAAAATAGAACACACCAAGCTCTTCTGTAATAGATAATCTGCCAAATTTTACAAGGCGTATAAAAACGTTTTTGATTGATTTTAATTCATTAACTGCAAAATATAATATATTTAATATGCTATGTTACCAGTCAAATTTTTACCTTCAAGTTTTTGGTATAATTATTATTTTTCATTGTAAGCAGTTAAAAAATGAATAAAGAATTCTCTGAAGGAAAAACAAAACAGGAGGCATGGAGGCATTGCTGATATCTTTATTGAAACATAACATGCGCTACAGCAAAAGTTAGAGGTACAACTCTCTAGGCAGCTGTTGCAAAGCCAACCCATTGTTGCCCATGTCATACATGGAGTAGAATTTCTGAAGGAACGTGTCTCCCAGGATCCACTTGTCATCTGAAATTGCCATTATGGCCAGCTTACAATGTCTACCATCCTGCAATACATAACAATAATGTCAGATGGTTTTCTGCATCAAAGATAAGCTGCTTTTGTTTACAAGAATGTGAAAAGGAAGAATGATGTGGTTATGCAAACAGCCTTTGCTTCTGGTAAATCAGGAGTACTAACGTTTTAAAATATTACATCAAAACATGCAGTCATATACAATTTCTTTAGTTCCCAGTGTAATTAAAAGTAAAAATGTTATTGCTGCTATTAAAATCTAATACTGGGGCAATGTAATATTCTGGTTCCAGTGTCATTGCTGCATTTCCAATGTAGAAGATAATTGCTGGGAGCTGAGCATTGCAGTCCACCTAGAAATGCTTGAAATTATCCATTTAAAAGTTTATTACTTTCTCTACCATTTACCTAAACCAAATAGAGGAGGTATTGTGTTCTCCCCAAAAATTTGGTGTTGAGGTTACACCAGAAATACATGTTTTGAGGCTCCCTAAACCCAAGAAAAAGCTCTGTCTGTCTATCTTTTTGTTTGTGAACAGAATAACTCAAAAACAAACAGGTGGATAAATATCAAACTTGTTATTTAAGTTCAGCATGTTCCAAATATGCAATATGAGGATTTTTAAGAAAATCCCCCTCTTTTTTTTCTCAAAAATGTCTCTAATGATTTTGACTAAAATATCATATTTAAGATAGTTAATGATGATGAGATGAGAGAGTGCATGATTAATAAACTGTATATTTTGAACTGTTTGCAAATAGCTTATGAAGTTCACTTCATTCTGAATGAATTTTGTACGCTAATAAGAGAGAGACAAAAACTTACAATAGAAAAACTGTAGAGCTCATCAACATATACAGTTTGTATCAAATACATTGTTTTGTAATGTTAGCGATTTTCAAAATATTGCAGGTTGCAAGTTTAAAGTTTTTCCAAGTGTCATTTAAGGGACATGCTTGGAAGTTTTCAACTTTACCCCTCTGTATTTTGTTTCCATTACAAGAGCTTGTTCCTATTAATAAACATTTGAATGCCATTTGCACAGCTGTAATAAGCACATATTACTTAATTTGAAAAGTATTTCTAGCAAAAATACATCATATGTAATGTGAATAGAAGAATAACCTTTTATATGAACCAGTATGCTATATAGGATATATGTGAGCTTGTAATTGGTAGAGAATGTATCACACCATAGGTGGGCCCAGGGTAGGCTGAGAGGGTCTATAGCTGCCTCCCTCTAATTAAAGACAAAAGTATAGCATTTGTTCTACTTAAGGTTATAATGTTGCATTGCTTTGGTAAAATCAGAATCAACACTTAGATTTATAACCTATTTACTTAAGCCAGATGAACATCTGTGTGTGCAGATTCGGTGAGTGAATTTATCTGAGCAGTGGACTATATCTCAAAAGATCTTCCACTAACTAGGAAAGAAAAAGAAACAGGATGAAACAAATATGCTTTACATTTACTTCTGAATAAGTATTCAGCTCTGAAGAATAGGAGCAAAAGCTTAACAATAAAAGTAAGTAACCAAACTAGGTAGTTAAATATTACATTTAAAAGCCATGATTATTTCGTAAATCTTTTTATAAGTTTTATCAAAATTCAAATTAATGTGGGCATCCAAAAGATGATTTAAAAATCTAGAAAGGTAAAATGATCTATTACTGACTGCATTTTGCTAATTGGTAAGGTATGTTTCAAAATGTGATACCTAAAGGAATCCTAGATCTGCCTCTCTATCATACAGGGGTCCTCAGAACATATATCTGTTGAAATCGGAAGTTATGTAAGTAGTAGAGATGAATGCAGAATACTTACAAAGATGTGTGAACCTTGGTAGTTCAAGTAGATATCTAGAGCCTGAATCAGTTTATGCATGTAATTCTGAGGCACACCCAAGAAACTGGTACCAGTATCAGCAATAGCATCACAATTGCTGCAGACCTGGTAGCCATTAACTGACACACTGTAAAACAAGATGGTTTCACAAGCATTAGTTCTCTGCATTAAGTATTTAATTTAAGCTGCATCATACATATTTATGTAGCACTACACATCAAAACATAAATGTTTATGTGCCCCTATGTTGACACTCAAAAGCTCACTGCTTACCCATTCATGGTAAAATACCATTAGGCTTCCTGATCTAGATAAACCCAGTGGGATTTCACCTTGATAGTGGGCAGGATCAACTCCTCCAAGTACCAACACCTCTGACCATAGCTCTCACCTTGTCTACAAATAAACAAAAAATTGATGTTACAATATCTACCCATAATCATTTATTTTCATACCTTATTCTACAGGTTATTGATAAAGAAAACTATTTTTCTGTGTACTTCCTGTTAAACCATGATCATAAATGGGAAAAATGGTTTCAATACACCAAAGCATACAGAAGGCAAGAATGTTTAAAATGTAGATGAGAGAGAGATAAATTCAAATAGATGTTGCTTATTTCACTATTAAAGTATTTTATGGCATACGCTATGTCTTAGGAAATTAAATCCAGTATTTTCAAAGGCGTTTTAGCCTTCCTCTTCAGGGATCTGTTGCCTAATTGGTGCATTAGGCAAGTCATTTGCTAGAAAGAAGTTGCTGTTGAAGAGGGAATGGGAGGATAGAAGCATTAAAACCAATACTCTTGGCGGTCAAGCCTGCTGTTGTTGATTTTCTGTTTTGCAAGATGACCACATTAAAGTGTTGCAGTAACTGATTTCTACTATTTTATAATGATAGACAAGCCCCCACTGAAAGTTGTATGTGTGACAGAATGACAAAATGAAAGTTTCAGTTATTGAACTTCCATCTCCCTTTGGTGCCCTTCTCCAGTCCAGCATATAAGTTTTAAACCAACCATAGAGTATTCAAACTATTAACTGCTATTCGCAGGGCTGCCATCCTTGGAAATGTTGGTAACTGTGATAATATTGCCATACTTTTTAATTTCACTCATAGAATGGAAGAGAATGCTTTTCAATCTTGACTACAATGTTAGAAAATAAGTAAATTATGCATAAATAATTTATGGCAAGTTTTAAATATGATAGTTGCTTTCAAAAGTAATCCTAAAATTGAATACATTTAAGGAGCCTCTCCACATAAACTACCCTTAATTTTGTATTGGTTTAAATCAAATTTGAAGTGAGTAAAGACATTTTTTCAAGCCCGTAATTACTAACTTCCAATGGATCATCTAAAAGTAGTAAATTTTAAGAAGACTCTCTAATTTTGTACCAATTTCAGCCAAATTTAAAATGTATTCAAACTCATATTCATAGCTTTTTAAATCTGCAGGTGCAGCAATTTGCCTTTATTTTTGTAGTGACTTTAAACAAATTTGCAACACATTGACAAATTTTATTCAAACTCATTTAACCCTCCGTCAGGCGCGTGCTTTGGTAGAACGCCAGTAGTCGCGTGGGGCCTAGTAGACCCCCGCTATATTTTTGTTGTTATTGTTTGTATTTTTTTTCTTTCGTTTATTTCCTTTTTTCCCTGTTTTTACCTTTATTTAGATTAAGCATACAAGGCTTTCATTAGTAGGTATTATGTTACAACATAAAAATACAAGCTAAAATATGAGTACATATACGTTATAAATTGTATTACAGTAAGTATAAAGAAATACATTGCCATTTCCAGGTATACATACAACATGTAATTTCGAATGTTCAGTTACTCAGAATCATCTACTATCTCACCCGTGTTTTCCCCGACTAAGCAACTTTCACAAATAATTTTAGCATGTTTGCTCAAACACAGGGAGGTATTGCATTTCCCACATGCATATTTAGTTTTGCAGTTCATTTTGTCTTTGTTGCATGGTTCACATCATTTCCTTTTCATAGCGGTATATTTGACAATTCATCTATGCTGAATTCTTCAGGTTTATATTTTGTCAAAAGGCCTTTCAAATCACCGGGCAGATTTGATGCTTTTGCTCTCCTTTGTAGCTGTTGCAACAGTAAAGTTACAAGCTAAAGATAGTGCTTTCAAATACTCTTTCCTTGTGGAATATTTATTTTGGTTTCCAAGGAAGATAACCGTAGAATTAATACGTGCAATGTTCAAGATATGGTCAAAAATTACCATGGGCCACCTTCTCGTTGTTCTTGCTACATTGCATGTAGTACACAATTTATCTGCTACATCAACTCCAGATTTAGTGTCGTCGTAATGCAGGATTATTTCAGGCTTTTTCTCAGTACCTTCTGATAACTTTTGGATGAAACATGTAGACTTGAGAGCGAAACTACTGTTTTACCCTTTTCTGGAACATATGAAACAAGCGTTTCATTTTTTGTGAAGCCAAATATGCTTTCGTACTGACTGCAATCTTTTGGAGAAGTGAAATTAGTGGGTGATTCTTTTTTGTTCTTTCGCACTGTACCGACGAAAGAAAGTTGTCTTTTGCGCAATTCATTCACCAGCGTTACACTGGTAAACCAATTATTTGCAGTAACGTTTCGTCTAGTGCACGAGATTGGTTCAGTTAGTCTCAGCACTACAGCCTCTGCCGAGTTAGTTTGCAAATATGGTCCATCCGGCTGCTGTCCACAATAAATCTCCATGTTAGTTGTATAAAACAGTTTTGCATCACTCAAACAGAATATCTTTATGCCATACTTGTTTGACTTGGATGGTATATATTGTCGAAAACCACATCGACCACGAAATGCCGGCAACTGTTCGTCGACAGTGACATTTTGTCCAAGAGAATAATGGTTCTGACAGTTGTTCAGAAACAATGTAAACATTTCTCTAACAGCAGCCGATTTATCCAATCTTCGTCACTCCAATCTTGAGCTTTTGTCATCAACACGAATACAGCGTATTAGAAAACTGAATCATTTTTCAGACATAGCCATTCGGAATAGAGGAATTCCAAGATCATCAGTTCTCCAAAAATCCTGAATATTCTGGCATCCACCACAAAAAATTCCTGCCAGGTACAATAAGCCTAGGAAAGCTTTTATTTCTATTACATCTGTAGGTCTGCTATCTCTTTTACGATCATATTTGTGCTGCACACTGCTAATGTAAGTATTTCAGCTTTCAACAATCAAATCAACTATATCTTCGGTAACAAAAAGGTTCCAACAATCAATTTCCGTTTTCGTATTTTTGGCAGCCCCTACCACACCAGGAAGTTTGGTCAATATATTGTGGGCTCTTATCTGTGTTATTTTCCAAGGTGTTTTTTTTTTCATTTGTTCCATCTCTTCCTGTAAATAACAACACAATGTATTGTCAATAATAATAATAATAATAATAATAATAAGAAGAAGAAGAAGAAGAAGAAGAAGAAGAAGAAGAAGAAGAAGAAGAAGAAGAATTACTATGATAAGCCTATGATGTTATCTATAAAGTACATGTTATCACACAAGCTGCTTTCATCGTCTTCCTCTTCATCTTCATGCTCAGTTTCTGAATCTAAAGATCTCGTTTCGAGTTTATCTTCTGAATCAGAATCATCTGATTCACATAAGTTGTCATCCACGGGCAAGGGATCATCATAGCAAAGTAGGCGATGTACTTCTTCCAAATCATTCGGATTCTGTAGATTGTACCTTTTACTCATTCATGACGAAGCAGTAACAGCTCCTTGCAATAGCAAAGCAATATTGCACAAAAGCTAATGAGAAACAAATCTGTCAACAATATGTAACGAGAGCAGGCGCGCGGGGCCTGGTTGACCTGTGCGACACGTAACTGCTGATTAGTCATTCCTCCAGCCAAACAGATAAGGTTATCGCTGTAGCAAATAATCGCGCAAGGTGTAATGTTGGATGTCCTAGTTGGGCAATTGCATAGGTGCGTTTGTTCAAAAATTATAACATTTATATAATTCCAGGGGTCTCTCAGGCCCCTAGCGACTGACGGAGGGTTAAATAGAATTTCAATGAGCTGTTTTGTGTTTATGAACAAATTGATGCTAATCGTTCCTAGTGAATGTTAAACCCCTTATAGAATCAAATCTTGGCTGTATGTGTTAGACCATCAAAATAAAAAAAAAATTATAAACCTGTTGAGATAGAAGGAGAAGACAGGCTCACTGACTAAGCATGTTAATGCCAATCTTAAAAATCTCTTAGTAACCAAATGATTAAAGTATTTGCAGTTCTGTAAGAGCTTTTCTTGCTTCATCTTTATTCTTTTCTTAAATAACATTACAACTGATTGCTTCAGGCAGCTAGGATAAATGTTAAGTCTGATAAAAGGAAGTAAAGCTGTAATCAATCACTCATTTCTTGTGGGCCTTTGTTATATTTCACTTCACCTTATAATGTATTTATTTCAACTTGAGTACCTAAACAGTTTGTCTTCCTCAAACAAATAAGCGGACTTAATGCTGTGTCTACTTTTAAAAATCAGGTTGCATCTGTTACAGCACTCTTTGTTTACTAATATTCATGTATTGTTAGAGGGCCAGTGCAGAGAATGCTTTAGTGATAGCTTTTACATTATGATTTAGATTGAGTCACACTTTTTTACAGTCACCTTCACTAATTAAAGTTACATAAAACAGGAAACAGTAGTAGACTTTCTCTACTATTTATCGCTTATTACTGAGTATACAAATTATTCTTACAAAAGTTTATTTTCTATCTACTTCATTTTAATCCAGATAGACCTTTCCAGAATTAGCTGCATTCCATATTTTGCTATACATACAAAGGGAAGAGCAGTAGCCATGTGTTTTAGAACGGGACGCTTTACAAAAATTCCATACTGTTTCCATGATATCGCAAGAAACAGCAGAAAATTGACAGGACTTTAAAAGAATGGCTAAGTATTGAACAATTCAAAGGATTAATAATGGATATCTCGGAAATGGCTAATAGATCTACATTTTTTGTGTACATGTTATTGTCTCTCTTAACGTTTACCAGTTTTACAGGATTATATAAAATTCCTTTTGAAAGAAGTGGAATTCAAGATATGCATTTTATTTTGTCATGTAAATATCTGTTATACATAGTACTTTAATCAAAATCATTAGAGCCATTTTTTATAAAATCAAACATTTCAAAAAATATTGCATGTAAAGGGTAGTCTGGGATGGGAGAATTTTTGTGAAAATCTTGATGTCACATCTTTAGAAGATACCAAACTTAAGTAGCAAGTTTGGTATTTATCCGACTTTTCGTTTTAGAGTTATGCTGCACACCCACACACGCACACACACACGGGCAGATGTCTTTCTAAGTGCGATTTTTTGAGGTTCAGGGGGCCTCAAAATATGTATTTCCGGTGAAATCTCGGTATCGAATTTTTGGGTGGAATACAATACTTCCGCTACTTACTATACGTAGTAGAGAAAGTAAAATGTCTCTGTGGATTAGGGCATGTGTGCTTGTATGTGTAAAAACAAAACTCAAAAAGGAAGGTCAGATTAATACGAACTTGGTATTTAAGCTCAACATCTTTCAAAGATTTTCAAGAAAATATCTCTGCCCTAAACTACCCTTTACGTGAAAATTTTCCATTATTTTTTATTTTCTGCAAAATAGCACTAATGATTTTGATTAAAGTATCACATATTTAAGATATCTGCATGACTAATAAAGTGCATATCTTGAATTTTCTGTGGATAACCTGTGAAGTACACTTCATTATGGCTGAATTCAATAAATTTTTTATTGCATTAATCATTTCCAAGGTATTTGCTGTTATTGATTTAAATTTTCCAATCTGCTTATAAGCTATAAGTGATAGATATTCATTTTATTCTTACAGTGTCACGTAAAGAGCATGGAATGCCAAAGCCACTTTTTAAACATTTGACTATCACTTCATCTCCTGTATCCCTCTTGTACCTACAACGAAATGTATAATGAAAATTTTTCTGAAAAGGTTTATTTCAATTAACATGAAGTAGGTAGAAAAAAATAAACTTCTGTAAGAATAATGGAATTAATTGTTCTTCCACACAAACCGTGTGTTGGACAGGGTTGGAAAGGTAGAATTAGACGACAGAAAAATTCACTGTCATAGCCGGGATTTGAACCACGTATCTCCCAGTCTCCATCCGGTTGCTCTAACCACTGAACTACCATGGCAACATGCCGACATGCCATTAAATTCTCCATTTACAGGGAAAAATGCGATTCAGTTGGAGAATTTAATGGCGTCATGGTAGCTCAGTGGTTAGAGCAACCGGACGAGACCAGCAGATCCGTGGTTCAAATCCCGGCTACGGCATTGAATTTTTCAGTCGTCTGATTCTACCTTTCTGTAAGAATAGTTTGTAGAAGAGATGTAAAAATAAATGATAGTAATGTGAAAGTAACACATGAAAGTTTTTCTTGATAATAATAGTCACAATAACAATAATCTATTCATCATCATCATCATCATCATCATCATCATCATCTATACACAGATTTGTTAGCCCTAAACTGCTTTTCTATGTATTGAAAATATTTGGTCCATATCAATAACAGTATAGAATATTAATTTATTTAGAATCTTTTTAACAGTGAAGACGAGGTTAAACACTTCAACATTAGGAGTTAAATTTGTATAGCTCAGTATAGAAGATTAATTTATTTAGAAGCTTTTTAACAGTGTAGGCGAACTCGGGGAACTGAGGATGGGAGCCATTAGCTCCTGAAACATGTATTCGTGATAAAAACAAGTAAGTGATGTAGCGTTACAACGACTCAACAATTACTAATGAGGTTAAATACTTGAGCATTAGGAGTCGAATTTGTACAGCTGTTACTGGAATCAAAAAACTTCTGAAATATATCCTGTATATTATAGAGTAAGTGAAGCAAGCATGCCCCAAATTTGACTCCTAATGTTCAAGTATAGAAAATGCTTAAGATAATTTTAAGTAGGTTATTTCTGTGTATTTATGTAGTGTATTGTATAAATATGATAATTTATTCATATATTACTCTTTTTGCTTCCTTCCATAATTCTTATTGATTTTGTAACAAAAATGCTGTACTTACCACAAGTTCCATTCTTGCAGCGAGCAGAAGGAACCCTAAGACTGGAAGATCCTGTATCTAATACAACTTTAAAGTACTGAGGGGGTGTACCAATAGATATTTGTGCATAATATACCCTTGAAAACAATGGACAGCGCATTTCAATACCAATATTTCCAAGTAATATAAGCACATATTCAGCAATAAATATTGAATATGTTGTTGCTTACATCATTGTCATTTTCAAGTGGAACCTCTGAACTTGGGGTGAAATTCATTCTCACATATTTACTATATGGCGACTTGCATCTTTTCTGGGGAATCCTGCAAAGAAAACATACACAAAAGCAATGAAACATAAAGATAAATAAATTTGAAATATGCTGGAGAAATTCAAACAGGAAGTACCTACTGAAAAAATTATTAGCATTAATACATTGAAAGACTAACTTAGATTTCATTTGTATGAATTTAATAAAATACAAATGCAGTTTAAATACAGACATTAAGTTTCTTTTCAAGTATGTTAAATATTTTATAAAATATTGATTGTTTAGTGAAAAGATGTTTCAGACAAATGTTGTTTGCTTTAATGTGTAAAACCAAAATCTGTTAAAAAGATTGAGCTGATCATTGTAAGAGAATTCTTGCTTACGTAATATGTTTTTACGTAATTTGTTGTTGAGCCCCACGTTGTGGAACCAATATGGTGCGGTATTAATGTTGTAATTATTTAGCATTAATTGTAGCTCCGTGTTTGGAAGCCAATTTGCGAGAGCAAATAATGTTGATGCTTGTGATGTTTATGCATATGTGTTTACTTCACGCGTTGCCATCTTGTGACGTCACTCCTTTGTCTGGTTCGTAGCTCCCTCTGGCGTAGCAATTTGTATCAATTAGTTTCTGAAAGAATTTAAGGTTATGTATATTGTCCTCCGGCTAGCTATCATCTTATCTTGGTAGAACTTGTATCTCTTGCAGGGTGTGAATCGGAAAGGAATCTTTTATCCAGAAATTATACTGACGAAGAAATTGGTTTTATAACTTTTATTGCCGAACACATTCACAAACACTTTTACAAATTAATCTGGATACTCGCCAAACTGAAACTGTTTGTAATAACTTCTCACTTTTAACTCACGTACTTCGACTTTGTGTATATTTAACTGTATAATATTTTAGATTCTCGTAATTCTGCTGCGCGTAACTTATGACGAAATAAATGAACTGAGAGACCGACGTGTATAGTACTGAGAATTTTGTAGAACTGGGGGACACGCTACCTCGAACCTACACTATTTATAGGCCTGCCTCAAGATACGCCTAAAGATTATAAATGAACTGCTATTGGCTAATAAAACGTGCCAACATTAGCGTCTATTTGAATATCCAATGAAAACCACGAATACATATTGCTTTTAGGGAAACATTCCAGAAGCTTCTACCGAAAAGGCGCGAAACATTACGTAACTTCCTGGTTCCCGGTAATGATAAACAACTCACCCCCTCTCTGCATTATTGCGTTATTGTTGACAGTTTCAGTAAAGCCGTATATTATTATTTACCAATAATAATTACAATTAATAAACCTCTGAAATCAATGTCACATAAAAATACATATTCATATTACTATCATTAATTACATCTGAGTAATTTGTGATACAAATTACCGTATCATATGCCCCACTAGAAACATAATTATAAATATTTATAACTTGTTTAGAAATTTTAAAATTGTGTTTTTAGTCTCCTAAATCTTGGAACACACGTTATCACTTTCACTTGACACTTCACACGCATTTAACACACGACATGTTTTCTTTATTATCTCGCCACTACTTACTGGCTCTGGTTTAATTAATTTAGATATTAATCTGACATCACAAAATTTTTTTATAGCAAATACTTTACCCTAAATTATTTAATCACTGTTTCAAAATTGTTTACTCTCTTACATTGTTGACAAAAATTTATACATTTAAGATTTTTTTTGTAATTATTATACATATTTACCAAAATATTCACCCTCTACACAAATATTTACATCTCTTAAATCTAGACAATGTTTCACCTTTTCTGTTTGCTACATAAGTATTTGTTTTTAATTAGTTTTAATTATATTTACCAATTTTTTTGTCATTTTATACTTTATTTTAACAAAACTCTTGGAATTGTATTTACGTACTTTTTTTTTTTTTTTTTTTTATATTTTAATATCATATTAAGTTTCAATTATTACCTTATTCTTTTCAAATATTGTTACAGTTACTAAAAATTTAAACATTTCTCTCTTTTTTTTTTTTTTTTTTTTATAATTTATTTATCTTTTTCAAATGACATATATAAATAGTTAACCCTCTTACGTTCCAATACATTTCTCTGCAAGTCATCTTTAACTATCCAGCATTTACTTTACATCTCATTGTTATTTACCCTCCTGGATCAAATTGTGTGTGGCTAAACATTACTCGTAGCCGTAACCTAACCTTCATATTTTTGTTCTTGAATAACCTCTTGTATTCATTTGAAATTTCATCACATGATAACATTTGAAAACAATCTAAAGTTTCTTGAACAACACATCTTTTGACAACTTTCATTTTCAATTCATCTGCTATCTTTATAACTTGAGAATACTCTGACAAATCTGTACTAAACTGTACTGGACTGGAGTTTTCATTTTGAACATCTTGGTACAATTTATTTCTTTGCATTACTGTCTCATTCTGTATTTCTGATATCTCCCCTCTGAAATTAACCTGCGCCTCATTCACATCTACATTCATAACCTCATTTATCTCTCTTAGCTCACTTGAAATATTACTCACTTGACTTCCTAACTCTGTACATTCTACATTAACCTCACTTTTAGTATTAACCTCACTTTCTTTGTTACCTATTTCCCTGCTCATATCTAGCATTTTCTTTGAAACTTCTCCTATCTCACTTGCTATTACTTCCTCATTTTCATCTCTTATTTCTGGCATACTACTATCTAGCTTCATAACTTTCTTTTCAATTTCTTCACTGCTTTGAGCTACTTTTTGCTCTAATACCTCATTACTCCTACCAATACTTTCCCTAAATTTCCTATGATCCCTGTCCATAGCTTCCCTCAATTCCTCAAAACTCTGATCTATTTTCTTACTAAGATCTTCCCTCAATTCTCTCTTATTCTGATCCATTTTTTGTTCTAATTTTTTTAGCATTTCCATAATCATACTATTATCAAGATTAACATTTCCTGCTATTCTATTCTGACTTTCTGCACTAACATTTTCATCCTCAAATCCTAAAAAGTCTGGGCTATTTCCTGTAATTTGTATTGGATCACAGCTGTTACACTATCTCCCTCCATAATTATTTCTTCTGTATTACTAGCAGCCATTGTTTTTATTATCCTACCACTCCTCATAAACATTTATTTACCTTTTTTTTTTTTTTTTTCTAAAAAAAATTAAGATACTCTAACCTTACTAATGCTGTCCGTTGCTGTTACTTTAATGTCCAGCGTTCTGCCCCATTCTCCTAGATTTGTATGTCGCTTCTGCGTTGTGTTGTGATGAATCTACGTCGTCTTGTTGTTTTGTAGTTGAATTCCTTGTTGCATCGTAATCTCGGAATTACGATCGAAGTCTGTCGTCCCTGTTGTTTCTTGAATCTGCGTCTTGTAGATCATTTCACCGCTCCATTCATTCCTTCCTGGTTATGTTGATTCATTCCTGGTCGTGTTCCTTTCCTGGTCACTTCGCCTTCCTTTCCTGGTTATCGCGCCCCACGTTCTGGGTGCCAATTTGTAAGAGAATTCTTGCTTACGTAATATGTTTTTACGTAATTTGTTGTTGAGCCCCACGTTGTGGAACCAATATGGTGCGGTATTAATGTTGTAATTATTTAGCATTAATTGTAGCTCCGTGTTTGGAAGCCAATTTGCGAGAGCAAATAATGTTGATGCTTGTGATGTTTATGCATATGTGTTTACTTCACGCGTTGCCATCTTGTGACGTCACTCCTTTGTCTGGTTCGTAGCTCCCTCTGGCGTAGCAATTTGTATCAATTAGTTTCTGAAAGAATTTAAGGTTATGTATATTGTCCTCCGGCTAGCTATCATCTTATCTTGGTAGAACTTGTATCTCTTGCAGGGTGTGAATCGGAAAGGAATCTTTTATCCAGAAATTATACTGACGAAGAAATTGGTTTTATAACTTTTATTGCCGAACACATTCACAAACACTTTTACAAATTAATCTGGATACTCGCCAAACTGAAACTGTTTGTAATAACTTCTCACTTTTAACTCACGTACTTCGACTTTGTGTATATTTAACTGTATAATATTTTAGATTCTCGTAATTCTGCTGCGCGTAACTTATGACGAAATAAATGAACTGAGAGACCGACGTGTATAGTACTGAGAATTTTGTAGAACTGGGGGACACGCTACCTCGAACCTACACTATTTATAGGCCTGCCTCAAGATACGCCTAAAGATTATAAATGAACTGCTATTGGCTAATAAAACGCGCCAACATTAGCGTCTATTTGAATATCCAATGAAAACCACGAATACATATTGCTTTTAGGGAAACATTCCAGAAGCTTCTACCGAAAAGGCGCGAAACATTACGTAACTTCCTGGTTCCCGGTAATGATAAACAACTCACCCCCTCTCTGCATTATTGCGTTATTGTTGACAGTTTCAGTAAAGCCGTATATTATTATTTACCAATAATAATTACAATTAATAAACCTCTGAAATCAATGTCACATAAAAATACATATTCATATTACTATCATTAATTACATCTGAGTAATTTGTGATACAAATTACCGTATCATCATGAAATTACCTTGAAAATATGCACTAGATAAAATTAACTAATATCATTGTTTCACCCCCTCCAATGAAGAAACATGCACCATAAATTGAAGTAAACATACTGCTTTCAAGCCAATGAGCTGGAAAGTTTTTTTTTGGAATGGGGGGGGAGGGTTTGTTTTGTGCACATGAACACACACACACACACACACACACACACACACACATAATGTGTGTTATATCTAATGAAATGTTTATATTACAGTTTTGGTGCAATGCAGTATGTCTTCTACCTTACCAATCAAAATGGCTCGATAACATTTGAGGCTTGCATTTGGTTCCAATGGGGCAGCCGCTCTAACTATGGGTCTTTTTGAGGTTTTCCCTGATTGGCAGGCGAATGCTGGAATGGATTGTATAATGCCGCAAATCTTCCTGTCCCCCATTTCCTTATATCTTAGGCTACAAGGATCAGGTGAGGCGTATGGCAGTGGAATTTGCTTTGTGGAACTTTCTATCCTACATTTGGTGTGGGACAGAGCCTAACAGAGATCTCTCTGTGGGAAGAGTTAGGCCTATAGGGATCCCACTGGCGTTCAGGATGTAATATCTGGATACATTAGTGACCCCGGTTCACTTCACCCTTTCTTCCTGAAGGTTTCCAGAAGCACAATAGTTGACTGTGCATTTAAGTGCCAAAATCCTCCACTGCTTCCTTATAACCATAACCTTCTCTACCTTAATATGGAATAGAGAATGTAAACGTTGTGTAGCTTCCAAAAGTTGGCTCCTTTGGAAATCAACAAATTGTCATCCTAGGTTTACATTTTTTTAAATGCCCTTTAGTAACGTGGATCATATTGGAAGATGAATAAATGATGCTCAGAGAGCTTAGAGCTACTTGACATTTGCCTTCTGAGTACAAGGGAAGAAAAAAACCTTATCAGGTAACTTGCCTAAACAGGGTTCAAACTTGGGAACTCTTGGGTAGACATGCTATTCCTATACCATGGATGTGGGCAAAGTATTATTCTAAAAATACTTCAAAGTTCTAGCATCTAGAATGATTAGATCAATTTAGCAAATAGATCTCCTATCTTTAAAAGAAGAAAATGTTTCAAAATGTGAAATACTTACTTGACAACATTGCGTGTTGCAAGAGGAACTAGCACAGCTAAACAAATGCCATTCCTCAACATCTTAACCACTTAAGATGTAGGTACAGAGTGAGTGTGATTTTGTGTGTATATATATATGTGTGTGTGTGTGCATGCATGCGTGCGTGAGCGTGCGCGTGTGCGTGTGTGTGTGTGTGTGTGTGTTTTTTTCCACTGCTTGAATATCTTTTGGAATTTTTTATGTGCCCAAGGATGAAATGTGAACTTTTTAAAACTATTGTCTTCTGTTATTTTTTGTAGAGTGGTAATTTGCTCTCTTTCTTTATCTTTTTTAAATTTTTGGATTTTCTTATATACTAATTCTTTTGTAAAGCCATTTTTGTAGGCTACTTCCATGATGTTTTGGAGCTCTTTCTTATATTTCACATCTTTCAAGGGTATGTTTACCAATCTGAAGACCAAACTGTTGAAAATTGTTTATGTGATGTTGGGTTTTATCCTTTGTTTTTTATGTAATTATCCGTGTGTGTAGGTTTTCTAAAAATTCCGAATTCTAGTTTATTGTTAGTTCTGATGACTATTATATCCAAGAAAGGGAGTTTGTTGTCTGATTCTATTTCCATTGTGAATTTTACCGAGCTATCCATCAAATTAAGTAAGTTCAAGGCATCTTCGGCAAGTTTCTTGTTAACTACTGCAAAGATGTCGTCAACATACCTGAACCATCGTTTAAATAAAAATGGGAATGCATTTGTTGTGTGGGTCTCCAGAAAGCTCTTGTACAAATTGGCTAGAAATGGGGACAATGGATTTCCCATCGCTAGTCCATTTATTTGGCAATAGTATTCATCTGTAAATGTAAAATTCCCATCAATTGTTATGTTAAAATTAGTTTAGTGTTCCTCCAACTATTTATTTTTATGTTATGCTGTCCACATACATACACATGTGTGCCTTTTTTTTTTTTTCGTTTTCTTTTTTTTGTTTGTTTTGAATCAGGGGCCCTGAAAATATGTATATGCCACAAAATCTTGATACAAAATTTTTGTGTGGAATACAGTACCTATTTCCTCTACCTATCATAGGTATGTCACAGAGAAAGAAGAAAAGTATAGCTGCAGGAAACTTTAACCTTACTGAATACATTCTGGTAGTTTGATATGGTTTAAAATAAATTATACCCAAATCTGTAAAAAAGTGAGTCGCTATATGTTGCCTTTGAAATACCTACCATACATACCTTTCACATGACATCACAAGAAATAAAAGAATGGTGCAGGCTTTCAGACAAAAGAACCCAGATTTGCTTTAAAA
The DNA here is from genome assembly GCA_030765065.1 of Deroplatys truncata. Taxonomy (NCBI): domain Eukaryota; kingdom Metazoa; phylum Arthropoda; class Insecta; order Mantodea; family Mantidae; genus Deroplatys; species Deroplatys truncata. The sequence continues at coordinate 21,704,391 of CM060977.1, forward strand.
ATATATATTTAAATAAATTTGTGTTTACAGAAGTAGTCCATAATATTGGACTAGAAACATTCTTTTCCTAAACTATATTTTCCTTGAATTCTTCATAACCATAGATTTCTGGCAATAATACAGTAGGTATACAAAAGCAATTACAAGAGCAGCAAAAATTGCAAGACAAATGTGCCTCTAGTATAAAAAACTGACCAAGTCACTAATTAATATTTTTTCACTATACAGTAAATTTTTCTGTAGACAAACCATGAAAGTCAGTAATAATTTCTTTTCACTTTTCCTGGGCTCCAATATAATATAATAAAATGGATCGGTAATCATTTCTTTTCACTTTTTGTAGGCTCGAATATAAATAATAGAGCCTAGGAAAAGTGCAAAGAAATTATTACTGACTTTCATGGCTTGTCTACAGAAAAATGGATACTAAAAAAATGTTAATCAGTGACTTGGCCAGTTTTGATACTAGACACCTCATATATATTCAGATTCATAGGTTAAGGCTTCCCTTTAAATTAATTTGCTCTAATTTGACTCAAATGTTTTGAATTAGAATAACATTAACAGCATATAGTTTTACAAAATGTCTTTATTTCAAATTCATACAGCTGCACATCATAAATCTATTATAAGTGCTACATTCTGGATTAAAAATTGAGGTTAATGTGTCATTTCATCTTCAGGTTAATGTGTCATTTCATCTTCAGACTGCATTTGCAAATCCTACTCTGTTGTTCTGCATATCATAAATCTATTATAAGTGCTACATTCTGAATTAAAAATTGAGGTTAATGTGTCATTTCATCTTCAGGCTGCATTTGCAAATCCTACTCTGTTGTTCTGCATGTCATAAATAGAATAATACTTGGCCAGGAAGATGTCACCTAGTATCCATATATTATCAGGAGACTCTGAGATCTTGAGCATACAGTACATGCCATTCTGTAAAATTGCAAAATGAGTTGATCAATAAAGTACAAGGAAACCTAAGGTACCTTTATTGTGAACTGTATTTTAGCTGAGACTGTGCTTGTACAGTTACCCTGCAGCTTTAGACTTCCCCTCCTAATCAGCTGTTACAACAAACTAGAAGTGGTTAAATTCACTTTGTAAGAGCTGAACTCAAAGATAGTATTTGAGTACATAGGGGTGCAAAATTAAGGGAGCATAAAAACTTCTCTCAATATGTGTGGTGTAATTTTAGCTATTTGTGGAACTAAATCAAAAGAAAACAAACTGTGTTCAGTAGGTATCATATACCAATTTCCTTCAGCATTCCTTGACGCATTTAGCAATTTAATAGGGAAAAGTGATGATATTGCACATATATGTGGCAAATATTAAAACACAAAAATCATGTTTCTTCCTAAATGAAGGATACGACTGTAAAATACAGTGGTAAGATTGTTTTCTTACTCCGCCACAGCGTTATCGTTGAGCAAGTGAAATAAGAACCACCTTATACGTCATCAGAGCCAGTCATGTGCTGGAAGCAATGGAAGATCACAAGTCAGTCATTGCTGCACATGCAGTAATACTTTTCAAAAATTGTTCTTGATGGTATTTAAGTTCAAGAGTAATGTACCTTGTGGTGGAGTTTTGGTGATGGTGTTATTGAGTCAGTTTAGTAACACTGTGAAAAATAAAATGCCTCAATATTGTGCATATGGCTATAATGGGGGAAGGGAAACACGCAAGGGAACTCATTTTCACGCATTTCCCAATAGGGACAAATCTCTCAAAAGGTATAGGATAGGGGTAGAATTTTTCAAAAGAAATGTTGAAGTATTTAACCTCGCCTTCACTGTTAAAAAGCTTCTAAGTAAATTAAACTTCTATACCGTTATTGATATGAACCAAATATTTTCAATACATAGAAAAGCAGTTTAGGGTTACCAAATCTGTGTTAGATGATGATGATAGTTGAAGACCATTATATGAAAAATGTATTCTTTTTGAAGCATATCTGAGACAAACTGAGATAACTTTCTAAACTGCCAGTATGTATATGTCAAATATAAGCCAAATCTTTTAAGAAGGTGCTATCCAAAATAATTTTCTTCAGAGCATGATGGTGCTTGATTCACCTTTAATCCATAATTTATTTCTTTGGTCTTCTTCCAACAATTCATCATGTTCATAAGGTTTCCATTCACCATTTTCTAACTATTTATGTTCACTTTTATATGATGAAGAATTGATGTGAATTTTTCAATTAATATGGTACTGTTCTCATTACAGCTTTGCACGCCCACCATAAATGTTTATTTATACTAGTTTTCCATGCAATCAGCTCTGAGTATATTTTTTCTACCATTTTAATTTTTTTCATTAGATTTTTACACAAATGCTATACATCAAATTCATGTACAACTTTTGGATACTGAGTTTTTAACAAATTCTTAGACTTTTATGTCTGTCGGAGAAACAAACTTCAACTCTACACATTTCCTGTTTTGCAAGCCTAGTCATTACATCAAAAGCAGCCTTTTCCAAGTTGCGTTTCACCATACCTCTTTAAACAAATTCAAAATCAATAATTTTGCCGGAGTTTAAATCCACGACAGAATAGACAAAATATTTGGCTGAAGATCCTGGGGAGTCATACTGCCCATCCCCTGCCAACCATATAGGTATACCACAACCTTTTAATGAAATCAAGTTATTTTTTCTTTCTTGAACCCAAAATGCTGTAAACCCAGTGATTTGTAGGTCTTAAATTGCTGAAACAATATACTAGATAAAAACAAAGAACTTATTATTAAAGCATTTCCTTCCGGTTTCTTTCCTGATAAATTTTGAGAGTTCCAAGTGAATGTATTACCGCAATAACACGCTGTTTTAATACATACATTATCGCTTTAATGTAATGAGAAATTGTTTTGACTACATTTCTATATAAAACACATATCTTGAAATATAAAAAAATTCAATTGAGTTTTATTTATGGATGCTCTAGAACTGCTTTTCTCCTTAGTGTCCCATTCTATATTGGACATGAAAAACTGGTAATTTTGCTCAGAGGCCTCTTTATCAGGTTTGAGGTTCTTTTATGTGCTGTAAATCTACAACACTGGACCACCGGCTTTACTTCCCTTCCAAATGAAGCCATGCTAAGGATTTTTACGTTAAAAAAAATCCATCACCCTCCGCCGAGTTTGAACCCGCGACCTCGGGAACTAGATGCTAACATGGTAACCACTACACCACAGAGGGCAACTTGTAATATAGAGTAGAGATGTCCAAGCAACAATGAAATATTCCACTGTAGTTTCATTTCCATATATGGTGAAAGTTTCTTCTTCTTCTTCTTCTTCTTCTTCTTCTTCTTCTTCTTCTTCTTCTTCTTCTTCTTCTTCTTCTTCTTCTTCTTCTTCTTCTTCTTCTTCTTCCTCCTCCTCCTCCTCCTCTTCCTTATTACTTGTATCAGAATTTGAAGTATCAGATTCATAGAAACTTTCATTCAGCTTACCCTGATCTTCCTCATCATTGCTTGTTTCATAGATATTTTCAGATTCCAACAATACACGTTTCCTTATGATTTCAATACCCAGTTCACATTGTACTTCTGAATTCTTGGTTTTTTTCATCACCTTCTATTTTGAATTCTCTTTTACTAATTGTATTATCATCGCCTTCATTGTCAGTCTTATCGCAAGTAGCACTATCATATAGCTCAGAAACTATGCTTTTATGACTTCTACCTCATATTGTTCTGTTCTTTTGTCGTTTGCTCTTAGATGAAGATGGTGCATTATAATTGTCTTACTAGAACTTGGTATGTGGAAATTGTCTTCATTTTTCCTTATAGTAGGAATAGTTCAGGTTTTAATAAAAGCCCTCTAAAATTTTCATCCAGCATAAGCTGCATTTTTAATAACTGTGGCTGTTCATAATCTGTGTCCTTAAAATAGAAGGAACATTAACGAGCACCAGAAAAACTTAATAATCAGCACTGTCCAAAAAAAAAGGGGGGGATAAGGAGATTCCAGATGACCTTGTGGTAGGTGCTATATCTATAGTAGGGTTACAGAAAGCAATAAATGAAATTCAAGGATTTTGTAAAAAATGGGAAATTAAGGTAAATGTAAATACAAAGTGATAGTTTTTAAAAAAGGAAATAAACTGAGGAAGGAAGAAAAATAGTATCTAGGTGGACAAGAACTGGAGGTAATCAAAGAATTTGACTATTTAGGAGTAAGGTTGAGTAATAGCGGGGAATGGGGAGCACATGGCAGGAAGGTGTTAGCTAAAAGGAAAGCAGCTATGACAGGAATAAGATTATGCAAATATAAACTAAGAGATGTTCACAAAATGGTTGGACAGAATGTACGAGGCATTGGTAGAACCAAAAATGGTCTATGCGGTGGAAATATGGGGGGGAAGCGAATTAAGTAAGAAAATTGACCAAATATATAGAATGTTTTGTAAAGAGCTAATTGGACTACCAAGAGCAGCATCAGGCGAGGTTGCATTAGTAGAACGAGGAGGAAAGTGTAATAATAGAAAGAATTTTTAAATTTTGATTTAGATGTATGACAATGGAGAAAGGTGAAATCTTAAAGATATGCATAACTCAGAATGTGGAGCTAAATGGAATGCAGAATATTTGGGGATTAGAGGAAAGAAATACAAACGGTTTTTGGAAAGTAGTAAGAAACAGAGTGGAAGATATAGAATGACAAGAGATATGGGGAAGCCTTGAAGACAAAAAAATTATTAGGTTCTTATAAATTGACAAAGAAAGGGTGGGGAAGAGAGAGGTATGTTGATTACTGTAACAGACAAGAAAGGGAAGGTTGAGCATGGATGAGAATGGGATCAATGTATTTAAGAGGCAGCGGAAGAGGAATATGCGAGCTGTGTGGAGGAAAAGAAAGCACAGAACATTATATGACAGAATGTGAGGAAATAAGGAGCTGGAGGGAAAGAGTGTGGTAAAGGAAATGGGAAAATATGGATAGAAAAATAGTAGCTATAAAGATGTTGACAGGGAAAGAAGAGAAGAAAATCAAGGGCATGGGAGAATTTTGAAGGAAGGTAAAAGAAAAATGGTCTAGAAAAGTGAAAGAGGCAAAGAAATAAGGGCTGATCAGTGAACAATAGGGCCTGGGAGGCAAGTAATCTGAGTGGCTCAATAGGAAAATAAGCACATGACAAATTGTACATAAGATATATGGGTAGGAGAGATATATGTCGTATAAAAATTGTAAACCAAATTATAAAACAAATTGTACAATAAATTCAAATTCATTGTAACAAAAACCTAATAGGTAAATCCAAATGCTCTCAGGTTTCCAGCCAGGTGACAGTTTAGAAACGACATTTCAGAGCAATTAATGTTCTCCATCTTCAGGGTTAACTGATGACAAGGGAAGTCTGGGGATCCTATTTAGTGCCATTGGGCAAATACAGGTGAAATTCTGGAAGCTAATTGGTTGTTTCCAACTCTGGAGAGGACATGCTGGACACAGACCTGCTAGAGAACCCAGCTGGCTGCTTGTTAGCTCCACACAACAGGGCAAAAAAGCAGCAAACAACAAAACCAATAAGTTCACAACTTCCAGTATGGAATGTCCAGGACAACATAAACTGTGTATAATCTATTTTAATGAAAAACATGTACGAGAATGAACTGTAAGTAGTAATACTGCATTTCATAACTTATTAGCAAAGTTTCAGTAAAATACCTTGTCTCATAAATATTTATTTTTGTGTCAAATGAAATAAGGTGTTATAAAAATAACTCAGTAATTTAAAATACATTTTAAAAATCCAAATATATTTGAGGGCATTTCAGGCTCAGTAGCACACTGCTGCAGCAGTATATGTAGTGAAATATTCTGTTTCCAGCAGGCAACCCAGCAAACAGCTCTGTGTCATACTGAGGCTGTAGAGTAAGGCTAAATATTTATAAATGTTTGGTCAGCGGGGAGTTATCCGTGGATCACCTGTAGGCTGACTTACAATATAATCTAGATGTCAAAATTACCCTCCATAGGGAACATGTTAATAAAAATAACTTTTATATCCAGTTTGATTAAACTTACCACTGAAAGTTTGAAACTTAAAGATTGGAAATTTGAAGTCATCACTAGACCACGGATTTTTAGGTCATAAAAAGTGCATTTTAGGTACCTAAAATAGGCCCCAAAAAGTATTATGCACAGAAAAACTAAACATAATGTGAAATACAGTGTTGACATGAACATATTATTATTCATTAAAAACTAGGAAAATGAAAATATGCACAGTTGCACAACATAGCAAACATTATGCTACCTTAATGTACAAACTGATCCCAGACCTTTTTAGTTTTTTCAAAATAAAAATACAGTATAAAACACATATAGCCATATGTTGAAATATGTGTAACATATAATTTAATAAATGCCGGATAAACCAGTCGTTTCAAATATTCAGACCATAGTTGGCTTCACAGTAAATAACTAAAACATTTTCTAGGTTTACCAGAGAAAAACTGTGGCGCTTATCAATCAGTATTAATTTGTATGCCGAAAAAGAATGTTCTACATCAATGGATGTGACGGGCGTACTTCATTTTCGGCTATGTTGGACAGAAATGCTGCAATCAGGGGAGCTGAATTTTCCACTAAATATGTCTTCTGTTGCGCAAAGACCTTCAGGCTGGTGTTTTTCAACAAAACCTTTTGCATTTTTGCCCATACTTTTTCTCCCACTTCACCTGGCGCTTCATTAGTTTTCTTTTTAACTTCCTCCAGTAAAGAATTGTTCTCGTAGATAAGTCTTCTGAGCCTTCTAATTAGGAAATAATTCTTGCCATGTGTAGTTGGCTGTAATATAAGCCAAGTCCTGTTGGATTGAGGGATCTTTGAGTAATTGTTCAGCTAAAGTTACGGAGGATGCATCCTATGGTAGATTTTCAATTACCTTCTGGACTGCTCGGAGATGCTTACTGTACTATTCAGCTGCTGCTAACCAAGTGCCCCAGCAGGTAATAACAGGTTCAAGTGGCAAGGGGACATCTGGAAGTTGTTCTTTGAATGCCTGTATCCTTAGTGGTGCCTTAACAAAACCTTTCTTTACCGTGGAGACTAATTTATTTACCTTGAGGAATTCTAGCCTTACTTGGTTGATACCATGTGCTACACAAGTTACATGCAGCATCAAGGGGTAAAATACTTGAAGCAATTGAAATGCTGCAACCATATATGCAGCGGCATCTGTGAAGGCCAGAAGCACCTTATTTTCATCCACACCATTTGGATATAGTACCTTCAGCACATTATTGACAGAGTGTGCAGTTGTTTGCTGGTTAGTCTTTGGGAGTTGTTTTGAACAAATCAGATAAACCCTGGATGGCACATCTGGGTCCAACGTGCCAACATTCAGATTTGCAACATACCGGCTAAGACTGTCAGTAGCTTCATCAACAGATATCCATATGCAAGTCTCCCCAATATCTTCCCAGATTCGTGCAATGCATCAGTTGAATCCACATAATTTTTACACAACACTGACTCTGCAGCAACAGACTGATGACAGTACTTCTGAAGAAAACCTTTGAAAATAGGATTTTCTAGTTTTCAAAAAGAAGTGTTTGCTGCCACAATAGCATGACACAAGTCACTGCAGAATTGGTTCTTTTTGGTGGATTCATCAGATGTCTTTGTAAAAGTGTTTGTTTCAATTTTGATTTTTGTTCAATATTTGCCTTATCTAACACTCCATCTGCATGCTGAGTTAAGTGGGATTTTTTATCACTCAAAACCTAATACAAGAAAGAAGCAAGACGCTATATAGAAGTATGTATAAAAGGTATTTGGTATTGTTAAGGGACACCAGTACTTAATTTTAGCAAAATAAAAAAATAAAATAAAAAATGTATGATTACAGTTTAGCAATTTTAGTTTTCCAACTATCCTGTCACTAAATAGATTTTTGCTAAAACTCAAAACTTGATGCATCATTTTAAAACATATATGCTTTGTCCTATAAGTATGACATTTTCACATTGCTTACTTTGCCTTTATATTAAACTTTAACTCAGAGCTTAAAAATTATAGTAAAAGTGAACAATTGAGTTCCAGTGTCTCTTAGTATAATTTTAAACAATATTTACAAAATAGTCTGCTTCACAAATGCTCTGGTGTCAAAAGATGTGAGAAGAAATTTGCAGTTACAAAATGGCAGGAAAAACTAAGAAGCATAAAACCTAACTAACCTCTATGTTGCATGCTTAGCAGAACATAATTTTTCCATCTGTTGTATAGTGCGGAAACTCTGACAAACGACTAGACTTAGCAGACTAGCAACTAACTGTTTTCGGTATTTTCTTCTGTTGAACTATTTGCGCACTGAATCTAGAATAGATTTTGAACAATGAACATGTTACACTTTATATGTCCATTGGTACACTATGTACTAGTTTGATTTGACAATGGCCTCACTTTCCAAGGAGAGAGCTGAGGCTTTTTTTACTACAATGGCTAGGCAGCTTTAATTCTCCTCTTGTATACGTGTTTTTTTCCATCTGAGGTCAGTTCAAGGTCTACGAATATCTTTCTTTTTGGAAACAGGCAGTTAGCCAGGATTCTATAAGCTACAGATTTTTTTTTTTTTTTTAAATATTGCCTTCAGTCCTCCCGCCTTCAATTCTTGTAAGCAATTCTAATATTTTGAAAATACAAGAATTTTATGTTAGGTATCTTTAGAATTTTAAAATTAAAATAGGCAAAAATAGGCGTTAACATTTGAAATAAGCGGTTTTCGGTGCAATAAAATTAAGGTTTCAGGTTTAATTAGTCATGAAACGCATAACTTTATTTGCAACTAGAAACTCGGGAAAAGAATAAGCTTTAACCCGAAGGTCCGCAGTCTAGTTATCACTTTATAATAGAGTTTCACACAGAAATGGATCTTTACCAAAACCCACTTTACACTGATAAAATTACATATTTTATCACTTGCTTACCTTACTAGTGTAGCGTTCCTTTTCTAGAGAATAGGTCACATTTCCAAAGGTGAACTCAAGGTCTGGCAAGTTCGCCTTACAATCAACCTGGTAGAGAAAAATTTAATGTATAACAGTCACAGAAATCTTCTACACATCATTTATTTTTATTCTGTTCTACAAATTTTATTCATACAAAAGCTTTTGTTTTCTGTTTGCTTTCTGCATTGGTGCAGCAGAGATTTTTGGAGCCAAGTCACTTACTCAAAAATGTATTATCTTCATCTGAAACACCTTGTTTGTTAGCTGAAAAACCTACCCCTCTACCTCTCTCTCTCCTAAGTACTGTTGCCAATCATCTCCATTTTGTAAGTATTGTCCTTTGTTTATGAAACTTTGAATATTACCAATATCTGATTTGGGTACTATAATATTTCCACCCCACCTTGCTGATGTAGGGATAGCATGTTTGCCTTACGTTCAATTTGTCCCAACTTTAAATCTCATTTAGGGTAAGTTAATTGAATAAGACTTGCCAGCATGGACTTGTGACCAGAAGGTCTGTAGTTTAAATGCCCTCCTTGACTGAGATTTTCTCCAGGTTTACCACATTGTTTATAACTGGCAAATGCCAGAGAGGTACCCTAAACTTAAGCCTGGAAAGTTTCCCTACCAAATTTCCTTTCCTAGTTATCATTTAATTCCATGTATCATCAGTGTCCACTACCTGTAGTTAGGTATGAAGTAAGAACAGGCATTATACATTCTTTGAATAAGACTTGTTTTCCAGGTTTTCCCTTATCCTCAGGAGACAGATGTCGACTAACTAAGTTTTATGGACCAGGGACTCATTTGAGCATCATTTCATTCATCTGCCATTCTAAATGATACCTGATTAAACTGCATATAGGAAAACAATGTGCAGAAAATTGTAGAGTAGAAAGGCAGTACCAAAATAAACATTTTGAAGTTAGGAACATGGGATCATAGAAACTTTTTTATTGTGCTACCTGTGTCAACATTAAATCCGTTATGTTAGAAAAAAATTGAGTTTTATTCATGGATGCTCTTTAACTACTATGGTTCTTAGCGTACCATTCCATATTAGGCATGAAAGACTGGAAATTTTGCTCAGAGGCGGTAAATCTATGATACGGGACCACTGGCTTTACTTCCCTTCTGAAGGAAGCCATGCTAAGGATTTTTACGTCCACAAAAAAATCCATTGCCCTCCGCCGGGTTTGAACCCGCAAGCTTGGGAACTAGAGGCTAGCATGGTAACCACTACACCATGGAGGACAGCTGTTATGTTAGAGTCTCCTGCTTGTGGCGTGTCAGATGTAAACAATATTAGTCAGGGACGCTAGGTGTGTCTGATGTGTAGTCTACTGGATAGTACAGTAATACCATCTTTTTCAGGACAGTATATGGATGTAATGGTCAGTTTCTCATTGTGTATCAATACGTAAAAGTGGAGACAGTATTGTGATTTTATCGGGCATTTCAACTGCCACTCTTTTGTTTTTATTTAGTTCAACTTGTACTGAGACTTCCCTTAGTTCCTCTCTCACTTCACTAAGGTGAACTAGTTCAATTTCCTGTCATTTCACTTCCTTCATGATGTAGCCTCTTCTGGATGGTTCACTCGCTGGGGAGTTGAACACAAAACCTCCACAATCTCTTTCTTTGAGCAACACCCGCTTCATGCCACAGCAGTCGCCACAAACTCGCTTGGAGAATGTCGCCCCTTGTCACACTGGAAACTTACCCAACTTGCTCACTCACTGACTGGTCGCGAGAATACTCAGTGGAATCTTCCATAGAACAATCTAGAACTATTTTGACACACGTTCTTGAGGAGGGGGGAACAAACTTCCAGAAAATTCTGGTTATCTGCGGATAGTGCTCCCGGTGTCTATGCTGGCAAGCACACTTATTATTGTTTATCTCCGACTGCCCAGCAGCGACCTCCCAATAACCTTAGGCCATAGACGCTGAGTCACAGCATGTACACACTTGTCATATGACTGGCAAATGAAAATGTTTAATAAAGTCAGGTTTCAGTTATGTTTATGCAGCGCTTCTGTTGTTATGCTCCATCTGTGATCCCTTTTTCCTGTCCTCAAAATTCTTATTTTGGTACTGCCTTTTTACTCTACAATTTTCTGTACATAATTTTACTGCATACATTCAGTATGTGGCTAACACTAAAAATCTTATTGGAGACAAGTTATATGTTTCAATGAGCTCTGCATTTTTCTGGGTATGTTTTTGTCTATGCTTTCCCCAAGTATGTAAAATTATATAAAATTAAATCAGAATGCAGAGGACTTCATAGGTCATTCACATTTGTCATTCAAAAATCTTAAATATATGGTATTTTAATGAAAATCAAAATGAAAAGTGATGAACATTTTGAATGGGAGAATTTTATTGAAAATCTGTAGGACAAATAGAAATAAATAAACAATTAAATAACATTAAACAACATTTCAAAAGATAGCAGAGACTCAATGAAGAAGATAAATTAAAAGATAAAGATTATAAGAATATTAAAGATAGAGTTGATATACAAAAAATGCCAAGGAAGGCTGCAGTGACCTTATTTAGGATGGCAACTGGCCATGATTGCCTCGCAGAACACCTCTACAAGATATGATGCCTACCTACACCTAAGTGCACTCTCTGTGAAGAAGATGTCATCCTGAACAAACAGCATCTCGCCAAATGCAAAGGCCTTAAAAGTGATAACTTACAGACTTTATATTGGGAAGCCTGAGGGAAAATGATGCAGATCAATTAATCCCCAGTGCCACTGCTGAACAACAACAACATTTTATTGAAAATGTTTGTCTGATATAAATAGAACATTTTATATTTATCTAACCTTTTGCTTTTGAGTTAAACTGATCGTGTGCGCACACACACACACACACACACACACACACACACACACACACACACACACGCACGCACACAAACACGCTCTTTTTGGTCTCATTGCACCTCAAAATGTTTATTTTCGGTGAAATCTCGATGCCAAATGTTTGAGTGAAATACAATACTTCCTCTACCTGCTATATGGAGATGGTAGAGAAAGTATTAAAAAAAACTGAAAAGACAGATGAATATCCTTGTTTAATTACCAAAACACTTTATACATGCAAGAGATGTACAAACATTTCTTGGAGTTTCCGTGTTCCCCTTGTAGCCATAAGGTATACACTATCGTAGCTTTCATTATTCAGTATAATGCAAAATCATTGCGTTATATTTGCTTAGGATTAAACTATTTTGCCCCTAATAATCATGGCAACTTATAATATTCAGACAGATGTGCAGTTTTAACAATTATATCCTTTGTTAAAACAAAAGGAGTAGATCAGTTATTTAAGAAAGAAAGCACTTAAATGTTTGTTTTCTGATATTGCTATTGAAATAGGAAATGGTTTTGCTTCTCAAATCCAACAAAGTACTTTGATTAAGAGGAGAAGTCCTGCCCCAACAATGTTAAATGTGATAAATTCATCACTCACTATCCCATAATCTATTTAAGATATCAGACTGAAATTTTTACAATATGTAGATGTATGCCTTCTAAGTACACTGATATACTTTTATACAAAAAGTTTTTTTATTAAGGAAGATAGGAATATTTTCTTAATTATACCAGCTTTTGATTAAAATTTATGAGTATTATTAAGTAGATCCATAACAACACTTAGGTTGTTTTTATCATCCTAAGATGTAATTTAGCATCTTCAATAGTTTGTGAGAAAACAGGTATTTATACCAGAAAAGACAATTCACCAAAAAGCTGTTCAAAGCAAAAATTGAGAAAATAAATTTGAATATATATTTGCAAGGAAACAAACCATGGCTTAAGCATACAGAAGCCTTATTTAACAGTAGTGGCCGAGCAGGATGGCTAAGGCTGTAATGTTTGTGGCCCGCATTTGGGAGGTTGTGGGTTCAATTCCCGCAGCCAACCTTCCTGACCCATGAGTTTTTTTGGGGTGTTTTCCCTAGGTTGCTAGGTGAATGCTGGGGAGGTTCATTACATCCCCCAAATTTCCTGTCCCTCTGTTTCACCTCCATTCTCGTTTTACTTAACCTTTCATCTTCTTGGTGTGTTTCAGGGTTGAAAGTATCAGCAGGAATCTTGGCATTGCATAGCAGGGAAAAATCATGCTCTATGTAACCCTTTGTCCCTTGGAAAGAAGCCAGTCTCCGAGTCCCAGGCCCCCCTATTGGGCTGTGCAAACCTTCAGGGGGGGAGGTGGTTTCACCAGCTGCCATCCAGGGAGTTTCAATCTGTAAAAGGTAGGTACTCTGCCCTGTTGTGCCTCCTGGTCTGGCCACCCTCTGTCTCCTCTCACTTCACCCCTCCCTCCCAGAGGCACCTAATCAGGGGCTTAGGCACAAGGTCTTGTAGGTCGAGGTACTAAGTACCCCTCCATACCTAGTCCTACTCCTACTCCTAACAGTACTACCAATTTATGATGAAAAATCTTCTCTTAAAATGTGGACTAAAGTTTACCCCTACATTCCAAAGTGTGTGGGAGTTAGGATTTTTTCCGTGAAGCTGTGCATAATTGCAGTACAAAATGTCAGATGTATACCATTTTTAAAAATATATTTAAAATATAAGTATTGTGCCTACAATGATAAAGTATATATAATTAAAGAGGAAAATCCACTTAATAAGATTGCACAAAAAACTAAAAAGATAATTTTTTTTTATTTAGTCTCTCCTTAATATCATGCAACTACACATATTGTAGGCTGAGACAGTAGTCAACTGTTTAAAAAATCATATCAATACCTTATGCTAACCGTGATAGTGTAGTACATGCTCTTTGCATGAAGTCCTGAAAGACAAAAGAATGGCTGCTAACACTTCAGTCAACTGATTAAAACTTGAGAAAGATTAAACGAGTAACAGCAAACATTCTACATATTCTAAATTTTACACTTGTTCCATTGCAATGTTTTAAATGCATGATTGTCATAATATGTACATTCTAACAATAAATTCAGACAAATCAATGGTTTGATCAGAGTAAAGTGATATAGTGAAGCTAAACATGAGAGGTTTTAAAAATCAAAAGCAGACTACTTCAAATTGCAAATCAAAACAAAAAGAAGAAATTAACCTATAAAAATAATATAGGTAAGTGAGAAAGGTAAATAAAAGTACAATAATAAGAAAAACCAACTTACAAAGTATCCTCCTGGCTGGTAGAAGGCATTCAAGCGTTGGATTAGCAGGAATAGCTGCCATTTTGGTACAACAAGAAAGCTGGTACCAGTGTCTGCAATAGCGTCACAACCAGGGCAGATCTCACCATCTCCAACTTTCACACTGGCAACATATTATTGCACCATTAAACACATTTAGTTTATTTTGGAAGCATTCATAATGGTATCAGTTCACCTATTTCTGCATAAGTTCTGTACTGTAAATACCCTTTTAGTGATGATACATATTTCCTTTCCTTGTGCTTTTATTTATTATGTAATCCAATTAACTGTATCATTAAAAAAAATTAAAGTAAAGAGCCTTTGCTTGGACGTGTAGGAATTCTCTTGGCACTGGGAACATGCTGTTTGCTGGCAAATTTGGGTATTCATAGCCCCTTAAATTCAGTCGTATAGATTTCACATGCAAATTATAACACAGTAACCACATCCTTTGTTATAGAAAATGTTGGAAATGATGTTCTTGTGCTGAGACATATCTTTTATACCTTTTAACAAAATTTGTTCTAACTCTCATTAATACTTTATGACCATGTAAACAAAATCATATGGGTCAATAGAGCTACCATTAACATTATCCAATACCCAAATGCAGAAATTAACTCTACTTACATTATCGCAATTTTTTAATTACAGTTATCTTATATGGCTTTACTTTTAAAATTTTGTGGCATTCCAAGCCAAGATTTACAAAATTTGTGATTCCTGTGCAAGCTACTACATTCTAACTTTTCTCCAATATCAAGTTTTTCCTCTCTAAGAACACAGCATTTTATTTTTGATTTACTATCAAGAATAGAGTCCCTTTCCATAAATCTACTCACAAGATTAGACATTGTTTCTCTATCAGGAGCATGAACAGCAAGGAATCTATATATAAATCGCCATCTCATTTCTTTTCAAGAGCTTGATGTCACATAGGAATCATACATGAAGATTCTGTGTGCTAAAGTATATGAATATTTTGGCACTATAAAGCACTAACACACTATAACACTCAAACACACCTCACAGTGTATCAAAGTCTGTAAGCACGTACTTTGCATCAACTGATTAGTTGGCACACAGGGAGAAGGGAAAGTGGAGGGAGAATAGAACTGGTTTGAAACAGCACAGTGCAGGGCAAGCAAATCTCCATAACATGACCACATATTGAAACAAAAGCCCTGTAATATCAAGAATTTGGCTTAGTACAAAACACTTTTTATTTCAATAAAATTCCTGCTTATTTTTTTTAATACAAGACAAACTGTCAACAAATTAAGCTTAGTATAAAATATGGATAAGCTAGTAACAGTGATGTGAATTTGAAATTATATAGAAAATTTGAGTCTGAGTTGAAACACATAACATCACTTACATGTTTTATAACTTGACCGGTTTTGGGAGCTACTTGCTCTCATCATCGGAAGTGGCTGACTGGTTCCTCATGGTGTTGTCCCGTATGTGTCTATGTGTGGTGGAATCTGATGCAATGATGAAACTCCATAGTGGGTTCGTTTGCGGCAATTCAGAATTCATCACATGGTGTTTATGTTTTGTAATTAATAACTTTTCCCAAATATCCAACTCCGCAGTGTGTTTTGTCGATTGGCTTTAAGAGTGTTATATTTGGTCTGATATTGTGATTTGTTGTCCAAAAGGAATGTGCAACTGCAGATTTGTCCATCTGTTTGTATTTTATGTGTCTCATATATTCTTTTAGCCTGGTCTCTCAATTTTTGTTTTGTTTTGTTTTACCTGTGTATGTTTGGTCACATTTTGGGCAATTAATTTGATAGATTCCTGCTTTTTTGTTCTGAAGTATTTAGTCCTTTGATTTATTGCAGAGTAATTTCTCTATACTTAATCTGTTTTGTGGAGCTAGGCAAATGTTGCGTTTTTTGAAGATGTGGAATTTGTAGTGAGTCCTTGGGTGGACAGTGAACTTCCTGAAAATGATTTTGATTTTTTGTTGGGTGAGATTTGTGGTGTCCTTAATGTGTTTCTGTTTCTTGAAATGTGCTACTTTTTTTGTCTATGATTTGTTTGGTGAAGCCATTGTTCATGACTGTGTTAACTATGTGTTTGTAATCTGTTTCCTGTTAACTGTATGTGAGACGGTAATTTGTATCACAAATTACGTTAATATAAATAATTATTTTATTATGAATATGTATTTTTATGTAACATTGATTTCAGAGGTTTAATAATTGTAATTATTATTGGTAAATAATAATTTTCGGCTCTACTGAAACTGTTAACAATAACACAATACTTTAGCAAGGGGGTGAGTTGTTTATCGTTACCGGGAACCAGGAAGTTACGTCATGTTTCGCGCCTTTTCAGTAAAAAAAGCTTCCAGAACATTCTATAAAAGTAATATGTATTAGTGGTTTTCATTGGATAGTAAAATAGACGCTAATGTTGGCGCGTTTTATTAGCCAATGGTAATTCATTTATAATCTTTAGGTGTATCTTGAGGTAAGCCTATAAATAGTGTAGATTCAAAGCGAGCGTCCTCCAGTTCGGCAAGATTCACGAGGCATTACACATCATCTCCCGCAGGCCGCTCAGTTCATCAAAGTACAATACGTGACTACATGTTGCCAATCGGTCCTTCAGTTCAAGTTACGCGCAGTGAAAATCATTAAAGATCTAAAATATTACAAAGTCACTTATATACAAAAATTGAAGTACGTGAGTTAAAAGTGAGAAGTTATTACAAACAGTTTCAGTATGGCGATTATCTAGACAAATCTGTGAAAGTGTTAGTGCACGTGTTCGACAATAAAACAGTATAAAAAAACATTTCTTCACTAGTAATTTTTGGATAAAAGATTCCTTTTCCGCTTCACACCCTGCAAGAATTAAATGCCTACCTAAATAGCTGGCCGGAAGACAATATCCATAACCTTAAAACTAATTCATATAGATTGCTACGCCAGATGGAGTTAGCAGGCGACCGACGAATGACGTCACACAATATGGCTGCACGCGTGAGGTAAACGACATTACGTGAGAAACATTATCCACCACGTGGGGACACAAGTACACAAATACACACTAATACTACTTCAAATTGGCTCCCATACGTGGGGCAGTTAAAGTGAAGCAAATATACAATTTATACCTCTTTCAAATTGGCGCATCAACGTGGAGCGACAACTAGGAAAGGAAGGCTAGACGACTAGGAAAGGAACAAGAATAACCAGAGAGGCGAAAGCAGCAGTGAAACGACCTATAGACGTAGATTCCGGGACAGAAGGGTAATTCAGCTACAAGAAAACATCGAAACGACGTAGATTCATCACGATACAACGCAGAAGCGACATACAAACCTAGGAGAATGGGGCAGAACGCTGGACATCAAAACTGCAGCATCAGACAGCATCAAAAAGGTAATTAAATGAGACTGAGAAGTGGTAGGATAATAAAAACAATGGCTACCAATAATACGGAGGAAATAATTATGGAGGGAGATAGTGTAATAGTTAGCTGTGATCCAATACAAAGTACAGGGAATAGCCCAGATTTTTTAGGATTTGAAGATGAAAATGTTAGTGCAGAAAGTGAGAATAGAATAGCAGGAAATATTCACTCTGATAATAGTATGATTATGGAAATGTTGAGAAAATTTGGTGAAAAATTAGATCAAAATAGGGAAGATATTAGTAAGAGTATTACAGATCAATTAAGGGAAGATATGCAAAAGAATAATAGGGAATTAAGAGAAGATATTGATAGGAGTTTAGAACAAAAACTAGATCAGAATAAGAGAGAATTGAGGGAAAATATTGGTAAAAGCTTAGAACAAAACAGGGAAGAGATTGAAAAGAAATTCATGGAGCTAGATAGTAGTATGATTAGAATGAAAAATGAAAATCAAGAGATGATAGCAAATGAAATAGGTGAAGTTTCAAAGAAAATGTTAGACATGAGGAGGGAAATATCTAACCAAAAAAGTGAGGTTAACAATAAAATAGAGCATGTCAATGTAAAATGTACAGAGCTAGGTAGCCGAATGAGTAGCATTTCAAGTGAGTTAAAAGAGATGATGGAGGCTACAAATGCAGATTTAATACAGGTGCAAGTTAATTTCAGAGGGGAAATATCTGAAATTCAGAAGGAGTCAGAAAAACAGAGAAATAAATTGTCTGATGAAGTTAAAGATTTGTCTAAAGATTTGAATCAAAAGCTAACTTCTGAAATTAACAAACACCAAACTGTTCAAAATGAGAGTAATAAGAAATTGGAACAGACAATAGAAAATCTGCAAGGTACTGTAAATAGGTTAGAATTGAATTCAAGGGCAAATATATGTGATGTGCATGTGTTAGATGTACAAAATAATGATAGAGGTAGTTCCTCAGGTATGATAAATAATGTGAGTGATGCGGCAGCTTCATCTATAGCTAATGCTGAAACTCAGAGTGCACAAGTTACACTAGAGAATTTAAATATGGGAGTAGGGAATTTGCAAAATTACAATCATATCTTAAGTGATTTTCCACTTCCAAAATTTAATGAAAACTCCAGTCCAGTACAATTCATTGCAGAATTATCAGAGTATTTTCAAATTAAAAAGATACCTGAAGCATTGAAAATGATAGTTGTCAAAAGATGTTTGGACCAGAAAACCTTAGATTGGTTACAAATGGTATCAGGGGGCGAAATTTCATATGAATCCTTTAAGAGATTATTCATGAACAGATTTTGGAATGTAACGGTACAGCAAAGAATACGAGCAATGCTTAGTCATGGTCAATTTAATCCACGAGAGGGAATATCGATGACTGATTACTTACTAAAACATGCAAGTCAGGTTAGAAACTTGTCACCTCCAATCAGTGAGGAAGATTTTGTGAGTTTGCTCGCAAGGCATTATCCTATCAGGATACAAAATTACTTATTGATTGCAAAACCACGGAACATCTATGAGATGACAGAATTAATAACAGCTTTGGAACAACAGGAAGAAGATATGTCTCGGGAGTGGGAACATAGATTTTTAGATGTACGAGATAGAAGAAATTACCAAGGTAGTTATCAACAAATAAGAGGACAAGACAGACATCATGAAATTAATACCAGACAACGGTATCAATCATATGTTCCACAATTTGAAAGATCAAGGATAGATAGGAGACCAGGGCGGCAGGAACAAATAAATTATGTCAGGACAGAAAGATTACCTGAAAGAGGGCAAAACTATGGAAGGAGGTATATTAGACAGAGGGGAAATTTCACTCACTGGAGGGAAAATAATAACCGTGAAAGATCTGAGGAACGGCAAGAAAATTACGTGCCAAGGGGACATAATGTCAGAAATCGAGGATTTCGAACTCGAGGACGGGGAACTCAAAACAATGGTGGCGACACTGAGATAGATTTAGCGCCTGTTAGGAATGGCAGTCCCGTACGCGAACATGGAAATAACCAGGAAAACTGTTAACAGACTCCTGTGTAGTAGGTTCTCAGGACGTCTTTAATAATTCAGTATCCATTACCAATACAAATCATACACCTACACATACACCCTGTAATAAGATTACAGCAACAAAAGATAAGGGAGAAAATTTTGAGTCACCTCATGTTAGAATGGAAATTGCGAAGAAAGAAATCATTGCAACTATAGATTCTGGTTCATCAGCTTCAATTTGCTCACAGAAATTTTACATAAATTTGATTAATGAAGGTAACAAAATTATGGCTCTTCCCACTAGTAATTTAGTTTGTCGTGTTGCAATTGGAAGAACTGCACAGGTCATAAAAACACAAGCTCTACTTAGCATACTTATTGGCGGAGAGAATTTTGAGGTTATGTTTCTAATTGTAAACCATCTGATTTGTGACATAATTATAGGATGTGACTTCCTACATGAATATGAAGCATGTATAGATTTTAAACATGAAGAGTTAAAGATAACAAAAGAAGGTAGAGAAATAAGGGTACCATTTATAAAAGAAGAAATTTCTGTAATCGAAATGACAAAGGATGAGAAAAATATTTGTGACCAAGAATTTTTTGTGCAAATAACAGAAACTGATAGAAATAATCAAATAAAGCAGGTAGTCACAGAATATGAAGGGAATACCACGCCATATTTTCAACAGCTAGCAGAAATGCCAGAAAAAGTAGAGAAATGTGTAATCCAAACAAAAGACGACCATGTGAGCGAGACAAACAACAGCAGGAAAGAGAAGAGAAATGAGGAAATAATACACAAGTGTGAAGAAGCTTATAATCTTACGATAATGCAAAAACAAATCCTTCATGATGTTTTGATGAACAATAGTTCAGTTTTTAGTACTATCCCAGGCAGATGTAATGTATATCAGCATACATTTCAAGTAGAAGACGTACCACCATATAGGCACAAGTATGACAATTTACCTATAAGTCTTCGAGACAAAGCTAGACAATTAATAAATAGCATGCTAGAAAATGGGATTATTGAGCAAAGTAATTCTCAATACATAAATTCAATCTGCTGGAGTATTAAACGAGATGGTAGTTTGAGATTAACTTTAGACGGCAGATATGTCAACAAGTATATGAAACCAGATCATTTTCAAAGTGAGGGAATTGAACAACTAATTACAAAACTTTCAAGAGGGAGATTTTTGACATCCATCGACCTCACTGCATCATATTGGCAAGTGGAATTAGATCCGCAAGTGCGTGATTACACTTCATTTCAGTACTCAGGGATTCAGTATCGCTTTTGTGTAAATCCTTTTGGTTTAAAAAACTCAGGAAGTGGATTTTTGAGAGCCATTCACAATATCTTTGGAAATTCTGCAGATGACTTTTTAATAAAGTATATTGACGACTTCTTAATCATTAGTCAAACATTTGAAGAACACATGAATAATGTCCATTATGTGTTAAATAAACTACAACAACATGGTATGACTGTGAACCTACTAAAATCAAAATTTTGTGTTAAGGAAATAAATTTTCTGGGTTATGTAGTGGATGAACGAGGTATAAGACCTGATCAGAAAAGAATTGAAGCAATAATGAGAATTCCGCCACCCAGGAACGTAAAACAAATTAGACGTCTCTTAGGGGTATTGAACTTTCAGAGTAAGTTCGTACCAAGATATTCGGCGGAGATAGAACCACTACGGCAGCTACTCCGAAAGAACAATAAGTGGAGATGGACAGAGGAGCATCAAAAATGTTTTGAGAGAGTAAAGGAACTCTTTGCTAAGTCCATATTACTTGAGAGGCCCAGAGAAGATTTGGAATATGAAATTTATGTCGACGCATCAATGCAAGGATACGCCGGAATTTTAGGACAGCGAGACATCAACAATGACTTTCACGTCATTAGTACAGCTTCAAGAGGACTTACAAATATTGAGAGGAATTCTTCAGTGACTCAGTTAGAAATTGGAGCACTATATTTCTCATTAATTCGTTTTAAAACCTATATTTATCAGAAAAAGGTGAAAGTATATTCAGACCACATAAGCTTAACTTTCATACAACGGTGTAGATTATGTAGTGGAAAACTTGCTAGATATATTCATGCAATATCTGCATTCGATATTGAGATTATCCACATTCCTGGCAAAAACAATACCTTCAGTGATTTACTATCAAGATTGAACTACAACCCACAAATTCCCGAAAATATTGAAAGGCCTAGAAATGAAGTCAAAATATTGACAATTGAAATTCCTTTAAGTAAAGAAATGATTAGAAAATTGAAAAATATGGGGGAAATTCAAAATGAGGATGCAAAATTGTTTAAATTTAAAGAAAATGCACCATTGATTGAGGAGGCAAAGAAAGAAATTATAGCAATTCGAGATGGGACATTATACAAAAAGCATGGAAAAGAAATGCCTAGTTGGAAGGTAATGGTTCCGAAAAGCATGGAAAAGGAACTAATTAAGAATTTTCATGAAGGGTTAGCACACTCAGGGACGGACCGAACAACTTCTATGATTTTAGAGAATTTATACATATCCAAATTGCGTCAAAAAGTTCGCAAATTTATATCGTGCTGCAACCTGTGTCAGAAGGCAAAGCAAATAAACGCAGCATATGCATTTGAAACTAATTCGGTTATAAGGGATAAGCCGAGATGTGTAATTAGTATTGATATTCATGGTCCGATGCCTCCAAGTCAATTTGGAAATAAATATATATTTGTCTGCTATGATATATTCAGCAAATATGTAAGAATCTACCCTTTGAGAAAACCTACAGGTTTAGCATGTTTGAATAGATTACTTAAGTCATATGTGATAGAAGAAGGGCCTATTCAATCTGTATTGAGCGATAATGCTTCGTACTTCACAGGAAAAAAATTTATGGATGGACTTAAAGAAAATGGCATTAAACAATATTTTTCGTCAAGATACAGACCGAACTCCAACCCAGTGGAGAGGGAAATTAAGGAAATTTCAAATTATTTAAGGGTGTTATGTCATCGAAAACACACTCAATGGTATGGATACGTGAACTTCGTTCAGAACCTACTAAATGAAACCATAAACAATGTGACAGGATATAAACCATGTGAACTTAAGTTGGGAAAGAAGATCAATACAATGTGTAAAACAATCCCAGGAGCCATTCCAGATGCGCATTCGATACCACCAACAGAAGAAGAGATGTTCCGAAAAGCATTTGAGAGGATGAAGAAAAAAGCCATAAAAAGAAAAATGAAACATGAAGAAAAGAAGAGAAAGGAATGGAGGATCAAAATAGGAGATTTAGTTTTGGTTAAAACCAAGAAATTGTCCGACAAAGAAAATAAACTTTATTGGCGAATGTTTCTCAAATACCATGGACCATATGAAGTTGTTAAAGTATATGGAACTAATACATATGAGTTATGTAATCCAACAAATCGAAAAAGCATAGGAAAGTTCCATATTGAGATGCTTAAACCATATAACCATGAGGATCATGGTGAAACAAAAGACAAAGATGATAAATAATAAATGCTGAATAGTTAAAGACGAAATGCAGAGCAATGTATTGGAACGTAAGAGGGTTAAATAAATATGTACGTCATAGGAAAGGAGAAATAAATTTTGGACATGATTAAATGTTTGAGAGGAAAATAACATTTTACTAGTAAGAGAACATGTGAAATAAAGCATGATGTTATATTAAAGTAAAGTACATAAATACTATTCAAAGAGTATTGTTAAAATAAAATTCAAAATAACAAAAATGGTAAACATAATTAAAACCAATATTTATGTAGTAAATAGAACATGTGAAACAATGCCTAGATTTAAGAGATGTAAATATTTGTGTTGAGGGTGAATATTTTGGTACATATGTATAATAATTACAAAAATCTTAAATGTATAAATTTTGTCAACAGCTTAAAGTAAACAATTTGGTAGTAGTAAATAAATAGTTTAGGGTATAGTATTTGCTATAAAAAAAATTTTGTGATAACAGATTAATATCTAAATTAATTAAATCAGAGCCAGTAAGTAGTGGCAAGATAAAACATATGTCGTGTGTTAAACGCGTGTGAAGTGTTAAGTGAAAGTGAATAGCGTGTGTTACAAGATTTAGGAGACTAAAAACAAAATTATAAAATTTCCAAACAGGTTATAAATATTTATAATTATGTTTCTAGTGGGGCATATGAGACGGTAATTTGTATCACAAATTACGTTAATATAAATAATTATTTTATTATGAATATGTATTTTTATGTAACATTGATTTCAGAGGTTTAATAATTGTAATTATTATTGGTAAATAATAATTTTCGGCTCTACTGAAACTGTTAACAATAACACAATACTTTAGCAAGGGGGTGAGTTGTTTATCGTTACCGGGAACCAGGAAGTTACGTCATGTTTCGCGCCTTTTCAGTAAAAAAAGCTTCCAGAACATTCTATAAAAGTAATATGTATTAGTGGTTTTCATTGGATAGTAAAATAGACGCTAATGTTGGCGCGTTTTATTAGCCAATGGTAATTCATTTATAATCTTTAGGTGTATCTTGAGGTAAGCCTATAAATAGTGTAGATTCAAAGCGAGCGTCCTCCAGTTCGGCAAGATTCACGAGGCATTACACATCATCTCCCGCAGGCCGCTCAGTTCATCAAAGTACAATACGTGACTACATGTTGCCAATCGGTCCTTCAGTTCAAGTTACGCGCAGTGAAAATCATTAAAGATCTAAAATATTACAAAGTCACTTATATACAAAAATTGAAGTACGTGAGTTAAAAGTGAGAAGTTATTACAAACAGTTTCAGTATGGCGATTATCTAGACAAATCTGTGAAAGTGTTAGTGCACGTGTTCGACAATAAAACAGTATAAAAAAACATTTCTTCACTAGTAATTTTTGGATAAAAGATTCCTTTTCCGCTTCACACCCTGCAAGAATTAAATGCCTACCTAAATAGCTGGCCGGAAGACAATATCCATAACCTTAAAACTAATTCATATAGATTGCTACGCCAGATGGAGTTAGCAGGCGACCGACGAATGACGTCACACAATATGGCTGCACGCGTGAGGTAAACGACATTACGTGAGAAACATTATCCACCACGTGGGGACACAAGTACACAAATACACACTAATACTACTTCAAATTGGCTCCCATACGTGGGGCAGTTAAAGTGAAGCAAATATACAATTTATACCTCTTTCATATGTAAACCAATCTATGGGTCAAACTGTTTAGGACTGCATGTTTGTGTGGTACCGGGTTGAAATTATTATTTTTTTTTTTTATGTAGTTTTCAGAAACCTACAGACTGCAGAGTTGAATACTTGGGAAAAGTTATTAATCACAAAACATAAACACCATGTGATGAATTTTGAATTGCCGCCACCAAACCCACTATGGAGTTTCATCAGTACACCAGATTCCACCATGGGACAACACCACGAGGAACCAGTCGGCCACTTCCGATGATGGGAGTAATTAGCTCCTGAAACTCAAGTTGTAAAACATGTAAGCAATGTTAAGTATTTCAACTCCGACTCAAATTTTCTATATAATTTCAAATTAAGCTGACTTTGCTTTTGCATAAAAGACTAAACACTTGCAGAAGGAAGGCATGATATCTGGCATTTCAGTGCTTTAGAAACTTGTATGTCATTACATGTAGAAGAAATTGTCACTTGATTGGTAGCTATGGAATATCACACATGTGTAGCAGAACACTGAATGCATTGAAACAGATACATGCATAAATGTTATGATCTCCAAAAACAAGCATCAGTGCAGTATAATATAACACTTTAATAAGTAAATTGGAAATAAAGAAAGGAGAACAATACACACAATGCACCCTTGCAGTGTAAAGATAAGATAAGATAATTTATTTCACCATATCTATCAAAATACATATACATAGTATAATTACATTCAGTCAGCTCTACTATTAATCCTTAACCTACGTGTTAAAACTACAGATTCTTTTATCCTGAATGCAATAACTCCCAACCTGTGAGTTGCTGCCTACCTATCCTTGGTTCCAGCAAGTTTCAACACAGCGGTTATCTCGCTGCTGAAACCATTATATCTACAATTCTTTGGTTACTATCTGCCTCTGTTGTGCCTATATCTCTTCCATATATAATTTTTTCATCCATTTTTGTTTTACCCTACCTAAATAATTACCAATTTCCGTAACACCCTCATCTGATTTTATTTTCAATATCTTTTTTCCTATTATTTCTATTGGTAAGTTAGCCCATTTCCTCGGTATTGATTTATCCCTCATTTCTTTAGTTTCTTCACATTCCAAAGTTGCATGCCAATAATTGTCCATCTTTCCACACATTGGACATTTGTCTACCTCCCTTCTCTGTCCTATACCTTTCAATTTTACTACCCCTGTTCTCGCCCATGCAATTCCTTCCCTGGCGACTTTATCTCCTTTTTCCACATATGTCTCCTTTCCCCATTCTAGCTTTACTTCCCTGTAAATATTCAATGATTTTTTGTTATTAAAACTACCAAAAAGTTTTTGAATTTCAATATTATCCATTCTTAGTTTGATTTGATTCCAGAATCCTCTTTCTTTTAGTTGTCTATCTCTCCATGTACCCCCCTCCCCACTTTCTTCCAGAGCCTGCTTAATTCTACTACTCCAAGTTGTATATTGGGTAATGTTCTCCTGTGCAGTTAAGCATTGTTTCAAAATATCTTGTTCCTTTTGCAGGTAAAGAGCAATAAGAATTGTTAAAAATATCTAAAAAAGATACCTGCAGAATTACTTTTAAAAACTCAATATACTATTTTGTCCATACATATATGAATTCTAAAATATATTGTAAAAATCCATAAAAAAGATAAAAATATAAATATTCATAAAACATAACACTCAAACAAAGAAAACTACTTTAGAAACAGATTATTAAGCTAACTAGAAACTAAATGTATTGACAGCAGTACAGAGATTAAGGAACAACAAAATAAAACAAACTAAGTCTTATCTTGTTAAGAATGCCTTCTAAGCAGTAGAAGAATATAAAATAGCTAAAGCAAATAGTGATTAACTTATTAAACTTTTGTGTTAAATTTTACATATAGGTAGTAGTACCCCTCCTAATATTTATGGTTTAATTTTAACTTTTTATATGCTTTATTTCATTTCACGAAACCTTGTGAAATCATTACAATTGCTGAAAAGATCTGAATCTGAATAGTGACTCCAGAGTATATTCATCTTCACTTAAAATTCTAGCAACCAAATTAAGTGAGAAAGAATTCTTACCATTGATATGCAGATAGAACAAACAACATTACTATTTATGTGTTCTGGCATTTTTTCAAACTTTGAATTTTATTAGTTTTATAATGTTTTGAAAATTGCTCCAGTTATTCAACGTTTTTAGAATTATTTTATATGCGTTTCAAAGAGTAAATGTTTAGGTATAATACCTGAAGTTGTGGTGAAAATGTGTTTTGATCTGACAAAGGGAAAAGAGTGTCAAAGTCCGGAATAATCAATGTTTTACAGAACTTTCTCATTGATGGTCAGTTTTTACAACTTCACAATATATTGCTCTGTCAGTTGACATTGCTAGGTATTATAACCAAAAAAATTGCTCCGGTTAATGTATATAAAATAATTTTGTTAACACCACACAAGAAAAAGTTGAAAAATTGCTGTAATTAAAAAAAAAATTACGGGATTAATAAAATAAAAAAATCTGAAAAAATGCCAGAACACATAAACTGTAATATTGTTTGTCCTTTCTGCATATTAAAAAGGAGGGGTAAATTGCCTTACTTGCACCGGAATTAGCGACTGAAGTGGTCTTAGATATCCAACATATGTCCCTGGGTGTCCTACAGATGGCACTGTATCTCATTCTCTGACTTTAACGAAATGCTGGCAACATATGAATAATGCCACCGAAGCTGGTAAGATACTCAGTCTCAAGGCGTAGCCAAGAGATTGAAGGCCCTCAGCCTCAAAGTGCAGCCGCAACTGCGAAGCGACGACAGGGCGTAGCCGAGGGATCTGCATGTCTAAAACTCGAATGATTCACGTTCGCAGAAACAACAGCACATCACATATTTAGTGCATTTCACTTTTTATTTAGGTTGGCAGTACCCCACTTTGCATGTGATTTATCGGAAAAATGGCTACGTTTCTTGTGTTTTTAACGCGATTTGTCTATATAAGTAAAGAACCTCAAATGGGCAGGTAGGTGGGCACCAGATATAGAAGAGACCACATCATGTTCTAAACTCACTCCTAAGGTAATTTATTCACTTCCTTATACCTAATATAGGTCGGTGCAAGTAAGGCAATTTTGCCAAAAGGAGAATTTTCTTAGTTAATTTCACTGCTAGAATGTTCTAATAGTTGGGACAAATACTCTCTGAAGTCAGTTGTAGTTACTTCCAATGCTTTGATGGAAAACTTGATGTTGTTATTAAAACTGTTAATAAGACTGCCCTCCTGTGATCATTATTTCACCACAAGCAATTATTTTTAAAAGTAAATTTATTTTCATCACAATATACCTTGTTTCTTGGAATTACTATACAATGGTACGGTTTTAACTATGACCCATGAATTAATGACATAGACATTTTAACAAGTAGATCATGTTTTCCTTTCTTTTAGCCATAAAAAGTTTTGCTCTTTACAGTAAATAATTCCTACACTTTAAATGCATTCTCACCTGTCCATGGTAAATCGCCACCAAGATTCCTGAACCAGGTTTACCCAGTGAATGTCACCAGTGTAATGACTTGGATCTGTGCCACCAAGTACCATCATACTTTGACCCTCTGTTCCATCAGCTTGTCTGCGGAAAATTACAAAGTTAAACTAAACTCTTCCTTTAAATTTTACAATGATGTGAATGCAAAAAGTTTACATAAAATTAACCTATAAGATGATAAGAATTACAACTTGCGAACCACATTCATATGAATCATGATTTGTCTTTGTTCATACCTGTTGAGATAGAATGAGAAGATAGGTTGAGCGATGAGTCCTTGTTCATACATGTTGTAGAACACTGGTTTCACACCTTGTGCAATAGATTGGAAACCTAATCCCAATATTCCATCAAAAGGAGAATTCTGGAAGCTTAGTGAAGGTTCATTTGTTGCTTCAGCAAACTTCTGGTTCTTTACTGAGATGCCACCAAGCTGTAACAAGTCAAACAACTTTCATAACAAAGCTTTATTTACCAACCAGAGATCAGCTTACACGGCAAATGGTATCATCAGTCATTACACAGCTAATCACAAATTGCATCCATACAATAAATATAGTACATATTATATTACAATATTAATGTCATCTTCTATAAACTCTTCAGTTGAATAAAAGGGATGCTCTATTAACCATTTATATACATATGCTTTAAATACAATGTCAGAAGCATCTCTTACAGATAGTGATTATTTATTATAAAAGTTAACTCCATTAACACAACAAATATTCTGACATTTGTTAAGTCTGCACCTTGGAAGAACGAGATTTTGTCTATTTCTTGTATGAGAAGAGTGAAATTGTGTCTGCACGCATAATTATCTAAATTGTTTCTAACAAAACATAGTACAGAATATAATGGGTCTTAGATTTATTTGGCCTCTACCGCTATTCGGTTTAAATGAATGATGTCTTGTCTCAAAGATGCGGATCACAAACAAATCAATCTGTCTTCTTACTTTATTTATGTAGGTCAGTAATTTTCATTTAGTGCTGTAAAGAGTATAAAGGAGCTTTTTTTTTTTTGTAATGGAAAAGCTGTGCCATTAAAGCCGAAACACTCTACGCTACAGAAACCGTCCAATTATTAGAGTTACCTATCAGTATACATGCTGAGATTACAAGACGCAAGTGAAAGAAGTTCCAAATGTAAATACTGGAAAGGTATGATACAAGTTCTATTTCACTAAGGTGACCTCGAAACTGTTGACATCCACCCATCCACTCTTCTTTTCCTAGTCCTCAGCCAGAGGCACTGATGATAAACTCACTTCAAAGTATTGACATCATGCGCAGACAACCGACTGGTGGCAATGGCCGAATAAATCTGAAGACCCTGTGCAACAAATTCCATACAGTCATACATAACTTTAAAATTAACAAATAATGGTCTGCGTGATCCATTTTCTATTAAATATCACCCTAAGTACTCTTTTTTGACACTTGACCCTATAAATGTATTCCTGATTAATATATGACTGGAATAAGGCAAAGCATATATTTCTAAGAATATCAATTGACATATGACCATGTTCTTGATTTTCTCATAACATGTTACTCTAGCCAGTTTGATACATAAATTTTCAATATGATGATGCTTCTATGTGAGTTTGGAATCTCAATGAAACCTAAACAGTTTAACACTTTGTGAGTTCAATTTTTGAAGATTTAGAAGCTTGTAACAGTGATGTGTCATAATTTAAAATAGAGAGTTGAGGGTTGTTAAGTTGAGAGTTGAGAGAAAATGCTGACGATGGGAACAAGCCGTCTCCTGAAACGCGTTCAAGTAAGAATATCATAGTGATGTAGTGTAACAACCCTCAACTCTCTATTTTAAACTTTGTGAGTTATTGGCTATTAACCTTCTCATCCTAAAAGTACATTTTGGGTCTTTTTTCACTTCTGCATCTGATGGTATAGTACATTCCATTAATTCCAATTGATCTAACAAGGGGCCATTGTCACATTGATGTTATAGGTCAAGCTTTTTTTTTTTAAGTGAATAGATCGAGAATAAAAATATCCATGTCTGGGTTTTCTCTCCCATTGGCCCAAGTTTGACAAGAAAAATATTATTTACAAATTATAATGATTCACTAATAATATCTAATTCCTTGTCTATACGTGTGTTTAAAAAAATATTAAATGAGAGAGCTTGCAAAAATGTGCAATTTTTATGTTTTCAATTTTTGTCTTGGAGGCACCCATCACTGGGAAAGAAATGAAATGTAACTGTGACCGATTTTCTCTTTGCGAAATCTTGGTTGTAAGTTATCTTTAGTGCAGTCTTGTGCACAGATACTTGTAATCTGGGGCAAAATTTATTATACCATCTCTCATCTGCAGTCGTGCTGATACATTGATGAAGGAATACAATATTTCCATTAATTCAAGTCTCCATACAGTGTGGTGTGTGTTAATGCTCCCTAAACATTAATTGGGGAATAAATGTATTAATTATGAATGATCTAACTGCTAGAATATCTGAATGTGTTTGTATGTTTACATCAGTTTAATAATACCCTTATTTCTTTATAAGGATGTATTATAGAGATGTATCTAGATTTGTTTTTTATATAAACTACATTTGAAATAACAGTTTTCTAAAGCTTGAAGGAATATGAAAAGTATTTGTAATAAAGTCCCTTATGTTCAAATGGTGCCTACATTTTCATATGAAAACTGTTTAAACATGCATAATATTATATTTTTAATTAATGTGTATTGTGTATTTCACATGTCAGTTCCAAATTCAATATTTCGATTCTTGAGAAATGCGACCTTGTGGCAATCTTGCATACATTTACTGTAGCGTCTGGCATAGTAACAAGCAGCCAATCGTTGAGCTGAAGACAGACTTAAAGTCAGCTGTTACAACATAAAACTTTATAACGTTTTGGAAAAGTATAATCAGATAACTGAATTTCACCATAAATACATGTTTTAAGGTGCCCGGAATCCAAATAAAGCATTTTGGAGACATGTCCGTGTGTGTATCTGTCTGTCCATGAACAGCATAATTCAAAAACGAAAAGTCAGATAAATGCCAAACATGGTATTTGAGTTTAGTACCTTCCAAGGATGCGACACAAAGATTTTAAAGAAAATCTCCCCACCCCAGGCTACCCTTTACATGAAACATTTTTTTGAAAATTTTAATTTTCTCAAGAATGGCTCTAATGATTTTGATTAAAGTATCATAGGTTTAAGACTTTTCATGGCAAATGAAATGTATATCTTGGATTTTCTTGGAATGTCCCCAAAAGTCCTCATCATTCTGAATGACGTTTGCATAACTTTTAAACCATAAGAATAGACAGACATTTATTACAGAAAATATGTAATCTTTTTTTGTTGAGTGAACCATTTCCGAATTTTCCAATACTTATAATTTTTCTCAAATGTTTTTGCAATGTTTATTCTGTTTTGTTTTATAAACTTTGGCATATCATTAATATATATTAAATAATATAGGACTGGATACTGCACCCTATGCTACTCCAGTTTTAAGTTGGGTGTGTTTGGATTCCATAATGTTCAAGTCTGTATATCAATAAGTCATTAGAATCACAGTCGAAAAGCTTCTGTTAGGTCATGTAAAATATTTGATACATAACTGCTGTTGTTGATTGCCATGTTAATTAATTTAACTATTTTTTCCAATGCTAATACTGTAGATCTGTTCTTCCTGAACCCATATTGTTCACTATATATTACATTACACCAAGTAATGTGAAAGCTGTTTGTACATTATTGATGCAGTTATTTTAGAAAATTTAGGAACTAAACTTTTTATTTCTTCTCGCAAGGGGCAGAGGAGGATTTAAGCACTGCAGCCAGAGGTCTATTGTGCCATATATAACCTCCGGAAGGAAGGGATGAAATGAAAGATCTGAAGGGTGGTTGCCTGGACCAAGTAAGGGCAGGTGCAGATATGTGGTGTCCCTAAAGTTCACAGATTGAAACACTCCTGCAGGCAACCCCCAGCGCTCCTCATGATGAACGAGTCTGAACTGCCCTGGTTCCATACCAGAGGAGGAAGAAGCAGTAGTCATAGAGTGCATATTCACTGCCACCACACACCACCAAACTACTCAGTCAAGCCCCGTTCCCCAAAAGGTGATATGAAATGAAATGATGGGGAATGAGGGACCAGAAAAATTGTGGAATTAGGAAAGCCACCCCAGCATTCGCCTGGCAACAAGGAAAAACCACAAAAAAACTCAAGTCAGAGTGGGCAGTCACTGGGGATCGAACCCAAGACCTCCCAAATGGGAGTCTCACATGTTTCTTTGGAGCCACCTTGTTTGGTAGAACTAAACTTACTTGGCTGTAATTTACCTGGGCAGCTCCTATCTCCATTGACTAAATTATTATTATTATTATTATTATTATTATTATTATTGTTGTTGTTGTTGTTCTTGTCGTCGTCATATTTGTATATGGGTATGGCTTTTGATTGTTTCAAGCCATCTACAAGAAATAATAAGTTGGAGTATGTATATAAATAAGCTATAGTAAATATATGCATAATGTTAAATTTCAGGTGCTTTCAATTTATGGAAGAAATGATGTGAAGGTTTTGTAATGTTTATTAGGTAGCTATGATTATGTATTATCAATATTTTATACTCGTCCAGGAATATGTCTTGTTAAAAAAATTTTTAGTAAATTCATTGATTTGTGCAGTTGACCAAGTCATAATACAGGATAGTGAAAACAAACTGCAAATAGCAGTGTTTAAATGATATAATGTAGTAAAAGATTATAATTTTAAAATATTTATAGACAAGACTAAGATCATAGCATTTAAGGGCAAGTTTCTGATAAGAACAAAAATAGAATAGAAGATAAAGTAGTAGAACAAGCAAAGTATTTTAAATATTTGGGAAATTATATCTCATATGAAAAAGATAGGGATCTGGATGATAAAATAAATAAGTTCAGAAATATATGCAGGAATATTCACAGAAACCTGAAAAATAAGACAGGAAAAGAAACTTGAACAAAATTGTTTAATACTGTCGCAATACTATTGCAACAAAAAGGAATAGAACAAAAATGCAGATGACTGAAATGAAGTTCCTAAGAAGCACCACAGGTCACACTTTATTAGATAAAAAATGAAATGATGAAATAAGACAAGATTATAGGTGGAATCACTGATAGATAAAATAACGTCAAATAACAGAAGGTGGTGTCAACATTTAGAAAAGGATATCAGGAAGAAGGCTATCCACAGCACCTATGAGGTATGCTCCAAAAGGAAAGACAGATTTGGGGAGAGTGAGGAAAAAATGTGCATTGGAACAACTGTAGAGCCTAATCCTTGAAGAGCAGAAGAAAAAATATTTGGAAAATACCATTAAAATCCTACTCCTACATTCTAAGATGCTCCCAATAGGATCTAAACTTAATGTTAACTGGTTTCAACCAAATTCTAATGTGAGGATGAATGTTAAACTCTTGTATACAACATTTTCAACTCTGTAGATGCAGTATGAACAAGAAAGCTTTCCATATAAATAATTTTATATGCCAGTTTAAATCAGATTTGAAATGAATCAAAATAATCATTATGCTCTACAAGCTGTATATATAAAATTTCAACTCCATGCCTATAGTGGCTCACTTAAAAATCATTAACACTTGGAACACTCTTCATAACTTGCTCTTATTTTGTTCCAATTTGATCCCAATTTAAAATATTTCTACAAATACTTCCCTAACTTGTGTACACATATTTCAAGCATATAGGCATAGTTATTCACCTAAAAGATTATACATTTTAGGAGGCTCTTTGTGT
Organism: Deroplatys truncata; assembly: GCA_030765065.1. Lineage (NCBI taxonomy): Eukaryota > Metazoa > Arthropoda > Insecta > Mantodea > Mantidae > Deroplatys > Deroplatys truncata. The sequence goes on from CM060977.1 coordinate 21,738,571, forward strand.
AAACTACCTTCAATTTTGTACCAATTGTAAGCAAATATACCAAAAATATTCTTCAAACTCAGGCTTTACCAGGTTTGAAAGGTTTCTAAAATGTGATTGAAAGTTATGTATAGGATGAATCACCTAAAACTATCATATATCATATCATTGTAGATATCTTGGATACAAAAATAGGAAATGAAAACCAACTTTCACAGGCACAAAGACAGGGAAGGTGTTCATTAAAGTAGATGATAAAGAACTGCGAGAGAACATTGCAAATTTTGTGTTTACTTCACTTTAACTGCCCCACGTATGGGAGCCAATTTGAGATAGTAACAAATTGTTGTTGTTGAGCTCCACACATGGTGGATAATGTTTCTCACGTAATGTTGCTTACCTCACGCGTGCAGCCATATTGTGTGACGTCATTCGTCGGTCGCCTGCTAACCCATCTGGCATAGCAATCTATATGAATTAGTTTTAAGGTTATGTATATTTTCTTCCGGCCAGCTATTTAGGTAGGCATTTAATTCTTGCAGGGTGTGAAGCGGAAAAGGAATCTTTTATCCAAAAAATTACTAGTGAAGAAATGTATTTTATAATGTTTTATTGTCGAGCACATGCACTAACACTTTCACAAATTTATCTTGATAATCGCCATACTGAAACTGTTTCTAATAACTTCTCACTTTTAACTCACGTACTTCAATTTTTGTATATAAGTGACTTTGTAATATTTTAGATCTTCAATGATTTTCACTACGTGTAATTTAACGAACTGAACGGCCAACGTGTAATGTGCGGACGAAGTGTAATGCTTCGTAAATCCTGCCGAACTGGAGGACGATGTGTACTGTGTCGAGAATCTTGCCGAACTGGAGATGATGTGTAATGTATCGGGAATCTTGTTGCACACTGGGGGACCCGCTAACTCGACCTGACTTATTTATAGGCTTACCTCAAGCTACACCTAAAGATTATAAATGAATTACCATTGGCTAATAAAACGCGCCAACATTAGCGTCTATTTTATTATCCAATGAAAACCACTAATACAAATTACTTTTATAGAATATTCTGGAAGCTTTTCTTACTGAAAAGGCGCGAAACATGACGTAACTTCCTGGTTCCCGGTAACGATAAACAACTCACCCCCTTGCTAAAATATTGTGTTATTGTTAACAGTTTCAGTAGAGCCGTAAATTATTATTTACCAATAATAATTACAATTATTAAACCCCTGAAATCAATGTTACATAAAAATACATATTCATATTATTATCGTTAACCACATCTGAGTAATTTGTGATACAAATTACCGTCACATATGCCCCACTAGAAATATAATTATAAACATTTATAACCTGTTTAGAAATTTTATAATTTTGTTTTTAGTCTCCAAAATCTTGTAACACACGCTATTCACTTTCACTTAACACTTCACACGTATTTAACACACGACATATGTTTTATCTCGCCACTACTTACTGGCTCTGGTTTAATTTGTTTTGATATTAATCTGTCGTTACAATAAATTTTTTTTTTTTTTTTTTTTTATAGCAAATACTTTACCCTAAATTATTTAACTAGTGTTACAAAAAATGGTTTACTTTCTTATATTGTTACCAAAAATCTATCATTCAAGAATTTTTGTAATTTTAAACATTTACCAAAAATATTTACCCTGTACACAAATATTTACATCTCTTAAATCTAGACAATGTTTCACATGTTCTATTTACTACATAAGTATTTGTTTCAATTATTTTTAATTATATTTACCAATTTTTTTGTTATTTTGTACTTTGCAAATATATTTAAATCTTTTAAATCTTGACAATGTTTCACCTTTTCTGTTTGCTACATAAGTATTTGTTTCAATTATTTTTTTTATTTATTTTTGTTATTCTGAATTTTATTTTAACAATACTCTTTGAATTGTATTTACGTACTTTTGATTTAATATCATATGAAGTTTAATCTTTGCATTCTCAATTTTTAAATCTTGGAATTGTGTTTACGTACTTTTACTTTAATATCATATTAAGTTTCAATTTTTTGCATTCTTAATTTTCAAATCTTGGAATGGTATTTACGTACTTTTACTTTCATATCATATTAAGTTTCAATCATTGCATTCTTAATTTTTTAAATGTTGTTACAGTTACAAAAATTTTAATTTATTTATTTATTTTTTTAAACATTTCTCTATTTTTTTTTTTTGATAATTTATTTCTCTTTTCAAATAACGTATATATTTAGTTAACCCTCTTACGTTCCAATACATGTCTCTGCGAGTCGTCTTTAACTATCCAGCATTTACTTTACATCACATTGCTATTTACCCTCCTGGATCAAATTGTGTGTGGCTAAACATTACTCGTAGCCGTAACCTAACCTTCAAATTTTTGTTCATGAATAACCTCTTGTATTCATCTGATATTTCATTACATGATAACATTTGAAAACAATCTAAAGCTTCCTGAACAATACATCTTTTAACAACTTTCATTTTCAATTCTTCTGCTATCTCTTTACTTTGAGAATACTTTGACAAATTTGTACTAAACTGTACTGGACTGGAGTTTTCAATTTGAAAATCTTGGTACTGTTTATTTCTTTGCATTTCTGATTCTTTCTGTATTTCTGATATTTCCCCTCTGAACTTAACTTGCGCCTCATTTACATCTACATTCCTAACCTCATTTATCTCTCTTATCTCACTTGCAATACTACTTACTTGATTTCCTAACTCTGTGCATTCTACATTAACCTCACTTTTAGTATTAACCTCACTTTCTTTGTTACCTATTTCCATACTCATGTCTAGCATTTTCTTTGAAATTTCTCCTATCTCATTTGCTATTACTTCCTCATTTTCATCTTTCATTTCTGGCCTATTACTATCTAGCTTCGTAACTTTCTTTTCACTTTCTTCACTGCTTTGATCTACCTTTTGCTCTAATATCTCATTACTCCTACCAATATCTTCAATTGATTCCCTACGATCTTTTTTTATATCTTCTCTCAATTCCTTAAAACTCTGATCTACTTTTTGTTCTACACTCTTAATAATATCTTCCCTTAATTCCCTATGATTCCTGTCCATAGCTTCCCCTAATTTCTCAAAACTCTTTTGCATATCTTCCCTTTCTTGATCTAATTTCTTACTAAGATATTCCCCGTTTTGATCTATTTTCTTACTAATATTTCTCAGCAATTCCATCATTTCCTTCATCATACCAGAATCAATAGTAATATTTCCTGCTATTCTATTCTTATTTTCTGCACTAACATTTTCTCCCTCCAATACTACATTGTTTGAGCCTTTTTTTGGTATTGACTTACAGTTAACTGTTACACTATCCCCTTCCATCATTGTTTCTTGTTTTACACTTTTTTTTTTTTTAGAATTAAAATCACACTTTTCTAACCTTTCTGATGCAATCTGCTGATGTTGCTTAGATGTCTAGCTGTCTGCCCCATTCTCCTAGGTTTGTATGTCGCTTCTGCGTTGTGTTGTGATGAATCTACGTTGTCTCGATGTTTTTGTAGTTGATTTACCCTGCTGTCTTGGAATCTGCATCTTGTAGATCGTTCCACTGCTGCATTCGCCTTTTCCTGGTTAATTCTGCTACTTTTCCTAGTCGTCTAGCCTTCCTTTCCTAGTTGTCGCTCCACGTTGATGCGCCAATTTGAGAGAGAACGTTGCAAATTTTTTGTTTACTTCCCTTTAACTGCCCCACGTATGGGAGCCAATTTGAGATAGTAACAAATTGTTGTTGTTGAGCTCCACACATGGTGGATAATGTTTCTCACGTAATGTTGCTTACCTCACGCGTGCAGCCATATTGTGTGACGTCATTCGTCGGTCGCCTGCTAACCCATCTGGCATAGCAATCTATATGAATTAGTTTTAAGGTTATGTATATTTTCTTCCGGCCAGCTATTTAGGTAGGCATTTAATTCTTGCAGGGTGTGAAGCGGAAAAGGAATCTTTTATCCAAAAAATTACTAGTGAAGAAATGTATTTTATAATGTTTTATTGTCGAGCACATGCACTAACACTTTCACAAATTTATCTTGATAATCGCCATACTGAAACTGTTTCTAATAACTTCTCACTTTTAACTCACGTACTTCAATTTTTGTATATAAGTGACTTTGTAATATTTTAGATCTTCAATGATTTTCACTACGTGTAATTTAACGAACTGAACGGCCAACGTGTAATGTGCGGACGAAGTGTAATGCTTCGTAAATCCTGCCGAACTGGAGGACGATGTGTACTGTGTCGAGAATCTTGCCGAACTGGAGATGATGTGTAATGTATCGGGAATCTTGTTGCACACTGGGGGACCCGCTAACTCGACCTGACTTATTTCTAGGCTTACCTCAAGCTACACCTAAATATTATAAATGAATTACCATTGGCTAATAAAACGCGCCAACATTAGCGTCTATTTTATTATCCAATGAAAACCACTAATACAAATTACTTTTATAGAATATTCTGGAAGCTTTTCTTACTGAAAAGGCGCGAAACATGACGTAACTTCCTGGTTCCCGGTAACGATAAACAACTCACCCCCTTGCTAAAATATTGTGTTATTGTTAACAGTTTCAGTAGAGCCGTAAATTATTATTTACCAATAATAATTACAATTATTAAACCCCTGAAATCAATGTTACATAAAAATACATATTCATATTATTATCGTTAACCACATCTGAGTAATTTGTGATACAAATTACCGTCACAGAACATAAAACATGTAAGCAAACATGATTTTCAATATAAACTTGTGTTTCTTTAAAATGGAAACCTTATATTATTTTTACACAATTTATAACACGGAAAGCAACCTTAAGAATGGCATTTGTTGCAGTGTAGTGCAACTTGGTCAGTTATATCCTGGGAAACTGTAATGTGACACTGACACTTAAGGATACCCATCTGTGGAAAAAGGCCCAAAAATTGCCAAAAATTCATAAATAGGATTTTAATATTACTACCAGCCGCAGTTTTAATTTTTATTGCTTTACCTTCCCTACAAATTCTATATTTAATCAATGAAAATACAAATCCAACATTAACCTTAAAAACATTCACTGTTTAACCTCATCTTATGTAGGACTTACACCCCCCCCCTCAGGACTTACAGGCATGTGCCTGGGGTCAGAGGCCCGTCGAGGAGCAGACACTCTCATGGAGCAGACACAATGACCAGGATGGGTGATCAGCGCGATGCTCGGTATGGGATGAAGGAAGTAGATGAAACGAAATAACGGCGAAATGGATGAAGGGAAAGGTGATGATGGAGCAGTTGCTGGAATGAATGGTGGGGGGATCCGGAGAACCCAGAGAAAACCCGCCCAGATGCCGCTTTGTCCACCACAAATCCCACATGCGGGTCCCTGGGATTGAACCCGGGCTGCATCAGTGAGAGGCGAGCAGTCTAACCACTTGGCCACAGCGCCACCATTAACCTTAAAAACAATTTACTAAATACTAAAAACCTTTCACTTTAGTTCTATGTGCTATACAGCCTTTTAAAGCATATTATGTAGTGATTTAAATGTCTGCGTGTAAGTCTGACGTCCTATAAAATTGTAGTAAAAACAATAAGTTTTGTTTACATAAAAGTGAACAAACCATTCAAGAGAGGCCTAAGGAATCTTAAAATACTAAATTCGTTGCAGAGGAGCAGAAAAAGATAAAACGAGTTCCTGTATATGCCTTAAATGCTTTTTAAGCAACTGTAAGTCAGAAACAGTGTTATTTTAGCGACATCATTTTTAAACACACTTCTCGGTTTTTCATTTCTCCACATATTCTAATTTTAAATTGTTCCGCACAACGTGGTTTTCAGTATAAATCAATGACATTTTGTATACCTCCTTGTTAATAGCAGGATAAAAAAATCTTTGTTAACATGCTTAGTTGTGATGTTATTAAACAATAATGTTCTTAGTTGTGATGTTATTAAACAATGTTTCATATGGTATAAATTTTTAAGCAAAAAATTGAATTCTGAAATTTAACATTTATTTTCTCCAAAACTATTCATCTCAACAATTTATTTCTATACTATTAAACAGCTTAACTATAAAATATTAATTTTTATAAAAATAATTTCATATTGTGAAGCAATTTTTCAAAAATAATAATAATATAATAAATTAAAATCTCTGGAACTAATGTAGAAATATGCATACATTTGGTCTACATATTATATACTAAACCTCATTATTGCATTAAAATTTCAAATTGATTGACCTGAAATTATGGATTTTTTAAATTTCACACATGGGTATCCTTAAGATACAACAAATGCACATCACTTGCACATTCTGAGGTTCAACTGCATCATTGAGTCTCAAGAGCAAACTTCATGTATCATGAGCATAATGACGTATTACAATACGACAAAAGCTTATCTTAATCTTATTTTCACTGTTATTAATTGTGCTGGAAATAACAGGGTTTCAAGTCACACACACACACACACCCACACACAAAAAAAAAAGACTGCGTGAAACTCTTGCACGTTAGAAGTGAAACTTCTTAGGTTCTAGCATATGTTGACCATTTTATTATTTCAGTATTACGAAACAGTTATGTGGAATTTGATTGAAGAAAATCTCTCTTAATTAAATGAAATATTATTTTATTCATCAATATCTATTAATTAACACTCTAAGAAAAAAATTATGAATTTATGACAGCTGAAGTATTGATTCTCCCTCTCTTTTTTCTCAACTGCCGGTTGGAGTCAGAGAAGGGGAAGCATTTCACTTTTCGTCTGATCCAAGCCAATTTGTCACAGTACACGCGGCACATGCATGTAGACTGTGTATGACATATGCAACAGCTGCCAGTTGGAGTTGGAGAAGAAGAAGTGTTTCTCTTTTCATCTGATTCAGGCCATATTGCCACAGTACACGCAGCGCATGCATGTAGACTGTGTATGACATATACAACAGCTGCGAGTTGGAGAAAGAGAAGTGCTTCACTTTTCGTCTGATCCAGGTCACTTTGCCCTACCATGCCTAAAGAAGTTTCACTTCAGAAAAGGAAAATAAATATTTACCTCTTTTCGTTATATCTCAAGCATTAACTTCATGTTACAATTTCTCAGGATGTAATTGACCTATTATGATGCAAAAAATGCAGTTCTTAGAGTTATTTTCCATGTTAGGAATTGTGTCAAAAATAATCAGGGTTTCCATTTAAGCAATCTCAAGTTTGTTGAAAATCTATTTGCTTACAGTTTTGAAAGGTCTATACCATCTACTTTAATGAGCACATTCCCTGCCTTCATGCCTGTCAAAGTCATTTTTTGATTCCTATTTTTGTTTCACAGATATTTGCAGTGATAGGTTTAGCTGACTCATCCTGTATATTTAGGTATATATACATTTGCATTCATACATGCAAGTTGCATAAGTTGTTTCTTGCATAAGCGTGGCGGGAAAAAGAACTTCTAATAGGTGCTCTGTAGTAGTGAGTACACCTAAAATGTTCAAATCCCTGCCAGAATGGCTCTTTCATGTGTATATGGAACATGCTCCCATATTTATGTTGTACTTGCAGTATTTTGAAATTGTAAACTTACCTCCACTGTGTCGACTGAAAGGAAACCTGTAAGGCTTCCTGAGCCATATAAAATTCCAAAAAATTTTCCATCAGGTTTGTAGGTTGAGGACTTAGAGTGATTGTATTGCTGGTGAGTGGCTGAAAAATACCATTACAGTTTTCTCATTCAGACTGTGCTATGAAACAAATAAAACATGTTTCACGAGTGAGAAAGAGAGAGAGAGAGTGTGCGTGCATGCATTTTTTAATGTTTACTGCATTTAAAATAACTTTTAATACATATATTACTTTCTCTACTATGTATAGTAAGTAGGGGAAGTATTGCATTCCACCCAAAAATTTGATACCGAGATTTCACCGGAAATAAATGTTTTCAGGCCTCCTGAATCCAAAAAAAGTATTTTTGGAAACATGTCCGTGTGTGTGTCTGTCTGTGAACAGCATAACTCAGAAACAAACAGTTGGATAAACACCAAACTTGGTATTTAGGTTCAGTATCTTCCAGAGATGTGACACGAAGTTTTTCAAGAAAATCCCTCCACCCCAGATTACCCTTTACATGGAACATTTTTCGAAAATTTTAATTTTCTCAAAAACGGCTCTAACGATTTTGATTAAAATATCATATGTTTAAGATACTTTCATGACTAATGAAATGTATATCTTGAATTTTCTGGAAATGTCTCCAAAAGTGTTCTTCATTGTGAATGACTTTTGCATAACTGGTAAACCATAAGATATAGACAAAAGTTTACTACACAAAAAATGTAGATGTCGTTAAAATACGCAATTTATGTCATATATATATATATACACATATATTTTTTTTTTTGTTGAGTAAACCATTTTCAAGATATTGCTTGTTATTCCCTTAAATTTTCCAATACTTATACTTTTTCTCAAATGGGAATTCGTTATTCATTTTTTTTTTGTATTGGTATAATGCAAAGAGAATGGAATACTCCACATAGCAACTAGCTCTTAAAATATTTGACTATCGCATAAAGCCTAGCAATTCCCCTTGCATCTACAAGAAAATTAGCAATAAGATTATCATCTCAATATCTCGATTAACATGAAGCATATGGAGAATAAGTGTTTGTAAAAATGGTTTGTACAAGAGTAGAGAAAGTCATGTGAGTGTAACACATCAGATTTTTTTTACTTTCTCTACCATTTCATTATACTTGAAGATATTGTATTCCAACCAAAAAGTACATGTTTTGAGGTCCCCCAAAACAAAGCATTAACAAAATTTTTAGAAAAAGGTATCTCTGTGTGTGTGTGTGTGTGTGTGCGCGTGTGTGCGTGCATGTGTGCGTGTGTGTGTGTGTGTGTGAATAGCATAACTCAGAAATGAACAGTTGGATAAACACCAAACTTGGTATTTAGGTTCCGTATCTTCCAGAGATGCGACACGAAGATTTTCAAGAAAATCCACCCACCCCAGATTACCCTTTACATGGAAGATTTTTCGAAAATTTTAATTTTCTCAAAAATGGCTCTAACAATTTTGATTAAAATATCATATGTTTAAGATATTTTCATGACAAATAAAATGTATATCTTGAATTTTCTGGGAATGTCTCCAAAAGTATTCTTCATTGTGAAGGACTTTTGCATAACTGGTAAACCATAAGAGATAGACCAAATTTTACTACATAAAAAATGTAGATCGCGTTAAAATACACAATTTATCATATACATTTTTTTGTTGAGTGAACCATTTTCAAGATATTGCTTGTTATTCCCTTAAATTTTTCAATACTTATTTTCTCAAATGGGAATTCATTATTCATTTTGTTATCTTGTATATGCAAAGAGTATTAATCTGTGGCAAAGGGAATGGTGCTGCACCTAGCAACAAGCTATTAAGAGATATGTATATGCTTAAAGGCTACTGTATTTCTATATTGCCCTTGTAAATATATATTCCCCTTGCATCTACAAGAAAATTAGCAATAAGTTAACATCTCGATTAACATGAAGTAGATGGAGAATAACGTTTGTAAAAATAGTTTGTATAAGAGTAGAGAAAGTCATGTGAGTGTAACACATCAGATTTTTTTTTATTCGGGGCTTCAAACACGTATTTCTGGTGAAATCTCAATATGAAATTTTTGGGTGGAATACAATACTTTTCTCCACCTACTAGTTGTGGTAGAGAAAGTAATGAACGATAGTGATGTGAAAGTAACACGTAAAAAATGTTCTTAATAATAATAGTAATAATAACAATACTTTATACATCATCATCTATAGACTAGTTTTATTAGCCCTTAGGAGCCTTTTCAATTTATTTAAAATATTTGGTCCATGTCAGTAACAGTATGGAAGATGCCTAAGGCTATCATTTTAAGTGCTTTTTTCTATATATTTATACCTTGCTTAGAAGATCTGCTTCTCCAAGTTAATCATAATTTGTTCATATATTACTCTTTTTGTTTGCTTCCATAATTCTTGTTGATTCTATAAAATAAATGCTGTACTTACCACAAGCTCCATTCTTGCACAGAGCAGAAGGAACCCAAAGATTGGAAGATCCTGTATCAAATATAACCTCAAAGTGCTGAGGAGGTGTACCAATAGATATTGGTCCATAATACAGAATCTGAAAGCAATGGGCAGCACATTTCAGTATCTGCCTCCCAAAGTAATGTAAACACATATTTGGCAGTAAATATTGAATATGTTGTTACTTACATCATAGAGATTTTTTAGTGGAACCTCTGAACTCTGGGCAAAATTCACTCTAACATGCTTACTGTGTGGGGACTTGTATCTTTTCAGGGGAATCCTGCAAAGAAAATATACAGAAAACCAATGAAACATAAGCAAATCTTATGTATAACATAACAAGACTTTCTGTGCCCAATACCATATCTTAGCCCTTATAGACTGCTGTTTGTATAAAACCACTATAAATGCCTACACAATCAGGTATTACCGCAGTAGTACAAAATTGAATATTCAGGAGTCTAAGACAGTTGTAGAAATTATACATGCCAATCTTGAGAACCAAAAGAACTACCTTTTAACATTCCAAAGTGCACTGCCTAAATGCTGGAAAAATTCATGTGTTGAAAAAAATTATTAACCGTAATACATTCAAAGACAAACATAAATTTCATTTGTTTGAATATAACAAAACATAAACACAGTTTGAATACAGACATTGGGTTTTTTTATCAAACTTTTTAGATATTTTATAAACTAATGATTGGTTTATTAAAAAAAAGTGTTTCAGCCAAAAGTTGTTTGCTTTTATGCATAAAACCAAAATTTGTTAAAAAAAAAAAAAACTGAGCTGCTCACGACATGACCTTGAAAATATGTACTAAATAAAATGTAACTAATTGCATTGTTTTGCCCCCTTTAAATCAAGAAACATTCACCAAAACTTGTTTTCTTGAAAATGTGTTGCTTTCAGGATAATCAGCTAGAAAGTTTCTTTTTTAAAAAAAACACCTTGTATGTAGAAAACTCAAGATATAATTTCCATGTAAAGATATTCTAGTTAGAAGAACTTCTATGGAAACTTTCATCTTGCATCTTCAGAACCAAGTTTGGTATTTATTCAGCTTTTCATTATTAGGTTGTGCTGTGTGTATGCATATCTAGTGAAGTAATATTAGAGTTTTGGTGTCATGCAGTAACCTCTGTACCTTACCAAGTAAAATGACTGTGGTAATGTGTGGAGCTTGTATTTGGGTCCCATTATGGTGACTGGTGTGATTGATAGGTGAATGCTGAAGTGGATTACATAATGCTACAAATTTTCCTGTCCCCAATTTTCTGTTATTTCATTTCCTTATCATATTTCATGGTCAAGGATCAGGGAAGTGGATGATGGGTGAGCCATATGGCAGTGGAATTCGTTTTGTGAAAATGCCTGTCCTGGGATTTAATGTAGGATAGTGTAGTATCTACGAGGACAATCCCAGAAGTACCCCACCTGGTGTATAGATAGTGGTTGTTGTTTCAAGCAAATGACTATGGTAGAAAGTACCACCCTTATAAAGCTTAAGTTTGAAGTTTGACAATGTTATGTTGTTTAGTAAATGTTTGGCAGCCATCAATAGTGAATGCTCTTAGAAAATTTGTAAACATGGATAAAACTGGTCATCATTATGTGATACAATACTTTCATTTGAAAGGTCTTAGTCCAGCTAGTATTAAAGTGAGCTAATTCGATTCTGGAGGAGTCTGCACCTTCATTTACAGCAGTAAAATATTGGGTGGCAGAGTTTAAGCAAGGCCGTATGAGCTGCCAAAAGAAATATCGCAGTGGTCGACCAAATGAGATGACCACAACAGAAATTATGAAGAAAATCCATAAAATGGTATTGGATGGCCGCCAATTGAAAGTGTGCAAGCTAGCAGACATCGTAGGCATTTCAAAAAGTGCTGTACATCATATACTGACTGAAAATTTAGACATGAGAAAGTTGTGCGCAAGATGGGTGCCACGTTTACTCACAATGGAACAAAAGCAGCATCATGAAGATGTTTCAGTCGAGTGTTTGGCGATGTTTCACTGCAATGAAGCCAAGTTTTTACATCGATTCATAACCATGGATGAAACATGGCTCCATCACTTCACACCTGAGATGAAGGAACAGTCAAAATAATGAATTGAAAGGGGAGAATCGGCTCCAAAGAAGGCAAAGACAGTTCCATCTGCAGGCAAGGTTATGGCATCAGTTTTTTGGGATGCACGTGGAATAATTTTCATTGATTATCTTAAAAAAGGAAAAGCAATCAATGGCGAGTATTATGCAAACTTATTGCAGCATTTGAATGATGAAATCAAGCAAAAACGGTTGCATTTAGCAAAAAAGAAAATTTTGTTTCATCAAGACAATGCACCAGTTCACACATCCATTATTGCCATGGCCAAAATCAATGAGTTGAAGTTCAGATTGCTACCTTATGCACCCTATTCACCAGATTTAGCTCCCTCTGATTATTTTCTGTTTCCAAAGTTGAAGAAATGGCTTATGGTAACAGATTTGCTAAGAATGGAGTCTGCAGTTGATGGATATTTTGCAGAACTCGACGGTTCTCACTATAAACACAGTATCAAAGCAATTGGACATTGCTGGGAAAAGCGTGTCGAGCTGATAGGAGACTATGTAGAGAAATAAAGATGTTTTTTCTCAAATTTTTGTGTTTTTTTTGTTAGGTCGGGTACTTCTGGGACAGTCCTGGTACCTCTACCTCTGAGGAGAGGCAGACCTGTTGGTGTCCCACTGACATCAGGATGTAATATCTAAAGATGTTAGGAACTCTCCCCTTGTCAAGTCTGTGGCCTGAATCTGTGTCCTTCACTTCCCTCCACCTCCTGGAGATTTCTAGAAGCACAATAGTGCTCTTAAGTGCTGAATCCTCCTCTGTTTACTGTTAACCATAACCTTCTCTACTTTGCTAAGGGGTAGAAAAGGTAAACATTCTGTAGCTTCCAAACGTGGGTCAATGGAAATCATCAAATCATCATCGTAGAGGTGAGAGAAAGTAGGCTTTCAAGATCAGAGTCACAAATACAATTGGAAATAACTACTGGGCTATTATGTCACGTTCTGCTGGGGAAAGGTGTCAGAAATGTCACCAATTGAATTGAACACATACTGCAGTGCCACATTGTCAAGATGGTTTTCAAGCCTACCAGACAATTAAGTAATTTACTACGTTCAGCCAAAGATCTTCAGGAGCCTGTGTTGTCAACTGGTGTATACGGTATTCCTTGTTTTTGAGGTTTGGTATACATTGGAACTACGCAGCACAGCATTAACACCAGGCTTACTGAGCACAAAAGAAGCTGCCGTCTGGACCACATAGAAAAGTCTGCGGTCACTGAACACGTCATTGAAGCGGTGGGCAAACACATCATTAAATTCCAGGACACAAGCATCCTTTCATCAACAACTTATTACCATGCCTGACTGCAGCGTGAAGCCATAGAAATTTACAAGCATCCTAATAATTTTAATAAGAAGGAAGAAGCTCTGAAACTTAACACCAAATGGCATCCAGTCATCAAAGGCAGAAAATACAACACTAGGAAACAAAGTGAGCCAATCAAAAAAGAGCAATAGCATAGAAGTGTCCAGGCCCTCCTATCAGCTGCCCAGTCTCTGCCCACTGTGGACCAATCAGTGGAGGCCACTCAGCGTATAAATATAGTGGCACTGACGACTAAGTTATCAGATGCATTGATACCTTCTCCGAGGAGACTTTGACTGCACCACTGAAGATGTCCACCACAGTTGTGGACGAAACATTTGGAACACCTGTCTCCGTCAGACCACAGCATAACAGCCCAGGAGATATTTTCACTTATATTTGTCATCCTAGAAGTTTACAACTTTTTAAAAAAAATTTATGTCCTTTAACAATATGGGACGTATAGGATGATGAATGAATGATAGATGATCAGAATTCTTGGAGCTACTTGTCATTTGCCTTCTGAGTATAAGTGAAACCCTAGAACAAACCCTATCCAGGTAACTCACCTAGCCAAAGTTCAACTTGGGAGCTCTTTAATGTGGGGCAGACATGCTACTCCCATACTATAGAATTGGGTGAACTATTATTCTAAAAACAACTTCAAAGTTCTAGCACCTAGAATGATTACTCAATTTAGGAAATAGGAGAAATCACTGAAATGTTTGTCTTCAGAAGAAGAAGAAGAAAATACTTCAAAACGTAAAATACCTACTTGACAACATTGCATGTTGCAAGAGCAACTAGCAGAGCTAAACAAATGCCACTCCTCAACATCTTAATCACTCCAGATGCAGGTACAGAGCAAGTGTGATTTTGCAACTTTGCTTGTTTTATACATATGTGTATATGCTTACATGTATATCAGTGCACCTGTTGGCAGGGACTGTAAAGACAAAAGCTCCCCAGGTGTTTGACATGTGTGGGAGCCTGTTCTCTTTTGCATTGTGTTGAACATGGCATGTGATGAAACCTTTACAAGCACCACATGTTGCAAACAAGCACATAATCTCAAGTGAAGAAGATTTGTAACACATGTAAGTAAATCGGCACCTGCAAGAAATGCAATGTAATTGGTTGTAAATGTTACAGGATAAACTTTTAAACCCAAAATTATATTTTATTATGTATAATATTTAGTTCTTTCATTCTGTATATCCATTAGAATGGAGATTTATTTATTAACCAGTTTGCTGCAAAACAAAAAAAAGCAGACTGTCTCTGTGGTAATTTGGTTAGCATTCTAGCCTCCAAATTCAGAAGTTCTGGGTTCAATTTCCAGTTGGAGGTTGGGTAGTTTTCTTTAGTCGGTTTTATTTGCCATCCTGCCTACAGTGAGGAACACACATCTGTGTATGATTTGATGATTAGCAACAAAAGAAACAAGAATAGCAAAGATTGACAATAAACAGAAAATAAAAATGAGTGGACAGCCTCACCAATGACCAAATGTTCCAAAGTCAAAGCTGCTGCTATGACCTCAGATGCTAATGGCAGCATATAAATGGAACAAATAAAAATAAAGAAATTTAAGAAGTGTAAGGTTACATCTATATGACTTTCTCGACCCACTCTTCTACAAACTATTCTGACAAAAACTTATTTTTCTATTTACTTCATGTTAATCAAGATAAATGTTTGCAGAAATGGTTTCATTGTACATTTTGTTGTACGTACAAGAGGGTACAGGATACTGAAAACACTGCAAAGTCTTTAAAAAGTGAATCACTATATGCTGGCTTGAAATCACACTCTCTATATGACCACCAGAAACAAATGAATGCTGACTTAGCACTTCTAAAATGTATGAAGTATTTGAAAATTCAAATCAATAATACAAACATCTGGTTATTGGTTCTACAGAAAGATTTATTTCACATACATTGTGTGTTTTAATAAGATCTGCAACTGTTTTGTTACTAAGCTTTTGTCCATTCCTTACGGTTTACCAGTTATACAACATTCATCGGAATAGACTTCATTCACAGAAAATTCAAGATATACTTTTAATTATTAAAACATATGGTATTTCAATCAAAATCATTTGAGGCATTTTGAGAAAATAAAAAAGAATGACACATTTTCTATGTAAAGGGAAGTTTGGGATGAGGGAATTTTTCTGAAAACCTTGATTGACATCTTTGGAAGATATGAACTTAAATTACAAGTTTAGTATTCCTCCAGCTTTTCATTTTTGAGTTATGCTGTCCACGCACGTACACCTTTTTCTAAAAATGACTTTTCCTTTTAATCAGTGGCCTCAAAACATGCATATGCCATGAAATCTCAGTATCAAATTTTTGGATGGAAAGTGTAGCTTCAGGACACTTCAACTTGACCACTATACATTCTGGTAGTTTGATTTGATTTAAAATGTATAATAAGCTACAAAAATAAAGTTTAAGAATCACATGACTTTCCCTCTGCCTATCATTATTTATTTTCATATCTATTCTACAAAATATAATTTATACAGAAGCTTGTTCTTCTGTCCACTTGCTGTTAGTTGTCACAAATGGTTTCAATATATATTTTGTTACATTAAGAACAAGAATAGAGGAAGCTGAGACGACAGTTAACTCTCTTGGTGTGTTAGATTTGATGTTATATACTCCTTGCTTTATCTCATGAGAAACAAAAGAAGTCACTTAACATTTCTAAGTGCACTGTATGTTTTGTTTTGTTTTTTTTTTATTTATGGACGCTCTTTAACTGCTATGGTCCTTAGCGTCCCATTCTATATTGAGCATGAAAGACCAGAAATTTTGCTCAGAGGCCTCTTTATCAGGCTTGAGGTTCTTTTACATGCCGTAAATCTATGACACAGGACCACCGGCTTTACTTCCCTTCCGAAGGAAGCCATGCTAAGGATTTTTACGCCAGAAAAAATCCATAACCCTTGCCGGGTTTGAACCTGCGACGTCGGAAGTTCACTGTATGGAATGTGGAAATATTCAAGTGAACAACATTGATTGTTTCAGAAAAGGTTAATGCCACAGAAAATCTTGTATGACATAAACTAGCATGGTTTAAGCCTTGGCCATAAAGTTGAATTTTTCAAATCTGATTCAGCTTTCCAACTTATTACCTTTGCACAGCTAGAGTGTGAAAACAATAATAATATAAATTAAACCTAATAGTGTAATAAAGTTAGAGAATTTGTCGTACCAGCATGTTGCCATGGTTATCTCGGTTAGAGTAACTGGACAGAAGCCGAAAGATCCATGGTTCAAAATCCCAGCTATGGCATTGAATTTTTCAGTCGTCTGATTCTATCTTTCCAACCCTGTCCTACACACATGGCTTGCATGGAAGAACACTTTAATTTCCGGTGTAATAAAGCTTGGAAATCACAAATACTTGCAACACTGCAAATTGCGCCTTTAGGTAAAATTTCTCATATTTGAAGGTTTATCAGAATACTTTAATTAGTTGAGAAGGTTTTAATGCATGTATAGACATCTTGCCTTGGTAGCTCAAGTAGCATCACCACAGAAAGCTAATGAGCTGTGGTTCAGGTCCGCACCATGGCACTGAATTTTCAAGTTTAATAAGTTGCATTTCTTAACAGAATCTACATTTTTCCTGTATTAAATTTTTATGACTTTTAGTCTTTCTAAGCTATATAAAATTCAGTGAGAATGAAAAGGGGTTCAGAGTTTATTGGCAAATATTTAAGATATATATTTTATATTCATCATACCTATATTCAAGAGCCTGTGCACACATACAAATGTGTGTGTGGGTGTTTTTAAAACTTGATATTTTTAGTTCAGAGGATCTCAAAACAAGTATTCCCAATGAAATCTCAGTATCAGATGTTTAGTTGAATATGATACTTCCTCTATTATAGTTAAGAGGTAGAGAAAATACAAATAAAAACAGGTTTTCATTGCAGTTTGAAAATTGAGGACTGGAATTCTCAAAAGTGTTAGCAGCCAAAATTTACAATTGAGATATTTCCTCAGAAAGGTGTTATAAACCAAGGCCATTTCCCTCTAAAAAGCACTATTCTTCTGTTTGGCACCTTCAAGTTGAAATTGATGGCGATAGATGACATTGCTGTTAATTCTAGCAGTCATAGCCTCTTGAAAAGTGTTAACCACCACATTGATAATATCTCTGATGAAATGGAAATTAATATTGTTAATGTTGGCAGTTCTGATTTCAGCATGGTTCAAGATTTATTAGTGCCAAATTATATAAATTTGATAAAGGCCTTTTGAATATATTATTATTTGAAAAATACATTTTTGTAAGTTCAATGACATAACAACTTTCAGAGGAAATTCAAATGCGAGATTAACACTTTTCTGAATGTTGGATATAAATATTAAGCATTCTAAGCATACCATGACCAATCTTGTCAAGTAATGTTCCTTGCACTGAATTCTGGAGAGTTCTGTAGCATGCTCTTATATGGGTCTTCAGATTTATTCGGTCGTTGCTGCCAGTCAGTGGAGATGTCAGTACTTTGAAGCAAGTTTATCACCAGTGCCTCTGGTAGAGGACTAGGGAAAGATGAGTAGAAGCGGCGGATGTAAACAGTTTCTAGGTCACCATAGTGAAGTGGGACTTGTATTGTACCTTTCCAGTATTTACATTTGGAACTTCTTTCATTTGCATCTCATAAACTTGCAACCTCAGCATGTATGCTAATAGGTAACTCAAATAATTGGATGGTTTTTGTAGCATAGAGTGTCTTGGCTTTAATGGCACAACTTTTCCATTACAAAAACAGCTTGTTCATATGCTTTACAGCAGTAAATGAAATGTTATGTTTTTTATAATGTTTTGCCTCAGGTTCTTGATGAAATTCTGGCCAAGAACGGAGAAAATCATTTACACAGAGGCCAATATCGTAACTATAGACTCCCCTTCATATCTTCCCAGTTTGGAAGTAGCACTCAACCATACAAATTCTATGATCAGTGCTCACTTCCATCTTGCATGCAAAGAATGCACAAAATGTCCTACCGAAAAACAGTTCTGCACCATCACAGTACATTAACTGTTTACAAAGTTGGAAACGCATGCAGTCCGAGGTTCAATTCCACACCTCCCCTTTGAGACAAGGGGTTCACTGAACTAATAATGACATCATTCATTTAAACTGACTGGCAGTAAAGGCCAAATAAATCTGAAGACTCCTTATAAGATAAGGCACCAAAAGGTACATTCATTTTGGAGAAGAACATAATTTAGTATACATTATAAGGCATTTTATGGTTTAGTGTTGTTCCAAGGATTTAACTAAAATATGTTCAAAACTTACTAATGTGTATCTGCCATTCAGGCAACAAATTTCATTGAGAAAGTTTTATTTATAGCATTTTCCTACAAGCCTCAAACAAATGTTGAATAAATTTAGTGCCATGGGCTGATTGCACACATTTTTGTTTTCTCTACTATTTGCTTATAATAAGTAGAAATAGTATTGCATTCCACCCAAAAATGTTTATATAAGATGTCACCAGAAATGCACCTTTTAAGGCTCCATGAATGCAAGCTTTACATGGAAAATGTTTCACTATTTTTGATTTTACCTAAAGTGGCTCTGGTGAAATTGATTAAAGTACCTTATGTTTAAGATATTTGTACAACAAATAAAATGTATATCTTGAATTTTCTGCAAATGACCTGTGAAATCCTCTTCATTCTGAATGCTTTTGTATAATCGAAACCGTAAAGACAAAATCTTACTACAGAAAAAGGAGTCTGGTGTAGGCAGTGAGAGAGTGCAGACGTGCCACATAGCGTGGTCGAGCAATAGAATTGGGAATCAACATATGTACATACAGAGCGAGAATTGGAAGCTTCAGAAGGATGAAGATCAAGAAAAAAGGAGTGATAAGATTAGTGACAGAAATAGGAACAGTGATAATCATCATGCTATTGTTGATGATAGCAGGAGTTGAAACAAGTTCAGGACCAGTCGAGATGGAGCAGATAAGAGAAATGTTGGAGACTTTACAAGGGGAAAAAGGGAAGGAGATAGGTAAAGAAATGGAGAAGAACACCAGTCACATAGAAGAGACAATAAGAGAACAAAAAAATGAAACAGACATCCAGTTAGATGAATGCAAAAGAAGACTGGACAACGTAGAGAGGAGACACAAGAGACAGCAGAGAAAAAAAACTGTATTTTCTATGGAGTAAGAGAAGATCATACGAAATAACCTATGGAAACTATAAAAGAAATTATAGAAGGAAGATTAGAAATGAAGCTACATGAATGGGTATTTCAACTAGACAGAAGCAGCAGAGGACAGCAGCCAATTTTGGTAAAATTCAAAACAACGGACATCAAATGGGAGACATTAAGAAATGCAAGGAAATTAAAAGGTACCATGATTTTCATTGAGCAAGACTATTGTAAGGAGGAAAGAAATATGAAAAAGGAATTAATACAAAAAATATGGAAGCCAGGGATGAAGGAAAAACATTTGTAAAAGGTCTACAATTGTTCATCACAGGAGAGAGATGGGATCTAAACTTAAGAGTCAATGAACAGGATAATGTACATAGTCAGCAAAATTATGATCGAAGCGATCAAAGCTCAAATTCTTTCAATCCATATTAGTATTTTAATAAAATGTACCTTGGGTTAGAAATGTATTGTTACATGCATAAGCTCAATATTACACAGTACAAGCCACTTGAGTCTGCAGTGAATTTGTTTAATAATAATAATAATAATAATAATAATAATAATAATAATAATAATAATAATAATAATAATAATAAATTTTATTGTCATTAAGCTTATACAGCAATAGACAACGTCAAAGATATATACAATTGTTTACAAGTAATGCAGGATATATACAAATTTGATTGCAGTATTACCCATAGTTGTACAGGTTAAGTATTTCTAGTTTATACTGTACAGATATCTCAAGATCCTACCGTATACTTATTAGTGTTGGTACTATGTACTTTTTAATTTACAAAAAATTCTTGTAAAGATTAAAAAGGTGTCACAACAAGCAGGTCAAATAATTTATGCTTGAAAGCTGTTAAAGGGCATTGATTTAAGTCTGAAGGTAGTTTATTGTACATTTTGGAACCTTTGAGTTGCAGTCAATCTACAATATGGGACATCGATGTGTTGGCATGATCTAGTAATATGTGAATGAACATCTTATCTGTTTTGTAATTCAGATATATGGCTTTTGATATATAATAAAATGGTGTAGATATGTAAATTTATTACTATCAGTATTCTTAGTTTAATAAACAGTGATTTACAATGAGCTAGCCGTGGTTCATTACACATAATGTGAATGACCTTTTTCTGTAGTAGAAGTATTTTGGAAACATGAGAGCTGTTACCCCAAAACAAGATTCCATACGCTATAGTGCTTTAAAAAAATGCAAAATATGCTGATTGAATGTAAGCTGTAGGTATAAGCAATTTCAAATTTCTAATCAAATGTATAACTCTGGAGAGTTCACACGTAATGAGGTCAATGTGTGGTGCCCAGGATAATTTGTTGTCTAATAAAACACCTAGAAATTTCACATTATCCGAGTTATTAGCAAAAGTAGTATCTCTGCAATTAAAATTCATGTGTTGTGTTTTGCTTTCGTTGAGTAGGAACCCATTGGCTAAACCATTCATCTGCTTGGGTCAATATATTGTCAACTGTAGTTTTTAGTGACAGGTAATCATTATTCATGTTAAAGAAAGTAGTGTCATCTGCATACAAAATAGAGTGAGAAGTCACATGAGATGGAAGATCGTTGATCATTACTAAGAATAATAAAGGTCCAAGTATTGAGCCTTGAGGTACACCATATTTAATCTCTGCCAGTTTAGATATTTCATTTCCTATGCCTCTGGTTTACAAGGTAGGATCTTAGGAGTTCAATTGCAGGTCTTTTTATTCTGCATGTAATTAATTTGCTAAGTAGGTATGTATGGTCAACACAGTCAAATGCCTTACTTAAGTCACAAAAGGTGACCTGTGCACAGGTTTTCTTTTCAAAAACTGTAAGCACTTTTTTGTGTTATTGTAACCACGGTTTGTGTTATAACCACTGTGTTTTCAGACTACTGGGCCTTCATGGAAACTCAGCAAGTTAGTGTAGTGACTTGTGATTTGGTTGAATAGGTGGATTATTGTAAAATGATTTCAAGTATTTTGGTTGACATAACTAGTGTAATAATATGTGTAAATATTATTAATGAAATAAACATTCATTCATTCATGGTAAAGTGGCCTGCTTTGTTTATTCTTTAAAATTCCACTTACCTCTCATTCCCATTCTGTTAACATGGCTCGTAGCAAACAATTGAAGAAGGAGAGAAGACCCCTCCTATATTCAATCCGCTCTCAACCAGCTCCTAGGATAGGATTAGGTATCTGCTATCATTCTTAGAACATGGATCATTATATGAGATCAGAAGTCACAGGCATATGGTGCTGCTGCACATTGGCTGGAGCTTGAAGGATTTTTGTTTAGCACTTCCCAAACAGAAGAATACCAAATCCAAGAACATTCCTTGTGACTGGTCAAGAAATGAAACTGGTACTGCTAATGTAAATAATCATACAAGTGGTAGGAGACTAGGTCTACACCAGAGATACAAGGGGAGGGGGTGTTGGAGCAGTTTGAACACTCCCTCAACAAGCGATCAAGCTGTGACACAAGTTCTTCAGGTTAGTAAGAGCACTATTTGGAACATTTTTCATGAGGATCTTCAACATCTTTCAAACTTGTGAAAGTTTAGGAACTTGGGGGTTATGATTTTCATCTCTGATGTGCATTTTGTGGTGATACAGCAGCAACTGCAAATTTTTTGCCATTGTGTTATGGACAGACGAGGCCAAGTTTACCCATGAGGGTATTTTCAATAGTAGAAAGAGTCATGTGTGGGCACACCTTAACCCTCGTGCAGCACAGATATGTGCATTTCAACACAGATTTGCGCAGTAAATATTTGGGTGGAAATAGTAAGCAATACCTTGTTGGGACCTTATCTGCTTCCTCCCTTCCCCCTCACCAGACAGGACAACAGTACTTGGATTTTCTTAAAGAAGTGCTTCTCCCAGATGTGATTCCAGCATGATGGGGCCCCTCCCCTTCATACACATTGTCAGGGATTGCCTCAACAGAAGATTTCCAGGTTGATGGATTGGTCGAGGTGGACCCTTCCATGACAACTGAGCTCCCCAGATCTTACACATTGGATTTCTTTCTTTGGAAACATGAAATCACTTGTCTATGAGACTCTGGTAAACACAGAAGCAAAACTTGTAGCGAGGATCGTGCTAGTGGGTACAGAAATCACGGAGTAGCCCAATATGCTACTTAGAGGGAAGTTGTAAGCTAGTTAGGGTAAAAAAATATCAATTTTTGTGCTTTTGATTTTGCAAGCTTAAACCATGTTTTATCATAATCCAGTCTTTTATCCCATGAAAACATACCAGAAGTGCCTTTAAAATAAATTTAAATGCCCAGTGACAGATACCAGATACCCCCCTTTTCATACTATCTAATTCTAAAAATATGGAACCCAATTTTCTCTCTCTTATTATGCTAGTTCCTTTGCTGGTGAAGCTTAACCCATTCTCCTGTTTTGTTCTTTGGTTTGACTACCATTCAAGGTATTAGAGATGCTATATTACCTTTTAGTGAGGGTCCCGAGGTCGCGGGTTCAAACCCGGTGGAGGACGATGGATTTTTTCGGCGTAAAATCCTTAGCATGGCTTCCTTCGGATGGAAGTAAACCCGGTGGCACTATGTCATACATTTATAGCACATAAAAGAATCTCAAGTCTGATAAAATAGGCCTCTGGGCAAAATTTTCGGCCTTTCACGTCCAATATAGAATGGGACGCTAAGGACCACAACAGTTAAAGAGCATCCATAAATAAAACTCAATTTAATTTCTGTCAGTGAGGGAAATATAGGTCGTGTGAAAGTGCTAGTGCAGTTAGGTATTCTGATTGGAAGAACACATTGAACACTTTCAAGGAACTCAAGATTCATAAGGATGATTTTGATTCAGAAAAGATGTCAAAGAATGCTTGAAAACAGCACAGGAGTAATAAGAGAGATAAAGATGTAAGGAAGTGGCTTGTGCTAGGGTAACTAAAAACTGTCATGTAGGTGTTCTTCAAACTTATTTTTCTGTCAGCATTTTTACCATTTTTTCAAGAATCAATTGTCCTACAATGATTAAAATTTTACCATTCATTTCTGGGTTGCTTATGGTGGTACTGACATTTTCTTATAGCCCTAGTATTAAAATCATGTATGTAGGAATTTGTTGTATTAAAAAATTGGTGAAGAAATTCATTAGAAAATGTTTAAAAAATCAGGAAATCATATCTTTGTAATATAAAAATTGTCAATGCAATAAAAGAGAATTTATTTACTTGTGTTCCAACTTTTGCACCTCTACAGCAAATAGTTTCAGTGAGAAAAGCAGTTGAACTTCTTAAATTTAACATTGCAAACACAGGGCTTATAACCTCCCCTTAATAGTGTATCAGTTCATGGTGAGACATGCAGAGCTGTGCAACCAGATCATTGGCCAACATTTCCAACAGTTGCTGTAATACAACATTTAATAGCATTGCTTTTCTTAAAATTAACATAAACAACAACCTGTGTTCAACTTGCAATGCATTTTACAGTTTACACCCATAACAATGCATTCGCATCCCAAGGTTCATTGTTTTAAAATAATCATACGGATGTTCCCTACTACCATGAAGAAAAAACAGCATTTATTTTGTAGACACCCTATATACATTAATATCAGTCATTCATTCAAAACTTAAAATTACCAGAAAAAAAAAGTTGTTACAGTTTTATCATATGTATAGATTTTTAAAATATTCATCATAGTAAATTTTATAGTGCTGCTGTATTATTTCTTCACGTCTATGCATTTGCATTTTTTATTTATTTGGTTATTTTATTTGTAGTCTTCCTTAACTTTAATGGGCACATCAGGAGATTTTACTTGAGAAACAACTGATGGTGTTATTACTCATTGAATTGTAGGCTTTAACATTGGTTTTGTTTGTTTTTATCATGAATCACACTCTCATTCACTCCCACTTTCATACTTCCAGCTCTGCAGAGAGTAGGGAATGAGTCTAGTTAAAGAAAATTCCACTCCTCCAATCAAATCTGGGACCCCAGGGTTGAGAAGCCAGAACACTAACCATTCAACCACAGATACAGATCACTTGCTATCTTGTGTGACATTAAAATTGAAATGAACAGTCCATACCATGCATTTTATAAAGCATGTTTTTAAAAAGTAACAGAACATTTTATCATCACTGATTTGCCTTACACTACTTCTCCACATACTTACCACTGTTATTCAGGTACTTGTAATGGAAAGCCAGTTTCTGTATGCCTTCATCAAGGAATGATGCTGCCTGTGATGAAAGCGAAGTCTGCACTTCTAGTTTCACAACAGTCCAAATTTGACACCAAGCGATTTTCATCTGTTTCTTCTCTGAAGAAACTCCGTGGTGGAAAACATTTCAGTGACGATGATCAGGAAAGACATTCATGTGAATGTAACATTAAAATTTGAGCACATACAAGGTATGATCAAAATGTAACGGGAATTATTGTTTTTCTTAAAGGATTTTTATTTAATCATCATCAACTTTGTCCCCTTCAAAGTAATCCCCCTCAGATATAATACACTTGTGCCAGCACTTTTTTTCTAATCTTGGAAGCACTTCTGGAACTCACTTTTTGTTATGGTGTTCAGCTTCTTCAGTGATTCTGTTTTTTTCTCATCAGTGGTGGCAAAACGTCATCCTTCCATGGTTCTCTTCAGCCTCGGCAATAGAAAGAAGTCGCAGGGGACCATGTCCGGCGGATATGGTGGCTGAGGCAGTAAACGGTTTTGTTTTTTTTGCGAAAAAGTCACAAACAAGCATTGACATGTGAGTGGGTGCATTATCATGATGCAATTTCAACAAATGGTTTTGTCACAATTCTGGCTGTTTTCTTCAGATTGCTCCATGCAAACGGCACATAACTTCCAGGTAGTATTCCTTATTGACCATACGACTATAAGGCAAGAACTACTGATGCATTATCCCATTGTAATCGAAGAAAACAGTGAGAAGAACCTTCACATGTGATCGAACCTGTCAAATTTTTTTTGGTCTTCACTCTTCAGGCAGTTTCCATTGGGACTATTGGGCCTTAGTTTCGATATCATACCCATATACCCATGTTTCGTCATCTGTTATAACCTTCTTTAGAAGTTCTGGATCGTTTTCAACTTCATTCAGCAATTCCTGAGCGATGTCTACACGACGTCATTTTTGGTCAAAATTCAACAATTTCAGAACAAACTTTGCTGCTACATATTTCATTCCCAAAACATCCGAAAAAATTGCTTGGCATGAGCCAAAGGATATGCTGACATCATCAGCAACCCCCCCTGATGATGGTTCAGTGATTTTCCAGAACCATTTTCTTTACTTCTTCCACATTGTTGCCAGTAATTGATGTGCTAGGGCGTCCAGGGCAGTTGTCATCTTCATCATCTTCTCGACCCTCTTTGTAACGTTTATACCACTCGTAAACTCTTGTCTTACTCATAGAAGATTCACCAAAAGACACAGTCAACATTTTGAATGTGGTGCTGCACTTTATTCCGTTTTTCAAGCAAAATTTAATGCAAATTCTTTGATCCATCTTTTTTGAAAGTAAAAGTTTGCCAAGCACTCAAAAACGTGTATAACTTTTTCAACTGTCAGCAATAAACTAAACATTCAAAACAGCTGAAAATGCAAACATACATCAGGAACATATGTACCAACAAGATAAAACAAAGTTTTGAACATCGGATGTATAAAGCTCACGAAATTAAAAAATTCCCATTATTTTTTTATCACACCTCGTATGTTTCAGATTTTCAGAACACAAAAGCTTTCGAAATGAGTAAAATGCCTGTTGTCTGCTTTAGCAACTAAAGGTCTTTAATATCTATTTAAAATACACAGAGGTATTTTGCATTTGAATTATAAGATCTTCCTTTCATATAATGAAATTGTTTGTGTTTGTACTACGATTATAAGCTTTTTACACCCCACACCCTTGCTTTTTTTCTCTTCCTTCCTTGTTGTCGAAATGCGAAGTTTCTCTGCATCTTTCCAGTTTTTCATCCATTTATTTTTATGATGTTTTGGAATACTTTTAAGTATTGCAAATATACCTAAAATCTTATTTTAAACAAATCATTTCCTAAATGATAAGAAAGGAAATATTTTGAAGCTTGAACAGTGGATGGTGAAATCTTAGGATAACTAAGGAAACTGACAGTAAATATGAAAACAGCTTAAATAAAACCAAACTCGTGAGGAAAGTAAAGTTCTATGAAAGATACAAATTGACAGTTTCAATAAACATTTATTGCAAGTGATACACTTTGCTGCAACATTTCACAAATTACAGTTGTTAAATCTTCTCATAAATCCAAAACCATTGCACTATGTTATTCTGAATTATGCAGCTTCAGCAAACCCAACACGGTCCTTGCCAGCATCAAAGATGGTGTAGTATTTACCAATGAAAACATCCCCAAGGATCCACATGGGGCTGCCAGGCATGTCCATTCCCATGAATCCAGAAATGCAAGCTTCCTGTCCAAACAGGCCCTTCACCTGCAAGTGACATACAGATGGCTTAGCAAAGAACCAGTTTGGATTTAGGAAAAACATGTCAACCAATGATGCCACTTTTAACTTAACAAATGAAATTTTGAAATCACTTGATAATAAATGTAATACACTAGGAATATTCTGTGACCTATCAAAAGCATTTGACTGTGTAAATCATAATATACTCTTATCAAAATTATCATATTAGGCATTAAGAATAAAACATATCAATGGATTGCATCTTACCTATCAAACAGACATCAAAAGGTCATAATAAATACGGCAGATAATTCCAAAATATATTCCAAATGGTCAGAAATAAAGCATGGTGTTCCACAAGGTTCGATTTTGGGTCCATTATTGTTTCTAATATATCTCAACGACCTCCCCAGAGTAATAAATGAACATGCTCACCCAGTTCTCTTTGCTGATGATACAAGTATTATAATTAAAGAACACAACATCAGTCGCCTCTCAGAGTTATCCAACAGTATTTTCAATGTGCTAAATAATTGATTCGATAGTAACAAAATTCATATAAACTTTGAAAAAACTAAGTATATCAATTTTCGCACAAAAAATAAAAGTGTTGCAGACATAAGAATTGAACATGAAGGCAATGAAATTACTGAAACTTGTAGCATAAAATTTCTTGGTCTTATTATAGATCATAATATGAATTGGAAAGACCATATTGACTACATCCTACCAAAACTAAGCTCTGCATGTTTTACAATTAGATCATTAATTCATTTTACAAATAAAAGCATCCTAAAAACAGTATATTATTCTTATTTTCATTCAATTGTGACTTATGGAAATTCAGTAATTCAGGAAATTTTGGGGAAATTCAGTAGACGCAAACAAAATATTTCTTTTACAAAAAAAGGTAATAAGAATAATGGCAGGTGTAAAGAAATCAACTCATTGTAAACCACTATTCAAAACATTTGGAATTCTAGCATTAGCCTGTGAGTATATTTTAGCTGTACTTTTAACCGTGGTTGACCACCCAGAAGTGTTCATAAAAAATTCAGACATACACAGCAAACAAACCAGAAATGGGCAGGACTTACACAGACCATGCAATAACCTACAAGTATTCCAAAAAGGGGCTTACTACAATGGTATAGTATTATTTAATTCACTTCCATCATATATTAAGGAACTGAAAACTTATAAAAATAAATTCAAGGTAGCATTAAAAAGATATCTCATCACTCACACCTTCTGTACAGAGGAGGATTTCTTTCATTCAAAAAAATAACTGACTATAAAATGTTACCAAAATTTATAACTACATTAAGTATAAATAATATTGTTTTAAAATTTTTTAGCTGTAACATACTCTACATAAGAACCACAATTTATTTACATACAAGTACACAATGTAATTATGATGTAGTCTACATCCTAGAGTAGACTAGCTTCCTTTAAGCTGGTCTAGCTCACTATAGGGTCTATAGATTGAGATCTTATCTTATGTTATGTTATGTTAAATATTATAGTCTATACTAGTATTATAAAAAGAAAATTAATTGTGTATCCATGTGTATATGGTGTATAGAGTAATATTGGGAACCACTCGACTGATTTTGATAATTCTTTCAACGTTGAAAACTGCTATTTCTTCCAATGGAGAATTTCAAATCCTAAATGATTAAGAGATTTACAAACATGGTACAAACATGGAGTAATTAAAGGGTGAATTAAAGGGAGTAATTAAAGAACATACTGCCAAAAAGACTTTGACTTTTTGTTGAGAATACTGTGGAATAGAAAATGTTTGTTGTTGTTGTTAATTCACAAAAGATGAATGTTAAAATAAGACAAAAGCTGCATGTATGATATAGATGTTCAAGATTTATCATCTATGCAAACAGAAGACAAGGCAAAACAAAAGACAATCAGATTCTGGTTATGTAATTATGATATTATGTATGTATTACCTTTTCTTTTTATTCAAGTACTGCAGAGTATATTCAGAGTAACATTTGTTCTAATTCTGCAAATGTATGTAATGACGTTTCTGTTATATTCCCTCTGGATGCTGTAATCATTCATTACCAGCATATGCTGAATAATTATATAAAGAGAGAAAATTGGGTTTAACATAACATCAGAAATTGCTCAAACCATATTTATAATTAACAACTGAGAAGATTATTGTTCAGGATGGTTTCCGACTGTGTATTATTTCCAAAATGTTTAAATTGATAACCTGAGAGGGAAGCCTTCATATTCAGTAGTTTCATCCTTATTTCATTGAATAATGATGTCAGGGGTTTCTGTATTAAGTGAAAACTGTCATTACATAAATGTAGGACCAAAGAGAAGACACAAAGTTTAATTTCTTCTACTGTGATTTATCTAAACTTGCTCCACCATTCTCACAGTTCCTTCACCACTAAAGGATACTTACTATACAACGTTTCCAGAATTTGGAAAATTATCATGGGGAAATTAAGGACATCAGAAATGCAACATCTACCAATATTTCACACACTTTTCCATGAATATAGGGAAATTTCTAACAGTGACTTTATGAAGTTACTTTATTCTAAGGGATAAAGAAAAGGATTTATGGTTCAAAACTTCCAAATTGTTGTACAATACTTTCATAAAGCACACAGGGAGAGGTAAATGAATTAAATCATGTTTAGAGTTTTATAAAGCCACAGTGGAACACGGGTTAAGACAGATGGTGTAAATGAGCTTATGAGTTCAAAATAAGACAGAATATCCATTCATAGAGAGTGTTAAAGCTCGGAATAAAATTCTGTGCTGTGATATGATAATACTGTACCACAGTGGAGGAAGAGTTTTGGAGATTAAAACCCCTCCCAGTAACCCAAAAAAAATTTTTTTTAATAACAACCAACAAGTGAGTGATGGACTCTTTTCCAAAAAGGCTTTTTTTTATTTATTCAAAGGGCCTTAAAACATGTATTTTTGGTAAAATCTTGGTATCAAATCATCTTCCCCTGTGGAGAGAGAGAGATGGAGTGAAAAGTTTAACAATTTTACTAAGCTTGGTAATGTTTACAATACATTTTCCTGCTTCATGCTCTCTTTGTATTGTTTTTTCTTACATCACCCAAACCCTACTGTACATAACAACGATGAATGAGTGATAAATTTAAATACATAATTGTTTCTATGATAAGAAACACATGCAATGATAATAATACATTATGAAGAATTTTCATTACTATAAATTGCTATTTGCAATTTTGTTATACAAAATGCTTTCTTACATTCAAAATGTTGCTTACACTTACCTTAAGAACATAGTCTTCACCCTTTAAGACAAAGTCTTTGCCAGCGAGAGTGAAATGGATATCTGGCAGCTGAGGAATCATGCTGCAGTCAATCTAAAATGAAACAAGAAACGTGAAACAAGAAGTGAAACAGCATGTAAAATATTCATTGCAAGAAAGTATTTATACTTTTAAAGTCAGTAAACTATATATCTGTAATTTGAAGCTACAAGAAGAGTGATTTGATTAAATACAAAACTGACGTACAGCATATTCACCGCCCATTACGGGTGTTCCACCAATAGCTTGGTTGATCTGCTCGACATCGCTCTTTGGTCCAGTAATAAGACTGGTGCCAGTATCAGCAATAGCTTCACATCCACCACTGCAGACTGAGACACTGTTGCCAACTTTAACTCTGTAACATAACAGCTTAGTGAAAACCATGCAAAAGTTATCTGTTCTATTTGTGATGTGCTCAGAAGATGACAAGATGTTATAACCTTCTCCTGCCCAAATTATTTTCTCACTTACGCCATTCTTATGAACTGGTCATCCATGCAAACGGAACATTGTGAGTTTAAAACCCAGCAATTGCAGTCAAATGTGTATGTGTGGTACAAGATGGGGAGGGCCCACTAAAATAACACTAGTTTACAAATGAAAACTTTTTTTCTGTGGCATGATTAAAAATAGATGACTTTTACTAATTTCAGTGCAAGAATTCAAAACTGCATTCCGTTTTTCTAGTTTTGGCAATATAACAATGTTCAATGAAAATATAATTGCAAAAATATTGCAAAAACTTCAGCGTACATGATTTGTTCGAGTGTTCTCTGGTAGGTTCGCCACGTGCAAGACACCAGCAGTAATCAGCCATCATATGTATGTCCCAATGTCCTTGATAACGTCATTCAAGTCCTGGTGAAACCTTTCACCTTGCTCTTCAGTGACAGCTCCTACATTCGACTGAAAGTAGTCAAGATGTCACTTTGGGAAATAAAGCTTCAAACTCATATTACAGCCAAGCAGTCTGAAATTTTGCAGCATATTTCTGACAATTTCTTTGTATTGAGGTTCTTTCACATTGCCCAGAAATTTCTTAACAACCTCTCTGAATCCATTCCACGCATCTTTTTCAATTTCATTCATAGAGCTGGCAAAATTAACATCTTTCATCAATTTCCTTATCTGTGGTCCATCAAATACTCCCTCTCTGATTTTAGCCTGTGACAATGATGGAAACTTAGTGCATAAGTACTGGAAGCAAGGGCAACTTTTGTCAAGTGCTTTCACAAATTGTTTTCATCATGCCAAGTTTTATGTGTAATGGAATGGAAGGAGTAGAATGTTTGACGATCAACAAGAGGCACATTAGTAATATTTTTTGATCCAGGTTCCAGTTGCTGCCTCTCAGGCCATTGGTCAGTTTCCCAATGTTTGTTCCTCGCCCTGCTATCCCAAGGAAATTTTGTGTATCCTCCCTGTTGTCCTAGTAACAAACCAATGACTTTCAAGTCACTACATATTTGCCACTCATGGTCACAGTACTTAATTTTCTCAAGAACATGCTTCAGAGTTCCATAAGAGTCTCTTAGGTTCGTAGAATGTGCAAGTGGTATTGAAGCTAACTTGTTGCCATTATGAAGCATACACTGCCTTAAGAGTTCATTTGGAAGAATCAATAAAAACATGCCATATGCTTCCCTGCCCAACTGTTGAAAAAAATTACACACATCCTCACAAAACACAAGTTGATCTTCTTTGCGTAGTATTTTTGGAACTGTATTTCGCGATTCCTATACCACAAAAATGTAACATCAGGCAATAAATTCTTCTTTTGCAGTCTTGAGCCCAGTAATTCACTTTTTTGTTTTGTGAGGCCTAAATCCCTCACTAAATCTAATTTAGCTCAAATTGATTAAACTGTTGTGGTGAATTGTCAAATTCTTCTGGATTAGAAACCAAGTCATTGTTAGAAGTCGTGGAGCTGCTACAGATTCACTAAAATTGAAGTCTACTGGTGGTGTAGGTATGGGCAGATCGGTTCCATGAGGAATAGTCCGTGTAGCTGAGTTCAGATTTGGATATTTAATTCCCCCCTTATTTTTTGTTGTTGTAACCAGCAACTTTGTACATGCAAAAGTAACAATCGTCATGGTGATTCTGCTGCTCTCTCTATATCATTGGTTTGGTAAACATCATTGTCTTCCATTTTCCTTCATACCAATAACATAATCCCTCAACACAACTGTTGCATGCAATATGAGGTGCGAACGATTTATCCTGATTACCAACTTTCACTTTGAAATATGAGTAACATAGTTTCTTTGTTTGTGAGTCTATTTTACGTACCTTCCCGTCAAACAGTAACACCCACAAATGTAAAAAACTTCTGAGGAATTTGTAGACACTGTCTCCTGTGTAAGAAAAAGAAGTGTAGAAGTCACACTCAAACTTTTATTTTAGCACTACATATATACTAGACGAACATGCGTATTAACACAAGTTTTCAGCTCAACTGAAGTTGAGATCTATGATAGCTGTAAATGTAAACATTAATATCTCACTAGAAGACAGACCTGACACATAGAACAAAACTGATGAGTGCTTGTAATATAAACACTGAGTGATAAGGCAGGATGGAAGTGAGCTGATTAGGAAGAAAATCAACAACAGATTTAGAATAGCATAATGAAATGTAGCAATAAGCTGAATGAATTTAACACCATAGACATATATGCACATATCATAAAAACTAGATGTGATAGCCAAAAACAGACTTTATTTTTTAAATCAGGGCACTGATTTCCATTAAAGTCACATATTTTCCTTTATACCGCAGAATCAATGTTGATCAGTATAATTTGTATGATGACACACATGTATTGTTTAATTGCAGTTGCATAGATTTTGCATTTTCCCATAAAAAGCACTACAATATAACTGTAAATAGAATAAGATCTTTAAAACGTAATGTTATTGATAAAGACTATAATATCAAGATAACAAAAGCACCTTTAAAATTTATGAAGTATATTATAAAAATGTACAAAACTACCAATGGTTTATGGGAGAAAACACACTTAAAAGTTTGAGATGAGGTAGTTGTATAAGTGGACAGCTTCAGATACTTGGTATGTACCATCAAAGCAACATGAGCTGCCTCAAGAAGTCAAACAGAGGATTGACAAAGGTACCTTTAATAGAAGAAAGAACATCCACTGGACTGAAGAAGAGATTGATGAAGTGCTTTATGTAGAGTTGAATTTCTATAGCGATGAAACTTTTATGTAGAGAAGAAGTGAGGAAAAACAATTGGAAGCATTTGAAATGTGAATGTGAAGTACAATGCAGCATATGAAACAAATAGAATAAAAAGTTTTGATGATGTTTTATAAAGAGTTGGGAAATGAACAGCAATAAAGTACAGTATGAAGAACAACAATTTTAAGAAAAAATATCTACATGTACACATTATAGAATGTTACCTAAAAATATGAAATATTAGTTTTTGTTAGACATACACTACTTGTCATTTGTGTGCAAGTTAAAGAATTTACACCCTCAGCATGCAGGGTGTGTCAGAAGACACATTTTTCTTGAATTTCAATACATACTTACCGTTACATTTTTAAACTGTTGAGTCCTGTCTAAAACAAGGTTTATTATTTAAAAAAATGAAGTTTAATAATATGTTATATCTTTTTGACTGCTGTTGCCTTAAACCACATGCTTGAAGCGAGCAGCATTTGCTAGCAATGTCTGATTCTGCAGTGAGGATGTGGTTCTGGGAGGGTTTTTAACATTTTTAGATTTGCTTCATCTATTATCATCACTTTATCTGTCCATAAACACAAAACAACTCATGAATGACTGCAGATTTGAATTCTAAATATATATATTCCGACTCACCTTTAAATAAATATATATATATATATATATATATATATATATATATATATATATATATTTATTTATGATTTTTAAACAAATCACTGCACCTACAAATTCATATCTATTCATATATTTAAGTTTGGGAATCATTTGCCAATTAATTTTTAATCCAGTTGAAAAAAATCTAAGATGTTAAACTCACACTAGTTTCTCTGGCTATTGTTGTTGATTTTTATATCTTGCTACACATTAATCTTACAAAAGTTTATTTTTATATATACTTCTTGTTAACTGAGGTTTGCAAACATGGTTTTATTACAAATTTTACTGGATATAGTAGGCTGAAACAACAACAATAACAACAATAATAATAATATTCTTTAAAAGGTGGTTCACTATATGTTGGCTTTGAAAACCACACTCTTTGCAAGACATTCAAGAAACAAAAGGATGATGATCTATCACTTTAAAAAATATGTGATAAAGTATTGAAAAATTCAGACCAATAGCAACCAAGATCTCAGAAATGGTTAATGCCACAAAAAATGTATTTGGCATAAGTTGCGAGTTTTAACAACATCTGCATTTTTCATGCTGTAAGTTTTTGTTCATCTCTTGTGGGTTACCAGTTATACAAAAGTATACAAAATTAATTCTGAATGAAGAGGATTTCATAGGTTATTTGCAGAAAACTCAAGATATACATTTTATTAGTTATGCAAATACCTTAAACATATGGTATTTTAAACAAAATTATGAGATTGTCTTTGAGTAAATCAAAAGTAACTAAACTTTTTCTATGTAAAGGGTAAATTGCGGTGGAGGAATTTTCTGGAAAACTTTACAGGGAAGATGCTAAGCACAGATATCTTATCTGATTTCATTTTTCAGTTAATATATTCACAGACAGACAGACAGATGCACACTCATGCAGACTTTTTTTTTTCCTAAACATGTTTTCTTTTTAGTTCAGTGTACCTCAAAACATGTATTTCTGGTGAAGTTGTATATATAATTTTTGGGTGGAATACAATACTTTTTCTACCTACAGGTAGTAGGTAGAGATAGTAAAACTAAACCATATTCCATACATCTTGTTCACCTGCTGTACACAAATATTTAGTGAAGTTTTACTGCAGATGAATCCTAGCCTGGCTGGCTACTTACCCGTCCATTTTGAATTGCCAATACATCTTCCTGTCGACGGGTAGGTAAGTGATATCTCCCTTGAAATGTTTGGTGTCAATACCACCAAAAGTGATTTCTCCACCATCAGCAGCATCAGGATTTCTAGAAACGATAAAATATTA
Organism: Deroplatys truncata; assembly: GCA_030765065.1. Classification (NCBI taxonomy): domain Eukaryota; kingdom Metazoa; phylum Arthropoda; class Insecta; order Mantodea; family Mantidae; genus Deroplatys; species Deroplatys truncata. The sequence goes on from CM060977.1 coordinate 21,774,281, forward strand.
AGAAAATATGTTTCTTCTTAAGCTACAGGCAACAAGTTTTGTTTATTTTCCAACACCTAAAATGTGAAAGTAATTACCATTAATGTGTCAGATTTTTATGAGGAAAATTTAAGAATGTTTCTGTTGTAATTAATAAATAAAATATCTTGACCACTTTGCATCATAGGATAGATAAAAGGAATAATAAAGAAGATGTTAAGCATGCTTTAAATGCAAACCATTGAACTCCAAAAGATGTTTAGATCATACTGGACTGTTGATAATGTTGATTTTTTTTAAAGACTCTGGAGAGTACTGTTTATTTATACATGTATAATTATCTTTTATATTGATGATGCTGTACAGAATTGTGAATAAGCTTTCTTAATAGATTTTCGTCTATTTTGTTAAATATAAGATTACATAAAAAAATAGCATGTTTTCAGGTGGAATGGCTGATGTAAGTCATTTTGTGAGTCTCCAGCTGTTATCTTGAGATAGGTCATTAGGTAAACAATGACATTGCTGAAAAAAGGTAGCTAATACTGATAAGGCCTTCCTCTGGTTTTGCAACTTCCAATTAAAATATGATCAAGTACATTTCTTTTCCCATTTTTAGGTGTGTACTATACTGTGAAGCTTTTTTAGCATCATTTGTCCATCCATCTGTCCATAAGCATGAAATGGGCTCTCCAACTGCCGTGCTCCATGGTGTAGTGGTTACCATGCTAGCCTCTAGTTCCCAAGGTTGCGGGTTGAAACCCGGCAGTGGGCGATGGATTTTTTTCAGGTGTAAAAATTCTTAGCATGGCTTCCTTCGGAAAGGAAGTAAAGCCGGTGGTCCCGTGTCATAGATTTACAGCACGTAAAAGAATCTCAAGCCTGATAAAGAGGCCTCTGAGCAAAATTTCCGGTCTTCCATAAATAAAACTTTAAAAAAAACTCTCCAACTGCTGTAGGTTCAGGGCTGATATTTTATGGCAGGAGTTTAAAGAAAATTTGTCAACACATTTCAAATTTGATTGAAATCAGTGCAAAATTATGGGTAGTTAAAATAAAGAGCCTTCAAATCGAGGTTGCAGCTGAATGTTTCTGAACCAAGGATAAAGGCTTTAAAATTTTGCTAGCTAAAAGGAATATTGCAATGAAATATATATGTAATTGATTGCAAACCAACGAGAGAAAATAAATACTTTTTTTGTTTTTTGTTTAGTTTTACTTAATTTCTATGACCATTAGAAGTGGAATCAAGTCATAATGGAATCCAGGATAGCGGCTGAAGCACTGTTAATGTGTTTATAAACTCCTCTATTTCAAAAAGTTGCTGTGTGATGTAATGATTTGTGCTATTGCTTGTCACACCAAATCTTAAATTTTAAACTACCACATTAAGCCTTAAATCAGTTAAACATATGTTTAATTATCCGCAGCTTGACTGAAGGATATAACTACATTTTAGATTTTAAATTTTCAGCCATGAATTGAGAGTTAAAATATCTCAGGACTATTAGCATGTCCTGGTCACCCCTTAAGATATATTCACAAACTAAAACAATACAAAGGCTAGCATTAAAAGTGAATCTCATAGATTTAGAAACACATTATGACTAATATAACATTAAAACGAATGCATGTAGGTAGTCTTATTGTGTAGTGTTATTGTGGTGTTATTTAAATGACAAGACAAATGAAAATGTTAAATAAAGAACATTAACAAATGCTCAGCAAATATTCAGTGATCTAATTTGTTTGAAATCTATAGCAATTTAAAAGTATTTTATATGGACAGCCTGCTAAAAATGCTAAAATGTGTTGTAAAATACCTAAACACAAGACACAAAATATTATGAACACATTTGAGGTGTAATGCTATGTGTACATTTTTAAACCTGTTCTGAAACTCCTAAGAATATTTTTTATCTAATCAGTTCAAAATGCACTGAGTTTAGAATACTTTTATTATAAAAATGGTTGATAAATAAAAAAATTATTTGTATGATAATTGCATTCAGGAGAGTGGACTTTACATTGCAATTACGTATGAAGAGCTGTAAAAGTGTCTGGATGTTAAGAAAATATCAGTGTTTTCTCTCTCCTGAAAAATCTTGTTATGAAAGCAATATTAAATGTTTTAAAACTAAAACATAAACAAATGAACAAGTTAAAGAAGAGGAGTTGTGTTACCTGTTAAGGTAGAAAGCAAACACTGGTTCAGAGACGAGCTTCTGTGAGATCATGTTATCAAACACAGGTGTAACATGTTGAACAGCAATTGCGGGATAAGCCATACCCAGGATTCCGTCCATCTTAGCCATAACAAAGGTCATTCCTGGTTGGCTCATTGCTTCACCAAAGGTCTGGCCCTGAATCTTCATCCCTGCAATCTGTAAACAATGTTCTGTGTGAAAACTATATGCAACTAGGCCTCTTGCATTGGAGCATGGATACTAGTTGACTTAGCATGGGAACAATAGGTCCTCAAAATGCCAAGAAAGGGGACAATAGGTCCTTGAAACATTTCCTGCTAGTGATTTAGTGAGTGGAGCAATATGAGCACTTAATATTGATTCATTTTCCATAATTTAATTATTTCTTTCACTGTATGCAAGATCCAATGTTTTTAAATTTAAATTTTTAACTACTTAATAATTCACAAGCAGCTGCTTGATAATGACATTTTGTTGATGTAGTTTGATTATTCTTATATATTTCTATTTACTGATGAGTTTTAAATCATTGTTATCTGAAGCTCTCTTAAGGATTGCAATCATGTAAATTAAAAACTGTGGTACATAGAGCATTTTTAAATAATGAAAAACAATGAAGAAAAAAAACTAAGAAAAATAACTTGAAGTTTAACATTATACCATTTAAATGGCCATATGGAGCTTTAAAAGTGACCAATAATAACAAAATACTTATGAAGCATGAAAGTACAAGGCATAAATATTGTGACACAGCAGCTAGGGCCCAAGGTTATCAGGAGATCAGAATACACAACAATAAGTACCACTCGGAGTGCTAAGCCAGCAGTGGTAGAGAAAGGTTGTGTTTGAGAGGTGCTCCTGTGGTGACAAAGAGGAGCGGGAAGGTATTGCATGGCTGAAAGCAGGTGTACAGAGATTAAAAGGCTTAAGGAAAGGTATTTCACAAAACCAATGTCCTATATGTGGCGGAAAGGAGGATGTGGAACACATTTTATTTGAATGTAGGGGGACTGAAGTGTGGAGAAAAGAGTATATCAATAAGAAATGGTTTAAAATAGCTAGAAATGTAGCGGTAGTTGACATGTTTAAAAAAGACAGTAAGAAGATGGGACAATTCTTATACAAAGTGAGAATAAATGGATATGGACAGTAAATAGACAAATGGAGTAATAAATTAGAATTAATAAACTATTGTAAAATATGAGTATGACCGTAAAGAGCCAGGGCTGAACACCGGACATATTCACCTGTATATAGCTTAGCATAAATAAATAAATAATAGTACCACTCGTCAACATAAACACCAGGCATGCTATCAACAGATAGACACAACCTTCTGGAGGTTTCTTCCCCTCCTCCAAAATGCAAATAGAAATAGTTCTAGAACTATTCACCAAAACACGAGTGCATTTCTGGTGTGACTTAAAGAGCCATTCTCCAAGTGAGTTTGTGAGGACAGCTGCATCCTGCGCATTTCATTACTCCACTACACTGCAAGAAGAAGTGAAGTGACGGGAAAAGAACTAGTTCACCATAGTGAAGTGAAGTTCCAGTGAAAGTTGAACTAGATAAAACAGCAGACATTGAGAGCTTAAAGAAGTGACAGTCAAAAACTGAACAAAGTCACAATATAATAAACTGTTTGCATTTATAATCCGCAGTCGAATGTTTAAATTTATTTTTCTCTAATAAGTATTTTTCAGCATATATAATATTGAAAATATTACTTTCAATGCAATTTTCACATAATTTTCTTGAAATGTTCACCACTAGTACACAGTCTGGCAAAAAAAAGCATAACATGTATGAATTTCCGAGGCTAGTATTAATGAGTGTGAAAGATAGATAAAGTTAGCAAAGAAGAAACAGAAAGATTAGTATGGAGGTGTATGGAAACTGAAAGGATTGGAAACGCTATTGAACAAGGTTTTTGTCCAATTTGTGAGGGGAAACAAAGATGTTAAGCACAAAATATTTTAAAACAGAATGAAAGGCTGAATGGATAAATTTATTGAGGTAAAGTGAGAAATATAGACAAAAGAGCTGTAGTAGATTGGATAATTCCTCTACAGAGTTAAAAGTGGTGTGGACAGTTAAGTGAAGAAGTGAGCATAAAGTCTGGGCAAGTAATAGTTAAAAACAAAATTAAATTTGGAAGAATACAGAGGGATAACTGATAACATAAGTGCAGGAAAGTGTGAAAATAACACTTACCTCAACATTATCAGTGGAAAGGAATCCTGTAAGACTTCCTGTGCCATATTGAATAGCAAAGCTTTTACCATTAGACTTGTAGGTGGATGACTTTGAAGAGTCGTACTTATTGTGTAGCTCTGAAACAGAGATAAACGTTGTTAGCAATTGATAATAATCATTGTGTTGATATCAACTACACTGTGAGTAGACACTCCCAGAAATAAAACAAATGATGAACTAAAAGATTCTTGGTTTTATATAGACTTCTATTACCTACATTCTAAGACAGTTCTGAAATGGTTCCGTTCTTTTAAGTATCAACATAACTAATATGGGAATAAAGAAAATTGCAGAAGATGCTTTTTGGTTGACCACGCTATAATACGCTGATTACATGTGACATAACTGATCCATAATAGGAGGGCAGTCCAGAAAGTCCCAGAAGTTTTGGCCTATTGTGGCGATGAGTAGGGCTAGAACTGCCATCTTGGTGTCAGAATGTTCCTACATTCAGTACGCATCCAGCTGTGGTAGCATAAGGACTGTGCCTTCCTTACTGTGCTCTCTGTGAGTGGTTGAAGTGTCCGCTGCAATAGAAAATTCCGCCACTTGTGAAGTGCGGTTGGCTAAAAAGAACAAACCAATTGAAATTTATCGTCAACTTTGTGATGTTTACGGGCAGGGAATAATGAGTGAAAGCATTGATTTTAAAAATGACCGTACCAATGTTTACGATGAGGATCGCAGTGGTAGGCCTAGCCTTATGACTGATGAACTATCAATGCAAATCAATGACAAAATTCGTGAAAATCATTGTTTCACAATTACAGAACTTTCGGAACATTTTCCCCAAATTTCACGGAGTTTGGTGCATCAGATTGATGCTCTGATACTGACACTGAACTGCATGCCGGTGTAAACCAGTGGTTGAAGTCGCAGGCGGCAGATTTCTACAGAGAGGGTATTGAAAAACTTGTGCCACAGTATGATAAATGCCTCAATTTGAATGTAGATTATGTAGAAAAATAGCTTAAGAGTGTACCTTTCAAATGTAGATAATAAACATTGATATTTGCATTTTGTTAATTGTTTATTTCAAAACGTCTGGGACTTTATGGATTACCCTCGTGCTTCAGTGACTCATTATGATCTCACTTGGCGGCATATGTGCAGCTCCCCATACCTTTTAACACCACTGGGATCCATTGCCCAAATAAACAATGAAATATGTGTATTTAAAATAAAATAAGTTCTATTCATTGTAATTGTAATATTCTAATAAATTAATTTCGGGCGGCACCGTGGCCGAGTGGTTAGACCGCTCGCCCCTCACCGAGGCGGTCCGGGTTCAATCCCAGGGACCCGCAGTGGGATTTGTGGTGGACAAAGCGGCATCTGGGCGGGTTTTCTCCGGGTTCTCCGGTTTCCCCCGCCATTCATTCCACCAACTGCTCCATCATCATCTTTCCTTTCATCCATTTCACCATCATTTCGTTTCATCTACTTCCTTCATCCCATACCAGGCATCGGGCTGATCACCCATCCTGGATATTCTGTCTGATCCATGAGTGTCTGCTCCTCGACGGGCCTCTGACCCCAGGCATCCGCCTGTAAGTCCTGGGGGGTGTAAGTCCTACATAAGAGGAGGTTAAACAGATAATGAATGAATAATAAATTAATTTCATTTCCTTTGTTTCAGTATTCTTCAATGTACGTTACCTGCAAAAAATCAATAAATACAGGCATGGACTCTACAGTACTTGCAACACTCAAAGTGCTGTCATCTGATCAGCATTTAATTACACACAATTAACTAGGTAAGATCCTTTTGTAAAAATTTAAAGTTTGAAATGATAGTGTGCTCAACCAAAAACACTCACCGTATGCAACTTGACTATAATGGTAATTAAGACGCTTGTATGAAACTTATGAACCTAACTACTGCTCATTTCATAAACATACTCACATCTTAATTACTACCATTATAGTCTTGTTGCATAATATGCTGTTCTAGATGCTACATGACAGTTCAACCTGGGAAAACTTAAAGATGTAACAACAATTATTCCAAAAACAACTAGTGCTACAGTAAAAGTTATTTGACTTAAATTGTATACTTCAAATAGATCTACATTTTTGGTGCAAAAAATTTTTGTGTGTACAACATTTGTTTAGAATAAAATCAAAAATTCAATAAATGCACTTTGTTAGTCATGTAGATATTATCTTAAACATAAAATACTGTAACTAAAATCAGACAGTCATTTTTGAGAACGGAACAGTTTATGAAAATGGTAGTTTGGAATGGGAGAATCCTCTTTTAAAGTTCTCATGTCCTTGAAAGATGTTGAGCTTAAATACATAAGTTAGGAATGTGTATTTCCAGCGAAATATGGATATCAAATTTCTGGGTGGATTACAATCTTCTTCTACCTACTATAGATAGGTGGTAGAGAAAGTGAAAGTTGTTTCTGAAACTGGAAGTCTATTACAGAAACTAACCACATCACCTCAAATACTACAAAGCATGACACTGTCACTACTACTGAAATGATTGGATGGAAGCACAGTTGTGTATTTCCTTTGCAAGTGAGCTTGCAGTTTCACAGTCAGTCTATCCTTCATTTGTAAATGCCTAATGGTAACAAAATACAACATGGCCAGAATTGATGGAGTAATCTGTGAATAGGAGGAAGAAATACATTAAATTAGTACCTACTTAAATGCAAACTTAACATCAAAATGAATCTCCTTTTAACATAGATTATGCACACTAAGTAGTGTTTCAGTATAAGAGTACAAAAAACAAAGAAAAGGTCGAAATTTTACTTTTTCCTACTTCATTTATTGTTTATAGTATTTTCTTTCTTTTTCTTTTTACTTTCTGTGGTAGAGGAAATGTTGCATTCAACCTAAACATTAGATATCAAGATTTCATGTTTTTGGAGACTTCCTGAACCTAGAAAGTCCATTTATTGGAAAAACTCTCTGTATATGTCCCTGGATGTCTGAAAACAAAATGTTGCAGCTCACTTCTGTGGTGTGGGGGTAGCATGTTGCCTTACATTCAAGAGGTCCTGAGTTTGAATCTCAGTTAGGATAAGTTACTTGGATAAGGTTTTTTTTCTGGGGTTTTGCCTTATCCTTAGAAGATGAACATCTAAGTTCTAGGGGCTCTAGGCCCATTTGAGCATCATTTTAATCATTTCATTAATTCACAATATGACCTACCTGCTTAAAAAACGGAGTGTCAGGTTTTAGCACAATTACGTGCTCGTCTGTCTCTGCCTGTTGGTTTAGCCGACGTTTTGGCGGACGACGCGTATACTGTAGCAAGTCTTTTATGTTTTATCCATGACAGTGTTTTTATTTGACGCATTTAATGCGCCGAGCATCTTTTATGATTTTATATTGTCCATTTTAATGGGGGGGGCTGTTCTCCCCTAGGGTCATACGACGCTCTGGACCCTTGGCTTCTACAGATCCTGACACATAGTTTACTCTTTTATTATTTGATTTGCAATGTTTTAGTGTGGTTTTTTTTTTAGACATTGATATGTATTTTAATGTATCAACTACGCGGGTTTGTGTCCCGTATTTTAATTTCTGGATTTTAAATTTTCGACTTCGATGGCTTATTTTATAGTGTTGGTGTATCTGCGGTTTTTTACCCCTCTTTTATTTTTGGACTTTACATTTTATACTTTGTAAGAGCGCTGATGACCATAGCTGTTGAGCGCCCTTAAACCGCATCTCATCATCATCATCATCATCATCATCATCATCATCATCATCATCATACCTGCTTAAAGGACCTTAAGCTTCAAGCCCCCCATCATAATAATAATGTTGCATGACTGCTGCAACTTCACATTTAAGTCCACCTTTTAATAATACAAGTTGAAGATTATCATGGAAAATCTTTACATGGACAACTTTGCTTCCCTCCATAAAAGTAGTTCGGATGATCCTGAGCAAATGACCAAAATATAGAAGTTTGAGATAACAGCAGGATAATTAAAATGGACATCTATCCTGGTAAATATCCACCCTCTTCATTCTCATTGAATGTCAATCAATTGTGAAACGATAAAAGATCAATCACTTTTTGGGGGGGGGGCATTCACCATTTCCAAAACATTTGTCCAGTTTTAAGTCTATTTTGGTGTGACATCTATGTAATATGCTTGAGAGCAAGCAACTGTTGTCTTTTGCTTTCCTCTCTTGAGCTCATGACAAACAAAAATCAGTTATAAACAAAAATATAAATAGCTGAGTGTTGTTTCTACTTCATCACATAACAAAGTCTAATTACAAACCATTTCTAGGCATGTGCTCATCATGAGATGGATAGAAGAACAGGTTTTTATAATGAGTAACCTGTAAGGAGCATCTATGGATTTGTAATGGGCAAAGCTGATTGTTCCACATAATTTTAAAATTTGGACTTAAATATGGTTAATGTAACTTTTCAGGTCATCTTAGGTGTCTGTTCGTGTATATTTATTGGAAGAAGTCCACTTATGTCAGACCAATGGTATTAGAGCTGCCTTCTATACCATTTCTGTTGACAGTCAGTTGGTTTACAATGCTCCCCATTTAGTCAATGACCTCCAAGGAAACCTCGTTCCACCAAGCGATGTATGAACCCCATTTATTAATTGGAGGTTGCCCAGAGGGCAGAGTCCATTACCCCTGAGGATGGGGTGGTAATGGTAAATGGCAATGGAACAAGATGATCTACAGCTTTTACTGTAAACTCTAAGCCATGTTGGGCCTTGAGGATACTTCACATGAGCTAGTAAGTGGTGAAGGGTCCAATAGGCCCAACTTAAAATCGCCATCCCAGAACTGGGAATCGAACTACAGATCTCCAGCACAAGAGCTACTAACCAAACCACTGGGCTACCCCAGCATCCCTTTCTATTGATAGCAAGCATCATTAGAGTTGCCTTCTGTACCTTTTCACCCCAGTTCTATTGTCTTTTTTGCTGCTAAGTGGACTGTGAAGTATTAAAAGTTTTGAATATTTTGAAAACCTAAGTTTAATAACTTACTGCAGGCAATGTTGAGAAAATGGCATTTCTTTGATGGCACCCAGAGGTTAGATGAGCCAGTGTCGAAGATCACTTCAAATTCCTGTGGGGGTGTGCCAATAGCAATGCTGCCAAAGTATTGAGCCTAAAACAAAATCTAAAATAATCAAAGATATCTGAGGCCCTTTTATCTCCTTGATTTTCCTGGATATACAGCCAAATCTGATTTAGCTTCTTATCTTTTATTTAAGACTCTGACCCAAAATGAATTTACCGTAAGGGCACAGAATGACGGAAAAAAAACTCTTAACAGAAAATATGCATTAAAATAGGTTCATGAAGCAGAATATAAAAGGTATGCAATAGTTGTTCCTTCTTTGAATATCATTTAAATATGAAAATAGATGGAATAAATAAATAAGAGTAGATTTAAGAATCTCTGATACTATATAAATGATTTTGAAGAATAGCAATTGAATGCTTTATAATGTACATTACAATGTTAGTCTGTAATCAATTATTTTGTAGGAATCTCTCCATTTAACAAAAACTTTGAAATGGTGCCACTTAAAATGCAGTAAATACTTAATTTCTAGGTAGACCAAGGGTTTTATTTCTAGTTTAAGAAGTGAAAGCTTGAAATTTTGCCCATTTTAGTACCAAGTGTAAATTTTAAACTAATTGTCTCGTACAAATACTCTAAAAAAATTGATTCTTTTATATTTCATTCTGACTCATTAATACATAATTGCAAAAACTAAATTCAAAGTGCAAGTGTTGTATTTTTAGGCAAAACAGAATAGAGTTTAGTAACCAAAGATAATTTTTTTCACAATGTTTACATTCCAGTATACTTTTCAATTAAAATATTAAGATGTAAAAATGTCTTTATGCATACCAAATATTACTTGACAACATTACTATAAATATTTTGAAAAACAGGGCAGCTAGTACTTACATCTTGGTAGTTCTTGAGGTGCTCAGTACCCTGAGTTTGCTGTGGTCCGATATTCATTGGACCCTCATTTGGATCAGTTCCGACCTTCTTCATAGCATTTCTGGCAGATTCTTTCTTATGCAGGGGTATCCTTTGAAAATTTGGAGTGGTTAAAACTTAAGTATGTTCTTGTGAACTTAAGATTATTCTTTTACAACCTGAAGTTTTCTTTATTCTACATTTGATATCTGTTTTTGTAATCCTGAAGTTGTTGCAGGATTTTGACCCCTTGATTGTGGTTATTTATGTTACCTATATCTCTTTAGCTACAAAATGTAGCTCAGGCATGATGGATATTGTAAAATCTGCTTCGCATGTTAGTGGCCAAAGCAAGAGCTAAAGCCTCTTAGGTGATAACACTAGGTGACATTGCTGTCCATCAATGAAGAGTTTACTGTTTAAGGCTATCTCTGAATAGCATGAGTGATGCCTGTGTATTACTGACTGCCTGATGGGCTCAAAAGCACAAAAGTTTGTTAGATAATCTCTGCAGTTTTAACAATTTTTCATGCATTTTAGAAATAGTAGGTTTATTCACATGAAAATGTGCAACTGTTGGTTCCAGAGTATATGTGTAAGAGCTTTGAGAATGAAATGTTTCAAAAAATAGCCATAGACTCAATTATACAGTTTCAAAACATTAATCCTCCAACTTTGCATTAATTGATCCTTTAGTATTTTTATAACCAGTTCCAAAAGTAACAAAGTGATTGTAGAGAATACATTGTGTTACAATACAACAGTTACAAATATATATATGAAATGAGACCTTGCAACTGCCGCTCACTCGAAATATTCCAATCAATCAGATTTAATTATGATATTCAGTTCTTGTGATACATTTGCAAAAGGCAATTACTTGAGATGCTATTTTGAACATATATTTATTAGTGTCATGGAAACTGATGCATTAGGTTTACCATGAGATGATAGATGTGAATTCCTTTAACATGAATTAAGTGAACAATAATTATAATAAGTATTCAGATGTATTGTTATTAACGTATGAATTCGCACATGCCTGTTGGAAGGGAGAGAAGGGGGGAGCATCATCTTTCGATACAAAATGGAGAACCATGATTTTTGTGAAAGAACCAGAGTAAGATGATAATGGACCAAGAGTATCTTGCTTTTACAGTTATGCATAAATATTCATGATGTACTTGACTGTTATTTTGTACTAATTATTTGTCATGTAGCATTATTTTGGAATTCAAATGGTTGGAATTGTTGCTGAAAAATAACCATTTTTCCCACCTCTATTGCAGAATGTTTAGAAAAGACTACTTACATTCCCAAAAGACTACTATGTGCTAATACAGTTACTTTATCCTTGAAATGAGCCCTTGTCTCAGTAAATAAAACTTTATCCCAAAGGCTATAAAATAGAAAATAAATGTAATAATTTTGTATAATTCCCATCTTAATGCAAATAGGAAATGAATAAAAATAACAAAGTTGCAGTGAGTAGAAAGAATACTGTATTGTTGCCTGGAGTTAACTTCTGTAAGCAGGTTATATAGGATAACTGCATTATTAACACATGGAAGTATATAAATGTTGTCATTAGGGAGGGGTGAACATAACTTCAGTGCAATACCTATGTTTTACCATTGAGTCAGAAGTTTATGTATTGTAGAACCTACATTACTTATACTTCCACCAGAGTAAAGCTACAAAGATTATTGAAGAATAATTGAATTGAATTTATTATCTTCCATTAATCACATACACATGATATAGACATTGTCAAGATATGTATTAAAATGTGCTCATGAAAGAAATGAATGTATATACTGGAGGTTGGTTTGCAAAAGGTCAAACAGTTTGAAATGTATAATTGAAGAAAGGTATTCTTGACAAGAAGTGAAGTGTTAAAATTAAGAGATTTGAGAATTGTAATTGTCATATGACATTCATCAACACTGTACTGTGGCACTAAAAACTAATTTATATTTTGAAGATCCAAACTGAACTCAGAAGTATAAGTTATGAGCCTTTGCAAGGTATTAAGATTGGTATAGTTTGCTGTCATACTTACCTGACAAGACCATAGCAGACAGCTGCAAGGAGCAGCACCAGGAAGCTGAGGCGGAACATGTTGCTTGGCGTTGTACACCCACAGTGCTGATCCATCACATCTTCTCCCTTATATACTACATCCCACAGTTTCATGCCTAACTGGCATTAACACCAGGATGTCCTTTGTTCCATTGAGACAAAACATCTGACAGATGCAACCAGAGACGTTTTGGCAATCAAGACAAAAGAGATTTAAAACTATTGCTGGTTCCTTGAGTGTTCTCAAAGTAACACTTTCTTGTCCTACATTAACTGTATTGTGTTAGGTGCAGTCGAAAGATCTCATTTGTTACTCTTCTATTTCATTTTGGTAAAGGTCACTAACTGAGAAACAACTTTATTTGATAAATCTTTTATTATATGTTACTGTATTTTTAATCTATTTACATATATCTAGTAGGTGTTTTCCACCAAAAACTTAAGGTCCATGTGTACTTGTCTCACCTTTATATGTCTGTGCAAAAATGAAAAGTCATATGAATACTAAGCTTGGTATTTAAGTTCAGTACCTTCCAAATATGCAACACAAAGACTTTCAAGAAAATCTTCCCACCCCGAACTACCCTTTACATGGAAAAATTTTCAATTATTTTGATTTTCTCAAAAATGGCTGTAATGATTTTCATTCAAATACCTTATGTTTAAGATCTTTACATGACAAATAAAATATATATCTTGAATTTTCTGGAATAGTCTATGAAGTCATTCACTTTGGAAGGAATTTTGTATAATTTTATATAACTTTTAAAGCATAAGAAACTTCACAAAACATGTAAATCTATTTAAAACACGCAGTTTATTTCCAATAACTGTGAATCAGCCATTTCTGGGTTATCTGTTATTATTGGTTTCAATTTTTCAATACTTTTGTCATTTCTTTTAAGTGCTGTCAATATTCAGTTGTTTCTCATGTCATGAAAAGAGTATAGAATTTAAAAACTGGCATATAGAAACCCACTTTTAAACATTTGACTATCACTTTGGTTTTCTCCCCTTGTTAAAGATCTGGTTATCACGTTAGATCTACAACAAAATATGTAGCATAACCATTTCTGCAAATTTTTGTCTTGGTTATCAAGAAGTAGATAGAAGAAAAAGCTTTTGTAGGAATAGTTTGTAGAAAAGTGGGTAGAGAAAATCATATGAATTTAATTCATTAGTGGGGGATGGTTTTTTTCCCCTAACTGTTAAAACATTGCCAAAATTTGTAGTTTTCTATTACTTACATACAGCTGCTGAGAATGGACGTAAGGGCTCCCAAAACATCCTCCAAAGCCAAACTAAGTAAGCAAAGCAATGTCACCAATGGAAGTCTTTCACAACCTCATAAGATCTTCACTGTTATTAATGTTTCTTATTTTAAATTACGTATTCTATTGATCCAGTTAATTGTACAGGTACAAAAGTACAGTCAGTGCTGGACAAGTCATATTGAGAAACAATAAAATCAAAATGAAGGAGAAGATCCAGTTGCTATGCTCTAGGGTCTCTGTGGACATGACGAAGCAGGTGGTTACAGGGATGAGACCTAGAAGGCTAACTGTCCACCACACCTCGATCTAAGACTTATCCACTAACAGATCCGTTGTGATATGACCCTGTAGTTAAAGCAATGTAAAATAAATAGAATAATAAAAAAAAAAATATACCTGCTATTAGTGATGGGACAATATCAATATTTCTCAATACTTGACACCAATACACATTTTTGAGCATCAATACTTGATACTCACTTTATAAAAAGCTGTAAAGACAATAGCTTGTTCACGAAATAATGTTCATATTGGAGTTTTCTGTGTATAAATATATGTAACCAATTGTATTTATGCTCATTCCGAAATTGTTCCTGTTTGACATTCTCCAATTGGCAGCAATAGTTTTTTTATTATTATTATTATTATTATTATTATTATTATTATTATTATTATTATTATTATTATTATTATTTATTGTTGTTGGTTTTTTTTTCTTCAGTGCTTCCCTTTTTATGCAACTATATTTTGTGCTGAAAACTTTCTTTTAAAGCGTATTCTATCCATAGAAAAAAAAAATCTGATGTGTGCACTCACATGACTTTCTCTACTCTTGTACAAACTATTTCTACAAACGCTTATTCTCCATATGCTTCATGTTAATCGAGATGTTAATCTTATTGCTAATTTTCTTGTAGATGCAAGAGGAATATGGTAGGTTTTAAGTGATAGTCAAATCTTTTAAGCCCTGGTTGCTATGTGGAGCATTCCATTCTCTTTGCATGTCCAAGACATAAAAAAAATGAATAACGAATTTGAGAAAAAGTATAGTATTGGAAAATTTAAGGGGATAACAAGCAATATCTGAAAATGGTTCACCCAACAAAAAAAATGTATATCACATAAATTGTGTATTTCAATGCGATCTAGATTTTTTGTGTAGTAAAATTTTGTCTGTCTCTTATGGTTTACCAGTTATGCAAAAGTTGTTCACAATGAAGAATACTTTTGGAGACATTCCCAGAAAATTCGAGATATACATGAAAATATCTTAAACATATGATATTTTAATCAAAATCATTAGAGCCATTTTTGAGAAAATTAAAATTTTCGAAAAATGTTCCATGTAAAGGGTAATCGGGGGGCGGGATTTTCTTGAAAACATTCGTGTCGCATCTCTGGAAGATACTGAACCTAAATACCAAGTTTGGTGTTTATCCGACTGTTTGTTTCTGAGTTATGCTGTTCATAGACACACGACAGACACACAGACACACACACGGACATGTTTCCAAAAATGCTTTTTTTGGATTCAGGGGTCTCAAAACATGTATTTCTGGTGAAATCTCAGTATCAAATTTTTGGGTGGAATACAATACTTCCCCTACTTACTATATGTAGTAGAGAAAGTAAAAATATTAGCAATTCTGCTTTATTCTGCAGTCTTGAAAATACTATAAACTATACATATTTTACATGAAGCTCAACTAAAAATGTGTGTGTGTGTGTGTGTGTGTGTGTGTGTGTGTGTGTGTGTGTGTGCGTGCGTGCGCATGCGTGCGTTTGTTACACCATTCTACCACTATTGACAACTATCACATATATGTATTTTTTTCATCCACTAATAAGTAATTAGCCATATAACACTCAGAAACATGGTAGGTTTCTGGATTAATCCTCTCTGCTACCCACCCATATACAATAGCATATACATGTTTAATTCAAAGGTTTGACTTCCATAAAATCAAACTAACAGATGGAAAGAATTTCCATGTGCTGTATTATCTAACATCTTAAGCTCTGATTTGTTTCTCTTGGATACAAAACTTTTGATCACCAAAGTAGGTAAATTTAATGGTTGAGAGTGAGTCACCAGGCCAGGCTATTGCAGAAATGTAGTTTAGCTAAATCAGCTTCATTCACAATCGGTTAATGCTGCATGTTACATGAATACCTCTACTTCTTCCTCCATTGTTTTGAAAGTTTTCATTTTGACACACAAGACTATGGAACGTTACATTGATTCACCCACAGGAAATGCAGTCAAGTTCTATCAAGAACTGTAAGTCCAGTAACCCTTGGGATATGTGCGAGGTAATAACGTGAAGTCTCTACTCCTTTCATTCCCTATCTACCACAAAGTTGAACACAGCAACTTTAAATAATGCAAAACTTAAAAATTTAAAAGTATTCAAAGTATATCTCCAACAATTAGACATGCTTCAATACCACTGAGTACCGAGAGCATCGAGGTATTGATGGTATCGAAGTCCCGTCCCTACTTACTATGATATATACAAGAAACAAGCATATAAGAATATCTATAGTGGTACACAAGTAGAAAACCAGTTATCTACAATCATTTAGTAGGAAATTTTGGACTAAGCATTAGTTAATCAGATGTGTCTTTAGGGATAGTTTAAATCTTTAAGAATTTTGGAAGATTGTTGTATAGCTTTATACCAGAGTGTAGTATGCCATTTTAGAACAGAAAATAAATTAAGTTTTATTTATGGGCCCTTTAACTACTATGATTCTTAGCATCTCATTCTATATTGGGCATGAAAGACCAAAGATTTTGCTTAGAGACCTTTTAATCGGGCTTAAGGTTCTTTTATGTGCCATAAATCTATGACACGGGACCACTGGCTTTACTCCTCTTCCAAAGGAAGTCATACTAAGGATTTTTATGCCCGAAAAAATCCATCTGCTGGGTTTGAATCCGTGACCTCGGGATTTAGAGGCTAGCATGGTACCCCTAGACCACGGAGGATGACTATTGAACAGGGAGGTATTATATGTATGAACATGCAGATTTGTGTTTTGTCATTATTATGTTGATGCACTGTCTCATTCTTTATAAAGGCTGAATCCGCATTGTTGATAGGTTTATGGGTAAACATTATTATTTTAAATTTATAGATGCAAAGGATGCTAATTTCTAAAAAGTGGTTTACATGATGCTTGCTCCAACTATGACTCAGATTATTTTCTTTTGCATTATTGTATTTTTGTATTTTATTGTGCTAAGAGTTTTACAAATTTGATTGTCTACTGCACTTTGACCCTGGTCACTCATTCAGTAGACAATCACTACAGTTTATTTACATTTTACAATTTCATGTCAATAAATTATCTTGCTCTTTTTTCTTTTTTTTTTTTTTTTTTTTTTTTCATGTCCCATTTCCACTTGTTTTTCACTTTTCATTTATTGATTACTTAACCATCACACATTCACCATAGTTTTCCATTCAAAGTAAGATGCACTACCTCTTACTTTTCTCTTTCCACTGTCCAAAGCCATTTATTTTTTACTTTACACAAAACTGTCCAATGCTTCTAGCGTCCTTGTATATCATTTCAATCATAAGTGTATTTCTATCCCCCTTCAACCACTTCTTATTAAAAAATTCTTTTCTCCAATTTTCTGTTCCTTGGCACTTAATTACTATGTGTTCAATGTCTTCATTACCACCTCACATCGGACATTGGTTCTGAGGAATACCCTGTCTTAGCCCTTTTAGCCTCCATGCTCCAGTTCTTACCAATGCAATAGATTCTCTCTCTTCTTTATTTACTATGTCTATATATTTTTCCCTACCCCATGTATTTTTCATTGGCCTATAACAAACTAATGAGCTCTTTTCGGCAATCTCACTGAACATGATTTGTATTTCTATATCTTCCAGTCTTTTCCTCGTCTTTTTCCAAATATTTTTCATGTTATTTTCTCTCCTTCTCCATATATCTCCTAACCCATTTTTCTCCAAAATATTCCGTAATTTACTTACCCATCCATCATTCATTAAGCTATTCTCTTGGTATTCAATACATTGTCTTAACACATTACTTTTTCCTAGATTTAAAGTTCTGAACCAAAATTTCAAAGCTCTTTCCATTATCTTCCCCTTAGTTGGCACCCTGCCCATCTTTAATTGTGCTACCTGTCTTACAATTGACTTTGGTAACCCTAGTATTTCTCTACAAAACATCCTGTGCACCACATCTATACTTTCCCATCCTCTATCTAATCCCCATATTTCTATACCATACATCATTTTTGCCTCCACAACCATCTCATAAACTTTTTCCAGCCATTTAACATTTATATTAGGTAGTTTATATTTGTAGCTTCTAATTGCTGTCATCGCCCCTTTACCTTTTGCCAATGCAAACTTCTTTTGTTTCTCCCATTTATTACCTCCATCTATTTTTACTCCTAAATAGATACAGTCACGCACTACCTTGTAATCTTTATTCTCTCCCTTCCACTTTTCATATTTGCTTAATTTTCCCCCCTTTTTGTAAACCACAATCTGTGTTTTCTCTTGATTCACTTTTAACCTCCATTCTTTACAATATACATCAATTGCTTGTAATGATTGTTTTAAACCACTTACTGTAATAGATCCTACCACTAGGTCATCTGCAAAAAGAAGTCCTGGAATTTGGATGTTGTTAATTACTGGTGCACAGTTATTATTCCTTCCAATTTCTAGTAAGACATCATCTATGTATAAATTAAATAAAACTGGGCTTAACTTACATCCTTGCCTAAGGCCTTTCTTTTGTGGATGTTGCATTATAAAGCATGCCTTTCTCCCAGCTGATTCCCCCCAGAATATTATGCCATGCTTCAACAAAGAGTGGACATATGCAAAATAGGCAGTCCTGATAGCATGAAACTTAACACTCTACTTTTTGTGTGCTACACTTTTCATGTATACTACATTTATACACCAATTCTGACTGTTTATCCTACTCTACTTTCAGCAATGTGAACTCTTCTATCAGAGGGTAATCTCTGTTCTTACTTCTTGTTTTAATCTTTACTTGTGTCACTGAATTCTTCCTGTAACCTTCACTTTGACCAGAGGCACAGTACAGAGGGGATTAAATTATTTATTCAGGGACTCCTTATATTAAGGAGAGCTCCTCAGATAAAATAAAAGCAAACTTAACCAAATGTATTAAACCTTCAGTATTTAAGCATTAGGAGTAGAATTTGGGACACATTTGCCTCACTCACTCTTCAATTTATACAGGACAGTTTGAGAAGCTTTTGCTTCCATAATCAGCTGTACGTCGACTCATGGAAAGCTGATGATGAAAGCGAAAGCTTCTGAAACTGTCCTGTATAAATTACAGAGTAAGTGAAGCAAACATGTCCCAAATTAGACTCCTAATGCTTAAATACTGAATTTTGCCTTCACTGTTACAAAACTTCTAAGTGTTAAACCTTACTTTTTATAGCAACACATTAAAGTTTGTCACCGACAGACTTTTATTTTTCCTGATGATAAGCAACCCTTCATTCAAAGCAATATGTGCAAGAGAATGCCTATTGTTGCCCAAATGCAAGTTTAAATTATTGATTTTTTGTTTATTTGGTAAAGTGCTAAGAAAAAATTACAACTGGCTTGGTCCTGGCTACTCATTCAGTAGACAACTACTACAGTTCTTGCCAATGTAATAATTGAATATTATTAACACAATTAAATAGTCTTTCTCTCCCTTCATGGTCTATTTCCACTTATGTTTTACATTATATAAATACTGATTCACATTCTTGCTTTCTTCTCTCTAAATATTCTCTTCAAAACTGATCTTCTGGTCCCCCCTCCCCCGCAAACCACTTATGATTAATAAAATCTCTCCAGTTTTTAGTTCCTTTACAATTAAACATTATGTGCTCTAGGTCTTACTCCCCTCCGCATAATGGACTCTCCTGCTGTATAAAACCATTTCTTTGACATTTTAACTTTCACACTCTAGTTCTTGCCCATGCTATGCCCTCTATTTCCTCCTTGTTTAAATTATCAGCATATTAAAAAGGCAGTAAACATTAAGATATTACAGACATTTTATTATACAAACTCTCACTCACTTTTGCATTATCATATAGTTTCCTGTGGATACTCCAATCTAGCAAAAGTAATATTTACAATTCAAAAAAGAGCCATTCATCTAATTATGAATATAAATTATAGAACAAGCTGGAGGGAATTTTTCAAGAAACTAAAAATACTACCATTGTCCTGTGTACATATTTTTGAATTGCATTAAAGCCAATCTGCATCAGTTCAGTACAGTATCCCAGGTATACTCACATAACACATGTAACAAAAAAAATCTGATTTGTTACACTCACATGACTTTCTCTACTCTTGTACAAACTATTTTTACAAATGCATATTCTCCATATGCTTCATGTTTATCAAGATGTTAATCTTATTGCTAATTTTCTTGTAGATGCAAGGGGAATTGCTAGGCTTTAAGCGATAGTCAAATGTTTTAAGAGCTGGTTGCTATGTGGAGTATTCCATTCTCTTTGCATTACCAGGACAAAAAAAATGAATAACGAGTTTGAGAAAAAGTATAAGTATTGGAAAATTTAAGGGAATAACAAGCAATATCTCGAAAGTGGTTCACTCAACAAACAAAATGTATATAACATAAATTGTTCTATCTTTTATGGTTTACCAGTTATGCAAAAGTCGTTCACAATGAACACTTTTGGAGACATTCCCAGAAAATTCCAGATATACATTTCATTTGTCATAAAAATATCTTAAACATGTGATATTTTAATCAAAATCGTTAGAGCCATTTTTGAGAAAATTAAAATTTTCAAAAAATGTTTCATGTGAAGGGTAGTCTGGGGTGGGGGGATTTCCTTGAGAATCTTCGTGTCGCATCTCTGGAAGATACTGAACCTAAATACCAAGTTTGGTGTTTAACCGACTATTCGTTTCTGAGTTATGCTGTTCACAGACACGCAGACACACACACGGACATGTTTCCAAAAATGCATTTTTTGGATTCAGGAGTCTCAAAACATGTATTTCCGGTGAAACCTCGGTATCGAATTTTTGGTCGAATACAATACTTCCCCTACTTACTATACATAGTAAAGAAAGTAATAATTTACATAGACATATGCGTAGATCAAACTTTTTGAAGAAAGCTTTATACACACTGGATTAATAATTCACAATAAATTACCCCTAACCTTTAGAAACAGTGAAGTCAAAAGCTTTAAGATTCAACTGAAAAGATTTCTGCTATAGCATTGCTTTTATACACTGAAAGAATTTATGGAAAACTGCAATATGTTGTAGACACTAATTCCAACACTGTGTACTTAAGATATTTAATTCAGTAACTGATGGATGTTGTAAACATTGCCTAATATTGTAACTCTTTTATATAAGGAATATTTTGTATCTAGTCTGTTTACAATATAATTGTTGATTTGGCAGCTTTAAGCCTGCATCTTATATTGTAAATATTTTATTTGACATGTGGATCATTCCATGCAAATAAGCATGGTTAAAACCATGACACCTTGTAATCGAAAATATTTTACAATATTATTTTCCATGTTATCCACATACACCATATAGAGTATGAAAATAATATTGTATATGGTATGGAAATTATGGGCATATGACGTTTGTGGTTGTCTGAAAACATGCATCTGTGCTTTAACATAAATGATTCTTAAGTTTATGAAAAGGGTAGATATCAAGTGTCATTATGCACTAAATATTAACTTTACATTGTTTATTTTCTGTTGAAAGTAATGCACATCCATAATTTAAAATATTGTAACTTGAAAGTCCAACCTTCTAATTGATAAAATGGATGAAATTTTAAAATTAAATAGAAATAAACATATTCTTTAAACTAAACTTTTCATCACAGAATCTCAAAAGGAACTCAAGTCATAAAATATAAATAACTCAGCTGAAACCAAGGCACATAATCCAGAACCTGGCACTGTTATTCTGTTGCCCCTTGACAAGATAAATTGAGTTTTATTTATGGACGCTCTTTAACTACTATGGTTCTTAGCGTCCCATTCTATATTGGGCGTGAAAGATTGATAATTTTACTCAGAGGCCTCTTTATCAGGTTTGAGGTTCTTTTACATGCCGTAAATCTACGACACGGGACCACCGGCTTTACTTACCTTCCGAAGGAAGCTATGCTAAGGATTTTTACGCCTGAAAAAATCCATCGCTCTCCGCTAGGTTTGAACCCACGACCTCGGGAACTAGATGGCTAGCATGGTAACCACTACACCACGGAGGACGATCCGTGACAAGATCTCAGTGAAATTAGGAAGATAACTTCTTGTGGGATTTCACATGAACCAGAAAATGTTTTTACGGCTTCTTCTTCAATTGATCCCCCCCCCCATCTGCATTTGTTTCTTCCACATAAGTCATTTTATATACCTTCATATGACAGCAATCACATCACATTATCATATCACCTGCAACTAAATTAGGTAATTTACTTCATATTCCTTCCATCACATTTCTCTTTCCTATTTGTTTAGTGTGCTTCTAAAGATCAAAAGGATTCCAACACTATAAAGTATTAAGCTTTTTCACTATTTCATACATTTTGAAACACTTCAATACAATACAATGCCCACTGAGGATTTAGTTTAGACTGTTGGTACAATCATCAATATCCACTACAGAGGCACATGATATTCAATACTGATTCCCAACTAGGAGAAAAGCTGTGAGAGGAATTTGCAGGCTCTTGTAGGCATCAAGTGTGCACCACTAGACTTTTCCTACACCCAGAGGTGTTAAATATTGCGTAGGAGCTAGGAATTGGAAAGAATGACTGCCACATATGTTAACAATTTATTATAAAGTTTTGCATTTGTTAACAATCCCATCATCAGCTTGCTTTAACATTTTAAAGGTTTTCTGAATTACAAATAATATGCCCGGAGAGATCAACGTAATATACTCTTTCACCTTTTTACAGTTTAAGTTGCCCTACAAATGAGAGAATATTTCTGAAACAGTGAATAATACAATGTAATGTTACACGAATTGAAAAATATGAATACTTCTCCCGTAAATATGAATTTAGAAACACCAAGAGTGAAAAGGTTAAATTTTGCAGCTTACCAAACAGTTGAAAATAATTTAGAAAAGCGAACAGGTTACTCTTGGTGGTTTACACCAAATCTTGCTGTCACAAAATCAGAACACAAGTCTGGGTGCTATCCACTCGGTCCCTGGCTGAAGAGTGCCTCTGCTGCCTCTCCAGGAGTTGCTGAAGTTGACCACGAGCATGATGGTGCTGCCATCAGTGGTGTGAAGCAAACCAGCCAATGGTAACTCTGCACAATGGTTTGAGTTGTGGAATGATAAATTATGTCATGCATAATGGCATCTTTCTCGAAGCTTTGGATATTAACTGTTTCTCTCGATGACCCACGTCATCATTTCCGAAGCATTGGGCCGTTCTTGAGCTGGTTGCATAAGTCATTACCAAGGGGGAGGGGGAAAATGGCACAAGTGATATGCACTTGTGTACAGCTATCCATGAATATCTTCCATCCATTGCATCACATTGCATTCAGTTTTCAACCTAAAGTGCAAATCATCCTTATTTTTATAATTTAATAACTATGACAGTTCGACTGGTTCCATCGTGTTATTTCAATGCTAGCATTGGCATATGTTTATCTTGTAGAAAATAAAATATCAATTGGTAAAGAGGGTTGGATTTGAAAATGTAAATAATTATTTGTTTCAACATTACTTTTCACCCTTATCCTAAAATATTATTTTTAGTAATCCATAGTAGGTTTTAAATATACACATTTCTCTTTAGAATCATATAATTATTTTATTTTTTCAGAAGATCTGTAACTTCATTATAAATTTTTGTTTTGGAATAAGCATGGCAATGCCCACAAACTTCCCCCCCCCTCCTGAACTTCACTGCAGCTAAACCACTGATGTTACAATTTTTATATTATATATTTGAACTTTTCTTTATGATGCTGTTAATGTACCAAAATTCAAAATGAATTGTGTACTTTGCTGACAAAAATTTAAAGATTTGTATGGAATGACCCATGTACAATAAATAACAAGTATATTGTCTTCAAAGGCAGAAAATAAAATGAATGAATGAATTTTTACTTTCTTTACTACTTAGCTATACTTTTGATACCAAGATTTCTCTGAAAATACACGTTTTGAGGCTCCCTGAATTCCCCAAAAAAAGCATTTTTAGAAAAATGTGTTCACGTGCACCTGCCCACAGTGTGTTGGTATTTAAGTTCAACACCTTCCAAAGATGCAACACAAAGATTTTCAAAAAAATCCTCCCACCCCAAACTACACTTTACATTTGTCATATTTTATTTTCTCAAAAGTGGCTCTAATGATCTTGATTAAAATGACATATATCTTGATACATATCTTGAATTTGCCTGTGAAGTCCTCTTCATTCTGAATAATTTTTGTATAATTGGTAAACCATAGGAGATAGACAAAATCTACTAATAAAAAATTATATCTCATTAAACCCCAAAATTTATGTCAAATAACATTTTTTGTGACATTAACCATTTCCAAGGTATTTCTTGTTATTGGTTTGGATTTTCAAGTACCTACTTACACTTTAAGTGGTAACTATTCGTTTTTTTCTCGTGGTTCTGCAAGAAACATAGAATTTCAAAGCCGTTACATAGCAAACTGCATTTCAGAATTGTTATAGTCAATTGTATTCTCCTTAAAGTCCCCAGAATCCCCAAAAAGTATTTTGAGTAAAAGGTTCATCCCTCTGTCAAACTCAAAAACGAAAGGTTTGGTGAAATACCAAACTTTTTATTTACATTCAGCATCTTCCAAGGATGCAATACAAAAATTTTCAAGATTATTCCCCACCCCATACTACCTTTGCAAGAAATATCTATTGGGTTCAAACTCAGTGGAGCGTGATGGATTTTTTCAGGTGTAAAAATCCTTAGCAAGACTTCCTTTGGATGGGAAGTAAAGCCGGTGGTCCTGTGTCGTAGATTTACGGCACATAAAAGAACCTCAAGCCTGATAAAGAGGCCTCTGAGAAAAATTTCCAGTCTTGCCCAATATAGAATGGGGTGCTAAGAACCATAATAGTTAAAGAACATTCATAAATAAACAAACTCAATTTTCAAGGAATATTTGTTGTAATTTTTTTTTATTATTTTCTCAAAAATTGGTCAAACAAATCTGATTAAAATACAGTATGTTTAAGATATTTATATGAAAAATAAAATTTATATCTTCAATTTTTTGGAAATAGCCTATGAAGTTCTCTTCAGATGGAAGGAATTTTGTATAAACTTGTATAACGGTAATTATACTACACAAAAAATGTAGATTTCTTTAAAACATGCAATTTATTTCCAATAACTTTTTTTTGTGGCAGCCATTTCGAAGATACCCATTATTAATGGTTCGAATTGTTGAATACTTAGCCATCTTTTAAAGTCCTGTCAATTTTCAGTCATTTCTCACAATTTTATGGAAACAGTATGGAATTTTAAGGCCAGCATATAGTGTCCAGTCTAAAACATTTGACTATCACTATTCCCTTTGTATCTATAATGAAATGTGTAAAGCACCTATTTCCAGAAAGGTTTATCTCAATTAAAATGAAGTAGATAGGAAAATAAACTTTTGTAAGAATAATTTGTATACCTCTAATTAATAGTAGAGGATAAAGAAAGTTATATGAATGTAACACATCAGATTTTTTAAACCAGATTTCTATTTTATTGCAGTTTCCAAACATTTTACTAAACATTTCAGATTTGTATTTATATTTCCACATAGTGATAATTCCTTTATCACTTTCAGTCACTTATCTACATTACCCCTTGTCTTGTACACATAAATCGCAAGTACATTGCAGTTGATTATAAATGTTGCAGGGTAAATTTTGACATTTTAAAGGATATTCATTATATAGGAAGGGTTATAGAGGTTATATATCTTTAAACTATAAACAGCAGTACCCCAAAAAATTCTTAATAATCTTTGGTACATCTCCAAGCATTTTGCAACATTACATCACCGAAGCACGCGCCACACCACATGTCAGCTAAAATGAAATAAACACCTTCATGCTTTGCTAAATGCTTGCATACACCAGCCACTCTCACTTGGGAAAGAGGAGTGACAGCATTTATGAAGAGTTTACCCATACTTACACTGATGTTCAACTACAGAGCCTTCATAAAGATACATAGCCGAATTAACATGAATTTTCTTAGCACTGGGAAGCATGCTGTTTGCTTGTGGTATCAGATATTCACAACCTTTTAAATTCAAGTACATAGATTTCTCATGCAAATTATAACAACAATAACCACATATCTTTGTCATAGAAGATGGTGAGGCAGTATTTTAATACCTGAATAATTTCAATTGTATTTTATAATAAGTAAATTCAATAACAGCCCGTCTTGAAACAATATGTATGTAATAATTATTTTTAAATGTATGTAACAGTCATTGAAAATGCTTATTTTTATTGTAAAAACATGTTTAATAATGTTATGTGAATGCATTACATACTTTAATAATGCAAGAGCTGTGAGAATAATAAGTTTTAAGTTGCTAACAATGAGGTAATAATGAGATAACCTTGATGAGTTTGAGAGTTTGAAAGCTACTAGTCATGATTAGAGCAACAATAATGTAAATTCAGTAACAGTTTAAAATTAGCCAATCAACAGCAAAGAAAAGCTTTAAGCCAAATGCAGATATTCTATTGGGCTAGAATTAGCCAATCAGAGACTTGAAATACCGAAGCTTACAGGTTTAACAGTTGAAATAATATTCAGTTGCTGGCAAACCTTGGTAGTGACCAGATGGAAGATGTTTTCTCTACAGAAATATTACGTGTGAATCGTAAAATATGTCTATGCATTAGCTAAGTGAAAGTAATAAAGAATCTCACAGCTCTTAAAAAGTGTAGTGCTTTATTAAAATGTGCAAGGATTAATAAAAGAAGTGAATTTAAAAGCATAAATTCTGTGTATGTCTACAATTATTGTCGTACCACACCTTGCCTAAGAGAAACATTACTGATGCAGCCGAGGCAAATTTAAATATAAATAATATATAGAAGTAGTTTTAATAACAAAGTTAAATATTATAGTGTAAAACTTGAAGTGTAATAACAAAAACACATCTTAAAATCAGCTTCTCGTACGTAGCAGCATATTGCGTAACAACAGTAACTATTATGTAATCAACAACTTCAAACTGATGCCCAAAGCATGTTGTAAACTTCTTAAATAAAGTAACTCCAAGAACAATACTTCAAGTTAGGTTCCCAAGCGAGAAGTTAATAATTTACGTAAAACTAATACATAACAGCACATCTACTACAAGTTGGCTTACCAAGCGTGTGGCTAACAACAACAGTAAAACTTCAACAGTTGAAGAACATAACTTCTTCAAGTTGGCGCCCATACGTGGGGCAGTTAAATTAAAATAAAGCAACTAAATACCTACTTTCTCAATGGTAATAACATTCTTATGCCACCTTATCTCTCACACCTTTTAACAAAACTTGCATTAACATGTTAATTCTTCATAGCCATGTAAATAAAACCATGTAATTAATAGAGCAATCATTAACATTACCCAACACCCAATTGTAGAAATTAACCCAACTCACATTATTGCACGGTTGCAATTCCTGAACTACAGTTAACTTATATTTTAGTTTTAAAAGTTTAGTGGAATTCCAACCGAGGTTGGCAAAACTTCATATTCCTGTGCATACTTTCTCAGAGATTTCTTTTGACTTTGTTCTGATTTTTCTTGATATCATTGAGCTTTTCCTCTGTGAGAACATTGTGAGTTACTTTAGGTTTCTTATCAAGAATAGATTTTTCCTAAATCTATTCACAAGATTACAAACCATTTCTCTATGAGGTGCATGAACAGTAGGGAATCTGTCTGTAAATCACCATCCCACTTCTCTAAAAAGTTTATTGTAACATAGGAATCATACATGAAGGTTCTATATGCTAAAGTATATAGTTAAAGCTATGTTTATTGCCCTAGACTCAATTGAAAGTTTCGAGCGTTGTCAAGTACAAAGATAAAAACTTAAATTATAGTTTAGAAAATATACATGATTGTTTACACTTTATTGAAAGATGTATGCAGGCTCTTTCAAGCATTGTTAAGTACAAAGAAGAAAATCATTAACATTATACACAGGATTGTTTAAAAGAGTTTTTTTACACTCTGTTTGAATCTAATGCTTTCACATTTTACTTCAGTTGGTAGTCAGTTGTGCATATATAAACTAAATATAAAATGATCTTTGTTTATAGATTTTAAATTATAACTTTTTGGTGCAAGTCCAATTTACACCTTGTGTCGTGACCATGTATTTCACTATTTGTTTTAGGTTTGTGCAGTTCAGCCAGATTACTTTATATATGTACAAAGACACTACAGTAAACGGTTTTTCTCTTTTGAAGACTTCCTTACAGGACTCACATTTTCCCATTTTGAACATTGTTCTGGTACATTTCTTTTGGAGCACTAGAAGCCTCTGGATGAGGGTATTACTACAGCCACCCCATACTTCTATGCTATATTGGATGTGCAAGTAAATTAAGCCATAATATATGGATTTTGTGACATTATAACAGCACTAATACACTATAACACTATACATATATGTGATGCATATACGACAATGTATCAACCTCTGTACACAGACTTCGCTCAACTGATTAGTTGACACATGGAGAGGAGGGAAGGTGAGGCAGTATTTTAATACCCGAATAATATTAATTGTATTTTTATTACAATTAAATTCAATAACAGCCCACCTTGAAAACAATATGTATATAATTATTATTTAAATTGTATGTAAGTCATTGCAAATATTTTTATTGTAAACATATTTTATTAATGTTATATGAATACTTTATATACTCTAATAGTGCAAGAACTGTGAGAATAATATGTTTTAGGTTGTTAACAATGAGGTAATAATGTAATCTTGTGACAATAATGTGTTTAGAGTTTTGAAAAGTACTGGTCATGAAAAGATCGGTAATGACGTAGTTTCACTTACAGTTTTGAATTAGCCAATCAACAGCAAATAAAAGTTTTAGTTTGAATGCTTAAATTCTATTGAACTAGAATTAGCCAATAAGATACTGGCAATACCAAAGCTTTAAGGTTTTTACCATTGAGATCAGTCAGTCGCGGACCAGGTTTCATAGCGTGCAGATGGAAAAGTCACGAGCAAGATTTTATAGTAAATACATTAAGAATGTGTAAAGTTTCTCACAGTTTCTTTTATAAAGTGCAGTGTTTTATATATGTGCAAGTATAAAAAAATAAAAAGCAGTGAAATTTAAAAGTAATTCTGTGACGTCTTTAATTTTTGTCATACCACGACCTGAACAAGACCTTATGCCTCTATGGTTCGACTGAAGCAGCCGAGGCAGATTTAAATAATATTACATAAGCATAAAAATAGAAATCTACATCCAAAGCAACAAATTAAATACAAATTCTTCAAGTTTCTGCGTAAAAATTATATTATGCAACTTTACGTGGCATTACGTAACACAAGCATCATTATCTTCACTACTACAAAGCGTGGCGTCCCAAGCATCTAAAACCAACTCCATACGTGGGGCAAACGCACTAAAATAACCTTCTTCAAAGTGCATCTCCAAGCGTGGGACATCTTCATAAGTTTGAAGAACATAAATACTTCAAAGTGACGTCCATACGTGGGGCTTCTCACATAAAGAACATAACTACTTCAAAGGTGAAGAGGGAGTAGACCCAGTTAGAAACAGCGCAGTGCAGAGCAAGTCCTGTAACATGGCCACACATCGAAACAAAGGTTCTGCATTGATGACTGGAAAAAAAATTCTATGTAAGGTGTATGCTTTAAAGCAAAATAAATGTTCAAGTTTGATATTAATGTATGCTTTATTTGAGAAAAGTAAATGAAAATAGACATACATAAGTAATACAAGTCTATACTTGTTTTCAAGCATTAAACCAACCAAACTGGAAGTGATGTGAAACCATCATTGGGCACTTGCTGTAACTTGTGCTGCACGAACATCAACTCAAAGAGAATGTTTTGAGTCATGAAATTTTATTAGAAGCAATATAAATAAATTCAATGGTATTAAAACAGTGATTTCATCCATTTAGAAACCAAAATATTAAACAGAGATACAAAACCACATTTGTTCATTGCCACAGGCATCGAAACAGATCATCAGTGGTTTACCACATGGTTCCTTATGAAACTATCCACCTGGAATAATTAGGATAGTTTCATTTGAAGGAACTTATAGATGGATAGATATTTGAACCAGCAAACAACACTTTGCTCTGATAACACCCAAATAACTTTGTTCTTTTCATATTAATCAATGAGCATTGTCTTATACCTGAAAGTTTCATTCAAGATGTTTAGTTCATGAAGCTGTGAAATAACTTAATAAATTATGTAAATACAAATAAAATACACATGTATTGTTGCATAATGTAGCAAACATCTTCAAATTATCCTGCATATCTCCACTGTCCCCTTAACCACAAATCTCCTTTTGCTTAGTTGGTTCAAATCCTGAAAATAAGTAGGCATGTGTATCTCATCTGTCATCATAAGATTTGTTTGTTTTGTTGTTGTTAACAACTTTGCAGCACCTATATGCACCCATATAGTTTTGCTGATTCCATATTTATTTATTAATGTAGAATTTCCCAATGAGCTGACAACTCTAAAGAGGGACTGTCCTTTACGATGGGATATGGCGGCTAAGCTTCTATTGTAAATGGAAAACAAGCAAATTAAATTAACCAAAAAGTGTTGGAATCACACACGTGAAGCAATTAATAAAATACACTTGATGAAAGTGGAGTCAACCTAAACACTCTTACTAGCTTCACTCACCTATTTATTTTGCAGAAAATGTATTGTGAGCATAAAAGAGGTTGATGCCTAAATCATTTAATGCCTGTGTAGAGTAATGTTCAAGAAAACTCAATTCAATTCAATCTATTTTCATCCATAGTAACATGTACATGTTGTCGGAATATGTCAAAACATTATTGCAAGTATATACAATTAGGTTGTAAATTAAATACAGCATTTGAGAAAAAAATCCCCAAAATTGTACATATTAAGTAGTCCCCCAAATAAATTATTCTAAATTTGAATAGATTTCAAACAAATAACATCCATGAACATTTGTTTAGCATTTGTTAGCATTCTTTATTCAACACCTTCATTTGTTTTCTAACAATTTAAATAATAGCAACATAATATAATTTTGTTTCAGTAGGTTCACCAGAGTGGAGTTTGTATTTTGCAAGCCTATCTAAATGAGTATGTTACGTTGTGTGATAGGATGTTTTGTAAATCAAAAAAATTTTCAAAAGTTTCATTTGCTTTTAATGGTAGCTTTTGTATTGTTTTTATGAAGATATCTTAAGGGCTGTCCAGGAAAACATAGCATTTCTGGGCATATACCAATGGATATAAAATGTTTTTAAAAAGTCTCAATTTATGGCAATAAATTAACAATAAAGAAAAGCATAATTACTTTCTTCAGCCAAGTTGCACATGATTCAAAATATGTTTAACTCATTTAAGGCTTAATAAGTGCAATCAAATATATAGTCCCAGTAAGGAATCAAAACCTGGTAATATGTATGTCATGCACATACACAAACCTTTACACCACAAAGATACTGAATGAGAAGTGAATCTATACATGTTTTAACATGTTTTAGCTACTACACTAGGTTAAATAATGATCGTATTCTGCTTTTAATGACAACAAAAATTAAATAAAAAACTCTACTTCTTTCCTCCTTCTGAGTTTCAGTCAGCGACATACACAGGGTGAAAAACATTTATAACTAAAACACATGTGAACTTTCACTTGAGCTTGATATAATCAATCAGCCATAAATGAAGTCAGTGGCATACTACTTAAAAATTTCATATGGTGCTGGAGGATTTACCTTTAGCTAAAACTACTCTTCAAAACAAACAACCTTCATAGGAAACGTTTTTATTAATTCATACTGTTTCAAGAAGAAACACATACAAAAAGACAACACACCAGAAGCCCAGATATGCAGATAGCGATGTCATTCATATTGAGAAATGTCACAAAAAGAAAATTAAAATTAATTTTGGTAAAGGAAGCTCAGGTAGCCATGCAGCAGAAGCTGAAAGTAAAAGTTAACGTGTTGATTGTAAAGTGAACCTGTTGAATTTGCCATGTTGCAATATTGTGTAACAAAAAAAAAAAAAAAAATAATAATAATAATAATAATAATAATAATAATAATAATAATTTTCTCAAGAACAGAAAGCTTTATGGAAAAAGTTTATTAAAGAAAGACGCTCAATACAACGTGCTCTTTCATAGTTTAAAAGGATGATCATAGGTCACCTCCCATCCTGTATTTCGCTTGATGAACCTATTGTAATGTATCTCTTCTGTTAATAATTTTTGTATGATATTATCATTCTGTGTCTTTATGCAAATCCATTCTAGATCAGATTCTTAAATAAAAATACAAATATTTTTTATTTAAAGGTGAGTCGGAATTGTTACACTAACATCACTTAAGTTTACTCACTTAACATGTTTCGGGAAACGGTTGTTCCCATCCTCAGAAGTTAATTCGACTGGCCCGTGTTGTTGGTGTTTCCACTTTTTTTTTTTTTTTATTTAAAGGTGAGTCGGAATTGTTACACTAACATCACTTAAGTTTACTCACTTAACGTGTAACAATTCCGACTCACCTTTAAATAAATTCAATACACATCACTGTTTCTAGCTTCTTTTCATTACAATATCAACAAATATTTTTGTCTCAAATATTAATGCCATATTTTCAGAAATAAATGACTGTTACAGGTGATCTGGTTCAGTCTATATATTTGATTGCAGTATTTATTTTAGCTCGCAAAGCCTTGGTTTGGAAAACTTCAGCTGTAACTTCAGTTCAGAAGCATTCGACAGATTTTTTGGAGGCTCTTTATCTAAACTATCCCTGTTTTTATGCCAATTTCAACCAAATTTGAAATGTGTTGATAAATTTTATTCAAACTCTTGTGTATAAAACTTCACCTCCATACATGTAACTTCTAAACATTTTTATGAGTCTCTCCCTGTAAATTACCCTTAATTTTGAACCAATTTCAACCACATTTGAAACGTGTTGAAACTTTTTCCTCAAAGTCCTATATATAAAATTTCAAGTGTGTATCTGTGGAGTCTGGTGGATTGCTTCATGTAGACAGTGGGATAAATGGACTTGCTAATAAAGACTCCAAGTAACATATACACCTAATTATGGTAAATATGAACCCATATGAAACACTACTGAAATTCATTCATGGGGAAAGGAAAGAAAGGACTCCTATGAAAAATACAATTTGAGAGTTTCAATAAACATTTATTGCAAGTAATACACTTTGCTGCAACATTTCACAAATTACAGTTGTTAAACCTTCTCTGAAACTGTTGCATCCCATGTTATTATCTCTTAAGCAGCCTCAGCAAATCCAACGCGGTCCTTGGCAGCATCAAAGACGGTGTAATATTTTCCAATGAAAACATCTCCAAGGATCCACAAGGGTCCTGAGGGCATGTCCATTCCCATAAATCCAGAAATGCAAGCTTCCATTCCAAACAAACCTTTCACCTGCAAATGAAACAGGATTTTTAAACATTATCTGCTTCCATTCGTCTTTTAACATTCCATGTGAAATGTTTGAAGTCTTTGGCATTAAAATAAAGCAAATATTGCTATTTTAATATATGTTTTATCAATTGGTGTATCACAGCACACTTTAATGATGAACAAACTGTAATAATCATAAATGTTAAATTAAAGTCTGGACATAGAAAACAATACCATAATTTCAATTGTCTTTTTCACTTGTGATGGTTTATATGATTTTCTTACATTAACCTCATGAATGTTAATAAGTACATATGCTGTAGTGGTAGAAAAAGTATATACTAAACTCTCTTCTTTGGCATCATTGTCATTACTTTTTGCATTTTGCCACTTCTAGATTATTTATTTAACCTCAAATCATGGATGCACATGTAAAACGGAAAGGGGTTAAGTCTGAAATAATTAAAATGATATAGATATTAGTTTGAATTTTTCATGATTACCATGTAACATCTTTCTGAGTAGAGTGCTCAATATTTTGTGACAAAAGGTTGTAATTCTGTAGGTACCATGAAGACAAATTTAATCAGTGCCCTCCCAATTTCAGTCTTAACCCTGTGAATTATGTTTAGTAATATCATAATAATCCTAAGCACTATAATTTTCAATGTATTAAGTAATAATAATGCTGTTCAACAGTGTTTCAAAATATGTTCTGTAATGTTGCAAACATCTAAGTGTCTGGGGGAAGGTGGCACACTAACCATAAACCATCCCCCATTGCAGCACTCTACCCAGATTTCCTGTGTGGATAGAGGCAGAGAATGCAATAGCCATGCAGTGGGTCTTGACCAATCAGGCTGTTGTGCCATGGATTTAGTTGATACTAGCAAGATTGCACCCATCATTTTGATGGGCATTGTGGCTTAAAAGAATGATTTCCCTTAAATAGTTTATAAAATTCCCACATTCTTTGACTTTTACTAAATCTTGCCAAACAAATGTCTGCAAAGAATTAGCCATTTAGAACCTTTCTGAGGATTGATACAATGATTTCCCACAAGAAGTCCTGCAACGCATCATAACGACAAGCCTAGGTTTTTATATTTGTATTTGTAGCATATCTGTTTTATTCTGTGGTTAAGCCTTACACTGATGCATACTTCATACAGCCTTGTTTGCTCCGTGCTGAATGCTTTCTGTACGATTTGAGACTGTAAGCTCATTGTCTTATTTACATCTTATTAAGGGTATAGGGTACACAACAGAGGGGACATCTTGTGCATTGCGATCTATGGGAAATCTATTGCAGCTCCCACCCTCCAGAAGAAAGGGATGAAGTGAAGGTACTACAGGAGGCCACAGAGATGTGTAGAAGTCCCTAACAGTTCCTTGCTTGAAGACATAGCCCACTGCTGTAGTTGCCCAGAAAGGACGATGAAAGACCGTTCAACCAAGCAGCCTCTAAAATGATGGAAAGTAAATCATGGTAGATGAGAAGCCAACCTAGCATTCACCTACCAACTAGAGAAAACAACGATAAACCCAATGCCAAAGTGGGTGGTTGAGAGGAATCGAACCCAGACCTCCTGAATGTAAATCTTGCATGTAACCGTGGAGCCATCTCATTTGGTCTGCTGTGTGTTAATGCAAGATGGACAAACAGCATGCAGGATAGTAATTGCGCAGAGCACAAAGGGTGCAAATGCATTGTTCAGGAGATTAGACAGTATGTCTCAGAAAACAATGTTGTCACAAGAGAAGAAACCAAACAGTCGCAGAAGACAACTACATAACAACACAGTGCTCCAGCAGTGACATTGCCTCTCATTTGTTCTCATATCTATACTTTAGACTCTAGAGGGTAGAGAATGATTCTCTCTCCACCAGTCTGGAACCCTTAAGGTCAGAAGCCAACGTGCTAACCACTCGATCACAATAATCAGAGTTGTTTCTTTAATCCCTCTACCATTATGGACAGAATGGTTCCACCACATGCAGATGTCCTTCACTTATTATGGACAGTATGATTTCACACGTGGATCAAAGCAGTGTTATTTAAACAAAACGCTGTTCTGCAGTCCACTTGTGGACAATATCATTTGTTATACACCTAGTATAACAACTGAAGCAAGTTGTGAAGGAGTTTTACCCCTGTTAGTATAATGTTTCATGTGATTTTATGACTTTTGTGCATATGAATATTTTTTGCTCCTGCTGAGTTACATATTGCTAGACAAAATCCATTAGGAAAGAAGTTTGAGTCATGTGTGTCTCTTGTGATGCACCATTGTGTTTGGAGCCTTGTTTTAAAGTGTATCTCAACAAGAAGAATTATTGAAAATACGGGAAGTATACACATGAATTCCTTTGTCTTGTGAATGTTACATAGGCTTTATGCAACACAGAACTTTGCTGTTGTCACCACTGAATCACATGAGCATATATGGACTGTTTAAGGTTACAAAGATCATTCATCATGTCTTTACTTATATTTGTGTGTAGTAAAGCATTTTTTGTGATTCACAAAGGTTAATACAAGAAGGTACATCTCCAATGGTAAACAAGGACAAATGATGCCACCTCAGGAAATTCTTGGTACCCTGTTCTGGTCACTAGACTCTAGCTGCTGACTTTGTGTCTTCAGCTAGCTGACACAAAGCACTCCAAGCAGAAGTGAAGTATCTAACAAGTTTCTCTGCATATTAAGCCCAAATGAACTATCTAATTTTTTGAAAAAATTAAATAAAATTTCTTTTGCCAATATCAAATAGAGCCACAATCGAATTGCTATTAATAAGTTTATCCTTATTGGTTACAATTTCAGTAAGTATATGTTTTTTGTTTCATTATATATCTTACAATATAATGAAATAATTTGCAATTTAACCAACTCATGTAGAGTTAAATTGCCAGCTGGGATTTAAACCAATATTGGCTGTAGGGAAATGACAAACAGTTATTTCCAGGTAACGGCTATAACTGTCCCGGCTATAGTGCATTAACAGTTATTTGTTATGGTTACCAGTAACATTAAGTTATTTGTTTTCATAGTTATCACGTTTGCAGTTACATTACACTAATGTTTACCAGTAATGATTAGCTGTAACTACATTTCAATATGAACGATGTCGACACAGACTTACTTTGTTATTTGAAGCAATCTAAAAAGAAGTTTCTCTAGCAGTGTCAATACTTTAATTACTACGGCAGTTTATTATCGCAAAATGCATTTGTACTTCTACATTTCTGCACATACACTTAAACACACACGCAGCAAGACATATTCCTCCGTGTTGCCTTCTCCATATTGGCTAAGCTATTCATGCTATAAGTGTGCCTCTCTATGCACATGCAGATGGAAACAGCCATGAGTAAACGAAAAAATCATTACATTCATGCAAATCAAGGTCTGAAGCACACATTGTATAATATTAATAAACAATATTCAACTTACAATTATGGAATGTTTGGTAATGAGGCAGCGCTTTCAACTTTGAGGTTTGATTCAGGAAATACTGATTTAATCCTGTCGTATATCTGTTGGCCTTTCATTGTTCTTTGCCATGTAAGGTTAAAGGTGTAAATATCCATGACAGAAAAACACACCTTCACATGTGCTTTTCGAATTCGAAAGTTGGAGAAATTTCACATTTCTTTAAGCAAACTTAGAGGGTAGTGCAACTTTGGATTCTCAATTCATCACTGTTAAAACCTATGTACGTTGTTTGAGCTTAGCAGCTTGCACATATTTTGCTACCAAACAGCATTAATTGTTTATTCATACCCATCTGCCTGCGATGTGTAAAAACCTATGCACCTACAATCATATGTGAATATTCAATGCATGTAGCTTTGCTGCCTGACCTGTCATCTGTGACTGATAAGCAGTGTGCTATAAAAAACAAATATATACTTGCAATTCCATGCGAGGATGACTCAAAGCTGTAAACAAATTGAGGTAACTAGTTCCCGATAAGCGATACACATGCAGTGAATAATGTCATCCAGGCTCAGTAAATGTCTGGTTACTTTAGCAACTATCAACGTGATAACAAGTTGTCTTCATTACTTTGGTAACAGTTATTGGGTAACTAGTTACTTTGATAACAAATGTCTGGTTACTTTAGCAACTATCAACGTGATAACAAGTTGTCTTCATTACTTTGGTAACAGTTATTGGGTAAGTAGTTACATTGTAATTATTACTTTGGTAAACATTATTGTGTAACTGTTAAATTATTTTCTGCCCATCCCCAATTGGCTGACACACAGTGATCAGGCATGCTTTAAATAACTGTTCACTATAACGTAATGATATAATTATTACCGTGGAAATGTTAAGGAAGACTTACTGTAAAACATTAAAGTATTTTCTTTATTACTAAGTGCTGTTTAGAGTTCTGGTAGACAGAATGTTGAAATGCTGCTTACACTTACCTTAAGGATGTAGTCTTCACCCTTCAACACAAAGTCCTTACCAGCAAGAGTGAAGTGGATTTCTGGCAACTGAGGAATCGTGCTGCAGTCCACCTGCAGAAACAAGATGCTGATATTAGGCTACAAGGCAAGAGGTGAAACAACCTGGATTGCAAGATAAAGTTTTAAAAGCCATTTAATTTTAAAATCAGTGAAGTAAACTGGAAGAAGAAATGACTTAGTGACTTACAGCATATTCACCAGCTATAATAGATATTCCACCAATGGCTTTGTTGATCTTGTCAACATCGCTCTTTGGTCCAGCAATAAGACTGGTGCCAGTATCAGCAATAGCTTCACATCCACCACTGCAGACTGAGACAGTGTTGCCAACCTTAACTCTGTTAACATAACAGTATCAGTGAATTCCATGTAAAACTGTACAGAGAACATAATTTGTTACCTAATTCTGTTTTTATGCATATACTGGGTGGAAGGGAAGTTATTTAATTAATTTAAACCAGTTACGGATCCCATTATTTGGAACACACTTTGTGACTTGCATGTTTACTTTCTCTACCACATACCTAGTAGGGAGAGAAGGTATTGCATTCCCTCCAAAAATTCGATGCCGTGATTTCACCAGAAATGCATATTTTGAAACCCCCTGAATAAAAAAAAAAAAAAAAAAAGAATTAAAAAAATTTGATGTGTTACACTCACATGACTTTCTCTACTCTTGTACAAACTAGTTTTACAAAAGCTTATTCTCCATATGCTCCATGTTAATCGAGATATCGAGATGTCAATCTTATTGCTAATTTTCTTGTAGATGCAAGGGGAATGTGGTAGGTTTTAAGCGATAGTCAAATATTTTAAGTGCTGGTTGCTATGTGGCACATTCCATTCTCTTTGCATGTCCAGGCTATAAAAAAAATGAATAACGAATTTGAGAAAAAGTATAAGTATTGGAAAATTTAAGGGAATAACAAGCAATATCTCGAAAATGGTTCACTCAACAAAAAAAATGTATATGACATAAATTGTGTATTTTAACGTGATCTACATTTTTTGTGTAGTAAAATGTTGTCTATCTCTTATGGTTTACCAGTTATGCAAAAGTCGTTCACAATGAAGAATACTTTTGGAGACATTCCCAGAAAATTCCAGATATACATTTCATTTGTCATGAAAATATCTTAAACATATAATATTTTAATCAAAATTGTTAGAGCCATTTTTGAGAAAATTAAAATTTTCGAAAAATGTTCCATGTAAAGGGTAATCTGGGGAGGGGGAATTTTCTTGAAAACCTTCGTGTCTCATTTCTGGAAGATAATGAACCTAAATACCAAGTTTGGTGTTTATCCGACTGTTCGTTTCTGAGTTAAGCTGTTCACAGACACACAGTCACACACACATGGACATGTTTCTAAAAATGCCTTTTTTGGATTCAGGGGGTCTCAAAATATGTATTTCCGGTGAAATCTCGGCATCGAATTTTTGGGTGGAATACAATACTTCCCCTACTTACTATACGTAGTAGAGAAAGTAAAAATTAGAAAAAGGTCTGTGTGTGTGTGTGTGTGTGTGTGTGCGTGTGCGCGTGTGCGTGCGTGTGCATACGCGGGTGCATGTGTACAGCATAACTCAAAAATGAAACATCAGATAAATATCAAACTTGGTATTTAGGTTTACACCTTCTATAGATGTGACATAAGATATTCAAGAAAATCCCTCCACCCCAAACTACCCATTACTTAGAACATTTTTCAAATTGTTTGTTTTTCTAAAAAATAGCTCTGGCAATTTTGATTAAAATAGCATATATTAAAGATATTTACATGACATAAAATATATATTTTGAATTTTCTGGGAATAGCCTGTGAAGTCCTCTTTATTCAGAAGGCATTTTGTATAATCTTGTATAACTGGTAAACATTAAGCGATAGAGAAAACATACTCCCCAAAAATGTAGATCTCTTTAACACATTTGAATAAATAAATACATTTATTTCAAATAACTTTTTTGTAATATCAGCCATTTCCAAGATATCCATTATTAATGGTTCAATTTGTTTAATACCTCATCATTCTCTTAAAGTCCTTTCAACATTCAGTTGTTTCTCGCGATGTCATGGAAACAGTATGGAATTTTAAGACCAGCATATATTGTCCAGTTGTTAAACATTTGACTATCGCTGTTCTCTTTGTATCTATAACAAAATGTAACACATCAGATTTTTTCTGTGACCATTTCCTGTGGAGAATTTTAGGTTTTTCTGAGAACATAAAATAGACATGCTGGCAACATTGCAGGATTTGCCGACCTATGATAGTGGGGTTGCCACTTTCACCTTCAAAATCAGTTGGAGAACAGTGCATAAACAGGTTTCACTTTCAAGTGGTGTCTGTCTCATGAGACTAAACAAACAGATGTTTCATGTCTGCTACCTGCTAATAATTGCATCTGAATCTTCCAATGACACATTTTGAACCTAAACTTACAATCTATGGTTATTTTTATCAACTCATTCAACATTAAACTTAAATACATTTTGCAATTGATACTGCTATAATGTGATCAACAAACCATCTTTCTGACATGTAAACACAAAATAACTACATTGTTAGGCCCTTATTTGATGCTGAAGGCATTCCTTTCATGTTACACTATTTTAGTGTAGGCCATTAACATGCCAGTTGTATTTGTTATTTTGCCAAAACATTACATCACCCTTTCATTGTGCTTGTCTGGGTTAAGAGATATATGGAAAACTAAACTGCTAATCACCCTTCAAATAAAGGAGAGGAGGCTATGTTTTGTTTATGTCCGGAAGCCAGTTCAGATTGCGTGACCTACCTTGACCTGTTTGCAATGTTGCCAAGTTCTACAGCCACATTACACCTCCAAAAAGGTGTTCGGGATATCTTTTAAGTGTTTAATTATTTAAAAACTCTGTGTGATGTCGCATAGTTGCTACCAAAAATATAAGTTCCCTTCCACCCGGTATATGAATTTGTGCACTAACTCGACAGGATATTTCCAGTTATTCCTGTAATCCTTTATTTTACTTGTTACTGGTCTAAACTCTAAATATGATAAAATATTAATATAAATATGTTAAAATATCAATGTTCCTTATGTGATCTTTTAAAGTGCAACCTTTGACATGTCTTAAAACTTTCATTTCAGAGGAATGAATCTTGTTAAAATCTCTCTCTGTCAAAACCCAAGTTTCTGAGCCATAAAGTTAAGCCAAAATTGCCATTATTATGTTTAATTTTAGTTGTGCTTTTTTCAATGTTTTCTTTCTAAAGCCTTTCTGATTGTACCATGCAATGCTTGGAATTTATTTAACTTTTGATTGTCTTTAACATATCCATATGCAATACTACACCCTAAGTAGTGAAGTTCATTGTTTATTAATTATTGGCATTTTCCACTTCTGAAGTTACTAATTTCTACAAGCTTCAACTGAAACTAACAGATTAGTTCAACATAATTATATATAAAATTAATTTCCATGTTTCTGTGTATCTAACTTTCCAAGAAAATTTTCAAAAATTATAGCTGGTTCTCATGTGAAATGGCCCATGTGATGAAAATTTGGAAACTTTTAAATGCTATACCTTGAATATTTATAATCAAAGACTATTTTTATGTAAAATTAAAACTTTATCTGTCAACCACTTCTGTAACACTTTTAATTTTTTAAAAATCAATCATGTATTAATAAAACTATAGATGATATCAAGAGAATACGCTGTAGATTTTCTTCATCAAACTTCAAAGAATATGTACTGAAAATTTGAAAGAAACTGAACAAAAGTTTCATTATGAGAGCATTTTAAAGTGGCTAAAACATAAGATAACAAGAAAAAACCAAGTCTTAAAATGTCACTCACTGTTGTAGATGTCTATGCATATTCATTTAAAATTATGCTTGGGCAGAAACACAAAGTAACATTTGGATTCTGATTCTTATGATGTTTGATGACTTTTTCCTTGAATTTTTTTTTATTTAATAAAAAATTCTGTATCAGGTTTGTTTGTTTGTTTGTTTATATTTGTACAGATGTTTTAAACTTAAATGCATGTATTGTAATTTTTGCACTGTTTTGATTCTCTCCGAATTGGCTGGTGTGAGTTTTATATAATTAGAACAAATGAATATCTATTGTATATTATATGCATAATATGAAAATGCATTTTGCAGGCTTTCCTTTGGTATGCCATTAGCATCCCCCCAATGTTAACGAGCCAAAAATTATCCTAACATCTAGTCCACATTTGTTGGATATTTGTGCATTCCTTTATGGAGAAGTTTACTAGCACTGCAGAAAATGCCAAGCAAGGGCTGAGGTTGTGGCAAAGAATCTAGGTTATTAAGAAGTGTTAATGGTGTGCAAAGAGTTGAATTAGAATCTAGTGAGCATTTTGAATATGCCCCATTTGGAATGAAGTTTCAATCAGTACAGATCAATATTAAGGGTCAGTTGAAGGAGGTTTACTTCATCTAATTTCAGACTTATTGATTTAACAACAGAATGTAATCATCATAAGTAATCTCATCTTAATTTTCTTAACATTTACTATCCATTTAATTTTATTTAAGAAATTAAAAATAAAATACTATATCTAATGTGTTCAACACAAAATCATGATGCAAGTATTCTAAAATACATTTACAATAGTGCTAAAACCACCTAAAATAAATAGAAAATCATGCAGATATATAACAAAACAATATTTTGCAAATGAATATTATTTAAATTTATACTAATTTTTAATTTATGCATAATTTTCCTCCCATGTGAAGTGCATCTTACTCATATTCTAAGAAAAATCTTTGGATACGTCCATATATGTTGTGAAATTTTACCTAGCATGGCTGGTTACTTACCCATCCATTTTAAATTGCCAGTACATCTTTCTGTCGACGGGCAGGTAGGTGATATCTCCCTTGAAATGTTTGGTGTCAACACCGCCAAAAGTAATTTCTCCACCATCAGCAGCATCAGGATTTCTAGAAACAATAAAATGTTAAGAAAATGTGTCTCTTCTTTATGTAGGAGCTACAGGCTTCATTTGTTTCCAGAGAGTAATGATGAGATGGGATTAAGGGCGCTAAACATTGAAGGTCATCAGCGCCTCCAGAGAGTAAGAGTAAGTCAAAGTAGTTATTATTGATAGTTCAGAAATATAAATATATTTTTTGTTGGGAAATTATAAATAAGAAATCCAAACCATTTTATGACAATCACCTCTGCTGGTTTTGAACCGACCTCAAGAACTAGAAACTAATTAAGTATCTGCCATGGTGACAGTGACAGAAAGATGAATTCTTTGTTTACCAGTGCCTTAAATGCCATTCAGGTGACACTGTTCATTGAGGTTAGAAGACATTAGAAAGTGTTTACCATACGGATCTGAAGTTTTGTGTTATACTAGACAAAAGCCCTAATGGTGCAGTGTGCATTAGACAAAATAAAAGTCTTTGAGTGACATAAATGATTCAAGAGAGGTGGAACTGCAAAACCTGAAGTCAATGTGCACACAATGAACATTGTCATGTAAGAAGACTGACATCTAACATTTGCAGAGATTGCCAACATCAATCTCCAGGAAACAACCAAATCTTGCCAGGGTGGGATGGATTTTACAAAAGGACAGCATACTCACTCATTGAATTCGTATAACTCAAAATGCCACCAAAGAATCGGGCACTGGTGTCATGCCTCATGGATTATTCTTACAATGTTGCATTTTCTGGCTTTCTGCTCTTCCTGAGGTGAAAAAGGAGCTTCATGGTCTCTATTTTGAAAGTGACAAGATCCGGACAGTATTGTCATGGGTATACTGAACATGCACCTAAAAA
The DNA here is from genome assembly GCA_030765065.1 of Deroplatys truncata. Lineage (NCBI taxonomy): Eukaryota > Metazoa > Arthropoda > Insecta > Mantodea > Mantidae > Deroplatys > Deroplatys truncata. The sequence goes on from CM060977.1 coordinate 21,818,080, forward strand.
GAGGTTCAGCAACTGTCTTGAACAATGGTAAAGTCATATTTCATTAGAGGCGGGAACACTTTTAAAGTTTGCAAAACAATTGAATGCAATAAAATCATCACCTATGTGTACATTTGTGTGTGGTGTAGGATAGTCTCAGAAACCACTGGTTTTGATAATCCTTTCTCCATTGAAAAGCATTGTTCTTCCTGACAGATGTAGGCTAAAAGACACCTTCTGATTCCAATTCTTAAATGACTAAAAAGTATTTACAAGGCCTAAATAACAGAATTTGAACGCATTGGAGTCATAAAAGAACATATTGTGAAGAAGGCTTTGATTTTTCGTTGAGATTGTGATGCAGTAGAAAATAGTTGTTCTTACTCCACAGAAAATGCATGTACAATTAAGACGCAGATATTTCATTTTAAGCAATATACATAGATGGTCATGATTCAACAACTGAGAAAACAGAAGACACTGTAAAAGAAAACACTGTCACATTCAGCTTATAATGGTACCACATTTGTATGCAATATTTATTTCTTTAAATTACATTTTATTCCAGTGGTGTAAATATGTGCAGGAGTAACATCAAAACATCTTAATAGATTTGATTCTAATTGAACTTAACATATATATGTAGTGAAGTTACTAATTCCAAACCTTTTAATAACCCTTAAGAAAGTCTTGCTCTATTTCCTCTGATTGTTGTAATCAACAATCAGAGGAACAATCAACAATATTGTTGTTGTTGTCAGTGTAAGCTAAATAAGTACATAAGGGAAAAAAGTTGTGTCCGGCATAACATCAGAAGCTCTCAAGCAATATTTGTAATTAACAACTTAGAAGGTTGTTTTTCATGCTATGTGCCACTTCCAAAATGTTTAAACTTGGTGGCTTGGGGGTGGGGATCTTTATATTCATCAGTTGCATCCTCTATTTCATTGAATATTGTTGTCAGGGGTTTCTGTATTGTGTAAAAACTGTGTAGCCTTTATGACCAAAGAGAAGGTACACAGGTTAAAAATTTCATCACTCAACCAGTCCATTAATTCTTTCACCACTAAGAGATGTTTATTTACTTACAAGCTATACAGTATTTCTAGAATTTGGAAGACCACTGGGGAAAATTAAGGAAATCAGAAATACACAGTATCCGTCAGTATCCATTTCCATGGATATCGAGGAATTTATTTGTCTGTTATTAGGTTATCATAGAGCTTTACAAAATTGCAGTTATACGAGTAAAGTAGACAATCTGTCATTAAAAGCTACTAAAATTTTACAATAATTCCATAAAGAATACAGGAGGAGGTAAATCAAATTAATTTAATCATCATTCAAGGTTTAAAAGCCACCTGTGCAAAGTCAGCTAAACCACCTAGTCTATGCAGTAACCAAACTTTTTCTGATAATTTTCTATTTTGGATGAATAATTGATAGTAAAATGTATAGTGGACTACCTTCAAGCCAAAAATAGCATTTTCTTTCTTTTCTTCTACGTGAGAATGGTCAAACCATTTGTTATGAAATGTTATGAAACATTTGATTAAAGCAAAAGAAAATAAATTAGGTTACCTGTTAAGGTAGAAAGCAAACACTCGATCAGAGACAAGCCCCTGTGCGACCATGTTCTCAAACATAGGTGTAACTCCCTCAACAGCAATTGAGGGATAAGCCATACCGAGGATTCCGTCAAACTTAGCAGCAACAAAAGTCAGTCCTGGTTGGCTCATTGCCTCACCAAAGGTCTGATCCTTAATCTTCATGCCTGCGACCTGTAACACAAAACAAAAATTTGAACTTGATGGTTGTTTATATGTAATCTGAATGGTAGTTGCAGCAGCTGTTGCCTCACTGTAAATATCTTACGTCAACAACATCAGTGGAGAGGAATCCTGAAAGTCTGCCAGTGCCATATTGAATAGCAAATTCTGTACCATTAGCCTTGTAAGTAGATGACTTTGAAGAGTCATATTTGTTGTGCAGTTCTGAAACAGAGAGAGAGACATCCTTATGATTCAGTGTCTTCAGTTGTGTATACTGCAGAGCACCTTCATCCACCATACACAAGAAACAATCATTAACCATTGCAAGTGTGGACAGAGATCTTATTTGTAGCAGCTTGAGCAAAATTTGTCAACACATTTCAAATTTAGTTGAAGTCTGTACCTAATTAAGGGTAGTTAAAATAAAGAAACTTCAAATCAAGTTACAGCTGAATATTTCCAAATCAAGGCTAAAGGCTTTCAAACTTTGAGAGCTAAAATAAATACTGCAAACTGGTGGGAGGAAATAAATACACTGTTTTTGTTTTTTATTTTTATTTAATATTTATAGACATTAGAGGTAAAATACAACATAACAAGAGTCCAGAGCAATAGCTGGAATACTGTTAATGTGTTTATAAATTCCTATTCCTAACAGTTGCTACGTGTGTAATGGTTTGTGCTCTTGCTTGCCACACAAATACAAAGTTTTAATCTACCTTATTTATTAAGTTTTAAATGAATTAAGCATATTTTTAATTATCTAAAACTTGAGTGAAGGACATAACTATGCTTTTTATTTTGAATTTATTACTATAAATCAAGACTTTTTAAAAATCTCAGGGCCAATGACATGAGCCCAAAATGTCAGGTTTGCCTGGGATACACTTAAAATATCTTCATAAATTAAAACAGTACAAAATCTGTCATTAAATAAAAGCTTGGGAATTTCGTAGATCACTCTAAGTCCACAGTAGGAGTAAGCAAACCTTACGGTATCACTCCCTCAAGCATATGACAGTACCATGTGGAGGGATGATGGGAACTAAGTACCTGTGAGCAGAAATTGCTCCAAACAGCACATTTTGCAGCTTTTAAGCATTTTATATGTCTTATACCTATATTTTGCATAACATCCTAAACTTCTAAGGCATAATACTAAGAGAAGACAAGAAAAGTGGTAGTGCCTGAACAGTTCTCCAGCTCTACCTATCTCTATTCCACCTGTGATTAAAGATATTGGATTACACTGTTCTTAACTTTGGGTTTTAGAAATCATTCATTTAATGACTAATATCAGTACATAACTTTTGCTTTAAACTTTTATGAGTCAACAAGTTAAGATAATGAGCACCATAGGTTAGAAAATACAACAGAAAACAAATGCGACACTAACAATCCAAGCAACAATTCTGCATCACTAACAATGAAGTTCAATTATTGCTAGCCACATTCATTGTTGATTAAAAGGGGGTACTTTTCAGAGAATTTGTTAAAAATATTTAACACAATGGTCTTCTCTCCGCTTTTATGTTTCTCCATGGTGGCGGAGGATTCTCAGCCATGACATGTGACAAGGAGTAAACTGATGGCATATCTGAAAACTGGAAACAAACTACAGCGCCTGCGCATAACCTCATAAACCCTCTGTTATAATGTTCAGTTAGCTATAGGTGAATTTGAATGAACACATTTTGTTTCATAAATTGAACTATTACAAATACGGGTTTTTAAAATGTATCTGCACAAGAATAACCTCAAAATGTTATGATCTGAATAGAGCTGTATTATTTAGAGGAAGAGGCAACATGCTAAGCAGAAAAAGTTATAGTTCACTCACAAGCCAAAGAGGCACTCCCATGTCACGTGGTTTTGTTTATAACTCCTTTGAACTTAAAGTCAAACCATTTTAAACATCCTAGCACACAACATAACAGTAAAACCGCAGTCATGTAGTTAGGTTTGTAAAGTGTGCACTGAAGTATGTATTTTAAATTACATTACATCAGTTACATTGATATTTTTTAAATGCCGCGAGAACAAGTAAAGGTGCTAACAAATGCTCAACAAATATTCATGGATGTAATCTTTTTAGACCAGTTGAAATTTAAAAGTAGTTTCTATGTGGAGTCTGCTAAAATTGTATGATCTTTAATTTCTACCACATACCTAGTAGGTAGAGAAAGTATTGCAGTTCATCTAAAAACCCGATATTGAGATTTAACCAGAAATGCATATTTTGAGGCCCCCTGAATCAAAAAACAGAATTTTTAGAAAAAGTCCATGTGTGTGTGCTGTGAACAGCATAATTCAAAAACAAAAAACCAGAAAAATACCAAACTTGGTACTTAAGTTCAGTACCTTCCAAAGATGCAACATGAAGACTTTCAAGAAAATCCCCCCACCGCAAACTACCCTTTATACGGAACATTTTTTTAAATTTTTAATTTTCTGAAAAACGGCTCTAATGATTTTGATTATAAAATACCATATATTAAAGATATTTACATTACAAATAATATCTATATTTTGAATTTTCTGAGCATAACCTGGGAAGAAATTTTGTATAATCTTGTATGACTGGTAAACATTAAGTAATAGACAAAAACGTACTACACAAAAAAATGTAGATCTTGTTAAAACATACAATTTATCTCAAATAAGGTTGTTTTTTTTTGTGGCATCAGCATTTCTGAGATATCCATTATTAATTGCACAATTTTTTCAATACCTAGTCATTCTCTTAAAGTCCTGTCAACATTTGTTGTTTTTTGTGATTGCATGGAAACAGTATGGAATTTTAAGGCCAGCATAAAGAGTCCAGTTGTTAAACATTTGACTATCGCTGTTCCCTTTGTATCTATAATGAAATGTGTAATTTAGCTATTTCTTTAAAGGTTTGTTTGGATTAAAATATAGTAGATAGAAAAATAAGCTTTAGTAAGAAGAGTCTGTATACCCACTAATAAACAATGTACGATAGAGAAAGTCATGTGAATGTATCATATCAGATGTTTTAAAATTGTTTCCTAAAATGTCTGCCAAATACCAAAACACAAGATACAAAAGGTATCTCCACTCAAAATGTAATATGCTATGTGTAATTTATGATTTTATATTACTTAAATTGCCACAATTGGGCTCACCTTAAAACTATTCTGAATTTCATTCATGCCATCATGCCTTATAGAGTAGCTGATTCCCAACATAAGGAAGGCAGAACTGTTAGTAGAAGGAAGATAATTCATATCTTAAATTAATCTACAATTAGATGAAAATCAGTAACAAAATGTGCCTTCTTTGAATATACATTACAGAGGCTAAAAATTACTATATTTCAGTTGGAGTTTAAAAATCATTCTCTATCTTTTTCTTATCTTTTTCCTGCATTACATTTATTACTTTCTCTACTATGTGTAGTAAGTAGGGGAAGTATTGTATTCCACTCAAAAATTCGATACCGAGATTTCACTGGAACTACATGTTTTGAGATCCCCTGAATCCAAAAAAAGCATTTTTGGAAACATGTCCGTGTGTGTGTCTGTCTGTGAACAGCATAACTCAGAAACGAACAGTCAGATAAACACCAAACTTGGTATTTAGGTTCAGTATCTTCCAAGGATGCGACACGAAGGTTTTCAAGAAAATCCCCCCACCCCAGGATACCCTTTACATGGAAGATTTTTCAAAAATTTTAATTTTCTCAAAAACGGCTCTAACAATTTTGATTAAAATATCATATGTTTAAGATATTTTCATGACAAATAAAACATATATCTTGAATTTTCTGGGAATGTCTCCAAAAGTGTTCTTCATTGTGAACGACTTTTGCGTAACCGGTAAACCATAAGAGATAGAGAAAATTTTACTACACAAAAATGTACATCGCGTTAAAATACATAATTTATGTCATATACATTTTTTTTGTTGAGTGAACCATTTTCGAGATATTGCTTGTTATTCTCTTAAATTTTTCAATACTTATTTTCTTAAAAGGGAATTCGTTATTCATTTTTTTGTCTTTGATATGCAAAGAGTATTAATTTGTGGCAAAGGGAATGGTGCTGCACCTAGCAACCAGCTATTAAGAGATATGTATGTGCTTAAAGGCTACTGTTTTTCTATATTGCCCTTCTAAATATATTTTTCCCTTACATCTACAAGAAAATTAGCAATAAGATAGAGTCTGCAAATGTTTATCTCGATTAACATGAAGTAGATGGAGAATAAGCGTTTGTAAAAATAGTTTTACAAGAGTAGAGAAAGTCATGTGAGTGTAACACATCAGATTTTTTTTACTTTCTCTACTACGTATAGTAAGTAGGGGAAGTATTGCATTCCACCCAAAAATTCGATACCAAGATTTCACCGGAAATACATGTTTTGAGACCTCCTGAATCCAAAAAAAGCATTTTTGGAAACATGTCCGTGTGTGTGTCTGTGTGTGTATGTGTGTCTGTGTGTGTGTGTGTGTGTGTCTGTGAACAGCATAACTCAAAAACTAACAGTCGGATAAACACCAAATTTGGTATTTACGTTCAGTATCTTCCAGAGATGCGACACGAAGATTTTCAAGAAAATCCGCCCACCCCAGACTACCCTTTACATGGATCATTTTTCGAAAATTTTAATTTTCTCAAAAATGGCTCAACGATTTTGATGAAAATGTCATATGTTTAAGATAATGTCATGAGAAATGAAATGTATATCTCGAAATTTCTGGGAATGTCTCCAAAAGTATTCTTCATTATGAACGACTTTTGCATAACTGGAAAACCATAAGAGATAGACAAAATTTTACAATACAAAAAATGTAGATCACGTTAAAATACACAACTTATATCATATACATTTTTTTTGTTGAGTGAACCGTTTTCGAGATATTGCTTGTTATTTCCTTAAATTTTCCAATACTTACACTTTTTCTCAAATTCGTTATTCATTTTTTTATGTCCTGGACATGCAAAGAGAATGGGATGCGCCACATAGCAACCAGCGATAAAATATTTGACTATCGCTTAAAAGCTACCATATTCCCCTTGCATCTACAAGAAAATTACAAATAAGATTGACATCTCGATATCTCGATTAATATGAAGCATATGGAGAATAGGCGTTTGTAAAAATAGATTGTACAAGAATAGAGAAAGTCATGTGAGTGTAACACATCAGATTTTTTTTTTATTTTGTTTTGTACACACCTAACCTTACTGCTTACATCATATCACATCTTAGGTATGTGTAGGACAGATGCATTGCCTTCTGTACCAGAAGTTTGTTTGTGCTGACAGCGAAAAGCATTAGTATTTCCTTTCATAATTTTCACCTCAGGTTTTAGTGTCTTTTAGCTGCCAGATAGACTGTGGGTATTAGGGTTTGTTTTTTTTTAAATTAATTTGCTGAAACTTACTGCAGGCAAAGTTGAGAAAATGACATTTCTTTGATGGCACCCAGAGGTTAGAAGAGCCAGTGTCAAAGATCACTTCAAATTCCTGTGGGGGTGTGCCAATAGCAATGCTGCCAAAGTATTGAGCCTAAAACAAAGTTGAAAATGATTTCCTTCACTTAATTGGCTAATTATATCTAATACAGACAAACAAGTTTATTTCCAATAATAAAAAAGCTCAGATTTGTTTTCTGTTTTAATACTCATATATAAATTTTAAGCAATATTGTTTTATCCTTTTAAACATTGCAGAAACATTTTTTAGATTTCATAGAGGACACTAGGGTAGATCGGTGGTTTAATTTGCAGCTCTTATACTGCAGGTCCATGGTTTAGTTCCTGACTCTGGGTTGGGCATTTTAAATAATTGATCTGATTAACCCTTATGAAGTATCCCCAAGGTCCAATGTGGTTTGAAGCCAACATAAAAGCTGTGATTGTCTTCTTTCCATCATCATCATCCTTGTTTTTGTCTTACCATCAGAGGTAACTGATACTGTTATTAGAATAACATTCTGTGAAATTACTTTCTGTATAATGTTTGCTTTTGATTGCATGAATGTAGCTTTAATATTTTGTATAGTATACCTTATCATTTTGACAAAGAAAGTTTTTCAAATTCAAAAAGAGGGAAAATTGAATTTAGTTTTATTTATGGATGCTCTTTAACTGCTATGGTTCTTAGCATCCCATTCTATATTGGGCGTGAAAAACCAGAAATTTTGCTCAGAGGCCTCTTTATCAGGTTTGAGGTTCTTTTATGTGCTGTAAATCTTGACACGGTATCACCGGCTTTACTTCCCTTCCAAAGGGGGAGCCATGTTAAGGATTTTTATGCCCAAAAAATATCCATCACCCTCTACCAGGTTTGAACCCACAAAAAAAGGGGAGGAGTTTCTACTTACATCCATGTAGTTCTTGAGGTGCTCAGCACCTTGTGTTTGCTGTGGTCCTATGTTCATTGGACCTTCGTTTGGATCAGTTCCAACCTCTCTCAGAGCTCTTCTGGCAGATGCTTTCTTGTGCAAGGGTATCCTATGAAAAATTGCAGTAATACAAAATTATAACAAGTGTATTTTTACATTTTTATACTTCACAATACATAATTTAAAGAGGTTTTAGAAAAACTTCTGTGTGTCTTTTCTGGAAACAGTTTTTTCAGGTTATTTCTCCCACTTCAAACAATATTTTGGATGAATTTTTTTCCTGAAAGCTTTAGACAATGATTTTTTATTAAAATATTGCAAGTTTAGGATATTAAAACTAATTGTATGGCATGACAGTCCATAGAAGGACCCAGGCCTACCAACTGACTGTATGCACACAGTAGTGATGGGCAGTCATCCAACTGGTACTGGAATGTGGTGTGGTCAGCATCACACATCATGCAGTTGCAATGTTAGTTTTCAGGACCTTCAGATCACTACCAATCTCAAGTCCCTCATATTCCTCATAATGCAGAGTGGCACCAATCCCATACATGGGCTAAAAAATCTGTAACTCACGAGTGAGCATTTTGCAATCAGGAATTGGCGCACTACACTCCAATGTCGTGCCACAGTGCAGGACAGTTCAAGATATTAGCATAAAGAAAAAAATATATAATGAATTTTCTGTTAAATAGACTGGGAAGTCTTCATTTATATTGCATTTTCTATAACTATTGAAGTATCAAAAGATAAAAACCTTACTACAGCTAAACGTTTTTTTGAAAATTAAATTTTTAGTATACAAATATACATTCACACACAGATAATACCTCTATCTATCTATCTCTCTCTCTCTCTCCCTCCCACACACATAAATTACGCATGATAGCAATTGCATCCAACATACACATGATAAAAATCATATATGTATATACATGAGGTGAGTTTTAAATATGTTTAATGTTAAGCAAAAGTTAACAGTTATCAGCTTCCCGGTATTCCTGTACACCATAGAAACAGTGCTCATGCATGAATTTATTTAATTTCCTCTTAAAAGACTTCAAAGGTGTAGCTTGTTTAATTGTTTCTGGCAGTTTGTTGTAGTGCATTATTCCTTTATACTTGAAGCTTTCCTTGTATAAACTGGTGCTGTGAGACATATTGACAGTTTGTTCTTATTCTGGGTGTGGTGTGAGTGCACAAGTGAGTTAGTTTGAAATTCATGTATCTTTGTCTTAATGTAGAGTAATGCCTCATATATGTATGATGATGGTAAAGGCAAAATCCCCATTTTTTTTAAACAGTGGCCTACAGCTACTAGTTGATGTTTTCCCCATAAGTCTTACCACCCTTTTCTGAATTTTAAATATTTGTTTGCTCTGTGATGAATTACCCTAGAAAATGATGCCATATAAGAGAAGGGAATGAAAGTGTGAAGTAGTAAAGTGTTTTCAACCACCCTTCACTTAAAATAATTTTACAATTTTTATTGCAAAGCAGCACTTGCTGAGTTTTTGTGTTAGAAAATTTATGTGTGTGAGCCACTTCAAATTTTTACATACGTATACGCCCAGAAATTTTGTTGATTTCGAACACATTACTGGTTTATTCCCAAGTTTTAGTACTTGGTTGTCCAAGACTTTATTATTTGCATGATGAAATAGTACTGATACTGTTATATGAACACAGGGCAGATTTTATTACATATGTATGAAAGTATTTGGAGAAAATAAGAAAAAAATATTATAGAACTATTAGGAATTGACTAATTTTGAAGATTTAGAAGCTAGTAATAGTGCTGTGTCATAATTTAAAATAAAGAGAGTTGAAGGTTGTTACACTACATCACTAAAATGTTCTTACTTGAACGCGTTTCGGCAGACGGTTTGCTTCGACGATGGGAGCAAACCGTCTCCCGAAACGTATTCAAGTAAAAACATTTTAGTGATGCAGTGTAACAACCTTCAACTCTCTTTATTTTAAATTTTAAACTATTAGGAATACAATTGAAAGTGGGAATGATCAGAATAGATTTATTTGGTCCACAAAGGAAAGTAAATATCTTAAGGAAAGGATCACAAGACATAAAACGAACACCTTTTTTGTTTTTGCTCGGCATAAAACATGCTGATACTATAATTTTCTGTTTAATTAATATAATTTATCATATTGCTACAGTTTATTTTATTTCTTTATTTTGTATTTTTATTTGACCATGAAATTCATTTATTCATTTCATAGTAAAAATCTGAAACATTAAAATCATCCAAAGGCACTGATCAACATTGGAATACAGCACAAAAACCATTTACTAATTTGGAGACTCAAAAGTCAGTTCAGAAACATAAGATGTATTTTATTTAGTTAATGAACTCCTGCAAAGTAGTCCAACTTGAAGCACAGTAATATCTTACCTGACGAGACCATAGCAAACAGCTGCAAGGAGCAGCACCAGGAAGCTGAGGCGGAACATGTTGCTTGGCGTTGTACACCCACAGTGCTGATCCATCACATCTTCTCCCTTATATACTACATCCCACAGTTTCATGCCTAACTGGCATTAACACCAGGATGTCCTTTGTTCCATTGAGACAAAACATCTGGCAGATGCAACCAGAGACACTTTGACAATCAAGACAAAGGAGATTTAAAACTGTTGCTGGTTCTTTGAACGTACTCATAGTAACACTTTCTTGTCCTACATAAACATTATTACATTAGATACTGTTTTGTCGCCTCTAAAGATTTTGTTCATGTTAGTCTTCCAATTTATTTTGGTAGTGGTCAAAGTTTAACTGAGAAACAAATTAATTGATTTGAATAGCTCTTTCACCATTGTTAAGAATATGTTTTCTTGATTGTTACATAGCATTTCCAAAATATCTATTCTCTACCTCTTAACTAAAGTGGAGGAAATATTGCATTAGTCCAGACAATTTTATATCAATATTTTACTGAAATATCTGTTCTGAAGTCTGCTAAATGCAGAAAGGAATTTTTAGGAAAAAAAATTGAAATTGGATTTTATTTATGAACGCTCTTTAACTACTATGGTTCTTAGCATCCCATTCTATACTGGGCGTGAAAGACCGGTAATTTTGCTCAGAGGCCTCTTTATCAGGTTTGAGGTTCTTTTACGTGCCGTAAATCTACGACATGGGACCACCGGCTTTACTTCCCTTCCGAAGGAAGCCATGCTAAGGATTTTTACGCCCAAAAAAATCCATCACCCTCCGCCGGGTTTGAACCCGCGACCTTGGGAACTAGAGGCTAGCACGGTACCACTAGTCCACGGAGGACAACAGGAATTTTTAGGAGACTTAACCTATAGCAAATAGTCTGGTAAATACTGCATCTTCATGTTTAATTGAAACGTATTTTAACATGTCAACCTTTTATATGAAAGATTGTTCTTCATTATGTTTACCTTTCTCAGAAATGGTTAGGCTGATTTTGATTAAAATGTTGGAAAATTGAAATGATGAATAAAATGTATACCTTGAAGATTCTATAAATAATGTAACATCCTTTTCATTCTCAATGAATTTGACATAACTGGAAAACCCCTATGAGATAAATAAAAGCTTACTGCAGGTCAAACCTGTATCTCACAGAGATGCATAATTTGTCTCAAAATTTTTATGGCATTAACCGTTACCCAAATCTATTTTGTTTGCATTCATGAGCTCATGTAGTGCAGTAATATGGTGGCTGGCATGTATCGGTTTCTTTTTGATTCCTGTTAAATTTATTTATTTTTAAATTTCTATATGGAAAACCATTTTATTGATCCAGACCATAGCTTTTTGTACATCATATTATTACCACACAGCAGATGGAGGAAGTATTGTATGCCATCAAAAAATGTTATATTGAGATTTCACTAGAAACACTCATTTTAAGGTCCCCTGATTAAAAAAAAACAAACAAACATAAAAGGCCATGCATGTGAACAGCATAGTTCAACAACAAAATGTCAGATAAATGCCAAACTTGGTGTTTAAATTCAGCTTCCTCCATTCCATACAAAGCTTTTAAGAAAATTCCCTGCTCAAGCTATTTTTACATGTTTTTTTTCCCCTCATAAACAGCTCTTAACAATTTTGTTGTTGTTAAACTACCACATGTTAAAGATATTTTAGCAACTACTAAAATGTATACCTAGAATTTTCTGCAAACAGCCTGTGAAATCCACTTTATTTAGAATGAATTTTGTATAACTGATAAACCCTAAGGGATAGCCCAAAACTTACTACACACAATAAAATTCAAATCTCTTTAAAACACACAATTATTTCTAATAACTTTTTTGTAGCATCAGCCATTTTCCACATATTCATTGTTATTGGTTTGAGCTTTTCAATATTTAAAATAAGAGCTAAAGCTTACCCGATGGCATAACTTGAAATATGAGATCCAGACTTCCATTCCCATCAGTTTATCCTGAAGACAAAGATGATGAACACCTTTGAAATGTCTTATTTCAAACCAGCTATTTACCTGGCTGGAAACCAGAGTTTTCAATACTTGTCACTTTCTGAAGTAACACAGTACACACCACTCATTGTTTCTCGCAATGTGAGTATGGAATTTCAAAGCCACCCTATAGCAAACAACATCCTATGCGCCCCTTGCACCACAACAAATTGTGTAATGAAACTATTTCTGCAAACTTTGGTCTCAATTAACATGAAGTAGATAGAAAAATTAACTTTTGCAAGAGTAGTTTGTAAAAGCTACGTAAAAATAAATGTTAATAGCTGGTAAAGGTTATGTGAATGTAATACATCAGATAGTTTGCTCAGGGGACCTCAAACATGTATTCTGTTAAATCTTGACATCAAATTTTTGGGTGGAATCCAATATTTCTCCTACTTCCTATACATAGGTGCTAAAGAAAGTAAAGATTGAATGTATTAACAATGTTATTAACTAATATTATGGTACTTTTCCAATTTAGTAGGACTGGTAAATTTGCCTTTGAAGCAAGCAATTATAATATGAAAATTGTAATTCATGGCAGTCTTTTTTACCCACTGTGTATAGAATTATGTTGCAGCCTTCCTCCTGCAGTGACTTGGGGGTGGCATTTTCCTCATTTTCTATTATTCCATAGGCATGATTAGGATGATCGCAGCCATAGAAGACTGACAAGAATAATACACTGAGGTTATTATAGCTTTGACGAGATATAGCAGTGTCCTGTATTTAGGCTGGTTCACAATAATTGAGAAGAGAAACCACAATGAGAACAACTAAGTTAAATACAGGCATTATAATATAAGCATTCACAATTAACAGGAATTTTTCCTAGGTCCCGGGAATGGGAAGGAAGACTTGGTCAAATTTTAACTCTCATTCCTGGGACAGCATATTAGATCCATACTGTAGAAATTATTCAGGTGGCTGTGACATGAAACCGTTGCTAGAGTTCTCTCTAGTCACAAGTTGGGAAAATGAAACTGGAAGAAATTCCAGTAGATGTGCCTCCTGATTACCTCAGATTCAATGAACAATGGTTCTTCTAACAAAAGAGCCACTTGTAGTTTGTTAATATGCAGGACCAGGTTTCTTTGGTGTTTATTTTTAAAAAAATGTCATGAAAACTATGTAAAATTTGTATTTATAGTTTAAAATGTGATAGAAATTTTGTAAAAATTTCATAGTAATTTTTAATGTCATAGGCAATGGCTCTCATTGTTGCAGCTGCAGCATGATGTATTTGAAATTTTGCTGGAGACAAGCTTTCAGTCAGTTATCGATCATGTGCACTGCTTATGGTAACATTTTGTCAGTTTCTTTCTGCTGTTTCAACATGATTAATTATTTTTCCGGTGCAGCAATCACTTCAAGAACTTCAAAATGACAGTTTTCTAACGGAAAGTTCCAGGAAAACCCTGTCAGCTTCATGGATGGTCCTGCAGATCATAAAATAGAATAACAAAGTCTAAATTTCCGGGTTAATGTACCTTTCCAAATGAATTCCCATCCCTTTACAGCCAACATTTTTAAAACTGCCATTTTTTTGTTTTTATCATAAAAATAAAGATTTTCGCAGAAATGATCAATTTTTGCAAAAATCTGCAACAAAATTATAGCCATAAATCAGTCAAATTTGTCATAAATCGTGCATGTATTTCCTGCTGCATTTCTCTGTTACATTTCGCATTTATCGTTAATAACAAAACAAAAGTGGAACTAATTTTGAAGATTTAGAAGCTAGTAACAGTGATGTGTCATAATTTAAAATAAAGAGAGTTGAGGGTTGTTACACTACATCACTAAAATATTCTTACTTGAACGCGTTTCGGGAGATGGCTTGTTCCCATCGTCAGCATGTTCTCCAGTTCTCAACTGGATGTAGTGTAACAACCCTTAACTCTCTCTATTTTAAAACTGGAACTGTTTATATGCAACTCAAAATTGGCTATCACCTCAAAAAGCAATACTAAAAACTACAAAGAACAACAAAACCTTGTAGAAATTCACAGAGAATAACAAAGAACATTGAATAACTTTAATGTGTGCTATTAATATAGGAATGAAGCTTTGTACAACTAAAGGAATTGGAAACAGTAATGGATAGACATTTAGAAAATGCTTACTCTATCAAATTTTGATGTTGGCTAACCTGCATTATGCTGGAAGTAGGCTAAAACAATATCACTGGTCGGTTATAAACTTAAAAATTGGCATCTCAATGCACAAAATCGACTTTTCACTTTACTATCAATGTGGTCATAGATATGCATTTTTGTTCTTCTTTACTGCTTACCTATTGTCAGTAAAGGAAGTATTGCATTTCACCCAAAAATTCTATACTGAGATTTCACTGGAAATACAAGTTTTGAGACTCGCTGAATTAAAACAGAACAAAAGGGGGGGGGGAAGAAAAGCATTTTTACTTTCTCTACCATGTACAGAGTAGGTAGAGAAGGTATTTGCATTTCACCGGAAATTCATTTTCGAGGCCCCCTGAATCCCAAAAAGGCGTGCGCGCGTGTGTGCGTGCAGTTCTTTAACATTTGACTGTTGCTATATTCTTTATATGTATAACAAAATAAGTGATATAGCTATTTCGTAAACGTTTATTTGGATTAAAATGTAGTAGATAAAAGAACAAGCTTTAGTAACAATAGCTTGCTTTAATAAATATAGCTTGTATACCCACTATTAAACATAGAGGGTAGAGAAAGTCATGTGAATGTATCACATCAGATTTTTAGAAAAAGGTCCATGTGTATGTGCGTGCATGTGAGAGAGAACAGCATAACTCAAAAATGAAAAGTTGGTTAAATACCAAATTCGGTATTTAAGTTCAGCATCTTCCAAAGATGCGACACAAAGGTTTTCAAGAAAATCCACTCCACCCCAAACTATGCTTTACATGGAACAGTTTTTGGAATTTTCATATTTCTCAAAAAATGTTAGGATCTTGATTAAAATAGGTGCCACAAATTAAAGATATTTACCTAAAAATAAAATGTATATCTTGAATTCTGTGGGAATAACCTGTAAAGTTCGCTTAATTCAGAAGGAGTCTTGTATAACTGGTAAATATTAAGCTATAGATGAAAACATACTATGCAACAAATGTAGAGCTCTTTAAAACACACAATTTATTTAAGTAACTTTTTTTGTGCCATAAGCCAATACCTAGATATTCATTATTAATGGTTTGAATTGTTCAGTACTTTTGTCATTCCTTTCAATATTCAGTTGTTTCTCGCAATGTCATGGAAACAGTAAGGAATTTTAAGGCCAGCATATAGCGTCCAATTCTTAAACATTTGACTATCGCTATTCCTTTAGTATCTATAGCGAAATGTGTAATATAGCTATTTCTGCAAAGGTTTATCTCGATTAAAAGAAGTGGATAGAGAAATAAACTTTCATAAGAGTAGTATGTATACCCACTAATAAATGATATAGGGTTAGAGAAAGTCGTGTGAATGTAAGACATCAGACTTTTTTTTAATTCTATTTCTACCCCCTTTTAACTGCAATGATTTTCTTTAGAACCTATCACCTTTGGGCAATGAAGTTTACTGTGTACAATTGCCATTGGATTTCTTTGGGTTTTATATATTAGATAACACACATTCACACTCTCCAGACTCTGGGGAGGATAGAGAAAATCTTGGCTAGAGAAAAATCCCCCCCCCCAACTGGGAACTGAATAAACGACCCCTTGCACAGTAGGCAGGTGCTCTACCAACTGAACCAGTCATTCCCATTCTTGTTGCCAGGATATTGTGAACCAGCCTTTGTTAAAATGGTCAGCTTACGAGCAGGCTGGCATTAAAAATAACAAATGTGAATTCTTTGCACAATCACTGGGATACAGTAAAGGGTACAAGAAGTCATGTGATGTCAGATGTTTTGTTTACGCAATCTCAACCAGTGGCTTCCATAACCTATTGATTACAGCATACGATGCTGAAACTTGTAAAGAAAAAGGTGAGACTGCTTAACATTTTCTAAGTTTTATTTATCACAAATGCTACATTCATTGCAAAACAAATTCACATGCCAAAATAGTAATACAATGTTAAACAAACATATTACCAACATTTACAATATGCTAAAATTGTATTATGAACTTTAAGACAACAAACAGAATTCCAACATTATAAAACAAATACTTGCAATGTATGGCACAAATTTAGCTTACATTTATATAACTGCCATTTTGATATCAGCTGTAATACTAATGAGAGTAATTTAATGATGAGCAGGAACTTTGTGTCTCAGCTAGTGTGATCACAGAAAAGGAGAGAAATATTCTGTAATGAAGGCTACAACACTTTCTCTGTCAGCATCCAGGTCATTTTTCTGCAGCAACTGCAAACCCCACACGGTTGTTTCCCATGTCAAACTCTGTGTAGAATTTTCCAATGAAGACGTCACCAAGAATCCACAGCGGACCTCGAGGAAGATCGATCCCCATGAATCCAGACAGACACACTGTCTTACCCAGCTGAGACACCTGTATCAAACATGTTACACTTAACGACACTTTCTCAAGAGATAAATATCCTCCACTATCACTAAAACAAGACATCTTTAAAATGTCATACTCTTATGATCAAACCAGGCCATAACTTGTCGTCCCTTGTGGTCTAGCGGTACCATGCTAGCCCTCTAGTCCCCAAGGTCACGGGTTCAGGTCCGACAGAAGGCAGTGGATTTTTTTCAGGTGTAAAAATCTTTAGCACTGCTTCCTTTGGAGGGAAGTAAAGGCAGTGATCCCATGTCATAGACACATCAAAGAACCTCAAGCCTGATAAAGAGGCCTCTGAGCAAAATTACCGGTCTTTTACACCCAGTATAGAATGGTAAGCTAAGAGCCATAGTAGTTAAAGATTGTCCATAAATAAAATTTTTAAGAATTCATAGTTTGGATGTTAGAATCCTTGTTAATTAATTAATTATTTTGTTTGTTAATGGCACTGTCAATTGCCAAGATCATATCAGAGCCACCCGGTGTGCTGGAAATTTCATCTCAGATTTCTTTTGCATGCTAGTAAATCTACTACCATGGAGCTGTCACCTTTAAATACACTTAAAACCAATTAATCTGGGCTAGGTTTGAACCCACAACCTTGGAATCAGAAGGTCAGTGTCTAACCAACTGAGCAACCCAGGCAGACTTAGAATCCCTGATTCTCAATAGATCTTGATTTCAATATGGTAAGATGTATTGTATGTTTATATAGTTTATTGCATCCAAAACCCAGGGATTATACACTTAATAGAAACTATACATCATTCACAAACATTCCTCTACCAATGGAAAATTGAATTACAATTAAGCGGGGAAATGGGTGAAAATTCCCAATTTTTGTGAAACATTCACTTTTTATTTTTTTTCCAAAAACAAGTGCATCAACCCTATTATATTCATTTCAAGATACTTAGAACCTTAAGAAATAATGTCATTTTAAAAGAATGCTCTATTCTAATTAACTGCAATTCAGACTTTAAATTACGTTTTCCACAGTTCTATTTTTGAAGCAGTTTGCTCCTCCTACAAATATGTTTTTATTATTATTATATATAATTAATTATACTTTTTAAAGACCTAATGGGTTTGTTTTTGATTTTTCTGTGAAAAATTCAATGTCATAGTTGGGAGTTGAACACAGTTCTCCTGTCTTCCATGCAGGTGCTCTAACCATTCAGCTACTGTGGCAACATGTCAGTAGGACATTGAATTTCCGAACAGTATTGGATTTGTAATTTTTAGTGGATGTTCTACAAAAGGTGATTGGTGAAATTATGTATTGGATTTTTTATATCTTATGTGATTCTTAAAATAAAAAATAAAACACCTGATATAATTTTAATGTTTAGAACATGTATTCTTTATCTCGGAAACTAAATATTAAAAATCTGAACACATTAAGTTTTATGCACAAGTGAATGGTACTGCAGAATTTTGATAAAAATTTATAGGAGGAGATAGATTCTGAAAAAGCGTATATTTTTAATACAAAAGCATTAATAACTCAACACTAGTGATCCCAGCAAGATGAAACTTTAATAGCTTTATTAGTGTGTTATGGAAAATTTGTGTGCCAAAAAATGAAGCTTCTAGTTCAAACACTATAGAAAATATAAATTTCACATATTTCCCCCTTAAAATATTCGATGCCATGGCCAGGATTTGATCCAATGCTCTTACCACTTGAGCTACCATGATAAGATACCCATATGTGCATTAAATCTTCCCATCTGATTCATGTATTCTGGTAAACCTTCAATACAATCTTCAATATTAGAGGTGTGCAATAGCTATACTGCAAGTCTTTACATTTCTGGGTTGACCACTGCAAGGGTTAATTATGTCACTAGCCAATGTAGGCAGTTAAGTTGGAAAAAAATTGAATAAGGTTGAAAAACTCAAAGCCATGGCCAGGACTCGAACCATGGATCTTCAACAACCATGGCAAGATACTTTACCCCCCTTTCCCCACCCACAGATCTCTAATTGCTCTGCTACATGACCAGACAAGCATAAGGAGGCTGATCTGTGCAACTACCCCACCATAATATCTGCCAAGGCCAAGTTGTAGACATCAGTTGGAGCCAAGCTACAGGCAACTCAACATGGCCGATATCATTGATTCTCCTGCCAAGTGTGAGCTGCAAAGCGTCATTCATTTTCTGCAGGCAAAAGGGAATAGTGCAGCAGAAATTCATCGCAAAATGAGCCATGTTTATTGTGCAAACTGTATGAGTGAGGGTGTTGTGCATGAAGGTGCACAAGGACGCAAGTCTGTTGCTTGTAAAGACCTTCTTCAGCGAGTTGATCAAGTGGTTTGAGAGAGACGGAGGTTTACCATCGGTGGGCCGTTGTGGATTTTCTGAACATTTCAAGGTCAGCTCTGTGCATGAATGTTACAGAACACCAATGCTATCTAAAACTTTGTGCATACTGGGTTCCCAAAAAGCTGTCTGAGGACCACAAAGCATGGCACACGTTACGCTGATGATGGGGATGAAATGTGGATTCTTTACGACAATCCAGAATCAAAAGAACAATCCAAACAATAGATGCACACACTCCCTGAAAAATACCCAAAAAGTTCAAACAAACTTTAAGCAACAAGAAGACCATGGCTACTGTTTTCTGGAATCACAAAGGTGTTTATAGAGCCAGGGACTACGATAATTGCAGACATTATGTTGCCTGTGGGGAGTCATTCAAAACAAAAGAAGAGGTATGCTGTCATCTGGAACTATTTTGATTCATGACAACGTAAAACCACATACGACTGCGGTAACTCAACAGCTGCTAACTCGGTTTCATTGGGAAGTGTCCAATCACCCAGCATACAGCCTAGATCTAGTGCCAAGCGACTTTCATCTTTTTTGGCAGCTGAAGAAAGGTCTGAGAGGACAACACTTACGCACCAACAGAGAACTTCAAGATGCTGTGAAGACCTAGCTCCATACGCTGGCGGAAACCTTTTATGAACAGGAAAGCTCATCTATTGTTATGACAAATATCTTAATCTTCACAGTGACTATGGAAAAAGTAACTGTGACTGCACTTGACTCCTGGTAATAAAACCATTTTGTGATTCACATTTGCCTTTCTCTTATGCCCCATCAGAGGTTGAAAAAAAATAGCCCTTGTACATTAAATCTTCTCATCAATTCAGCAGCAGAGTTGCCACCTTCCTGAAATTGAAACCTATAAAACTTTCCCTCATCCAAGCAAAGTGTAATAACTTTGCGATTACATAAATTTAGAATGAATTAAATGTTCAGTGCTGTAAACATACAAAAACTCCAAGTAAAATAAATGGAAAACTGTTTTATAAAAATCCTTGAAAACCTGGTAATACTGCTTCTTTTCGTCACACAAGCTGAAATTCTTATTGGTACCACAATAAACACATATTAAAGCAAAGAACACTACACATAGATATCTAGTCTGTATTTTATGCTTCATAACATGAACTATAAACAAAAACTGTCAAAAAATATATGAAAATTATATCCTACAACCACAACAATAAGACATATAATTTATGAGGGAGAGTTGACTTTACGATTTCCCTTGTCCATTAATAAATATTCACGCCCATTTACTCCTGGTTACTAGAGGTATAGTGGTGCAATCAATTTTAAATCCCACAAAACAAACGCATTGCATCTTGTTGCAGCCCCATGAAGAGAGAGCATCATGAACAATAGACACACAGATAAGCTCTGGCATATCATAGTATTGTACACAGCAAAAGTACACTTGGGCTGTAATCTTAAATGAGCAAGAATTCCTACATTACCATCATAAAAAAGTACAGTATAATGCAATAGAAATTAATGTTTTGTCATGTCCATGGTGAAAATCTGCAACATTTTGAATCAGCCGCAAAAAAAGATAAAAGACATCCATTGCCAAGTTATAAAATGCCTCCACTCTGATAAATTTTACAGGCAAACCATAAAAGTTGCAGGTATACAACAGGTAAACCTTCAAAGTGATCTCAAATAATAGGGATATCATACTTCAAGGGAGACTTATTACTAGGCAGAAAATACCTACAGACCATAAGGTTATATATAGGAAATCCTATCGAAAACTATGTGAAAAGATTCTGTATTCATGGAATCTACACACCAGAAAATACTCAAGTTACTGCCATGGAAATAATGGTTCCAGAGATAGCTAAAACTACAGGACTCAAATTCCTATGATGAGTATAGGGATAGCATCTAAAGTCCTAGTGGGATAAGGGAATAAACTCCCATATTCCCCTCATTTTTGCTCAGAGGCCTCTTTATCAGGCTTGAGGTTCTTTTATGTGCTGTAAATCTACGACACAGGACAGGACCACTAGCTTTACTTCCCTTCTGAAGGAAGCCATGCTAAGGATTTTTATGCCCCAAAAAAAACATTGCCCTCCACCACGTTTGAACTGCAACCTCGGGAACTACAGGTAGAGTGGTACCCCTTCACCATGGAGGATGGCATTCCTCTGTTGGTCACATACAGCAAGTCGCACATACACCCAATGAGCAATGCATTATAATAAAGTTTCTCACTGAGGAAGACTAAATTTTGAGATTGGTGTTCGCAACCCTTTTTTGGGACTCAAAGGGCACTTTGATGTTAGACTTTCTTCATGAAAGAACAACTATAAAAGCTGCCAACTGCTGCAGACTTGTGGTTGTGGCAAAAGCTGCTTATCGTATCAAAACAAGGTCAGCAACCCACCCCAAATGTCATTTTTCTCCTTAACAATATGAGACTATGTAAGGCTACTTTAACATGCAAAAAGCTGAAGAAATAAACTGGACAACTCTGGAACACCCTTCTTACAGTCCAAATTTATTGCCCTGTGAGTATCATTTATTTCGACTGCTTATACTTTAGAGGCAATGTGGGACAGTGACTCAATGATGATGCACGAGTGAAAGAGTTCATGCGCAACTGCCTGCACAGCTTTTTTTTTTTTCTTTCTTCCTTTTGGGAAAGGAATTAAAAAAATTAAATCTGAAAAGTGTTTTTGATAATCAGGAGACTACATAGAAAGTAATATACTATTGCTGTGCCTGTACATTGGTTCAATAAACTGCCAGTTTATATTTGATCCACCCTTATAGTATATAACTATTGCTCACTTAACTCACATTAAAAGAATTCATTAAACACCTTGTATCAGTTTTGTTGATGGTAATGATTATATGTTCCAAAATGGCATCTTGCCTTTTGCATGTGTATTGCTCAGTACAACAATAGCATAATTAAATCTGATTGGCTGGAACATTTCTAGTGGATTTTGTCCTGTATTGCAACTTGGAAGCAGGAGTGAAGTTCCAAGGTCTATCATCATAAACATATTTGTAGCTGTTATATTGTAATACAACATGCAATCAGAGTGTTACTTTTGGAACTGGTTATAAATACACTCACCTAAGTACCAGTTAGAAGTGTTTTTTTGGAACTGTATAACTGGATCTTAAGTTATCATTTGCAACAGTTCCATTCTTAGAACCTTTCCAAAATAAGTGGTAGTGAGTGATATTAGTATCTAATGACCAAACACTTGGATGATCTCCATCTGTCTTCTTGCTCCCCAATATAATTTTGATGTTGAATCCAGATAGGTTGAGATCAGTGCTGCAGATGGTCCATATTCCATGTTTGGGTTTTCGTCATTGCAAAGTACATAATTAAGTGAAGGGTACATGCCAATTTTGAGCACATGAACGGTGAAGCACCCATGTCTGGTCAACAGTCAAAACCTTGCCACAGCTTCTTGTCTTAGTAATTCAGGAATACCAAGATTTACTACAATGTTCTATGATCTAAATATTTTCTCTAATTGATTTTAATAATATTGTTTACAATTAATTTTGTGGGATCATATGTTAACATGTGGGTGCCTTTCTTCGAAAGTGAATTTGCACTTTCATTATCCTGAGGCTGCAATGAACAGTTTGATTCCTATATTTAAAGCAGTTAAACATTTGTATGCTTTTTTTTTTTTTAGGTGTTTCTCTTGTTTTAGGAGTTAATAACTGTTTTCGTGAACCAATGGCTTGAATGGCTGCTTTTTTTAAACATGTTAATTCTAGTAATAATTGTGTTACAGACATATTTATTACCAAAATGTCACCATCAAAATGAATTGTGTTAGTCCCAGCTGATATATAACAAATAGATTTCAGTGAATTCCCGCTCCTCCAGCTCCACTTTCCTTAGCATACAGCGAGCTGTCAGTATAAATATGGTACCATTCAGTCTTCAGATTCAGTGAATGTATAGTTTCCAGAGCCAAAGTTTTTAATACTTCAGACCTGCTGTATTTATCTTAACTGGATTAATATTTCCAAAACATTCACCGACATTTATGTAACACTTACTCTTAAAATGTAGTCCTTTCCCTCCAGGGTGAAGTTCTTTCCATCAAGCATAAAATGAATTTCTGGCAACGTAGGTATAAGTTTGCAGTCAATCTGAAACATCCAATATACATTTTTAATCATCCTTTTATAGCAGCGTTAGGCATCAAAATTATTGTTTTTGAAATGTTTTAAGTTACCATGTATTCACCGCCAACAATAGGAGTACCACCAATAGCTTGATTCAGTTTTGTTATCTCGCTCACAGGTCCAGCAATGAGACTAGTGCCTGTATCTGCAATAGCTTCACAACCACTGGCACAGAACACTTTACCTCCCATCTGTACCCTGAAAAAAGGTAAACACTACATTTATTATATGCCCCCTTTTTTTTCTTTTTCTTTTTCTTCATTTTAAGAAATACGGTCACAAGTTACACCAAGAAAACCAAAAATTTAGTAATAATTACAAATTAATATTCTATCTCAGAACTGTTAAAGATCAGTATCCAAATTTAATGTGCTGTTTAAGAATTCAGTAGCTACACCTGCAGAATACTTCAGTACCCCTGGCTATATATTAACATGTTAGTTTTGCAAATTTTATAAAATCCTCATGGAAATGACCCCATTTTGTCTTCTAGACTAGACTAAAAGCCTGCTTTAACTCATAGCATTTTCCCATTCTGTTCTAGGTCATATCCATCCTCGCTACATGTTCAAACCAGCTATTTTTAATACTATCAATGCTTTTCTTCTAGTTTAAAAATTTGGAGCTCATTTTCATTAAGGAACAATTTCTTAAGGTGTATAATGCAGTTTTCGCAGTCATAATAAAAAAAGTGGCATACAGAGAGAGAGAGAGAGAGAGAGAGAGAGAGAGAGAGAGAGAGAGAGAGAGAGAGAGAGATTAAAATTGAGTTTTATTTATGGACACTCTTTAACTACTATGTTTCTTAGTGGCCCATTTTATATTGGGCATGAAAGACCGGAAATTTTGCTCAGAGGCCTCTTTATCAGTTCTTGAGGTTCCTTTATGTGCCATAAATCTACAACATGGGACCACCGGCTTCCAGAGGAAGCCATGCTAAGGATCTTAACACCTGAAAAAAATCCATCATCCTACGCTAGGTTGAACCCGCAACCCCAGAAACCACAGGCTAGTATGCAGGTGAGTGTGTGTATGTAGGATAATGTAAAAATCACTCAATCCAATTTTAACAATTCTTTCACCATTGTAAAGCCTTATCCTTTCTGATGGATATGGGCTCTAAGTCCTCTAATTTCAATTCATAAATTACTAAACCATTAAAAAGGAATTACAAAACCCTTACACAAGAATATGAACATATTGGAATTATATCATTCTCCGTGGTCTAGGGGTACCATGCTAGCCTCTAGTTCCTGAGGCCATGGGTTCAAACCCGGCAGAGGGCGATGGATTTTTTCGGGTGTAAAATTCCTTAGCATGGCTTCCTTCAGAAGGGAAGTAAAGCCGGTGGTCCTATGTCATAGATTTACAGCACATAAAAGAACCTTAGCCTGACAAAGAGGCCTCTGAGCAAAATTTCTGGTCTTTCACACCCAATATAGAATAGGACGCTAAGAACCATAGTAGTTAAAGAACATCCATAAATAAACTCAATTTCACTGGAATTATAAAGAACATGTTTGTGAAGGAGGCTTTGACTTTTAGTTGAGATTGTCATGGAGCAAAAAATAGTTTGTTACTGCATGTAAAATTAGATAATGCTGCAAATATTTCATTCCAAGCAATATGTATAGATAGTAATATTGTAATAAAGTTTGTTAGCAGGGTATGTTAAATAATTGTTTCCAACATTAGAAATCAGTCAACCGATATTTTATAATTAATAACTGAAAAGATTATTTTCCTTGATGGTCTCAGTCTATGTCTCTTTTGCAAAGCAGTTTCTTTTGGTGGCCTGGGAGTAGGGAATCTTCATATTCACCAGCTTCACCTGTATTTCATTGTATACATTAAGGATTTCTGTAATGTGTGAAAACTATGTAGCTTTTAGGTTATTAAATAATTATGGGACTAAATTGAAAGAATAAAGACATAAACTTCACCTACTATGAATTTAAAAAATTACTCGTCCATTCAGACCAATGATTGTTCCACAGCCAAAGGGTTCTTGTAGGCTATGCAGCATTTCCAGAACTTGGAAGACTGTTGGGAGGAGGTTAAGGAAGTCAGACATTCTCCAATATTTCACATCCTTTTGCATGAATTTCAGGGTTTTATCATCCATTATTAGGAATAGCCAGGGCTGTACAAAATTACAATTATAAGGGTAAAGAGGAGGATGCAAGTAAAAATTCTCTAGATAATTGTAGAATCGTTTAAAAAAGAACATGGGGAGGTAAATTAAATTAATTTGTCATTGGAGTTAACAAAGCTACCCATATGGTAAGCCAGGTAGTGCTTTAATTCTGCAGATTCCATTATGTGGAACGTACAGTTTTGAGTGAGACAAGCTTAGATTATTTGCCACAGACAACTGCATTTGGGGGGGAGTGATGGTTTATTAACCTTTAGCAGAATCCATATCTCTGCCCACATTATTGAACTAAATGTGGCAATTCTTCCTTTTTCTCCTCTTGTGCATCTTACATGTAATGTATGTTTTGAAAATTGGCAATAAACTGTTTTTTTCTGGGATGTTAACAAAAAAAAATCTGATGTGTTACACTCACATGACTTTCTCTACTCTTGTACAAACTATTTTTACAAACGCTTATTCTCCATCTACGTTAATCGAGATAAACATTTGCAGACTCTATCTTATTGCAAGTTTCTTGTAGATGTAAGGGGAATATATATTTACAAGGGCAATATAGAAATACAGTAGCCTTTAAGCACATACATATCTCTTAATAGCTGGTTGCTAGGTGCAGCACCATTCCCTTTCCCACAGATTAATACTCCTTGCTTATTCAAGACAAAAAAATGAATAACGAATTCCCATTTGAGAAAATAAGTATTGAAAACTTTAAGGGAATAACAAGCAATATCTCGAAAATGGTTCACTCAACAAAAAAAATGTATATGACATAAATTGTGTATTTTAACGCGATCTACATTTTTTGTGTAGTAAAATTTTGTCTATCTCTTATGGTTTACCAGTTATGCAAAAGTCGTTCACAATGAAGAATACTTTTGGAGACATTCCCAGGAAATTCAAGATATACATTTTATTTGTCATAAAAATATCTTAAACATATGATATTTTAATCAAAATCGTTAGAGCCATTTTTGAGAAAATTAAAATTTTCGAAAAATCTTCCATGTAAAGGGTATCCTGGGGTGGGGGGATTTTCTTGAAAACCTTCGTGTCGCATCCTTGGAAGATACTGAACCTAAATATCAAGTTTGGTGTTTATCCGACTGTTCGTTTCTGAGTTATGCTATTCACAGACAGACACACACACACACGGACATGTTTCCAAAAATGCTTTTTTTGGATTCAGGGTGTCTCAAAACATGTATTTCCCGTGAAATCTCGGTATCGAATTTTTGGGTGGAATACAATACTTCCCCTACTTACTGTACGTAGTAGAGAAAGTAATTAATGCATAAGTGAAAGATTTGACAGTGCACAAACGTGTGCCTTGTAATGCAATTGGAAGTTCTGGGTGCAACGAAAAGTAGTAGGCCAACTTCAGGTATGAATTCCCGATAACTAGAAAAGAAGGAAAAAGCTATATGAACATGGGTCTGAAAATCTCTGGTTGCTACATTATAAGGATTACAGGAAGGATCACACTCAGCCCTATACATTGGACAGAACTTTTATTTGCTAAACTTAAATGCTGAAAATTGTGTGTGTTTCAGGTTCTACTGCGTGCCATGAGTTTCAGTTTTCTGTAATGAGGAATACACGTAGGTAAGTGTTACCTTTGTGTGTGCTACTTTTACTGTTGTGGGAAAATACACTTGAAATGATATGCGGTAATGTTTTGACAGGTGGAAATGCTAGGCATGCATGTCGACTAGTTCCCCAGACCAGAAACCTTTGAATACAGCCTATGTGAACTGGAGCTTCCACACCTGCACTAACAGAGGAAGGACAGGAAACTCAGCCCCTGATCCTTTATGGATCGGAATCATCAAATCAGCACCAGACGTTAGCAGTGCAGATGGAATTTCTCACATGATCGTCGGAGTATTGCAGTTGTACCCATACCACCTGCAATATGTACAAGCCTTAACACCTTTCACCAGAGATGGAATTTAGAATTTCCACGGTCAACATGTATGGATTAATGCATATCTCCATACAACAATTATGAGTTTTCACTAACAGTGATTTGGTGTGGTATGATTGGCACCCTATCCAGACTCGCAGGAGCAAGGCACAAATGATTCTTACACCTGCACTCATGGAAGGTTAATCAGTTACATTCATTCAAAAAATGTACTTCATGGATGATGGTGGTCCCTCACATTATAGTGTGGATGTACGAGGGCTGATCAATAAAGGCTGAGACTGATTTTTTCCTGAAGCGTTCTTGATAGTTTCCTGTCTCTACTATAAATATTTGAAAAGAACGGGGTTTCATGTATAATGTCCATAGGCGGCAGCACTGTCGTATCGGTAGTAATGCAGTATATTGTTGACCCTACTTGAATTTCGCATACCACAAAATGGAGGTGACACGAGAGGAGCAATACAGCGCAATAAAATCCTGCTTTCGTTTAAATCATACAGCCTCTGAAACAAGCATACGGTGAAGATGATACATCGTTCAACAGTGTTTAGGTAGTTCAAGGACTTCAAAGAAGGGCGAGTCTTCTGGGCTAAACATGGTGGGCCTGGTGTTTCGGTTTCCGTTATGACTGAAGTTAACATCAACACAGCTGCTGTGATTGTTGTC
The DNA here is from genome assembly GCA_030765065.1 of Deroplatys truncata. Taxonomy (NCBI): domain Eukaryota; kingdom Metazoa; phylum Arthropoda; class Insecta; order Mantodea; family Mantidae; genus Deroplatys; species Deroplatys truncata. The sequence continues at coordinate 21,846,470 of CM060977.1, forward strand.
CCTCCTTTTGCTCTATTACAGCAGCGGATTACACGTCAGTATTGGCTACACTGAGGAAGCATATGGCAAGGAAATGTCCAGAATTTCATCGGAATGGGTGGCGACTTCATCACAACAACGTGCGGCCTCACGTCGCCAATCAAATCCAGGCATTTTTGGCTAAATTCAACATTACCTGTGTACGCATCCGCCTTATAGCCCAGATCTTGTCACCTGTGATTTCTTTTAATTCCCATCACTAAAGGCAAAGCTCTGGGGCATTTGATTTGAGAGCACTGAAGCAGTGCTGAAGAAAAGTGAGGCGATTCTCAAAGACCTGACAAAGAATGGCCTGCACCATGTGCTCGAGGACTGGCAGAGACGCTATAAAAAGTGCATTTAAGTAGGAGGGAACTACTTTGAAAAACAGCGAGACAACATTGAAATGGAGTAATAAATATCTGTGAAAAAAAAAATCAGTCTGTCTTTATTGATCAGCCCTCGTACATAGACATCTTATTGCAACATTCCCTGGCCAATGAATAATAGGTGGACCAAATTCTTGTCCTCCATGCTCACCAGATCTCAACCCACTTGGAGCCACTTGTATATTTTACTCCTGTGAACTATGTCAAAATTCTCCATTTGTAAATTGGGCAATACTATCGGGCACTATGCCAGGAATTTGGGAGCATGTCCGGATATCAGTGTGACAGTGAACTACGGCCTCTATTCAGTAAGGTGGACTTTCAAACAGCTCCTGCAAACAAATGTACACAGACTGAAACACTAATCAACTAATACCAAAGTTCTGTAGTGCACAATGATCCTCCTTATAAATCTTATAAGGGGCATTTCCATACCCATGTTCATATATATATTTTTCCTTCCCTACACGTGAGGAATCAATACCTTAAGTTCGGCACCTATGTTATAGACTGTATATTGTTTCTCAGGCTATAACCGGTCTATGTACATAAATAACAGCAATAAAACATTGTTATAACTTCATAAGGGGGATGATGAGTAAAATTTTGGTTTTCTACTTTTTCAAAGCTAGAGCCTTAATTTTTTGTATTTATATACAGAGTATCATGAGCAAACACTTGGTGGAGTTTCATTTCTGTAGGTTTCCTAATTTTTCAGTTATTAACATTTTTTTTTTTGAAAAATTTACATATTTCAAAATGGTATTTGATCCATACTGTTTTAGAAAAACAACTGTAACCTTTTACAAGATCATAGACATATTTAGCAAAATCTTCACGCATCGAGTTTGTAGTATCTTGCCTACAAACAGAGAAAAATGTTTTAAAATAAACTATATATCCAATTGTATGCACAAATTGAGATTTTTATTATTCTAGCTTCACTTTTACACCAGAACTTACTGGTAAATTCTGGCATAAAAGTGAAGGTAAAATAATAAAAATCTCAATTTGTGCATACAAGGTTATAAAACCTTCACTGTGGTTTCCCAAAAACATATATATCCACTTATTGTAAATTATTTATATATTTTGTGACAACTCTCCACTTATCTTTCTAAAATATAAATTCAACAAAACATGTCTTGAAATCACTTGATTACATTGTTTACTCATTCATATACATCATTAAAGCTACTGAAAGTAAAACAAATTTGTTGACAGACTCAACTGGTGGTATTTCAAAATTCATTACGTGATCTCTATTCTTACGATAAAATGTTTCTCCTAAATCATTACATAAGTCCATTTACATGCTTTTATAATTAAATGTCCAAAAATGATCTGCTACAGCTGATTTATCAGGATTGTTTTTTTGTTTTTATTTAATATTTCTAAAACGTTCCTTTCAACAGGTTTCCAAATTATATTTAGTCTTTCCGATATAAACTAAGTCACAAACTAATAGTAAAGTAGCTAATCTTTTTTAAGCTAAAAAGTATTAATTGAGTTAAAATAATATACTTTGTAGAGAAACATAATATCCAAGTCTTGAGTATAACTGCCAAATGTCCTTAGAGACTTCTTATTACTTATAGTAAATAAAATGTACAACTATGTTGAATTCTTTGTTATTTTATCAGCACATATAAAGAAGCAGGACAATATTTTATTTGTCAATCACATTTATAGGTAATCCACATGACTCACAATCAAAAAGCAGATGTAGATGCATTATTAAATTCTAAGTTAGTGTTTTATCGCATTGTTTCAAAGGTTAATTGTGCAAAATCTGGTAAGAATGAATGCAACCGTGAGAACTTGTATTCAATACAATCAAATCCTCAAACTGTGTTTTGCATGTATGTGCATATAATTTTTTATAATCTTAAGGCACAGGTGAAACAAATTTACTAGCTTAGTCTACTCCCCAGGGGCTTCCCAATTTGTGCCTGGACTTTTACCTCAGGAGAGTTAAATTCTAATTATCAAATAGCATCTCACTTTAACATACCTAAAGGTAAAGGCATGTCTTTATTTCTACTTTGTTATGCCGAATGCAACAATGTAAAAACTACTTGTTATTATAATGTGAATTTATTCACTCACTTGTCCATTTTAAACTGCCAGTACATCTGCTTATCTACAGGGAGATATGTGAACTCGCCGGTATAATATTTTGGATCTGAACCACCCAAAATCAGCTCTCCACCCTGTGCAGCCTCCGGATCCCTGCAAACAAGATAAACATGTTAGAACTATCTTTCAAAGTGCAACATTGTGTTTCAAGGGCATAGTCACTATTCCTTAAACCTAAATTTTAGATACATGTGTTTAGATTCATTATAATGTCTCTTGAACATCTTCTAGTCCTTACTGGCAACAGAAAATATTTTTAACACTGCTCACACATTTGTTCAGTGACAACACAATATTTATTAGCTTATATGCCACAATTAGGTATCTAAGGTAAAGTATCTCTATTCAAAAATGTTATACATGTTTCCAGGTTCTTCAAAATCCAAACTGTATTATCTATCAGTTTGTTGACGTGTAATTCAAAACTTAAGTCAAATAAATATCAGACTTATGCTAAGCTCAGGTATTTTACAAGGATGCAAGGTGAAGAGTTTTAGTAAATTCCATGGGAAATATTTTGTTAAGTTTAGTCTCTCAAAAATGCTTACCAATTTTGATTAAATTATATATTTGAGATAGTGACATAAAGAATGTTCATTAAATAGCCTCTAAGTCCCCTTCATTCTCAGAAAATTATAGAAGATAGAAAAAAACTTACCACACAAAAAAATGTAGAGCCCATTTAAGTACAGAATGTATATGTATTTTTTCTGCATCCTATATAACTAATCTATTGCTTAATTCACATCATTTTAAGGCAAAAATGTATCATGGATAATGTAAAGTACATATAAGATCAGTTTTTATTTTCTCAACCATCTACTTATATAAGGTAGTGGAAATATTGCATTCCACCAAGAAATTTATATGGACATTTCATCAGAAATGCATGTTTTGAGACCCTCTGAATCCAAAAGCAAAGCTTTCTTAGTATAAAGGTTTCTATGTCTGGAGTGAGTGTAAAGAACGTATGTATTTAAAAAAATAAAACATATCCGAGTTCAGCAACTTCCAAGAAAATCCTCCCATCCCAAAGTACCTTTCACGTGGTCATTTTTCAAAATTAGTTACCCTCTTAAAAATTGCTCTAATAATTTTTTCATTAAAATACCATATCAATATTTGCATGGCAATTAAAATATATATCTTGAATTTTCTTAAAAGTCCTTTCTGATTGAATTTTGCAAACTTTTGTGCTAAACCATAATGGATAGACAAAAATTTATGCCACAAAAATAATGTAAATACACACAATTTACATAAAATAATTTTTTTCATGACATTAACCATTTCCAAGATATTAGTTATCGTTTTGGATTTTCCAATACTTCATCCTACATATTTTAATGTGCCGAGGTATCATTCTTTTGTTTCTTGCGATGTCATACAAAAAGTGGAATTTCAAAGCCAGCATATAGCAATCACTTTTTAAAGATTTAAGTATCACTTCAGCCCCCTGTATCCTCCTTGTACCTAAAACGAAACATGACATGAAATCATTTTTGTTAACCTTGATTAACATGAAGTAGACTGAAAAATAAGCGTTTTAAGTATGGTTTGTAGAAGAGAGATAAGAGCAAACAATAGAGAAAGTAATTGATTGCAACACATCAGATTTTTTAAAATTTATTTCTGATAGCAGCACATAACTGTTATGTCTGTGGGAAGGAAGCTATTTATCTAGAATGTTGGCATTTGAACTCCGTGACCCTTGTATCTGTTTATTCAACAGATCAAAGAGCTCTTTCTCCTACAAGAAGTTACTTTCAACTTATGACCTGCCTCTCAGAATTCCAGTAGCAACATTTATAATGACAGAGGTCAAGCAAAGAAAAATAGTACAAACACACTTCAATAAAGAGACAGGAGCTATTCCTCTTTTTTATCTTGCCTTTTTGTTTCATGCAGTTGGTTTTCAGCAGAGGAAACACTTGAAATATATTTTTAATTAATTATAATTTTATTATTTGTTTCAAATTTCTGATAACTGAATTGCTGAAATGAAATTAACTTTCCAGTACTTTTTGCACTTTGAGGTCAGTTATTTCATACATAATTCTTTTACTCCTAGGCAAAAGCCCTTTTTATGGGAATTTTAAAGTCATACTGTGACTGCACTGTTAACAGTACATATATATCAACCTAACATGTGGGCATAATATACTGGGTGTCCAATTGACATGGGTAGCCCTGGTTGTAAAGCATGGACTTGTAGATGGGAGGTCTTTGGTTCAAATTCCATTAGGACAGCCTTTCCTGACTGTTTTTTTTTTTGGGGGGGGGGTTCCTCATAGTTGGCAAATGCTGGGGAGGTACTCTAAACCATTGGCCTGGAATATTTCCTTCCCAAATGTATTTATCATCACTGCCTATGGTACCATATGTAGCAAGAACAAGCATTAAACACCACTAAAAAAAAAAGTTAAAAAGAATATAAAAATTAAATAAATAAATTTTGAAGAAAAAAAACTGCCCAAATACACTGGGTCCTTCTTGAGATCTTATCAAGGAGTGTTTCCTTGGTCATATGTAGGATCCATGGATTCTTTAGAAGGATGTTACTATTGTTACTGAATTTTTATTAAATTTGTTCAGTGTAATTCAAGTAGATATGACTAAATATTGTAGCGGACCAGATTGAGCGCCGAGGATTACATCATATGAGGTAACCAAGCATAATGTGTTGAAATAAGGTTACCTCAACACGACCACGCTAAGGAACGCAGAGTCAGCTCTTCGGGATGTATTTATACTACGGGGGTATCAATGATCCATGATCAATTGTTGAATCAGTCGTCAAAACCCTTGTCTGAATCATTTGTAGGAATCACCGTAGTAATCAGTTGAAGGGAGAGTTATAACATCGACGACCTCAGGTCCGCTTACCTTACTCGAGTCGTCCACGCAACACCAGGTGAACAGATAAGAATGTATCTCCTCTAAGTTCTGCTTACTCGCCAATCTGAGTGGCCAATGTACTCACGTTAAAGTAATAATATAATTTATTGGACCAATGCATCCCCTGTGCATTATTTAAATACCCACATACCACCCCCGTACCGACGCATCCCCTACCTCTGAGCTATCACCCCACCCTAGTGAAATCACCTGCGGGGTAACCACCCCCGTAGGGGTGTTACAATATTTTCTCCTTGGGATTATCTCAAAGATCAAGTAGTATCACCATCACTCCAGACCTACATGGCATCATGATATTAAAAGTCACACTGTCTCTTTTCAATGCAACTTTCAGATAAATGTGCAAAATGTAGGATCGTTTTAATGTTGTATCTGTCTGCCAATTGGAGTACAGGCCCTTAATCTTATTGCTTTTATTTGTTGTCTGCCTGCGATCTATTTCTCTCTTTTTTAGCTTCTTTAGTTCTTGTTTAAGGTTTTCTTTCTCTACCACATACCTAGTAGAGAAGACATTGCATTCCACACAAAAATTTGATATTAAAGTTTCACCGGGCATACATGTTTTGCATCCTGCATCCAAAAAAAGCATTCTTAGAAAAGAGGTGCGTGTGTGTACAGCATAACTCAAAAATGAAAACCCTGATAAATACCAAACTTAGTGTTTAAGTTCAGTATCTTTCAAAGATGCAACACACAGATTTTCAAGAAAATCCCCAAACTACCCTTTACATGGAACATTTTTGGAAATTTATTTTCTCAAACATGGCTAACAATTTTGATTAAAATACCATTTAAATAAAATGTATATCTTGAATTTTCTGGTAATAGTCTATGAAGTCCTCATTTGGAAGAATTTTGTATAACTAGTAAACATTAAGAGATAGACAAGAAAAAGTATTCCAGAGAAATGTAGATCTCTTTAAAATACACAATTTATTATAAATAACCTTTCTTGTGACTCAGACATTTCTGAAATATACTTATTATTGATTTGAATTTTTTAATACTTTGTTATTTTTTTCAGCTGCTGCCATCATTTAGTTGTTTCTTGCAATGTCACGGAGAGAGTATTGAAATTCTGGGCCATAATATAGTGACTAACTTTTATCTGACAATTGCTTTGGTTTTCCTATCCCCCTTGTATCTTTAACGAAATGTATAGTGAAACTATTTCTGAAAAGGTTTATCTTGATTAATATGAATTAGATAGAAAAATAAGCTTTCATAAGAATAGTTTTACATGTCAGATTTGTATATTTGCTTTTCTTTCATTTTATTGCTTTCAAAACTAAATGGCACTTCCTTCATATTCTAGAACAGTATACTCAGTTACTACATAATTGTTTTCATCATAAACTGTTGAGACAGTAATTCTGTTTAATACAAGCCCTAATTAGAGCCAAATGAAGGAATGTAAATGAAAGAATAGTTATGATGGTGTTTAAAAAGAATTAGTATTAGCATATTCCAGACCATGTATTTGTCATTTATTTACTGTACAGCAGAATCTCGTTAGCACGTTTTTGCAGGGACCTAAGGATTTGGATGTCATAGGCGGGAAAACGTGTTAACGAAAATGCAAAATGTGCAATTTAAGAACATAGATATGTAATAAAATCTAATAATTACTACGTCTCCATGGGTAATTGAAATCGATTTTGACTACAATCCGTGTTGAATTCAATATGTGTTCAAATGGATTTGGATACACAAAGCCTGAGAATAAATAATTCAAGCTTTTATGTTGGTCAACTTGGATTTTTGAGGTTATGAATGTTTTTGAGAAAATAAATTGCGAATTATGGAAGCGACAAGAGTGGCTTTGCTGTGTATTTTATTACACATGTGATAACAATTTCCGCTAAAAAAGAAAAAAAAATTATGAGCATGCATCATGTTACGAGTACAATAGGCGAATGTATCTTTGGCGTATTCAATAGGATTTGAATACGGTAAGTGTTTCCATGCAACAAATTTCGTTCTGATCCTCTTCTGATCCTATTTTCCAAGAGGAAAGTTTCGTTTTTGCATTTTTCCCTTCTTTAAAAGCAGTTTTAATCAATTTAGGTTTGCTAACAATTGCATTTAAGGTTGACAGAGGAATGTTTAACTTCCGCACTATATCCACATGTTTCATATTTGGATTGTGATCTATTTCAAGGATTTTCAGTTTTTCACTATTGGTTATTTACTACACTTTCTTTTTTTCATTGCAAATGAAAAGTTAAAATACAATCTACGTATGTTTGGTCAACACTCAACAGTAGAAACTATCGTTGGCGTTTACCACGCCAAGGTAAAGCATTCTCTATCCCGCCCACACAAATTGTGTCACACAAATATTTACATCATGCATATGATTGACTACCGTTATTCACCCCGTGACCGAGGATTGACCAAAGTAGCCAATGAGGACATCAAACTTTGAACGTGTTAAGCGCCTTCTCCCACTGGACCGATCAGGATTGGCCAAAACTGAGTTAGTGTGGGCTCAAGTAAAACAGGGTGTTGCAAACAGAAATAAAACTTTTAAACCGACTGATGAACAATTTATTCACAAAGAAATTGACAAGATAATACAACAAGACTGGGAACCCAGCGTGCAACATATAGAAAAACTACAAGACGACCACTTCTGGAACCTATCATCATAAGTTTGCAAAACTATGAAGACAGTGACAATGACTGATGACAGCGATACAGAGAAGCCACTGGCAGTTCCACTGGATTAAAAGAACAGGTAATTCATAAATTATAATTATATAGCATTATAGAAAACATTACATAATATGCGAGTATGCATGTTTAAACTTTGAATTTAACAGCTGCAAAATAATAGAAGTTTGAAAAATTCAGTTTGGGTTCCCTTACATCAACCATTCTTGCCAGGCAGAGTTGCATGCTCTAGAATAGCATGCGAGTGCGAGAGAAATATGAAAAGAGTGGAAGTAACAAGGTTGCAACACTGAGCACACAATCACATCTCATTTGCAAAGCAGACCTCTTCCCATTTGAAAAACATAATAGTGAAACTCACCCTAGGCCTATAATTAAATTCATAAAAATATTTGAAACACCCAGTATATCAGTCAAAAAAGGTCCAATGTACGTTCTACTATGAAAGTCACAGTATCTACGTGGAAAATCATCAGCATGGAAGGATTGTTATTTTAATTATTGGGCACAGAAGGTATAAGCAAACTGCATTTTAATAATAATTGAAGATAAAAGCCACAACAATGATAATATGCACAGCTGAGAAATACTGCATTGGCCCAAATGAAAAATGGCCTCGCATATAAGATGATCCTGAATTTTTGGAAAGTTGTCACAAGAAAAATGTTCTAAATAATTATTAAAATGTTCATGACATATTGGAAACCCCTGGCTTCGTTTCTCCTGCATAAATTGAATGAAAATTTCATAAAATGTCCCATCTTTGATTCTCTGAATGCTTTCCTTGATGTGCCAGCATTCATAAACTATCTTTTCACCATCATACATTACACCCGTGAACACTGAACTTCATTGCTGTCCGTATATTATTAATCTTTGCCTTACACAACACCTCTAGTCTGAAGTTCATAACTTCTTCTCTCTCCTTTAATCAACTAACGCCATAAAGATATTCTTCTTTCTACACTCTCTGCCATGACTGGAACGGTAACCAAAACTGAATACATTAATGCAATGGCGCCAAGACAAAGAACAATAGATCATGTGGAAGCTTGAAAAATGTTGTTTTACTTGTTAGCTTGAGCTCAGCTGCAATGCCTGTGTTGACTCCCTCTGATCAAGCCAGTACAGTCCTTCATGAAAATGAGCCCCTTTAAATATTAGGCTGCTCACGACTATGGTTTTTAAAAGCACATTCAAGGTAAAAAATGTTGTCTTATATTTGGACCAATACAGTAACTTCTTTTCACCTGACTAACAAGGAAACTAAGCAATACTCCATTTTGCATTATAGGGAATACAGCCTTACTCAGGTTACCAAAAACAAAGATGGCTGACACTGCATGTCAGGGCAGCAACATTTTAACTTAGTCACTAGATATATAACCAGAGAAATCACCAGACAACCTATTTACAAACGATGCACTGTTTTAGTCTTCTGCTAGTATTAAAAATCACTGTTGTATTATAATATAATGCTCTGTAATATTCTTTTATTCGGTGCAAAAGTTTGACATTCACCTTCCTTCTCTGCAATAATCACTGATTACCTATAACCTGGATGCACCTTAAATGTTAAATTAAGCACTGAACCATGCTGTGGACTTAATTGATATAGCATGTATATGTTTTAAACACTGCAAATTACTGTACTGTAATACTATGAAGAACAACTTATAGTTAAGTTTTAATATGGTTTTGGTGTACTTAAATTGCTTGGCTTTCTTCTACACAGATCTTCCTCTAAAAATAAAAACCCAAAACAAACATGCTTACATCAAAAGTTGCAAAATTTCAAATTTCTAATTAAATTCAAAGGTAAGATCTAATAAATAATAATTACCTAAAAACCTAATAATTAAATGTCCATATAATTAGTCTAATTAATACAATAATACTTAATTTAATATAATATTAATATATAATCAATATACCAAATCAATGGGTAAATTGGTCAGTATGCAATGTTTCAACACCTGCAACTACATAAAAAGGGCACCAATGCCACAAATAAATATAACTAACCTTAACAATACAAGGAGTTAAGTTTTGTTGATCAGAGCATTTTACATCAATGTTTGATAGTGCAGGAAAGGCTTAATCATAAAGAGTCTTGAATAGTTAAGATAATGGAAAGCTCGATGAAGATAGGTTTTGGGGAGATTTGGAGAGTTAAAGAATTGTTACAAATAGATTTCTGGAAAGAAATTAGGACAAGAATAGAGGATATGGAAAAACAAATTTATTAGTGAGTTTTACTTTTAAGAGCTCACCAAGATTATACAGAGAAATGAAAGTAGTATGGAGCAGGGAACAGCATGTTGATATATGTGATAAAACAGCAAGAGCAGGATTTGCATGGGCTAGGATAGGGGTGGTGAATCTGAAAGGTTTGAGAAAAGACATTGATTTGGAGAAATGTCCACTATGTCACCGGAAAGTTAAAGAGTGGCATATAGTTTTAGAGTGAGAAGAAGCAAAGTTGCTCACAAAGAGGATAGGGAAGAGAGAATGGCTAAATTTACCAATAGAAATTCAAGCTAAAAAGTTGGTAAATGTAAAATCTAAAAAAATATAATACAAGTAGGAAACTTTTTGGGCAGAGTAAGAGCAAAATGAGTATTAAATTACAGTAGTTTTTATTTGATATGTTGCGTGTAGGACCCAACAACTCGACAACCTCAAGGTTTGAGTTTGTTGGGGTCCAAGGAAAGCAACTCAAGGTAGAGGTAGAGTTAAAGTTAGTATTGGAGATTAAGTAAATTTATAATTGTACTTTTAGATTAGGAGGAATGCTGGCTACTGGTATTCCATACTGCTGGATACCAGTAGTTAAGAGGTTAGTTTTTATATATATATATATATATATATATATATATATATATATATATATATATATATATATATATATATATATATATATATATATATATTTTATTTTATTGTTATTTTTAGTAATTAGGTTAAGAACAAAATTGTTGTTGTAAATTTGTACAATTAACTGTGTTAATAATAAACTAAACTAAACAAAGAGTTGCTGGTTATGAATGGAACCTAATGCAAATATCACCAGATTCCAGTGACTTATTCCATAATGGTGGTAAACTGTCAAAGTTGCACTTTAGTAATCTTAGTTAAATTGCAACAACTATACCTGCTAAGAAAGAAAGAGAACACTGGCTGCGCCACCAGACCTTGTTTGTACATGTTATAGAACACAGGTTCCACACCATCCACAGAAATAGAACTGTATGCCATACCAAGGATACCATCAAACTTAGCAGCAACAAAGGCAAGACCTGGTTCACTTACTGCCTCGGCAAATGTCTGATCCTTCACCTCCAGACCTCCAACCTGCAACCAGACTACAACTTACAAAACAGAACATCAACCATGTTTCCATATGCTTCATAAACAGCGCATTTACATACCTGAAGTGTGTCTGTTGACAAAAATCCCGAGAGGCTTCCTGAACCATACTGAATTGCAAACTTGGTGCCATTTGCTTTGTAAGTAGATGACTCTGTAGAGTCATATTTACGATGAAGCACTGTAAACATTAAAATACATTACTTTTAAATCAGAAGACATAGTGAAAAGATTAAAGTGGTTGCAAATATACAATTTCACTAAAATAGGTTAAATACAAGAAAGTAATATTAAATTTACCATGGAAACTGAATTGGATAACCAGCTCTCCTACCTAGACCTAAAAATTATGAAGAAGAACAATAGACTAACTTTTGGAATATACAGAAAAAACACCTATATGGATAACTATATAAAAAACAATAGTTACATCACACAAAGTTGCAGTTTTTAACAGTTTGACCCATAGATTAGTGAACATCCCCCTCAATGAAAAGGAATATAACTTAGAATACCAAGAAATTTTAAAAACAGCAAGAAAAAATGGCTACAAAACAGATATGGTGGATAGGTTAATCAAAAAATTCAAGCAACAAAAAATGATAAAAGAAAATACAATCTCAAACCACACATACAAAAAAGTTGCATTTCACCCATGGGCACATAACAAATTCAAGAAAATTTTCAATGATAGCAATGTGGCACTCATCCGTGAAAATAAATTCAGCATAAAATTCCTCATAAATGCAAACCAAAAAGAAAAAATGCCAGCTCATAAAAAATCTGGGATTTATAGAATAGATTGCAAGGATTGTGATTAAATCTATATTGGTCAAACTAAGCATAACATAGAAACGAGGCTTAAGGAACATTTTCGAAACATCATATCCAGGGAAGAAGAAAAATCAGCAGTTGCAGCACATTTTTGGATACAGGAACATGAAATTGAGGACACAGTATCCTTGTCAAGCAGGCACAAAAACCTACTGAATTAAACATTTGGGAGAAAGTATTTCTTTGGAAATTTCGTCCAAGGTTAATGAATTTCGACATCCCTATGGAACAAAAATTTGATCACTAGAAGGACAAAGAGACATCATAACCATCAGAGGAGAGCCAACCAGTTGCAATCAGCTAATGATGGAGTGATTCCTCAAAACTAGTTCTGAGGTATTTAACCTACTTTAGTGAAATTGTATATTTGCAACCACTTCTATATATTATATCAAAAAATGACACTCCAAAAGTTTTCAGCATTGGTTTACTCATAAATCTGGCAATAATGTAAATGCTTTCTTTTGAAAAAGGGATGTTTTAAAATCATGTACATACTTTAGTTTAAATCTCAGATGATGATTTAATTAATTTCACTTACATCCCACCATATTCTTCATAAAGTATTTGTACAATGATCGAGAAGCTTTTAATGGTGAAACATCCTCTTTACCCAAAACTTATAGTCCTGTAAATCCTCTCTCTATTATTTCTCCCTCTTAACCTCTGTTTCTCCATCACTGTCCCTACCTCTTATTAGTTCTCACTCTCTTATTCGCTCATTCACCTTGATCAACTTACATGTCATGTGATGTTTTGAAAACAGGTAATAAAACTATTTTTTCTGGTGTCCAGTACATAAGCTTATGTCTCTTCCTTATGCTTGTTATGCAATAGAAACAATACTGTTTCTCATGGTTAACTGATTTATTTACACAAACTTGTGCCTCTTCCTTATGTTTGTTATGTGAAAGGAACTATACTGTTTCTTATGGAAACTGGTTTATGTATACAAACTTGTCTCTCTTCCTTAAGTTTATGTTGTTGTTCACCAATGGCACTGGGATTAATTGATCTGCATCATTTTCCCTCTGGCTTCCCAATATTAAGTCGTAAGTTATCACTTTTAAGGCCTTTGCATTTGGCGAGATGTTATTTGTTCAGGATGACATCATCTTCACAGAGAGTGCACTTGGGTGTAGGTAGGCATCCTATCTTGTAGAGGTGTTCTGCAAGGCAATTGTGTCCAGTTGCCATCCTAAATAAGGCCACTGCAGTCTTCCTTGACATTTTTTTGTATATCATGCTTATTATGTGATAGGATCTACATTGTTTCTTATGGAAACTGGTTTATGTACACAAACTTGTGGCTTCTCTTCCTTATGTTTGCTATGTGATAGGAACTATGGAAACTGGTTTATGTACAGAAACGTGTTTCTTCCTTAGGCGTGTTATGTGATAGGAACTATATTATTTTTCATGGTAAACTAGTTTATGTACACAAAACTGTGTCTCTACCTTATGCTTGTTATGCAATAGGAACTATACTGTTTCTCATGGTAACTGGTTTATGAACACAAACTTGTATCTCTTCCTTATGCTTGTTATATGATAGGAACTATACTGTTTCTCGTGGTGACTGGTTTATTTACACAAACTTGTGTCTCTTCCTTTGCTTATTATGTGACAATTTTGTTCTCCATTAGAACCTCCCCCCCCCCTTATGCAAAGTTATTAAGATGCCATGACTGTTTTATATGTAGGACCTAGTTTCACAACAATCAGTTTGGCCATTTTTGCATGCAAAGGTTAAAACGCATACATACAAATATTTTAAAAATGCAATTTCTGACCTCAGGATAGTCCATCTTATGCATTAGTCTCACTTATTCATCCAAAATAGATAATTGCCACAAAATTTTCACTTACAGTTTATTATATGTACAAATTAGAAGACACTTACAGCAAGCAATGCTGGTGTAGTGACATTTTTTTGATGGCACCCATAGATTGGATGAGCCTGTGTCAAACACCACTCGGAACTTCTGTGGAGGTGTGCCTAGACTTATGGGACCATAGTACTGGGCCTGTAACAAAAATGTTTTAACAAAATTCAAAACATTTGCCAAAGCTAATAATCTTGTATTTTAATCCACTACAATAAGATTCTATTTATTGCACAATTCCTTCAGGTTTCAAAATAGCAAAAATGACATTTTCATTAAAATAAGGATTTGAAAATACATTGAACAGTGAAGCACTATTACACAAAGTTACAGCAACACAATGATGTAACAAGAGGATGGACAAGTTGCAATGGAAGTACCAATCAAAATTAAATTGAGTTTTATTTATAGATGCTCTTTAACTGCTGTAGTTCTTAGTGTCCCATCTTATATTGGGCGTCAAAGACCGGTAATGTTGTTCAGAGGCCTTTTTATCTGGTTTGAGGTTCTTTTACGTGCCGTAAATCTACGACACTGGACCACTACGACACTTCCCTTCCGAAGGAAGCCATGCTAAGGATTTTTACGCCCGAAAAACTCCATTGTCCTTTGCTGGGTTTGAACCCATGACCTCGGGGACTAGAGGTAAGCACTACACCATGGAGGACGACACAATGGAAGGACGATGTACCCCTTAAGAGCCATAAAGAAAATGTAAACAAAAGCAAAAGATAAACTAAGAAATGTAATTTGAATTCTTCTCTTTTGGGAAAACACAGCAGTTTTTTGACATTTACATACACAAACTGAATTTTTAATTACTCTAGCATACCTTTCTACACCAAAACTTACTGACACATGTTCCAGTAAGTTTTGGTGTAAAAAGTGAAGCAAGTAATTAAAACTTCAATTTGTGTATGAAAACAAGAACTATAAAGCTAGCACAGTAAAGTAAGAAGGGATAGCATTCAAAGTTCTTCTCCCTTTCATACTGCAGTTAAACATTAAAAATATAGGGTGCCAGGTAGCACAATAGTTAACTTCTGACTCGCATACTGAGGTTCCAGGGTTCGATTCCTGGCTCTAGGGTGAGGATTTTAAGTCGACCGTATCCATGCCTTCATCTCTGCTTGCTCGTGTGAAGTATCCACAGTAAAACCTGTAGGTCCTCTCATTCCACTGCCACCCTCATCATCACCCTACTATCGGAAGTAATGGACTCTGCCCGCTGAGTGCCATCACCTCAAAGATGTGTCCAGAGATTGCTTGGTGAAATGAGGTAACCAAAAGGTCATAGGCCATATATGGGGAGCATTCATGAACAAACATTAAAAACGTAACTATAAGATATAGCGTCCATTGTCATTATTTTACATTTTCATTCCTAAAGCTGCTATTCTTTAGTTATAAATGTATTAAAGTTTAATAATACTGCTGTTTGAGATTTCAACATAAAGGGAAAGTCTAACTTTTCTTAAACATATATCACACAGTATGGGGACATTTTACCTCCACAATTGTTGTAAAGTTCAATGATCCATGTGTAGGGAAAAATATTAAGCAACCTGCAATAATATAGTAAATGCTGATTAAAATAAATTGCTGTTATTTATTTTGATGCAGTAATTTGTATCACAAATTACTTAAATGTAAATAATGGTTGTAATATGAATATGCATTTTTATGTGACATTGATTTCAGATGTTTATTAATTGTAATTATTATTGGGAAATAAGTTTATACGGCTTTACTGAAACTGTCAATAATAGAGCAATAATGCAGCGAGGGGGGTGAGCTGTTTATCATTATTGGAAACAAGGAAGTTACGTAATGTTGGCGCGTTTTCGGTAGAAACTTCTGGAATATTTTCTCCCTAAAAGCAATATGTATTCGTGGTTTTCATTGGATATTAGAATAGACGCTAATGTTGGCGTGTTTTATTAGCCAATAGTAATTCATTTATAATCTTTAGGCGTATCTGGATGAAGGCGTATAAATAAGCCAAGTTGGAGGTAAAGTCAGTCAGTCCTTCAGTTCGCCGAAAGCATTCATACATTACACGTCGTATTCAGGGCAGTTCATCAAAATTCTTTGTGCAATACACGTCGTCTTAAGTTCGTCAAAATATTTATATGAGATACGTCGGCTATAGATTCACAAGTTACGAAAATCTAAAGTATTATAAAGTTAATTATACACAAAGTTGAAGTACGTGAATTAAAAGTGATCAGTAAGAAGTATTATAACAGTTTCAGTTTGGCGAGTATCTAATCAATATGTAAAAGTAATAGTGAACGTGTTCGACAATAAAAATTATAAAACAAATTTCTTCATCAGTGTAATTTTTGGATAAAAGATTCCTTTCCGCTTCACAACCTGTATAGAGACACATGTTCGACCCAAGATAAGATAATAGCTAGCCGGAGGACATTTGAAATGAAATCAAACAAAAAGCTAACACTGATGCAAATTGCTAACACAAGATGGCTTCAACACTGATGTAAACAAACATTATAAGTAATACCGTCGCAAATTGGCTACCATAACGTGGGGCTACAATAATGTTATTATAAATTGGCTCCTATACGTGGGGCAGTTAAAGTTATGAAACCAAACAAAACAAAAGCAGCACAATATAAGATCTTCAAGTTCTAATAATTTACGTAAACATTAATAATCTACAAATATTACGTAAGCTATATTACTTCAAATTGGCGCCCAAACGTGGGGCTAATAAATACAAACATATAAACATGAAGCAACAACCAACTACCTACAAATATTAATTCATTTCAATTTCACTGCAGTGAACAAGTTAATATTACATATTAACAACAAAAAGTGTCCACATCAGCAATTTAGAAGTTCCCACTTTACATACTGTAGTAATTTCATATCGTGGTTGCACAGAAAGTTGGAGGGTGTCTAAACGACCTTGGCTTGTTTACAAGCCAGCCAAACCCATGAGCAGAGCAGGCAGATATGGTAGCAAGAGGATGAAGACCTGCTAGCAGTTCTTTCTTCCAGGACAGAAATGCCCCTATTATAGATTTGATTTTGCCACCTGTGCAACACAATAATAGGTTGGAAAGCTGAATCAGATTTAGACAAGAATTAAACATTATAAAAATATGACTCAATATAGCTTTAACTCTTCCACTATTATACAAAATGAAAAGGAGTGATACTCCTTACTGTGGTTGTGGCATATTTGAAATTTTAGAACATATTTTAATTTGTTGCAAACTATATATATACAAAAGAAGTCTAAAAGTTACTGAAGTCACTATACTTTACTGCATTACCTGAACCTAATCAAATATTAATGTTTTGAATTACAATCCCAGGCAGCTTTTCAGGGGAATCGTTAGCCACATCCGAACAGTTAAATAAAAATTTAAGTAAAAAAAAAAAGTAGTTTAACAAATGTATGATAGAAGGAGGATGCTAATTGAATATTAGTTGTAATATTCAAAAGCATCAATAAATAAGAAGAATCAACTTGCAAAATGCAATGCCATGACCAGGATTTGAACCATAAATACATCTGATTTAAATATCTCAGTAAACCTAAAGGGAAATCTCAGAGATTCAAGATATATCTCAAAGGTGACTTGCAATGCTGCAAGTACTTTCAAAGCTTTATAGTTAACCACTATTACGGTTAATTTATCTTTAATATTGTTCTTTCATTTTAGCTGTATATAGGCATAAAGTTGAATCAGACTCAAACCAGGGATCTTTGGCATGCATGCCGATGCTTTTATTAAAATTAAATTGAGTTTTATTGATGGACACTCTTAACTGCTGTGGTCCTTAGCATCCCATTCTATATATTGGATGAGAAAGACCAGAAATTTTGCTCGAGGCCTCTTTATCAGGCTTGAGGTTCTTTTACGTGCAGTAAATCTAAGACACGGCACCACCAGCTTTACTTCCCTTCAGAAGGAAGCCATGCTAAGGATTTTTTACATCCACAAAAATCCATCGTCCTCCGCCAGGTTTGAACCTGTGACCTCAGGAACTGGAATGTGCCCCTAGACCATGGAGGACGACTGTGATTTGAGTGGGTCATTATTCGGATTATCTTTTTTTTTTAATTTTCGGTATTCTTTCCCATCCTGTAGCATTGCCCCATACTACAATTACTCCATATTCCAATATGGACTGAAAGCAACTGTAATAAACTATTTTTCGTGTATGTATATTTGTTATTAAGTTGTGATAAACAGGACACAGCGTCCATAAGCAGAATTCAATTTAATTTACTCAAATCACAGGACGTCCTGCAAGCCATTATTCAAAACATTAAGTATTATAACACAACCTCCCCTTTACATATATAATTTACTTACAACAATTTCCTAAGTACCCAATACAGCCAAAAATTGAAGCGTGAAGCAAAAACGTTAAATACCCAGCACATGCGCTAACAGTTCTTGAAAAAATTCCATTGTACAAGGCAATTAAAAGTATTCAACAAATTATCTAAAACAATTAGAGAATTAAGAAATATTGATCAATTCCCCAAACTCTACTCATGGGGAAAGCATATTACACAATAAAAGAATATGTGGAGGATGAAGTTTGAAATTATTTATTAAGTTAAAACATGGAGGACGTATTTTGTAATCCTAAAGGAAATGCACAGAAATTTACTTATTTACATTTATTCATATTTATTTTTATATGTGCAATTTGTACTTTTATACTGTTTTATATTTATATTGTTAATATCAACTGATGGGTCACCTGTTTATGAGCATTTGCTCATTATTGTAAATTAATGTTATATGATAAAGCGGTTCTATTCTATTCTACAACGGCAAGGGAGGGTGTTGCTAGAGCCCCTTTTACCCCTTAATAAAATGGAGCCTCAAGCAGCTTCCTTTCCCAGGGCCTTGCGTAATGTTGCTATGCCTCTGTACTCTCTTGCAAATGCATGTTAAATGTCAAAAGTTAAAATGCATCCTTTATGAAATTGTACTCACATCCAAGTAGTTGGATAGGGGCTCAGGTGTAGGTCCCTCCAGATATTCTCTAAACCTGTGCTGCTTCACTTCTGTTCCAACTGACTGCAGAGTTCTTCGAGCAGTTTCCATCTTATGCAAAGGTATCCTGACAAAAACAATATCAGAAAAATACTAGAATGCACTATTGTTAGTTTCTTTTGATTCACAAACTCAACAAGCGTAAAGTTTTACTAAAGCGGAGCATGTTTGTAGCCTTTTTCGATTTGAATTAGTCTTTATAATTTCCCTAAGATAGTTGTTAAAAAATATTCAAAATCGAATGTATAAACATCGTATTTAGGTTAACCCGTATTTGTTTTATTTCCAGGTATTACATGGTAAGGAGGTACTAGTATAAGATGACTACAACAGTGATATAAAATTACATTCTCCAATTGAAACATTCAATATAAACTTTTATATTATACCAAAATATGAAGCATTCCTAACCTGATAACATCGGCATAACAGAATACTGTAAGTAACAGCACCAAAAACCCAAAGCGCAACATCTTGTCCTCTCTTCTCATCACAAACAAACAAGGAACTCCACTTTCACAGCCTAGGCGTGTTATAATAAATTACTAAGGCATCTACTGATAAGAATGACACATGCACTTTCGATGACCAACGGTCACATTCACAACAAGCAGAAGTTTCCGACAATTTGTCATCAAGGCAGTGTCATGTGACAGGCCCCGCAAAGAGCGTAACAATGAACTTAATTGGATTTCTGCTAATTGCTAGAAAATTAGATTGACACAGTTAAAACCTTTTAGACATACCATTGTGCTTTTGCTTTATATATTTCATCATTTGTTCATTCATTTTACATAAAGCAATCTTTTCTCCCAAACGTAATTTTGTCCTTAAAACAACTATTTGTAATATCCAAGGGCAGCGACATCAAAAATGATGAATACACATGACTTTATCGCCTTTGTTTACCATTTCCAGGAAATACCTTGGGAAAAAATATGTTCTTTTTTTTCAATATGTTTTTTCTTGTTCACTAATCATGTAACGCAGTTATATGAATGCATTTTCCAAATTTTAAAATCCTAAAGCCATTAATTATAAAGATCGCAAGATAAACACAGAAGTGCTGTAGCTCTTTTGTATTTATTCGTGAATCATTCCTTTCAGAACCCAGAAATATTTACATATTTAAGTAGATTCGTTGAGACTATTAAATAAACTTGCGTATTTATCCTTTGAATAGAATTTTATTTCCTTTATTTTCGGATTTAATTAATTTATCAGCTAAGCTAAGAGTGTGTGCCAGTTTACTGATTTTTCAGGAAATATTGCAGGCACATAAGTCACTGTTATTTTTTGCCTTAAAAGATATACATATGTGTATTTAACATTAAACAAATAGCGTTTTTTCCCAAGCTTACATACAAACGATTATTAATTCTAATTCTGAAGGCGCGGGAACTTGATTTAGTAATTGCTTTATTAGAATGCGTTCAAAGAGAATACAGCATAAATTAATTACTACGGGGATTTATGGGACTGCACGTGGTTGTACCCTTATATTTCACACAGTATTATTTTTATAGTATCTCGAGTCGACAGTCAAACTGACGTTTGATTTTCTTGTTTCGCGTCCTAATTGAAATTGACTTTCGGCAAATCAGTGGTTTGTTGGTTCCGAAAGCCATAATATTTCTTATTCATCTTTCTCGTCACAGAACACCAAATTGTTCCTCTTTGCTTTATTCAGCATCGAAACCTTCATATGACTCACTACGTCACCAGTAGTTTATTTTTTGAACACGTGACATCAAAATGCACAGTAGTTGCTTTTGGCGTTGGAATCAAACAGCGCGAATAATTTAAACGTAATATAGTACCGTAAAGTGTATACAGTCCCAGAATACTATTAATGGCACGTGTTTATCGTTTATTACTTTAAAGCATTATTATACTGCCGACTACCGAAGGAAGAAGAGTAAAGGATGTTGCTAAAATGACCAATCTTGACTGGTAGGTAAATAAACATGAATTTATAATTTTGCATATTCATTTAAAATCATTTGATAAGATTAGCACGTCACCCCAGAGTAAACATACCTTAAATAATTTCTTATTCAAACATGTTACTAATACAAAGCAAAGGCAAAAGATGCCTAACCCTGTAAAGAAGTAATCAGTAATAGTTATGGATTTGATCTATGCAAAGCGCAGGGTGAATACTCACACATATTGGTTTCTCCATTGCCTTGCTAAGGTTTTAAGGTGAGAGCTGCACTAAAATAGTTTCATAAATACAAACCTTCACACTTAACTACTTCTTAAGAATACAAAAACGTAAAGCAATTTTCCTTCGCCTCAACACATTACATAGAGAAAGCTTGTATTCTTTATCAAAAATGGTTCTGATGATTTTAATAAAAATATCATGTTTGAGATGTTGGCATGATGTATACCTTGAAATCTGTTAATCTCTAGACCCCACTGAAAGTGATGCTCGAGGATATTGAACATACCATGTTATTCATCATCACCAACCAATCGCATATCACAGAATTAAGGTAATGTTAACTTATATGCTTCTTAAACCAATCATATTTATATGAGGTGTTCTTAACCTTTTTAAATTGTAAAGGTCTTTTTAGAACAAATTTCAATGCTGTAGCCTCTTCTAACTAATCTATAACTTATAAGAAGTGAGTTTATGGATAGTGTTAGAAGGGTAGGAAAAGGTGATAAATAAGGGAATGTAAAGAAATAACTATACATTCGTATACTGTTCGAAGAATAAATTTTACAACAATGTTTTTTAATTTATTCACAATTACCACCAATACAAATGATGATGTGAAAACTTGTCAATTTCTTTTCAAGTGCAGTAAACCAAACCACCTGCATTACAATAGTTTTTACATTATTTGTGAGAGCAGCAGTACAGTCTGTACAATAAACTCAGCTTGTCAAATTTAATCATTGTACCCAACTCTTTGCAAATATAAATTTGTTCACTATTGCTATTCAAAATCTCTTATTGCTCTGGCTGGTGAGACACTCAACTTGTTCATCATCCTGTCTTGTGCTACAATAATTTTGGAGGTGGTAGTGGTAGAATAACCAAGCAAGCTCTACTCTTAATTAACATTAAGCAGATATAAAAAAAAATCTGTGTTACACTCACATGACTTTCTCTACTCTTGAACAAACTATTTTTACAAACGCTTATTCTCCATATGCTTCATGTTAATCGAGATATCGAGATGTCAATCTTATTGCTAATTTTCTTGTAGATGCAAGGAGAATATGGTAGGTTTTAAGCGATAGTCAAATATTTTAACGCTGGTTGCTATGTAGCGCATTCCATTCTCTTTGCATGTCCCGGACATAAAAAAGTGAATAACGAATTTGAGAAAAAGTATAAGTATTGGAAAATTTAAGGGAATAACAAGCAATATCTCGAAAACGGTTCACACAACAAAAAAAATGTATTTGACATAAATTGTATATTTTAATGTGATCTACATTTTTTGTGTAGTAAAATTTTGCCTATCTCTTATGGTTTACGAGTTATGCAAAAGTCGTTCACAATGAAGAATACTTTTGGAGACATTCCCAGAAAATTCGAGATATACATTTCGTTTCTCATGAAAATATCTTAAACATATGATATTTTAATCAAAATCGTTAGAGCTATTTTTGAGAAAATTAAAATTTTCGAAAAATGTTCCATGTAAAGGGTAATCTGGGGTGGGGGGATTTTCTTGAAAACCTTCATGTCGCATCTCTGAAAGATACTGAACCTAAATACCAAGTTTGGTGTTTATCCGACTGTTCGTTTCTGAGTTATGCTGTTCACAGACACACACACACACGGACATGTTTCCAAAAATGCTTTTTTTGGATTCAGGGAGTCTCAAAACATGTATTTCCGGTGAAATCTCGGTAGCGAATTTGTGGGTGGAATACAATACTTCCCCTACTTACTATACGTAGTAGAGAAAGTAAAAATTGCAAGACTAGTTGTATAGGCATATAATTTTTTTCAGCTATTTTGCTCTTCTGGGGTCCCCATTGAAAACGCTGAAAAAAGCAAGAAGGAATGGAATAAATTACCTTAAGAGTGAGGAAATAAGATGTGATCTCGCCAATACCTGGTGTCCACCTGCCCGTCCCTTTTAGGTGCTTTACTTTTATAGGAAAATTGCAATATAAACACAACAAATGTAGCCATCTTCCCGCTAAAACAGACGCTGAATGGGAAGTGCCAACCTCAATAAGAAGTGAAATCCGCGAAATAAGGAATTTCTGCAAACGTGAATCATTCGAGTTTTAGACGTGCAGATCCCTCGGCTATGCTCTGTCGTTGCTTCGCAGTTGCAGCCTTTTGCTACACTCGTCTCCTTCTAAAAAACATCCCTCGGCTACGCTTTGAGGCTGAGGGCCCTCAATCCCTCGGCTACACCTTGAGGCTGAATATCATACCAACTTTGATGACATTAGATATTCATATGTTGCCAGCATTGCGTTAGAGCTAGAGAATGACACAGAGTGACATCTATAGGACTAGAGAATGACACGAGTAACATCTGTAGGACATATAACACATCATTTCCATCGCTGTCGGGGACCCCAGAAGAGCAATTTACCCTTTTTTTTTATTTACTGAAGCACAAAAAAATACAAAATGAATAATTTCATATTGAAACAAACAGCATGTATCATCAGATTAATTGACAAATGGGAGGGTAGCATGTTTACCTTCCAGCCTTGAAAAGGGAGTTCAGGTCTCAGTTAGGGTGAGTTGCCAGGATGTTTTTTTTCCCCCCCAAGGTTATTCTCATGATACAGCTCACAGTTCTTGGGCTCATAAAAAAAAAGGTGCTAAACAGATAAATAAAAATAAAAGATAATACATCTTACATTCACATGACATTCACTACCCACTCTTCTGACAGGAGCCTGAAGTGATAGTAAAATCTTTAAAAAGTGTGATCCTAGTGGCTTTGAAATTTCTTACTCTTTGCAACATCGCAAGAAAAAAAAATATCTGATGTTTTACATTCCCATGACTTTCTTTACCCTCTATCGCTTTATTAGTGGGTACAAATTATTCTCACAAAAGTTTATTTTCCTACTTCATTCTAATCAAGATAAACCTTTCTGGAAATAAGTGCATTGTTATAGATACAAAGAGCATAGAGATAATCAAATTTTTTAAAACTGGATGCTATATGCTGCCATAAAATGCCATGCTCTTTTTATATAATCGTGAGAAATAACTGAATATAGAAAGGACTTGAAAAGAATGACAAAGTATTAAACAATTTGAACCATTAATAATGGATATCTCAGAAATGGCTGATGCCACAAAAAAGTTATTTGAAATAAATTGCATATTTTAAAGAGATCTACATTTTTTGTGCAGTACTTATTCGTCTATAAGTTAATGTTTACCAGTTATACGAGATTATAAAAAATTCCGAATGAAATTAACTTTACACGCTACTCCCAAAGAATTTAAGATATAAATTTCACTTGTCATGTTATTATCTTTAATATATGGTATTTTAATCAAAATCCTTAGAGCCATTTTTTAGAAAATCAAACATTTTGAAAAATATTCCATATAAAGGGTAGTTTGGGATGGGAAGTTTTTCTTGAAAATCTTCATGTCATATCTTTGGAAGGTACTGAGCCTAAATACCAAGTTTGTTATTTATCTGACTTTTTGTTTTTGAGTTATGCTGTTCATATGCAATTTTAACAACTTCCGAATATCTCACTTTCTTGATGTTACTTAGGCATATTACGAATAATACATTGGTCAGACACACATATGTACCTTTTTCTAAAAATGATTCTTTTTTACTCGGGGAACAAAAAAACCTGTATTTCCAATGAAATCTCGGTATCAAATTTTTGGGTGGAATGCAATACCTTCTCTACCTACTATGTACATGGTAGAGAAAGTAAAAATGAATAGCAACATATTACTTGAAAAAGTACAAAGTAATTGAAAATTCAAACCAAAAAGAAAAAATCTGATGTGTTGCACTCACATGACTTTCTCTAATCTTATACAAACTATTTTTACAAACAATAATCTCCATCTTCTTCATGTTAATCGAGATAAACATTTGCAGAAACTATCTTATTGCTAATTCTCTTGTAGGTGCAAGGGGAATATGCTAGGTTTTAAGCGAGTCAAATGTTTTAAGAGCTGGTTGTTATGTGGAGCATTCCATTCTCTTTGCATGCCAAGGACATAAAAAAACGAATAACGAATTCCCATTTGAGAAAAAGTGTAAGCATTGGAAAATTCAAACAAATAACTGAGAATATCTCGGAAATAGTTCACTCAAAAAAAAAAAGCATGACATAAATTCTGTTGTAACAAGATCTTTATTTTTTGTGTAGTAACATTTTGTCTACCTCTTGCCGTCTACCAGTTATGCAAAAGTCATTCAGAATAAAGAGGACATTTGGGGACATTCCCAGAAAATTAAAGATATACATTTTATTTATCATGAAAATATCTTAAAAAAATCATTAGAGCCATTTTTGGCAAAATCAAAATTTTCGAAAAATGCTCAATGTAAAGGGTAGTTTGGCATGGGGGAGGATTTTCTTGAAAATCATGTTGCATCTTCGGAAGATACTGAACCTAAATACCAGTTTGGTATTTATCCGACTTTTCGTTTTTGAGTTCGTGTTCACAGACACACAGATACATATCCAAAAATACAAAACATATATTTCCGGTGAAATCTCATTATCAAATGTTTGGGTGGATTGCAATACTTCTCCTACTTACTGTACGTAGTAGAGGAAGTAAAGACATAATTTTTACTTTCTTCAAATTACACACAAAAAAAACAAAAAAAAAAACACTCTCCATGCCATCTCCCAAAACAGTAGCAGAGGTTATAGGCTGTCAGCCAAGTGCTTTGTTTGAACCAAAAAGAACTGGACTTAATTGTCAATAAGTATTGGAACATGCCCTCCTTTACTGACAGGAAAGAATATGCTAGATTTCTATTTGCTCATCCCTAGATAAAATAAGTGTCCTGGTAAACGATGTAATAACTTTGAGAAGTAGGGAGCTCCTTTCCTGAGCTTCATAGAAAACATCTAATGGCTCCTACACGCTGATAAATGGTATGCAAATATGCTTTGATATTTCATATTGTTTACATGAGTTGATGAGAAAAAAACAATATTTGAAAATGTAAACAAAGAACAGGAAATATCTCATAAATCGCTAAAGCAAATATCTCATAAATAGCTAAAGCTACAAATAAAGATCATTTTAGTGAATTCTATATTTTGTTCTAGTTTTTGTCTTTTTATAACATTTTCATCATTTAACATTAAGAATAACAGTATTCCTTCCTTAGAGACATGAAGATGATTCCAAAAAGGTCATCCTCCGTGGTGTAGTGGTTACCATGCTAACCTCCAGTTCCCAAGCTCACTGGTTCAAACCCAGCGGAGGGCGATGGATTTTTTCGGGCATAAAAATCCTTAGCATGGCTTCCTTCGGAAGGGAAGTAAAGCCGATGGTATTGTGTTGTAGATTTATCGTATGTAAAAGAACCTCAAGCCTGATAAAGAGGCCTCTGAGCAAAATTTCCGGTCTTTCATGCCCAATATACAATGGAATGCTAACGACCACAGCAGTTAAGGAGCGTCCATAAATAAAAAACTCAATTCCAAAAAGGTTTCCTTATCATAGGCTGGCCAAAAGCAAAAGAGAAATCAGAGAATACATTTCTATAGCTATTGTACACAAATATGTCTGTCCAGATTTTCAAAGTTATGCATCATTATCTCTGGTACCATTCAGATCATAATATAAAACTTAACTTAACCCTTTGTGGTCAGAATGTGGGCATAACTGCAGGCATTCAGAAGTGAGGTAAACTTAATTAGCAACTCAGCGTTTGTGGTTGGATCTACATAATGCTTTGTACAATCATTGTCAGATGTCAGTAGTATGCAAAGATGCCATTTCTAGCCAGTTAAAACGATGTTTAAGGGGCATTCCCAACCACAAATTAATGAGGTTGTACACATGTATAAATAAGTAATTCTGCTTTTTGAGTTTTTGCGTGATATGCAAAGATGGCATTAAAATGAACACTGACCGATAGTGATATGTCAGTGTTCATTGAATTCTATTTACTTAAGTGTTATTTGGCTCAGAAGAAGAAAGTAACATAGAAGTCACTCTGTAGCAAGTTGGGTGCAATGACAGCTCGAGTGAATACCACCCAGATTTGCAGGTGTCACATGGTCTTACCATTGCTGGTACTTTAATTGTGAAGCCCATTTCTGTTCAGATAAGTGTTTCAAAGTTTACCATACAAATAAAATGTGCTTATAGTGAACTTTGGGTGTGGGTGTATGTAATATCAAAGTTTAGTTTTCAGAACATAGACCATTTTTGCATCCAACATCTTGGTGACTTCTTTTCAAAATCTGCATCGAGATATGATTAATTACATTTACACAAATTCTTACTATGTTATACTTTCTTTATTACATCTTAAATATTTTAATTAGGAAATGATTATTTTGATTCATAT
The DNA here is from genome assembly GCA_030765065.1 of Deroplatys truncata. Taxonomy (NCBI): domain Eukaryota; kingdom Metazoa; phylum Arthropoda; class Insecta; order Mantodea; family Mantidae; genus Deroplatys; species Deroplatys truncata. The sequence continues at coordinate 21,874,276 of CM060977.1, forward strand.
GATTTGTTACAATGTTAAGATATAGTGTATGTATATTATTTTTAACGCATTACTTGCTTTTATGTGTACTGTTTGCAACAGGCAAACAAATCCCATTTTCTGTGAGTTTCTAACTTGTAATGCTACTTCCAAATAACAATCTATTTATTCTTTCCTACTATCATATATATATATAAAACAAAACTGAAATGTTCTTGTAATTTTTTATTTTGGATAAATAATTAATACTAATGCACCACCTTGAAGACAATAACCTAATGTTTAAAATGTGTGTGTGCTCTTTTTACTTTCTCTACTACGTATAGTAAGTAGGGGAAGTATTGTATTCCACCCAAAAATTCGATACCGAGATTTCACCGGAAATACATGTTTTCAGACCCCCTGAATCCAAAAAAAGCATTTTTGGAAACATGTCCATGTGTGTGTCTGTGAACAGCATAACTCAGAAACGAACAGTCGGATAATCACCAAACTTGGTATTTAGGTTCAGTATCTTCCAGGGATGCGACACGAAGGTTTTCAAGAAAATCCCCCCACCCCAGATTACCCTTTACATGGAAGATTTCTCGAAAATTTTAATTTTCTCAAAAATGGCTCTAACGATTTTTATTAAAATATCATATGTTTAAGATATTTTCATGACAAACAAAATGTATATCTTGAATTTTCTGGGAATGTCTCCAAAGGTATTCTTTATTGTGAACGACTTTTGCATAACTGGTAAACCATAAGAGATAGACAAAATTTTACTACACAAAAAATGTAGATCGCATTAAAATACACAATTTATATCATATACCCTTTTTTTGTTGAGTGAACCATTTTCGAGATATTGCTTGTTATTCCCTTAAATTTTTCAATACTTATTTTCTCAAATGTGAAATCGTTATTCATTTTTTGTCTTGGATATGCAAAGAGTATTAATTTGTGGCAAAGGGAATGGTGCTGCACCTAGCAACCAGCTATTAAGAAATATGTATGTGCTTAAAGGCTACTGTATTTCTATATTGCCCTTGTAAATATATATTCCCCTTACATCTACAAGAAAATTAGCAATAAGATAGAGTCTGCAAAAGTTTATCTCGATTAACATGAAGTAGATGGAAAATAAGGTTTGGAAAAATAGTTTGTACAAGAGTAGAGAAAGTCATGTGAGTGTAACACATCAGATTTTTTTATGCAAGAATGGCCAAACCAATTGTTATGAAACTTGCTATATAATGATGCTCTTTAGATCCTACTTGCAAAACATGCTATATGGCATCTTAATTACCTGCCGCAAAGAAGTGGTACCATGCTAGCCTCTAGTTCCTTAGGTTGCAGGTCCAAGCCTGGCAAGGGTGATGGATCTTTTAAAACTTAAAAATCCTTAGCATGGCTTCCTTCAGAAGGGAAGTAAAGCCGGTGGTCCTGTGTCATAGATTTATGGTAAGTAAAAGAACCTCAAGCCTGATAAAGAGGCCTCTGAGCAAAATTTCTGGTCTTTCATACCCAATGTAGAATGGGACGCTAAGAATGATAGCAGTTAAAGAGCATCCATAAATAAAACTCAATTGAATTGAATTTTAAACAATAAAATAAAAAAAAATGTTATAAGCATACTGTTTTGGTCAATATTTTCATGTACAAAATTTGAATAGGACAAGTATTAAAGGTATTATACCAAGCTTTCTTTACTATTATTTGTGTATATAAACCAGTTACCATGAGAAACAATACAGTTCCTATCACCGAACTACCATAAGGAAGAGACAAGTTTGTGTACATAAACCAGTTATCACAAGAAACAGTATAGTTCCTATCACATAACAAGTACAAGGAAGAGACAAGTTTGTGTACATAAACCAGTTACCACGAGAAACAGTATAGTTCTTATCACAAAATAAGTATAAGGAAAAGACACAAGTTTGTGTACATAAACCAGTTACCATGAGAAACAGTATAGTTCTTATCACATAAAAGTATAAGGAAGAGACACAAGTTTGTTTACATAAACCAGTTATCACAAGAAACAGTATAGTTCTTATCATATAAGAAGTACAAGGAAGAGAAAAGTTTGTGTACATAAATCAGTTACCACAAGAAACAGTATAGTTCTTATCACATAATAAGTATAAGGAAGAGACACAAGTTTGTGTACATAAACCAGTTACCACAAGAAACAGTATAGTTCTTATCACATAACAAGTATAAGGTGAGATTAGTTGTAGCCCCACATATGGAAAGCCAATTTGAGGGAGGTGTTGTATTGTTGTTCCACGGTTGGGGAGCCAAACTTGATGAAATAACTGCCCCACGTATGATACAAAGTTTCCGGTGGCCTTCACCCCAACGTTTAGGAATCAACTTTGTATTTCAATGTTTCTTTAAATATTGTATATATATGTTTGCCTCGGCTGCGCCAGTATTAATTTGTAGAAACACGTATCTCTTAGCAGGGGGTGATGCGGCTAAAGAATGTAGGCTTACACAAATTATAATTTTTACTTCACTCCTTTTATTAATATTTCACACGATTAATTAACACTTCACTGGTTTAGAGAGCTGTGAGATTCTTTTATTAATTACACCGTTTAAAACATAAACTTTATTATATTCTCGCCGTAATGAATTTTATATGTCTCACACTGAATACGTATTTAACTGTTCAGTAACGTGTCTAGCATCTGGTTGGGAATGCTGTTTACTAGCGACTGGCGTTTACCGCTTAAATTTGTACATTTTTCTATTTCACGTCTCTGATTGGCTAATTTTTACTCCAATAGAATACTTTTATTTAACTTTCAGCTTTTCTAGTTTTTGATTGGCTATTTATAAACTGTTTTAAATATTACATTATTGTTCCAAGAATTATTAGTAGCATTATTAAACTTTCTAATTCATTATTGCCTCAAGGTTACCTCATTGTTAGCAACTTTTAACCTATTATTCTCACAGCTCCTACATTATTAAATTACGTAATACATTCACATAACATTATTATGCATGTACATAATATAAACATAATACAATCACTGTTACATACATTTTATTTATTATATTATACACATTGTTTTTGGCGGGCTGTTATTTTTTTTATTATATAATCAGACTGATATCTTTTAAGTGTTAAAAATACTGCCTCAAAGGAAGAGACATAAGTTTTGCACCTAAACTGGTCACCATGAGAAACAATATAATTCCTATCACATAACAAGCATAAGGAAGCAAGAGATGTTTGTGTACATAAACCAGTTACCATGAGAAACAATATAGTTCCTACCTAATAACAAGTATAAGGGAGACACAAGTTAATATACTGATAATCTTTTACTGATGTTTTATTTCTCTGCCTCAGAAAATACAGTTTATTACTGGTTTTCAAAACATCACTTGGCCATACATTGTACAAAGAGAGGAAAAGATAGAAAGAGGGAGAGAAAGACACAGTAACACAGAGTAGAACCTCTGCAGTTTACAGGATAACACAAGCAGAGCTGCAGGTTCAGCTAGTAAATAAATACAGTAGACTCGCGATTGTTCAAGGTAATTGGGAATAAGACTACATCAGATATGGGAAAGCTCAGATAATATAAGGATAGTTTGCCAATAAGTCATAAATGATTAAAAACACACTTAAAGCCTATAGTAATTGTTTATTACAACGTAATTTCTTAAAATGTGCACTGAGCACTTTATACAGTTTAATTAAAAGATAATGCAATACTAGATGAGAAGACTATTTTGGAATCGTGTTTTATAGTTAACTGGGCTAACCTCATGTGCCTTTTCTGGAAGCTGTGATAATGCTGTAGGGACTGCAGTGTAGACTCTTCTTGCTGTTCAATCTATGCTATAATAGCTTCAATCAGCTTCAGTCCTTCAGAATGTGTATTTTCGGGGTGGTCTCATTGGTATCGCGCTCCTCTCCAGAGTTGAGGGACATATCAACAATAGCTTCGTTTACAAAGGCTTCCACGGCCGGTGTCCATTATAGCTCTAGGCTCTTCCGGTGTAGGCCGCGTCATCAAGGCATTGGTTGCCGACGTTTCACAGGTCATGTGGCCTGCTTCTACTTGGGCTATGTGCGAAGAAATCAGCTGTGCATCTTAATTTATACTTGTTTTGCTCCGCCCACAGTCCGTGAATAATACGTGCGAGTATAGTAATTTTAAAACATAAAAATAATTTAAATCTCGACAACGGAAGAGCTTTGAGCTTTATCTGGCACCCTTTTTTAACCAATGACGTCACTGGCCCTCCCTTCACCAATAGAAATGATTGTGGGTGGGGCAAAACAAGTATAAATTAAGACACACAGCTGATTTCTTCGCACATAGCCCAAGTAGAAGAGGCCACATGACCTGCGAAACGTCGGCAACCAATGCCTTGATGACGCAGCCTACACCAGAAGAGTCTAGAACAACAATAGCTTCATTTGTCAGCTCCATTTGTTGATTTGGTACAACACTTGAGGACATAATTCTTAATTGGCGTTCCATTGGTAACTCATCCGCTATGTAAAAGATATTTTTCCAACAACTCCCTCAGCCTCAGTTAATCGTGAGTCTATTTGTAATTTGAATCTGATACACCTGAGAGATACCCAACACTTTTCTGCATTACTTACCTGTCTTTGTTGATGCTCCATCACAGTTGAGCAGCTTGTTCTAGTTTACACCTTAGTTACATTGTGTTATTTAAAATGTTTAACACCTGTTCTTATACATGCAGTGAACACTGATGATACATGAAATGGAATGATAGTTGGGAAAGGAAATTTCAGAAGGAAACGTTACAGGCCTCCCCGGTATTTGCCAGTTATAGAACTGAAAAAAAAACCTGAAAAAAATCTCAGTCAGAGCGGACAGTCCTGGAGGGATTTGAACTGCAGACCTCTCGTTCACAAGTCTTGAGTTTTAAAGATCTCAGCTACCTTAGGTTATCATTCCATAAATTTCAGATGCAATTATCAAGCAAATTATTTCCCACAATTTTTATTTAAAACAATACACTACAAAATAGGCATGATAAAAATTAAAAAAGTAGCAATAAAGCAGCTTAGAAATTCATCTGAGAGAATACAAAAGAGAGTAAAAAATTCAGGCAGTTCCAAGATTACAGATGCAGCACCTTCATCTGTTTGCCACTGCAAATCCTATACGATTCCTCAGCATATCAAACTCAGTGTAGTACTTTGCAATGAATGTTGCCCCCAGGGACCAATAGCTGTCATCAGGTGGAGGTAGATTTGTTGGTGCGAATACAGAGAGGCATGCCAGAGCTCCCCAAACATGAATCTGAAAACACACATTCAGCTAACCATTCATTGACTTTCTCTACTCACTTATATTCAAATTATTCTTCATCAAGATAAACTATCATTCCACATTTACACATTTTGTTGTACGTATAAGAAGGATTTTTAAAGTAAAACCACTATTCAAAAAAGGTTCCAGCTAACAAATAAATAACTATAAACCTATATCTATTTTATCAGTTTTCTCCAAAATAATAATAAAAAAAAAAACATGTGTATAAAGGACTAATCTCATTTTGTGAAAAATATGATATTTTAACCCACTATCAGTATGGGTTTTCAAAAAGTACATTCCACTGCTTCAGCCTTAATCCAATTTTTAGACAATGTTTATAAAGCACTAGATACAAAGAGTTGCCTTTGGGTATTTTCTTAGACCTATCTAAGGCATTTGATCTTGTGAATCACGACATTTTATTAAATAAGTTAAATGCTTATGGTATTAGAGGATTATGCAATGAATGGTTTAAATCCTACCTTGTACGTAGACTTCAGTTTGTAGAATTAGATAATGTGGACAGAAAGTTAGGCATAATCACGAAGAAGACAGTACTTCAGGGTGTACCACAGGGTTCAGTTTTAGGCCCATTGTTATTTTTATTATATATTAATGATTTAGGGGTGTATTAATGAGACAAGTAATAATATTAAATTCTCTCTCTTTGCTGATGATACTAGTATATTAATCACTGGAAAAAATACTAATGACCTGTTAAATCACAACAATGATTTCAACGATAATATTGTCAAATGGTTCCAAAACAATAATCTAAAAATAAACAAAGACAAATCAGTTGCTATTGGCTTTCACCATAGATTAAATAAAATAGTACAATTTCCAAGTGTAAGTTTAAATAATAAATTGTTAGTTTATGTACCAAATACTAAGTTTCTGGGAATATAGTTAGATGAACATCTAAAATGCGTAAAACAAATTCAGCAATTAAAAATAAAAGTAAGCAAAATAGTATTTTTTTATTAAACATATGAGAGATTCAGTGAATACCAATGTCTTAAGAACTATATACTTCACATACTTTCACTCTATAATGATGTATGGTATATTGAGCTGGGGAAATGCAAAAGATGCAGCAAAAATATTTAGATTGCGAAAAAGAGCAATGCCATCTATTGTAAATATTTCTTCCTCTACTAGCTGTAAACCCTATTACAAAGTTCTGAAGATTTTACCTTTCCCATGTACTTATATTCATGAAGTTTTTGTCTTGACAAGAACTATGCTCTCTCAATTTAAAACCAATTCAGAAGTACATACTCACAATATAAGAAATAAAATTGACCTACGTGTCTTAAGTCACAGTGCAACCTTATTCATTCAAAGTTTCGAGCTCAATCCTGTATCATTATTCAATAAACTGTCAGATAACATAAAGTACATTAAGTCTGAAAAAGCATATAAACTGGCTTTAAAATCACTACTAATAGAAGGTTGTTACTATTCAGTGGAAGAATATTTAAGTCAACGGTTCCACAGTAATGCCTCTTAATTTTTATATTATGTTTATTTATATTTTTTATGTATAACATGTTATTTTGTAAATATTTTATGTATCCTATTTGGATTCTAACATTTTATTTTATTTGTAATATTTGTAAGCTTGACAATGCCAATATCTTGTACAAGATTTATATAGTGAATATATTATTATTATTATTATTATTATTATTATTATTATTATTATTATTATTATTATTATTATTATTATTATTATTATTATTATTATACATAGGCTAAGCTAAATGGTAGTCAAATTTTAATTGCTTAATGATAGCTTTGAAATTCCATTCTCTTTGCATGAGCATGAGAAAAAATGAATAGTGAGTTACTGCTTGAAAAAGGTATAAGCATTTGAAATTTCAAACCAATAACAAAGAGTATCTCAAAAGTATTAATGCCACAAAAAATTTTATATGACATAAATTGTGTCTTTTAACGAAACCTGCATTTTTTGTATAGTAGTATTTTGTCTATGTATTACGGTTTACCAATTATACAAAAGTCATTTAGAATGAAAAGCATTTTGCAAGCTATATGCAGAAAATTCAAGATATACATATTATCTGTCATGTAAATATCTTAAACATATGGTACTTTAATCAAAATTGTTAGACAGTTTTGATAAAATTGAAAATTTCAAAAAATCTTCCAAGTAAGACTATAAACTTTTTGTTTGAGTTATGAGTTATGGGTCCCCCTCCCCCCTCTCTCTCTCTCCCTCCCTCCCTCTCTCTCTCTCTCTCTCTCTCAATTTGTAAACCATCACCATTCCTTAAGTAAACATCTCAACATGCATTACAGTAGGACAACAATAACAAATAAGTGTAAATCACCATCACATGCAATCTGCCCTGCATATTGAATATTCACATGTTGCACTTCATATTAAAAAATCTGATGTGTTACACTCACATGACTTTCTCTACTCTTTTACAAACTATTTTTTCAAATGCTTATTCTGCATCTACTTCATGTTAATCGAGATAAACATTTGCAGACTCTATCTTATTGCTAATTTTCTTGTAGATGTAACGGGAATATATATTTACAAGGGCAATATAGAAATACAGTAGCCTTTAAGCACATATCGTCATGTAAACATAGCATCATCGTCATGTAAACCTTTCTTTAAAAAACTGGGGATCCTCCCACTTCCCTGCATTTACATATATGCAGTTATTCTGCTTATAGTCAAGAACATTAATGTTTGTGATTCACTATTCATAACTAATAATATGGTGCATGAACACAATACTAGGGAAAATACACAAATACATGTGACCAGCTGCAACACCTCGCTCTACCAGAAAAGTATCTTATTCTCTGGCATTAAACTTTATAATAATTTACCAAGTAATATTAAGGCAATTAAAAATGTAAACCAACTGAAATCCAGTCTCAAGGCACATCTAGTTAACCACTCCTTTTATTCTATTAATGATTTCCTTGAACACAAATGTATATCATGAACCATAGTATTTAGCATGTAAATACCTATTGTATATAATGTAAAAACATATTGTATATATTGCAAAAACCTATTATTGTTTATGTTTATAGCTTGACGTGTCCAATAGTGAATGTACATTGTACCAAACCACTTTAACGGATGAATAAACTAACTAACTAACTAATCTCTTAATAGCTGGTTGTTAGGTGCAGCATCATTCCCTTTGCCACAGATTAATACTCTTTGCATATCCAAGACAAAAAAATGAATAATGAATTCCCATTTGAGAAAATAAGTATTGAAAAATTTAAGAGAATAACAAGCAATATATCGAAAATGGTTCACTCAACAAAAAATATGTATATGAGATAAATTGTGTATTTTAACGCGATCTACATTTTTTGTGTAGGAAAATTTTGTTATCTCTTATGGTTTACCAGTTATGCAAATGTCGTTCACAATGAAAAATACTTTTGGAGACATTCCCAGAAAATTCAACATATACATTTTATTTGCCATGAAAATATCTTAAACATATGATATTTTAATCAAAATCGTTAGAGCCATTTTTGAGAAAATTAAAATTTTCGAAAAATCTTCCATGTAAAGGGTATCCTCGGGTGGGGGGATTTTCTTGAAAACCTTCGTGTCGCATCTCTGAAAGATACTGAACCTAAATACCAAGTTTGGTGTTTATCCGAGTGTTCGTTTCTGAGTTATGCTGTTCACAGACACACACACACATGGACATATTTCCAAAAAATCTGATGTGTTACACTCACATGACTTTCTCTACTCTTGTACAATCTAATTTTACAAACGCCTATTCTCCATATGCTTCATGTTAAACGAGATATCGAGATGTCAATCTTATTGGTAATTTTCTTGTAGATGCAAGGAAAATATGGTAGCTTTTAAGCGATAGTCAAATATTTTAATGCTGGTTGCCATGTGACGCATTCCATTCTCTTTGCATGTCCAGGACATAAAAAAATGAATAACGCATTTGAGAAAAAGTATAAGTATTGGAAAATTTAAGGGAATAACAAGCAATATCTCGAAAACGGTTCACTCAACAAAAGAAATGTATATGACATAAGTTGTGTATTTTAACGCGATCTACATTTTTGTGTAGTAAAATTTTGTCTATCTCTTATGGTTTACCAGTTATGCAAAAGTCGTTCACAATAAAGAATACTTTTAGAGACATTCCCAGAAAATTCGAGATATACATTTCATTTCTCATGACATTACCCTAAACATATGATATTTTCATCAAAATCGTTAGAGCCATTTTTGAGAAAATTAAAATTTTCGAAAAATCTTCCATGTAAAGGGTAGTCTGGGGTGGGTGGATTTTCTTGAAAACCTTCGTGTTGCATCTCTGGAAGATACTGAACCTGAATACCAAGTTTGGTGCTTATCCGATTGTTCGTTTTTGAGTTATGCTGTTCACAGACACACACACACACAGACACACACACGGACATGTTTCCAAAAATGCTTTTTTTGGATTCAGGAGGTCTCAAAACGTGTATTTCCGGTGAAATCTCGGTATCGAAATTTTGGGTGGAATGCAATACTTCCCCTACTTACTATACGTAGTAGAGAAAGTAAAATGCTTTTTTTGGATTCAGGGGGTCTTAAAACATGTATTTCCGGTGAAATCTTGGTACCGATTTTTGGGTGGAATACAATACTTCCTCTACTTACTATACGTAGTAGAGAAAGTAAAAATTCCTCCATAGTATATGGGGAGTGAGTATATAAGAAAGACTTTAACTCTTTCTTAAAGATTTCACATTGATTGGGTTGCCTAACAGTTTTAGCAAACATGGAAGGTTATTATAAATTGTTATTGAAGAATAGTAACATCCTTTTTGGAACAGTTATAAGCTATTTGCTGGTATATGCAAATTGCCTGCATGCCTTGTATTATGGCCATGCAGAGCAAGGTTTGTTGGGAAGTTATAATTATCTGTAAGATAGTTCAAGACAGAATATATGTATTCACCAGTAAGAGTAAGAATTTTTGGGGGTTTTGAATAAAGGTCTACAGGAATATGGGGCCCAACACCACAAATAATGCGTGTGGCTTTCTTTTATAATATAAATACTTGCTTGCTGTGTGCCAAATTACCCCAAAAGATTATTCACATCGTAACAGGGAATGAAAGTAGGCAAAATATGCTGTTCTTAAGGCATTATGGTTGTGTAGACCTTTTAAGTTTCTTAAGGCAAAGCAAGCTGAGCTAAATTTTGGTAGCATGATTTTTATCTGTTTTCACCAGCTGAGCTCTCCATCTACTTGAAGCCCAAGAAATTTTGCATTAGATAACTTTATTTATGGTGTAACTGTTGTATTTGATTATTAATTCATTCACTTGTTTATGCTTTGTTTGAAATTGAATTAAGTTGGTTTTATCATAGTTTAATGGAAGCTTATTAACTTCAAACCAAACATTGAGTTGTTCAAACACTTTATTGACAGAATCTCTTAATTGCGGATGTGACTTTTCAGATATAAGTACACTGGTATCATCTGCAAAAAGCACATTCATATAAAAAGCAATTTCTCTATACGTGTTACGTTGTACATTATATATTTCTGGTAGGCATGGCTTCAAATTAAGCAATATGGACTTGATTACATAAAACATGCGGAAACAATATGCAAATGTTTATTCATAGTAAGAAGCTCTTGCAATGGGAAGAAAGAAAGAAAAATACACACATACCTATCTTTCTGAAAAGGGTGATTTAGTAGATCTCAAAATGTGTTTTAATGGTGAAATCTCTACATCAAATTTCTGGGTGGAATAAAATACTTCCTCTAGATACTGTAACACAAGTCAAAATGCTGCTTGAAATCTTTAAGAAGTGGCACAACAAGCCTCCGCAATTCCATTGCTTTTATCATCTTTTTGTAAAACAAGGGGAACCTTTGTAGATGACAGTGGTTGCTTTATGGGTCTATTTCAATTGTTATTAAAACACTACATTGCAATCCACTGCATTCTGAGTTTAAAACTATTATTGATGCTAACAGTGTTTTATTGCATATCAGTTGTATACAGATTTTAGCAGGAAAGGAAGTGATTATCACAAAATGACTGGTTGAAAGTTTAACAGTCCTTGGAATTTGTTAGTGGCATACATTGCAATAACCAATGATTGTGAAGTCATATGCTTCTTACTGACATGACTGAATCACATCCTGCCAGGAAGTATGATATGATACAACAGGAAGATTCTCCTGTTTTCTGTTCTTATGTGTCATAATCTTATCTACTGAGCATGACAATAGATATTTATGTTTAAAGTCACTCATCTTAAAACTATAAATATTTTGTAATTAACAGAGTTTATTGCTCAGTTAACTAATCTGGTATGCTAGTAGTGAATTTAAAACATATAGGTAATGGAACTTTCACAGTCTGTATTATTTTGTTCATTATCATTTCCTTCGGTTTTATTGATGTATATTTTAAACACAATTGCATAGACACACCAAAGTAGAACATGAAGAATATAGAGGAGCTGCATGGATATTGAAAGAATTAACAAATAGGTTTGAACAAGGAATATGAGCATCATATAGGAAAAAGTCTGATGTGCTACATTCACATGACTTTCTCTACCTCTATTGCTTATTAGGGTATACAAATTATTCTTACAAAAGTTTATTTTCCTATCTACTTAATTTCAATCACGATAAACCTTTCCGGAAACAGCTACATTACACATTACGTTACAGATACAAAGAGAACAGCGATAGTCAAATGTTTAACAACTGGACGCTATATACTGGCCTTAAAATTTCACAGTGTTTCCATGCCATCAAGAGAAACAATTGAAAATCAACAGGGCTGTAAAAGAATGGCGAAGTATTGAATACTTCGAACCACTAATAACAGATATCTCGGAAATGGCTGATGCCAGAAAAAAAGTTATTTGAAATAAATTGTTTGCCAGTTATATAAGATTATACAAAATTCCTTCTGAATGGTGAGGTTTTCACAGGTTATTCCCAGATAATTTAAGATATACGTTTTATTTGTCATGAAAATATCTTTCATATTTTTTAAACAAAATCGTAAAGACATTTTTTTAGAAAATCAAAAATTTAAAAAAATATCCTATGTAAAGAGTAGTTTGGGGTGGGGGCATTTTCTTGAAAATCTTCGTTTTGCACCTTTGGAAGGTAGTTAACTTAAATACCAAATTTGGTGTTTATCCAACTTTTTGTTTGAGTTATGCTGTTCACAGACACAGATACACATGCACACACCTATTTTTGAAAAAGCTATTTTTCCTTCAGAGAACCTCAAATCCGGGTATGGAATTTTTGGGTGGAATGCAATATCTTCTCTACCCACTATAATTTAATTTCATGGCTCTTTTATGAATTACCCTTTAACAAGCTTATTGTTTTTCTCTCCACTTTTTGTTAATCTTGATAAATGTTTGTAGAAATAGTTTAATCAGTATTTCATTGTAGGAACAAGAGGGATTCAGGAGGTGAAGTAAAATATGTGCTAAAGTAATGTGTGTACATAGTTAGAAACTGTGAAGTGTTTGAATTAGATTTTGTTTCTTGAGTTGGAACTGTAATACTGAAAAACATCACTAAAAGGTGAGTTTTATCTGAACATGTTTCAAGGCTTGTTCAATTGCTGCGGCATCTTTCCTGGTGGTGCTTTTGGAAGGAGTTGGCTTCGACGTGTTATAAATTTCCAGGGTACAGTGTGGCAGTAAATCAAAATTCAGTATGAAGAAGTTTTTGTTCTTCAATTTGCAGTTCGTATATTAACCCCTTCAAGGATACCCAATGAGAGTAAGAATAAAAACACAAACGAAAAAATATTTTTGTTACTTTGGGGCGCAAACCTCTGACTATGCAAACGTAACCATATCATGCCACAATGCCTTAAACCGCTCGGCCATCTCAACACATGATAGTTGCAGCATTGATTGGTCTCATAAACCGCCGCCCAATATAGGGAGTGATTTTTTTTTTAAAAAAAAAAGGGGGGGTAAAATACATGTTCTGCTCTCAATTGAAACCTGTCAGCATCCAACCGTGCCGTCACACCGCTTGCTTTAGTTGGGCCCTCCCCATCCTTTTCCACAGTTTCAATTGAGTGCAGAACATGCATTTTACCGAGGTTCGATCCTACGAATCCTTGGTCTTGATAGGTTAGCTACTCCTATCATGCCTTAGACCGCATGACCATAAATCCCGATGTCGAAGTCAAGTTGCAGATGGAAGCACATTGCTTCCTGTACCCATCCCCTCAGACTTGTAGGAAAACACTTTCCTAAAAGGATACCACCACCGCAAAAAAGTGGCGTCCATTTCGAAAGTGTCTGGTGTTTTGCAAAAAAAAAAAATTATTCGCAAGGAAGCTAATATGATTTGTCATGAATGTGATGTGCCATTGTGTTTATCTATGTTTTGAGGTATACCATTCAAGAAGGAAATTTTAAATGTAGAAATTATTTAAATTTATTATAAAAGAGAAAAGTTATAATAATTAAGGTTAAATAAGCATTAAATCCATGTAAATCCATATGCTTTCTCCTGCATTTTAACATGGACGTCATATGACGTCCACATCCCCGAAAGGGTTAAGCCCCAAGCTTGGGAGCCAATTTGCGATTTAGATTAATGATTACGTAATAGAAATTACGTATATTTAAAAAAAAATGTGCTGTTATGTAATTATTTAGATCCACGCCACTTTGAGAAAGTATTGTATTTGTGTGAGATGAGAGAATGCCCACGTATGTGCGTCACTTTGAAGAAGTATTTAAACCAATGTTTTTAAGATACACTTTGATGTTGTTTGATGCTTGGGACGCCAAACTTTATAGTGAAGATGATGCTTGTTTTACGTAATATTATTAAAGTTATCTGCCTTGGCTGCTTTCAGTCGCACTATAGAAACACAAGTTCTTTTTAGGTTGTGATAAGACAAGAATTAAAATAAAAACGTCACAGAATTTTCTTTTTATTTCTCTTTATACTTGCACATTTATAAACACAACCCTTTATAAAGGAAAACTGTGAGCACTTTATACATTCTAGCGGAGAACACAATTTTTACCATCCGTACTCTACAACATCTTACCCGCGACTGACTGAATCCAACGGTAAAATCTTATAGCTTCAGCAATGCCAGTCTCTTATTGGCTAATTCTAGTCCAATAGAATTTAAGTATTCAAACTAAAATCTTTCTTTACTTTTGATTGGCTAATTCCAAACTGTAAGCGAAATTACGTTATTACCGATCTCGAAACCTCAAAAATGTAAATCTAACAATAGATGGTGTAAATATAGATCAAATAAATAGTACAAACTTCCTTGGAATGATAATTGACAAAAATTTAAACTGGAAAGCACATGTAGACCATATTACCAAAAAAATAAATAAAGGTATATATGTAATGAGACAGATGTAAGACAATGGATAGCAAAACGATGATACAGGTTTACTATGCATTAATATATCCGCATATTAGTTATGGTATTACACTGTGGGGGAATATTACTTATAGAGAAATGGAAAAAGTGCTAAAATTGCAGAAAAAAGCTATCAGAATAATTGGTAGGATGAAAAATAAAGAAAAATGCAGAAGTTTGTTTAAGAGCCTAAATATATTAACTGCTCCATGCATATATATTTATGAAAGCATAAAAGTTATTGTACATAAAAGACATGACAAAAATTGTAATATACATTCCTATGGATTAAGAAATAATATGGATTATTTCAGAACGACCCTAAGGGGGACCTTGAATAATCGTTCAACAGAAACCATAGGAAGTGAATTGTTCAATAAACTACCAAATGAAATAAAGAATATAAATCAAACAATAAAAACGGTGAAAGCCATAAAAACATATTTAATTGAAAATGCATTTTACAGTATAGAGGAGTTCAAATATGGAAAAATAATGTAAAACTTTGTATATAATGTAAATAGATTATACTGACATGTCCTTTAAACATATGTAAAAGGATGAAAATAAATGAATGAATGAATGAATGAATGAATGAATGAATGAATCTTTTCATAACCAGTATGTTTTTTAAATTCCAGACACATTATTGTCAGCAAAATTACATTATTACCTCATTATTAACATCCTAAAACATATTATTCTCACAGTTTTTGCACTATTAGAGTATATAAACATTTCTTAAACAGTTCTTAAACATCTGACTATCACTGTTCTGTTTGTATCTATAACGAAATGTGTAATGTAGCTATTTCCGGAAAGGTTTATCATGATTGAAATTAAGTAGATAGGAAAATAACCTTTTGTAAGAATAATTTGTATACCCCTAATAAGCAATAGAGGTAGAGAAAGTCATGTGAATGTAGCACATCAGATTTTTTCCTATATGATGCTCATATTCCTTGTTCAAACCTATTTGTTAATTCTTTCAATATCCATGCAGCTCCTCTATATTCTTCATGTTCTACTTTGGTGTGTCTATGCAATTGTGTTTAAAATATACATCAATAAAACCGAAGGAAATGATAATGAACAAAATAATACAGACTGTGAAAGTTCCATTACCTATATGTTTTAAATTCACTACTAGCATAGGTACCGGATTAGTTAACTGAGCAATAAAACTCTGTTAATTACAAAATATTTATAGTTTTAAGATGAGTGACTTTAAACATAATGTAAATATCTATTGTCATGCTCAGTAGATAAGATTATGAGACATAAGAACAGAAAACAGGAGAATCTTCCTGTTGTATCATATCATACTTCCTGGCAGGATGTGATTCAGTCATGTCAGTAAGAAGCATATGACTTCACAATCATTGGTTATTGCAATGTATGCCACTAACAAATTCCAAGGACTGTTAAACTTTCAATCAGTCATTTTCAACCATATTATTCTCACAGTTTTTGCACTATTAGAGTATATAAACATTTACATATCACTAATAAATACGTTTACAATAAAAAATAAGTATTTACAATGACTTTACATACAATATAAATAATAATTATATACATACTGTTTTTCAAGGTGGGCTGTTATTGAATTTAATTATAATAAACACAAATAATATCATTAGGCATTAAAATACTGCCTCAAGTTTGTTGTTTTGGTTTTTCACTATGTGGATTTTCTCCCAAACATCTAATTCTGTTGCACATTTTGCAGATCTTACAAACACAAGTGTCTACTGCCTTGAAGGTTTAAAGCTTAGTTTATTTTCAGTATGTGTTTTGATAAAATTCCACCACTGTATGGAATCATAGTGCAGTAAAATGCAGCAGTATTCATCTTTGCTGGATTTATTTGTTTCCACAGCCATAATACGGAGCCGTGTTTATTACTAGATGCCATACCGATGTTGTACGACTTGGCATTTTAAATCTCAAATGATTAATTAAATTTACTCTCTCTCTCTACTCCTTATAAAATTATTGTGTAATGATCTAGAAAATTCCATATGTTCATAATAATGGACGAAAAATTCACTGATATTTACAAAATGGGAGTGAAATATATACAGATTTTGTATTTCTAATCTTAGCCTTCCCCCAATCCCCTTCCCCACAACAATCTTCAACAATTTGGAAATGTTTTATAGTCTGTAAAATATTTTAGGTGTGAAAGACTATCCATAAGATAAAAAATTGTGAAAAAACAGATATCATACAAAAAAATACTTATTTCATTAACAAGGTCTTCTAAGAATGAATCACCTGAAAATTTAATCTGAAATAAATCAATGTTATCTGGATATTTCATCCAATTTCCCCAGTATGTAACCACTAATTCCAGTATCTGTACCGTGAAGTATGATATTTTGGGTTATTTCATGGTTGATTGACCAGAATTGGTGAGCGATGAGAAAATTAAATTATTTATGGACGCTCTTTAACTACTATGGTCCTTAGTGTCCCATTCTATATTGGGTGTGAAAGACCGGTAATTTTGCTCAGAGGCCTCTTTATCAGGCTTGAGGTTCTTTTACATGCCATAAATCTACGACATGAGACCACCGGCTTTACTTCCCTTCTGAAGGAAGCCATGCTAAGGATTTTTACGCCCGAAAAAATCCATCGTCCTCCGCTGAGTTTGAACCCGTGACCTTGGGTACTAGAGGCTAGCATGGTACCTCTAGTCCACGGAGGACGACGGTGAGCGATGAGGATTTATTTGTTTGCTTGTATTTAATTGCCCATAGAAGTTGTTTCAATCTGACTTTTAGATTTCTTTTGGTTTCTCCTTGTATAGCTTGTTGCAATCTGCACTGTTTATTTTGTAAATGCTGGATTCTTGGTGTTCTTAGATTGATCTTTTAGGTTAGTACATAATATTGTTTTTGTAGACTGAAGTTATTTTGGGCAAGTAATGTGAGTTTGATTTTTTTTTTTACTTTCTCTACAACATACACAGTAGGTAGAGAAGGTATTGCATTCCACCCAAAAATTCAATACCGAGATTGCAATGGAAATACATGTTTTGAGAACCTCTGAATCCAAATAAAGCATTTTTAGAAAAAGGTCTGTGAACAGCATAACTCAAAAATGAAAAGTCGGATAAATACCATACTGGATATTTAGGTTCAGTACCTTCCAAAGATGCGACACAATTTTCAAGAAAAGTGGGGGGACCCACTACTAATCTTTACATGGAACATTTTTCGGAAACTTTGATTTTTTAAAAAAAAATGGCTTTAATGATTTTGAAAAAAATAACTATATTAAAGATATTTACATGACAAATAAAATGTATATATTGTATTTTCCGGGAATAGCCTATGAAGTTCTCTTCATTCAGAAGGAATTTTGTATTATCTTATGTAACTGGTAAACACTAAGTGATAAGACAAAAAAAATGCAGCATATTAAAAAAAAAGTATATCTCTTTATAACATATAATTTGCTTAAAATAGGTATTTCTGTGGCATAAGCCGTTTCTGAGATGTTCATTATTAAAGGTTTGAATTGTTCAATACTTGCAATTCTTTTAAAGTCTCATCAATTCTCAGTTTTTTCCCCAGATTGCATGGAAACAGTATGGAATTTAAGGCCAGTATAAATAGCGTCCAGTTCTTAAACATTTGACTAACATTGTTCTCTTTGTACCTATAACAAAATGTGTAATATAGGTACTTCTGCGAAGGTTTATTTGGATTAAAATGTAACAGATAGAAAAATAAGTTTTAGTACGAATAGTTTGTATACCCACTAATACAGATAGAGGGTAGAGAAAGTCATGTGAATGTATCACATTAGATTTTTTATTTTCTTGTCAATTAACTGTGGACTGAAGTTCAAACAACACACAGACAGCACAAAAGTATGTCAAACAAAAGACAAACCCAATTTCAAGAAATTCATATACTATCCAAGGCTACATCACAAATTTAAAAAAAAAAATCTTTAAAATACGAGGGTTGGGGGCAAAAGTCATGGCAACTATTTATTTTCTTGAAGATAACAGTCCGGTTGGAAAATGTGACATATACAGATGAAAGGACAAGATGTTAGCTACATGTGTGGACAATGAATAGCACTGAAATATCGTAACACACTAATTTATTACTGTAGTAAAGGGCATATGGCCTTCACGGTGCAAAAGAATGACAACACAGTACACATACAGTTGACACGACAAACCTGGGCCTAAAGACCCTCAAAGTAGTCCCCCTGCTACTGTCACCACATGCTGTCAACGATGTGGGTGGCACTGAATACCATCTGCCTCAGCATCGGGTCACCTGTTCGCGCACAGCATTAGCAATGTCCTCTCATGTTGCAAACCGCCTACCACGTAGTGGTTCCTTAATCTTTTCAATGAGATCAGAGTCACAGGGCGAAATGTCGGGAGAGTACGGTGGGTGCTCCAATTCTTCCCATCCCCAACGTCACAGTAGCTGCCCTACACAGCCTGCTTTATGTGGTTTTGCATTGTCCTGCAGGATTATTGCACTGTCCACAAGATCCGGACATTTCTCCCGAACGCCACGTCGTACCTGTCGCACCAGGAAGCCCCTGTAGTACTGTGCGGTCACTGTTCTGCCATGTGGAACAAAGTGGCAAACAATGACACCCATGAACGTCATACATGACGATAACCATCAATTTGACTGGGTAAGGATTCTGACAGAACTTCTGCCTCCTTGGTGATCCAGCATGTTGTCACTCCGCGGACTGACGTTTCAGTTCTGGTTCATATGCCCTGGCCCAAAATTCATCGATAGCAATTATTCGTGACAAGAATTGATCGCCGACCTGTTGCAACGTGCAAGGAGCATATTGCATAGTGCACCCACCTTTGAACTTCCGTCAGTGCATGCGGTACCCACCGCAATGCGATTTTGCGTAGTTGCAGCTCATTATGCAATATCCTGTGGGCGGTGCATTTCTCGATGCCACTTGCCATCTCTAACTCCAGTAGCGTCCATCGTCTGTCTTCATCCAGGAGCTGCTCAATGACGGCATGTGCCACGTCAGTTCACACACTGACAGGTCATCCCAAACGTTTCTCATCACTGGTTGACACACGTCCTTGCTGAAACTTTCCTACCCACCGTGCTACTGTACGGTATGGTAGGGCATTATTCCCAAGGGCTTTCACTAATTCACTGTGACATTCTATTGCATTTATCCCTCGGAGAACAGCTATTTTGATGTAAGTGCGCTGCTCAACACGGGTTACTTCTATCTCGCATGACACTCACCAACTGACTGATTTCACAGCCCTCGCTGTCCTACTACCAGCTATCACAGAGTCATCTGTTGTTCTGCATACACACTATGCCTGCAGAACTTCCACACAACACATATATGTTTGTGATCTGTTCACATATCTACAAGTAAAAAAATAGTTGCCATGACTTTTGCCCCAACCCTTGTATTCAAAATCACATTAGTTCCCCAAAATAAGTTTTTACCACGAAAGTTGGAACAGATAAAGATCTCTACATTAGAGGCATTTTGTTGTTTAATAAGCTACATGAACACACAAAAACTGCAGAAGGTAACTTATTTAAATGATATTGAACTATATGCTGGATAAATGTTTTATTGATGAACTATAGCACTTGTATATCTAAGGCAGTTTTTTCCTTTCTCTACCACCTACCTATGGTAGATAAGAGGAAGTATTGTATTCCACCAAAAATTAAATAAATAAAAACATTTTTACAGAAAAAGATCTGTGACTGTGAACAGCATAATTCTAAAATAATGAAATATTCAATAAATACCAAACTTGGTATTTCAGTCCAGTATCTTCCAAAGATGTGACCAGAGATTTTCAGAAAATTCCTCACCTAAATTACCCTTTACTTGGAAAATTTGTCAAAATGTTTGATTTTCACAAAAATTGCTGTAATGATTTTGATTAAAATACCATATATTTAAGATATTTACATGAAAAATAAAATGCATATTTTTAATTTTATAGGAATAGCTTCTGAAGTCCTTTTTATTCAGAACGAATTTTGTACATCTGTTTAAAACACATAATTTATGTCATATTCTTTTTTAGCTCGCTCTATTTCACATTCCCTAGCCAGTCAGGCCTTTAGAAGATAATTAATTAATTACATATTGTACATAATAATAACATAACATTTGTCACTAAGAATGTGTTAAGACAATGTATTGAATACCAAGAGAATAGCTTAATGAATGATGGATGGGTAAGTAAATTACGGAACATTTTGGAGAAAAATGGGTTAGGAGATATATGGAGAAGGAGAGAAAATAACGTGAAAAATTTTTGGAAAAAGGCGAGGAAAAGACTGGAAGATACAGAAATACAAATCATGTTCAGTGAGATTGCCGAAAAGAGCTCATTAGTTTATTATAGGCCAATGAAAAATACATAGGGTAGGGAAAAATATATAGACATAGTAAATAAAGAAGAGAGAGAATCTATTGCATGGATAAGAACCGGAGCGTGGAGGCTAAAAGGGCTAAGACAGGGTATTCCTCAGAACCATTGTCTGATATGTGGTGGTAATGAAGACATTGAACACATAGTATTTAAGTGCCAAGGAACAGAAAATTGGAGAAAAGAATTTTTTAATAAGAAGTGGTTGAAGGGGGATAGAAATACACTTATAATTGAAATGATATGCAAGGACGCTAGAAGCATTGGACAGTTTTTGTGTAAAGTAAAAAATAAATGGCTTTGGACAGTGGAAAGAGAAAAGTAAGAGGTAGTGCATCTTACTTTGAATGGAAAACTATAGTGAATGTGTGATGGTTAAGTAATCAATAAATGAAAAGTGAAAAACAAGTGGAAATGGGACATGAAAAAAAAAAAAAAAAAAGAGCAAGATAATTTATTGACAAGAAATTGTAAAATGTAAATAAACTGTAGTGATTGTCTACTGAATGAGTGACCAGGGTCAAAGTGCAGTAGACAATCAAATTTGTAAAACTCTTAGCACAATAAAAATACACTAAGTGTTCTTACATACTTCCCAGAAACGAAGTACTTGCTAATTGCAAGTCGCCGTCAAGAATGCTATCTCTAATGTGAGATGCCTTAGTCGGTATACCTGGGAAAAACCCAAGTCATTTCAGGAATTCTATGCCCTACCAGCATGTTGTCATAGTAGCTCAATAGAGCAACCACACAGAAAGCAGGAACCAAGCTCAAATCTCAGCTATGACACTGAGTTTTTCAGCTGGCTCTATTTTACATTCCCTAGCCAGGCAGGCCATTTGAGTACAGAGAGAGCCAAAAAAACTACGAACTGGCTGCGCAGTGATTTTCCTGTCCGCTTCCTCGGTGCTCCTTGCCGTCTGCCGCTATCATAGAAAGGCGTGGATGAAACCATACAACATTTTTAAAACCACTTTTAAAGGCTTTACTTGCCAACTTTATGAAAGGAGATGCTGAAACTGGCCACCATCGTTGTTCATGCATTTTTGGCACCTCTTTAGGAAACTATCCATCACTCGCCATAGTTCACGTTGAGAAATACTGGCAAATTCCTAGTGGATATTTTGTTTTAATTCTTACAGGGTGTGTGGGTTTGTCTTGTACACTTTGTTTTAAGTTACCCCAGAGATAGAAATCGCAGGGGGTTAGGTTGGGGGACCGAGGGGGGGCCACAAATCTCTACTAATAATTGACTAATTTTGAAGATTTAGAAGCTAGTAACAGTGATGTGTCATAATTTAAAATAAAGAGAGTTGAGGGTTGTTACGCTACATCACTATAATATTCTTACTTGTACGCGTTTCGGGAGACGGTTTGTTCCCATCGTCAGCATGTCCTCAACTGATTTTGCCGGTCATTGTCTGGGGGATGTGTGTGGTTAGTGGTGTTCTCTGGTGCTGGGCTGATGAACCTCCAAAGGCTGTTGGGTGGCGGCAGTTCGAAATTCATTAGGTGATTCCTGTGTTTGACAATATGTATTTTTTCCCAGATGTCCAATTCATTACTGCTGTTGATCGGTTTTAAGAGTTTTATGTTTGGAGTGATGTCATGGTTTGAAGACCAGAAATGATGTGCTACTGCTGATTTATCTGGCTGCTTTTAGAAAATGGCCAATTACCTTACCTAGACATCAGGATCATCAGAAATAATGCACACAACAAACTAACGTTTGGCATTTACAGAAAACCAACGCACACAGAAAATTATATTAAAAATAATAGCTACAATCCTACAAGCCACAAACATGCAATTTTAAATAGTATTACAAACAGGTTAGTACATATACCAATGGAGAAAGAGGAATACCAGAAAGAATACCAACACATTATCAACATAGCCACTATGAATGGATACCAGAAAAAAACAATAGATAAGAAGATAAAAAGGTTTGAAAGACAGAAATACATCCAACAAATCACTACGTTACTCAGACAACAAAAACCACAAGCATATAGAAAATTCACTTATCACCCTTGGACACATCATAAATTTCAAAGGATTTTCAAAAAATACAACATCACCCTGTCACCACAGAATAACCACAATATACAGAAACTACTATGCAACAGAACAAAACATCCTATCCCCAACGATAAATCAGCTGGTATATATCAAATTGATTGTAATGAATGTAACCTGGTATATATATAGGAAGAACAAAAAGAAATCTTGAAATAAGACTTAAAAACCATATGAGATGCATTTACCAAAAGCAGCCAGATAAATCAGCAGTAGCACATCATTTCTGGTCTTCAAACCATGACATCACTCCAAACATAAAACTCTTAAAACCGATCAACAGCAGTAATGAATTGGACATCTGGGAAAAAATACATATTGTCAAACACAGGAATCGCCTAATGAATTTCGAACTGCCACCACCCAACAGCCTTTGGAGGTTCATCAGCCCAGCACCAGAGAACACCACTAACCACACACATCCTCCAGACAATGACCGGCAAAATCAGTTGAGGACATGCTGACGATGGGAACAAACCGTCTCCCGAAACGCGTTCAAGTAAAAATATTATAGTGATGTAGTGTAACAACCCTCAACTCTCTTTATTTTAAACTCTACTAATAATTCTGTCCTCAAACACACTTTCATAAAGTTGCTAAGTAAAGCCTTTAAAAGTAGTTTTAAAAATGTTGTATGGTTTCATCTGCGCCTTTCTATGATAGCGGCAGACGGCAACGAGCGCCAAGGATGCAGACAGGGAAAACACTGCACAGCCGGTTCGTAGTCTTTTGGCTCTCCCTGTATAATTAATTAATTTCATTAATTGTACATAATAATAACATAGCATTTTTTAAGTTCTGTCACTATTCAGTACTTTCTCACAATGTCATAGAAGGAGTATGGAATTTCAAGGCCAGCTTATAGCTTTCCATTTTTAAACATCTACTATGGATTTGGTTTCCTCTACCCCTGTTGTATCTACAATAAAATGTGTAATAAAAATATGTCTGCAAAGTTTATCTTGATGAATGCAAACAAAAATAAGCTTTTGATAAGATTAATTTGTAGAATAGTACATAGAGAAACTCATGTGTATGTAACGTAATGTGTATCTTGTCCATGGGCAAATAAATCATCACCATCACCAGCTGTTATTCATCCAAATTAAAAAAGTTCAATTATAGTTTAATTACATGTATAGATCACTCAAGTTATTTGAAGCGATTATAAACAATGAACAATACACTAGAACCTGTTTTTATCTGGCCCTCAGTAACCCAAATTTCCAGTTTATCTGAATTTATTTTTTGCTTACTTTAGCTTATTTTGCTTCTCAAATACAGCACAAGAAACACAAGAAACTTGCACCTATTTCAGAAAATAAAAATTTACAATATCGAGTTTAAGAGCCAAAAAGTGTTTTTTCTTAGTCGTATTAGTACCAAAACAAGTTATAGATTAGTGGTTTATATTCATTTAATAGTTTGTTTCAAATTATTGTTAATCCAGATTACCTCAGTCTCGCCTAGTCCATATAAATGAGATTCATGCATAGATGTTTATAAATATATACCTGTTGAACGTAATCTGGGCCTTTGAGTGTAAAGTTCTTTCCTTCAATGATGAAAATGATTTCTGGCAGCTTGTTAACCAGGTTACATGGCACCTAGAAGGAAACACAAGAACTACTAAGATTGTGATAGCATAACAACATGGACTTCACAGTAATATGCATGTTACAGTACCCTGTATCGGCCAAATGGAGTTTCTGTTGCCTTTATGAGTTCATTTATTCTTATAATCTCTTTTAATGGTCCAGTTATCGTGGAGGTGCTGCTATCCATGTAGACACTACATCCACCAATACAGAATAGTTCTTGTATATGTGGAGGCTTCACAAGCACACTTACTCTGTAACAACCAACAAATCTATATGAATATTATAAAAAGAGAAAATTTATATGTGTGTTTGTGTATGTAGGGTAACCTCCAGGAACCATTCAACTAATTTTGATAATTCTTTCACCATTGAAAAGGCCCAAGTCTTTCTGACAGACATAGGGCTATAAAACACCTCTTAATTTCATTTCATAAATTACTAAACGATTAAAAAGGATTTACAAAGCCCTTGTACTTGAATACGAACACATTGGAGTTATAAAACAACATGCTTGCTAAGAAGGTTTTGACTTTTTGTTGGGAAGGCTATGGAGTGATCAAAAGTATCCGGACACCTGGCTGAAAATGACGTACAAGTTCATGGCGCCCTCCATCGGTAATGCTGGAAGTCAATATGGTGTTGGCCCACCCTTAGCCTTGATGACAGCGTTCACTCTTGCAGGCATACTTTCAATCAGGTGCTGGAAGGTTTCTTGGGGAATGGCAACCCATTTTTCACGGAGTGCAGAACTGAGGAGAGGTATCGATGTAGGTCGGTGAGGCCTGGCACAAAGTCGGCATTCCAAAACATCCCAAAGGTGTTCTATAGGATTCAAGTCAGGACTCGGTGCAAGCCAGTCCATTATAGGGATGTTATTGTCGTGTAACCACTCCACCACAGACCGTGCAGTATGAACAGGTGCTCGATCGTGTTGAAAGATGCAATTACCATCCCCGAATTGCTCTTCAACAATGGGAAGCAAGAAGGTGCTAAATTATCAATGTAGGTCTGCGCTGTGATTGTGCCATGCAAAACAACAAATGGTGCAAGCCTCCTCCAGGAAAAACACGACCACACCATAACACCACCACCTCCAAATTTCACTGTTGGCACTACACACACTGGCGGATGACGTTCACCAGGCATTCGCCATACCCACACCCTGCCATCGGATCGCCATATTGTGTACCGTGATTCGTCACTCCACACAACATTTTGCCACTGTTCAATCCTGTAATGTTGACACTCCTTACACCAAGCGAGGCGTCGGTTGGCATTTTTCTGCTGATGTGTGGCTTATGAGCAGCCGCTCGACCATGGAATCTAAGGTTACTCACCTCATGCCTAACTGTCATAGTACTTGGAGTGGATCCTGATGCAGTTTGGAATTCCTGTGTGATGTTCTGAATAGATGTCTGCATATTACTCTTTACAACCCTCTTCAAATGTCGGCAGTCTCTGTCAGTCAACAGATGAGGTCGGCCTGTACACTTTTGTGCTGTACATGTCCCTTCATATTTCTAATTCACTATCACATCTGAAACAGTGGACCTAGGGATGTTTAGGAGTGTGGAAATCTTGCATACAGACTTCTGACACAAGTGACACCCAATCACCTGACCACGTTCGAAGTCCGTCAGTTCCACGGAGCATCCCATTCTGCTGTTTCATGATGTCTAATGACTACTGAGGTCGCGGATAATGAATACCAGGCAGTAAGTGGCAACACAATGCACCTAAGATGAAAAACGTATGTTTGTGGAGGTGTCTGGATACTTTTGATCACATAGTGTACATACAATACCAATGCCAAAATATTTAGTGTATCTCATGTAACAAACTTTTGCTTTATTTAATTTGTACTAGGGATGGGACCTCGATACTCTTGATACTTGGAGTGTGTATAATACTTTAAGATAAACCTTCGATACTTTTAAATGTTTAAGGTTTGCATTATTGAAAACTGTTGCATTTAATTTCATGCTAGATAAGGATTGCAAGGAGTAAAGACTTTAAAGTTATTGTCTCACACTTGTACCCAAAGAATTGTTAAAATTAAATTGAATTTTATTTGTGGATGCTCTTTAACTAGTATGGTTCTTAGTGTCCCATTCTATATTGGGTGTGAAAGACCAGAAATGTAAATCTACGACATGGTATCACCAGCTTTACTTCTCTCGTGAAGGAAGTCATGCTAAGAATTTTTACATCCAAAAAACAAAACAAACAAAAAAAAAAACAAAAATCCATCGCTCTCCGCCAGGTTTGAATCTACAACCTTGGGAACTAGAGGCTAGCATGTTAACCCTAACAAAGAGTTGTTGAGCTATATTTCTTGATAGACTTTGACTGCATTTCCTGTGGGTGAATGAATGCAATATTCCATACACTCTTGTGTCTAAAATAAAAACTTGCAAAACAGTTGGGGAAGGAGTACTCATGTAATTTGCAGCATTCTGAGTGTGAATGTAACTGACGCACTAAATCACATTTCTGCAATAGCTCAGCTTGGTGACTGCCAATACATTTACTTACTCCAGTGACCAAAATCTGTGAATCCAGCAGAAACAAATCAGAACTTAAGACGTATGATAATACAGCAAATGGAAATATTTGTTCTTTCAAGAATACTCGTGTTCTTAAACAAAAATCTTTGTTTTCTTTATATCTCTACATTTCATATGCTTCCTTGATTTTATCTTCAAAATTTTAATTGTGTCTAATATGCCTTTGTATTAAATATGTATACGCTTAAAGTATATAAGGGTGGGTAGTAGAGTGGCTTAATCCACAAACTATGTTTCCGAGGTTATATTGCTAATTGCTTATTATCAGATGAAAACATGCACATGTTATGTGATAGTTGTGAATAGTGATAGAATGGTGTAACACACACATTATTACTTTCTCTACTACGTACAGTAAGTAGGGGAAGTATTGTATTCCACCCAAAAATTCGATACCGAGATTTCACCGGAAATACATGTTTTGAGACACCCTCAATCCAAAAAAAAGCATTTTTGGAAACATGTCCGTGTGTGTGTCTATGTGTCTGTCTGTCTGTCTGTGAACAGCATAACTCAGAAACGAACAGTCGGATAAACACCAAACTTGGTATTTAGGTTCAGCATCTTCCAGAGATGCGACACGAAGGTTTTCAAGAAAATCCCCCCACCCCAGATTACCCTTTACATGGAAGATTTTTCAAAAATTTTAATTTTCTCAAAAATGGTTGATTAAAATATCATAGGTTTAAGATATTTTCATGACAAATAAAATGTATATCTTGAATTTTCTGGGAATGTCTCCAAAAGTATTCTGCATTGTGAACGACTTTTGCATTACTGGTAAACCATAAGAGATAGACAAAGTTTTACTACACAAAAAATGTAGATCGCATTAAAATACACAATTTATGTCATATACATTTTTTTTTTTTTGAGTGAACCATTTTCGAGTTATTGCTTGTTATTCCCTTAAATTTTTCAATACTTATTTTCTAAAATGGGAATTTGTTATTCATTGTTTTGTCTTGGATATGCAAAGAATATTAATCTGTGGCAAAGGGAATGGTGCTGTACCTAGCAACCAGCTATTAAGAGATATGTATGTGCTTAAAGGCTACTGTTTTTCTATATTGCCCTTGTAAATATATTTTCCCCTTACGTCTACAAGAAAATTAGCAATAAGATAGAGTCTGCAAATGTTTATCTCGATTAACATGAAGTAGATGGAGAATAAGCGTTTGTAAAAATAGTTTGTACAAGAGTAGAGAAAGTCATGTGAGTGTAACACATTTTATTATTATTATTATTATTATTATTATTATTATTATTATTATTATTATTATTATTATTATTATTATTATTATTATTATTATTATTGACTAACAATAGGTGGTATATAATCTGCAGCATTATCAAGATAAAGAAATTGCTGCAATTGGAGAATGTCAAATAGGAACAATTAAATTGGTAGACAATACAAAATTGTTGCATGCATTTATACACAGAAAACTATTAATAAGAATCCAGTGAACCTTTACAGCTTTTCATAAATCAAGTATCAGTGCTCTAAAATCAATATCGGTGTCAAGTATCGAGAATTAGTCACTAGTTTGTTCTTATTGTGTAATCAACTTTGATATCAGGGCACGCTAAATAATTCTACAAAGAGAGAAAACTGTTAACATTACAAATCAGTGAATTTATGTGTTTTACTTTCTCTACTATGTTTAGTAAGTAGGGGAAGTATTGCATTCCAACCAAAAATTCGATAGGAAGATTTCACTGGAAATGCATATCTTGAGGCCCTCTGAATCCAAATAAAGAATTTTTGGAAACATGTCCATGTGTGTGTCTGTCTGTCTATGAGCAGCATAACTCAAAAATGAAAAGTCAGATAAATACCAAACTTGGTATTTGAGTTTAGTATTTTCCAAGGATGCAACACAAAGATTTTTAAGAAAATCCCCCCACCCGAAACTACCCTTTACATTAACATTTTTCAAAAATTTTAATTTTCTCAAAAATACCTCTTAACAATTTTGATTAAAATATCATATGTTTAAGATAGTTTCATGGCAAATGAACTGTATATCTTGAATTTTCTGGGAAGGTCCCCAAAAGTCCTCTTCATTCTGAATGACTTTCGCATACGTGGTAAACCAAAGATAGACAAAATTTTACTGCACAAAAACTGTAGATCTCATTAAAACACACAATTTATGTTATATACATTTTATTTTTATTTATTTTTTTTATTTTTTGGTCGAGTGAACCATTTCCAACATATTCCTTGTCAATGGGAATTTGTTATTGGTTTTTTTATGTCCTGGACATGCAAAGAGAATGGAATGCTCCACATAGCAACCAGCTCTTAAAACATTTGACTATCGCTTAAAGCCTGCCATATTCCCCTTGCACCTACAAGAAAATTAGCAATAAGATAGTTTCTGCAAATGTTTATCTTGATTAACATGAAGTAGACGGAGAATAAGCGTTTGTAAAAATAGTTTTACAAGAGTAGAGAAAGCCATGTGAGTGTAATACATCAGATTTTTTTTTAAATTAACGACTTGGAAGATTGTTTTTCTTGATGGCTGCAGAATCTACATATTCACCAGCTTCACCTCTATTTCATTGTATATGTTAACGGTTGCTGTATTATATGAAAATTGTGTACCTTTTATGTTATTAAATAACTATGGGACCAAATAAAAGGTACAAACGTTTAAAATTTCATTTACTGTAATTATCTCAAAAGTTACTTAACCATCGATGATTGTTCCACTGCTAAAGGATACTTATAGGCTATGCAGTATTTCCAGAACTTGGAAGACTGTCAGGGACAGGTTAAGGAAATCAATACATTCCACTAGTGTTTCGCATCCTTTTGCATGAAAATCAGGGGATTTGTTATTAGGAATATCCGGGCTTTTAAGAAATTACAATTATAAGGGGTAAAGTGGCTGTGTTGTAGTCCATTTAGCGTTACCCATGGAACACCTCCGAATATATACAGATAGAATCCCTCATCAATAAAAAAATGCCGGTGCAGGAGTATACTGTAAACATTTTGCACAGTATCTAACATTAGATGAAACGTCAAACCACAATGATGGAGAATTAACAGCTATAAAAGCAGCATTACAGAACATTTTATATAGACCATACATAAAACAAAAAATAGTCATCTTATCAGACTCGAAATCAGCCATAGATGGGATAGTAAATTACAATAATAAAATAACAAGAAATATTAAAGAAATAAGAAGCCTAATTAAAGCAGTTGAAACTAGAAATCATGTCACTCTACAGTGGATCCCAGCTCATATCGGACTTTTGGGCAATGAACATGTGGATCAAAGAAAGGTGCAATACAACAAATAAAATTTGTAGGGCAAATAGAAATAAATAAACAATTAAATAACATTAAACAACATTTCAAAAGACAGCAGAGACTTGATGAAGAAGATAAATTAAAAGATAAAGATTATAAGAATACTAAAGATAGAGTTGATATACAAAAAAATGCCAAGGAAAACTGCAGTGGCCTTATTTAGGACACGATTGGCTCGCAGAACACCTCTACAAGATATGATGCCTACCTACACCCAAGTGCACTCTCTGAGAAGAAGATGTCATCCTGAACAAACAGCATCTCGCCAAATACAAAGGCCTTAAAAGTGATAGCTTATAGACTTTATATTGGGATGCCAGAGGGAAAATGATGCAATCAATTAATCCCCAGTGCCATTGGTGAACAACAACAACAAGGGGTAAAGTGGAGGATTCACCACAAAAATCTTATATATATCATTGTATAATATTTTTATAAAGAACGGGGAGAGGTGATTTATATTAATTCGTCATCTGAGTATAAAAACCTACACATGCAACGTCAGGCAGCCAGCTAGTATTTAATATAACACATAGCAGCATATTATCTGTATACCCCACCGTTTCTGTTTTTGTTTATTTATTGTTCCTTTTAACTTTACACATTCTCGTGTTTTAATTTCCTACAAGTCTTGTTGACAGATGCTGATAATTTCATACTGCCACAAGATGCACCTGTCCATACATCTATCAATCAACATAAATAAGCTTGTTCTTTCTTACTATTCAAAAACTTTACAATATGTCCACATGAATGTGTACTATAGTAAATACTTCTGGTTCCTACATTTTTACATTCTCTAACTTATACTACATACAGGAAGTACAGTAAAACCTTGTTAATCCGGACCAATTGGGGCTCAGTGTTGTCCAGATTAAGTGAAAGTGGATGAAATTAGAGTGCTGTATAATTTTATTACAACGTAAGATACAATAGGCCCATCTGATTTTAATTGTACATTCTTTATTTGTTTGGTTTGAAGAAACTATCAATTTTCTTTTGTGGTCTATCACACATCTCTTTCATAATGAGATCACAAAGACTCCTCATATGATGGTAATATGCGGAAATCTGTTTATTGTCAGTTTTCTCGACAAAGTCTATTACACAGTTCAGATGCTGTTAACCTCACTTACTTTCGACTTTCCGAAATCCACATCCTCAGCCTCAGATTCACTACTAGTGTTCCTTGCATTGCTTACACTTTCCACAATTTCTTCATCAGTCATGATGTGATAGCCTGGATCATCTTTATCTCCATCAAGCCAGTCTTCGATCTCGTCTACTGTGACAGCTTTCTCGCCACCCCAACCAGTGTTTGGTGAAAATCATTTAATTCAATTGCATGGGTGTATAATTAAACACTGTCATCATAAAAAAGTTTCTTCCATGCATTAGTCAATGTAGAGTTCGAAATGCTGTTTACTGCACTTGCAAAATTGAAAATCATGGATCTGAAATCATACAATTTTATATTCTGGAGCGCTTTTTCCGCCTGTTTATCCTCACCGTCCAGAGGCTCCTCAACTTTGAAAACTTCAGACAGGAATTTATTTCTGTACAACCACTTTGCAGGGTAGATAACGCCTTGGTCCATCAGCTGTTCAGAGAAGTTGTGTTAGGTGGCAAGAACATACATTTGATCTTACCATCGGCACTACACAGTTTCTTTGCATCTGGATGCACAGGTGCATTATCTAATAGGATTATGGCTTTCACATCATTTTGGTTTTTATTTTCTTGGTGCCTTCTTATTGCAGGTACACCATAGTTGTGAAACCAATCATGGGTGATGTCTGCCGTAAACCACGCATTTTTTGAATTGTAGTAATGCACAGTCAATGTGGACATTACATTCTTAATAGTCCTTGGTTGTTTACTTTTACCTATGACAACTGGGTTTAAAGTATGGCTTCCATCTGCATTAGTACATGATAAGCAGAAAGGTGTTCTTTGCAAATTTTTCGTCCAGGCCTATTTTTTAAGGATTTGGAGGCTTCTGTGTTCTTGGGCAAGGTGCGCCAAAATACACCTGTCTCATCGGCATTATACACTTGAGACAAATCTAACTTTTCTTCTTGAATGATAGATTTTAGTTTTTTTACTTTCTCTACTACGTACAGTAAGTAGGGGAAGTATTGTATTCCACCCAAAAATTCGATCCCGAGATTTCACCGGAAATACATGTTTTGAGACCCCCTGAATCCAAAAAAAAAGCATTTTTAGAAACATGTCCGTGTGTCTGTCTGTGTGTCTGTGAACAGCATAACTCAGAAACGAACAGTCGGATAAGCACCAAACTTGGTATTTAGGTTCAGTATCTTCCATCAGATGCGACACAAAGGTTTTCAAGAGAATCCCCACACCCCAGAGTACCCTTTACATGGAACATTTTTCAAAAATTTTAATTTTCTCAAAAATGACTCGAACGATTTTGATTAAAATATCATATGTTTAACATATTTTCATGACAAATAAAATGTATATCTTGAATTTTCTGTGAATGTCTCCAAAAGTATTCTTCATTGTGAACGACTTTTGCATAACTGGTAAACCATAAGAGATAGACAAACTTTTACTACACAAAAAATGTAGATTGCGTTAAAATACACAAGTTATGTCATATACATTTTTTTTGTGGAGTGAACCATTTTCGAGATATTGCTTGTTATTCCCTTAAATTTTTCAATACTTATTTTCTCAAATGGGAATTCGTTATTCATTTTTTTGCCTTGGATATGCAAAGAGTATTAATCTGTGGCAAAGGGAATGGAGCTGCACCTAGCAACCAGCTATTAAGAGATATGTCTATGCTTAAAGGCTACTGTATTTCTATATTGCCCTTGTAAATATATATTCCCCTTACGTCTACAAGAAAATTAGCAATAAGATAGAGTCTGCAAATGTTTATCTCAATTAACATGAAGTAGATAGAGAATAAGCGTTTGTAAAAATAGTTTGTACAGGAGTAGAGAAAGTCATGTGAGTGTAACACATCAGATTTTTTCTAAATGGGTCAGCACCTGACGTATCAGCACTTAAGCTCTCTGCACACATTTTTTTGTTCACTATGTTATGACGCTTGCGGAATCTGTATAACCAGCCTGAACTAGCCGAAAATCCATTGATACCAAGTTGTTTTGCAAGACGTTTAGCAGCAGCTTGAATTTCAACACCTCTCACTGCAATTCCGCTTGCACAAAATTGTTCGTACCACTTATATGTCGCATCTTCTAACTTTCGTTCAGCCGGCTGTCGCATTCATTTGACCTGACAATTTTCCTCATTTACATCACATTTAATCAAAAACGATAAGAGTTCACCCTTTTTCTTTTTTATGTCTGAAACAGTTTGTTTTGCAATTCCATATTCTGCACATATACATGTAACAGTGACACCATTTTCAAGCCTTTCGATAATTTTCAGTTTCTCGTGTATTGTAAGCAATTTATGCTTATGTTTCCCTGATGATATTGCAGGTTTACTAAACGGCATTGTGCACTTGATTTGTTTCTTTAGCTTAATGACTGAGAAAGGCAAGTGTTAAACTAACCCTTCTGACAAGAGTTGCAAGCCCTATCACAGGTACAGCAAGGGTGTGGGAAGGAGGGCAGTCTAATGTACCATTGTCACTAATGTATTACTATAATTTAAGTTAGCAATTCGCAGATTTTTTTTTTTTTTTTTAAGGATGCTTGCCGGATTAAGCGAAATCTGGTTTAAAGAGGTCTGAATTAACAAAGGTTTACTGTATTGCATTCCATCTGATATCTTAGATTTCATCAGAAATAGATGTTTTAGGTCCCCTGTTTGTTTGTGCATCCATCTATGCGTCTGTGAACAGTGTAATTCAGAATAAAAAGTCACTTAAAGTACCAAACTTGGTATTTTAAGTTCTGCATCCTCTAAAGATTCGACACAAAGATTTTCAAGTACCTCCCCACTACAAACAATGAAAGCTTTTATTTTTCTCAAAAATGGCTCTTAACAATTTTGACAAAAATATCACACATTTAAGACATTTACATGACAAAATGTATATTTTGAATTTTCTGAGAATAGCCTGTGAAATCATATTCATGGAATTAATTTTGTAGTTCTATATAATTGGTAAACCATACGGGATAGACAAAAACTTACTGCACAGAAAAATCTGATGTGCTGAATTCGGATGATTTTTTCTGGTTGCTCTTCTACAAACTTATTATTCTATCTACTTCTTGTTAATATAGATAAACCTTCATTACACACTGCTGGCTGGGTCACCCTTAATGGAAGTTTTTTCAAAAGTTTTTCCCAGAAACTTAGGCCTGGAATGTTTCCTTTCCAAATTATCACTTCATTTCATGTATCCGCAGTGCCTGTGGTAGATTAAAATATCATATCTTTAAGATATTTTCATGACAAATGAAATGTATATCTCAAATTTTCTGGGAATAGCCTCTGAAGTCTTCTTCATTCTTAATGACTTTTGTATCATTGATAAACCGTAAGAGATACAACAAAAAAGATCACATTAAAGCACACAATTTCAAATAGTAGTTATACTTTTCTCTAATGGAAAGTCGTTATTTGCTTTTTCCTCATGGTCAGGCAAACATAACAGAATTTCAAAGCCATCACTTAGCGACCTGTTCTTAAAACATTTGACTATCGCTTAAGTCTACAGTGTTCCCTTATTCCCATTGTACCTACAAGGAAATATGTAATAAAACCATTTCTATAAATGTTTGTCTTGATTAACATGAAGTAGATACCTACAAGAAAAAGCTTTTGTAAGAATAGTTGGTTGAAGAATGGATAAACAAAGTTATGTAAATGTAATACATCAGACTTATTTACTGAAAAACACAATTATATTGGTGGCACTGTAAAATAGCAACTGTTATTTTAAAGGTAACTTGTAGGTAACATGTGACTGAAAGAATTTTCTCAAAACTAGCTCCATATGACGTGGAAAAGATAACAAAAATGATTTTAAACACTCGCGCAAAACTTCTGGAATCGTGACCTTGATTGCCAACCCAGCTGCGAGCCTAGGAATGGTTTATGTTTAGCTTTATCAACGAAAGCGATATAACACCTTTGCTTACTCACAGTGCGTAACACATACAGTCTGCATAGAAAGTGTCTGCATCTGGTTGTAATTTTAAAGAGAGCTGCAGTATCTAAATAGTACTTATTTTATATTTGTTATATTTATAACCATGGCTCCTATGTTTTCAAAGTTAAGTGGTAAGGTGTTACATAGTCAAAGTAGGGAAATAATTGCAAATGTCATCGACTTCATGAAGCAAGAAGCAGAGATGAAGGAAGAAATTATATCCGAGTTCCACAAAAACCTTAAGAGAGTGAAAGAAAGAGTAGTCAAAGCAACTGGTGTTTCACCGAGTTCCGTTTCCAGAGTTCTCAAAGATAAGAGAAAAAAACATATGGATGAAAGAGTACCATTTGACACACCTGGGAAGAAACATAAGGTCCCTAAACGTATTACAGAAATAGACGATTTCGAATGCGTCATTCGGCGCACGATTCACAATTCCTATGTGGAAGAAAAAACTGTGCTAACAATAAGCAGATTGCTCATCCAGCGGAAAGACAGCAGAAACTTTCAAGGTGGTGCTACAAATCTCAGAAAAATTATTAAAGATTTAGGGTTCAAATGGAAGAAACCGAAATCAAATAGAAGAGTTCTAACAGAAAAGCAAAATAAATAAATAAAATAAAAAAATAATAATAAAATAAAAAAATAAAAATAAAAAGTAAATGTTGCCATGATAGCTTAGTCGGTTAGAGCAACGGCACGGAAAGCCTAAGATCCGTGGTTCAAATCCCGGCTATGGCATTGAATTTTTCAGTCTGATTCTACCTTTCCAAATGACTATAATTTTATATGTACTTATATCAGTGTATACTTATATCAGCATCAATTTTCAAGGTGGTGCTACAAATTTCAGAAAAATACTATAATGTATGAGGATGAGTCATACATACACAGCAGTCATACAGCATCTAAAAGTTGGAGTGACGATAGCGAATTAGGTTTGCAGGCACCTGTTGCCAAAGGGCAAATACTTATTATCGTTCGTGCTGTTGGAAAGATCGGCTTCGTTCCAAATGCCCTTCTTTTACAAGTCACAACAAACAACAGGAGATTTTCATCAAGAAATGAATACAGAAAATTACATTAAGTGAATCAATGCCATGTTGATACCTAATATGCCTGCTGGGTCTGTTCTGGTCATCGACAATGCTTCACAATGCGTCAACACTCAAATTCACAAACCACCTACCTCAACTTCCTTGAAAGAAGAAATGAGAGCTTGGTTACTTAGACATAATAAAGCTTTAGATGAAAGCATGAGTAAAACAAAGCTATATAACTTAATTAAAGCCAACAAACAGCTTCAGAAGTCATACATACTTGACCAGATAGTAATACAACATCGCCATAATGTACTTAGACTGTCATCGTATCGCCAGATCTAAACCCAATCGAATTAATCTGGGCTGATATCAAAAAATGGGTGGCATGCAGAAATATCACTTTCAAATTAAAATATGTGGAGCAGTTATAATGCCAGCAATTTGCTGAAATTGGAAGGCCAGAATGGGAAAATGTATGGCGACATGCTGAATAAATTAAGAATCATTATTCCGAAAAATACGGAATTGCAGAAAATCAAATAGAAATAAATTCTCATCCAGGATAATGGTGCAGAAAGTAGTGACAGCAGTGATGACGGCAATAATGTGAGTGATTCCGCAGAAGAGGGAGGGTTGTTAGATGTGGAAGAATTGGAGGCAATGATTGACAGCGTTTTTTATATTAAGCGCTTTTTACAGCATGGATTTTAATATACTGTATATAACTAAGTTTATCAGCGCAACACAGTGCATAACCGTTGTGGATATTTGACGATGACTGTCCCACGCACTCCTGCAGCATGGAGACGACCGGTCACCACCTTATCTGGTAAGCAACTCGCATCATAGCTCTCATTAAGATTTTCACGTGTCTAGAACTGTTGCGCCGATTATAACAATAGTATCCATTTTAGTATCACTAAACAAAATAAACTATAATTGCAAGAAACAAAGTTACAATTGGAGCAACTCGGTAATGTTGTGTACTATACTGTGGTGAAAAAAATTATGTATTACATTCACATGACTTTCTCTAACCTCTATCGTTTATTAGTGGATATACAAATTATTCTTACAAAAGTTTATTTTTTTGTCTACTTCATTTTAATAGAGATAAGCCTTTGTCAGAAATAACTACATTACACATTTCATTATAGATACAAAGGGAATAGCGATATTCAAATGTTTTACAACCAGACACTATATGTTGTCCTTAAAATTCCACACTCTTTCCATGACATCAAGAAAACAACTGAAAATCCACAGGAGTTTAAGAGAATGAATAAGTATTGAACACTTCATACCATTAATAATGGATATCTTGCAAATGACTTATACCACAAAAACACTCATTTGAAATAAATTGTGAGGCAGTATTTTTAACACTTAAATAATTTTAGTCAAATTATATAATATGTAAATTCAATAACAGCCCGCCTTGAAGCAATATGTGTATGTAATAATTTGTAAAATGTATGTAACAGTCATTGCATATGCTTATATTATTGTAAACATGTTCAATAATGTTATGTGAATGTATTACGTAATTTAATAATGTAGGAGCTGTGAGAAAAATAGGTTTAAAGTTGCTAACAATGAGGTAACCTTGAGGCAATAATGGTAAGGAAGTTTAAATGCTACTAGTCATTATTAGAGCAGCAATAATGTAAATTTTAGTTTACTATACGTGCGGTTGCAACTACTACAAGTTTGGCTCCCCAACAGTTGAAAAAATAAATAAACAACTCCTTCAATACGACCTCCTTCAAATTGGCGCCCATCGTGGGGCTAAAAGACAATACATCTTCTTCAAATTGGCGCCCAATGTGGGGCTAAATAAATAACTTCAAATTAGTTTCCATACGTGAAGCAAAACAACTACTTCAAATTGGCTTTCCATACGTGGGGCTAAAAGACAATACAGCTTCTTCAATTGCTTTAAAATGATCTACATTTTTGTGTAGTATGTTTTTGTCTATCTTTCAACAAACACAATTACGCAAGTTTATATAAATTTCCTGCCGAATGAAGAGTTCAGACTATTCCAGAAAATTCAAGAAGTTCATTTTATTTGTCAAGTAAATATCTTTAATATATGGCATTTTAGTCAAAATCATTGGAGCCAATTTTCAGAAAATCAAAAATTTAGAAAAATGTTCCATGTAAAGGGTAGTTTGGGGGGGGATTTTTGGAGGTTAAGTATTTGTTTTGGATTTAGGGAGCCTCAAAACATGTATTTCCAGTGAAATCTCTGTATCAAATTTTTGGGTGGAATGGAATACTTTCTCTATCTATATGTACATGGCAGAGAAAGTAAAAATTAATAAACATTATTGAATGTATATGCTTGTTAGTCATTAAAGTTCAGTTAAGTATGCTTCCTAGAACAAAAATGAATTAGGTAGTTAAAATAGTTGAAAAAATGACACAAGGGCGCAACAAAAATTATATAATTGTTGTGCATTTCTTGTGAAAAATGCCTGAAAAAATGCTACAATAGTCTGGATTACGGCAGAACTAGAGCATGAAAAATTCAACTTAAATCCATCATCTGGGAAAATTTTCCTAACTTTCCCTTCACCAAAATGTTTTCCCTTAATTTTCCAGAATGTGGAAACCTTGCAGATATATACAGTTGTTACAGGTATTAAAATTATAAAGTTAAAATAAACTTTTAACAAAAAAAACAAAAATTTGCATTTTTATAATTTTTCTTCAAATTGCACCAGAGGATAAAATTTGCAACTCATGCCACTTATTTGTTGCAAGCATGTACTCACCTTTGCACCCTAAACTCCCAGTATGCCTTGCGTACTACAGGAGTGTAGGTGAAATTTCCAGTGTAATGCTTCTTGTCGCTTCCACCAATAATCAGGTTGCCTCCCCTGTTATTTGTCATATCTCTGAAATAGTAACGTTTTCCTTCAGTTAAAAACATAAAATCTGGTAATTACCTATTCTTCTCTCTCTCTTAGTTCTAAGGATGTTCATGAGTGAAATATTGGCCAGTACTCAAACTTTATACAATAAAAATTATTACTGGTAACTGTATCTCTTTATGTTGACCAAATTACAGATTTGTAGGACACTTGAAAGGTTCTTTAAATATAATGAAATTGTGAATGGATTGGTGAACTAAGTTTTCACTGAGCAAGTTGGCGCCACAATAATGTGTGCTACTCACATTCAGGAGATCCAAGTTTTCAGTCAGAAAATATTTTGAAGACACTCATCTTCCAACATCAGCTGTGTGTCCACTGATGTCTGAAAAGGGATTCAATGTCCAGTGAAACCTAAGTATCACCAACCCACTCACAATTTGAATTACTTAAAAAGTTTTACTGTTTATAATCACTTCTAATACCTTACCTTCTCTTAATTATATCATTTAAATGCCAATGCACATTAATTTATTCTTAAAGTAATTTTTGTTGAAATTCAGGGCTATAGGATGCTACAAATTTCCTACAAGGAAGTTGAAACTTTTAATGCATGTTCCAAAAGCCCTATTACAAATTTCCAGACTAAAAACATGTAATGCGCCTTCTAGGTACTAAAAACTTTGTATTTTCACAACCACTTAATCAATTTCTTGCCCCAGATATGAGAGGGGACCTAATGATACCTAGGTATAATTTGAATCAACTTTACTCAACTGTAATATGTCCCAGGAATGAGTGGGGTCCAGAGAAAGGATCTCCACTGAAAACTGGGGCCTGGAGCCATAGAACCAGGCTTGCCATTCCCCTGGGAAGGTATATCACTGTTTTTCAGGCTGAAGTATACAAGAAATCTTAGCCTATGCATTGTGTATCAGATAGCCAGCAGCTAAAGTAGCTAAAACATGTGCAAACTGGTCTAGCAATGCCAAGGGATGTTGGATAGATCTGTGTCAGCAGCCTGGTCACCCTTGTTTGGGTCCCTGGGCATGCTGGTATTAGAGATAATGAGATGGCAGACATGCTGGAAAAGAGGATTTTGAGGTCGTAATTTCATAGGAGCTAAGGTTCATGGTGTATCTCGTAAAAACATTCAGTGTGAGATAACCCAACTAACAAGTAGGGCTCATCTTGAATATTGGAATAGACAAACTACTGCCAGGCAAGCCCATGAATTAATTTCAGATCTAGGCAGTGAGTAGAGAAAACTCTTTTGAATTTAACTATATTTAAACTCAGAAGTGTTGGCTACCTTACAGGCCACAACACACTGCACAGAAATTTATACACAATAGAGCTTACACAACACCCTTTATGCAGGGAATCTGGAAGGGAAAATGAAACCTCCCGTGTGAGAAATTAAAAAATTAAATTGAGCTTTATTTATAGAGGCTCTTTAAGTACAGTGGTTCTTAGCATTCCATTCTATATTGGGCGTGAAAGACCGGTAATTTTGCTCAGAGGCCTCTTTATCAGGCTTTATGTTCTTTTATGTGCCATAAATCTACGACACGGGACCACTAGCTTTACTTCCCTTCCAAAGGAAGCCATGCTAAGGATTTTTACACCCAAAAAAATCCATTACCCTCCGCCAGGTTTGAACCCACAACCTC
Source organism: Deroplatys truncata (assembly GCA_030765065.1). Taxonomy (NCBI): domain Eukaryota; kingdom Metazoa; phylum Arthropoda; class Insecta; order Mantodea; family Mantidae; genus Deroplatys; species Deroplatys truncata. Next base: position 21,915,718 of record CM060977.1, read on the forward strand.
GGGAACTAGAGGTTAGCATGGTAACCACTATACCACTGAGGACGACATACCATGTGACAGCAAAGGCTTTGCTATACATAGATATGTATCCTTAGGCTCCCTTTTCTTGGAACCTGAGGATATAGGGGCAAATATCAAGGACTATCATATTTATTACAAAGGTGTTTTGTTTAGGTTTTATAATGGAGTTTCTTTTTTAATTTCATATTATACTGACCTTCAATAATAAAATTAAGCTATTTATAGCTATTTTATGTTATAAAAATATTAATTAAACTAATTTTTTTTAATAATAAGCAAAATCCACGCAACTGCAGTCACATATAACCTCATCAGCATCCAAGTGTGCCCTCATACCTGTTGTTTTATTTAGGGCGTCTCCATTCTTTACCCCACACACATTTGATTGCAGTTGCTGAGACTCAAACTCACGACATTTGGCTGTGAATGGATGGCCAGTCCATTTCGTGTCAGTCTAACAATCATGGCTAGTTGAAGTGCTTCAGTTTGGTACCCGTGAAAGGGATATAAAAGCTAGTTTAGGAATTGGAGGAAGAGCAAACGTGAAGCAAAATAATTCCAGCTATAAAGGCATAAAAGGAACAAAGGCTTCATTTTTTTCTTCTTCTTCATCACCATAGATCTTCCATACATTCAATATTCATAAATAGCTCTGCCGTTACATTACTCTGCATGTCATACAATTTCTTTTTCAGGCATATAGCTTATATGAGTGTTCAGATACTTTGGCCTACAGAGTGTTTCACTAAACAATCTGTGCTGTAAACAACGATGTGGTAATCGTACATGTGGTTTATGATTTTAATTCTAAAGTTTTGCTGCACTGGAAACAATGGTGATGTAGAAACAACAGTCTACTTATCGTCAATGAAAATAAATAATATACAAATAAAAGACATTGAAACATATCTAACTCAATATTTTGTGTAAATAACAATTAAACATAAGTGACCAAGACTTGTTTAATGTTAAACTGCACAAAGGAAATAGTGTGTATGTAAATTAATGTGTACATTAATTTGATAATGTACAATGACAATGTCCGAAACTTGTATGACGTCTATGGACAATAAATAAATAATAATAATTATTATTATCATCATCATAAAAAGTTAAAATGAATAAAATAAATTTGAACATAAGATCTAAACAAAAACCAAAGTATATAAAAAGAGAGGAGTTTGATCACTTGCATACTACAAATAAAAGTAATAGGTTTAACATCCTATACTAAGGTGTAACATTTAATATTACCCTACAGCTTGCACACTGATTTTTTGCTTTCTCTACTACGTATAGTAAGTAGGGGAAGTATTGTATTCCACCCAAAAATTCGATACCGAGATTTCACCGGAAATATATGTTTTGAGACCCCCTGAATCTAGAAAAAGCATTTTTGGAAACATGTCCGTGTGTATGTCTGTGAACAGCATAACTCAGAAACGAACAGTTGAATAAACACCAAACTTGGTATTTAGGTGCAGTATCTTCCAGAGATACGACACAAAAGTTTTCAAGAAAATCCCCCCACCCCAGATTACCCTTTACATGGAACATTTTTCGAAAATTTTAATTTTTTCAAAAATGGCTCTAACGATTTTGATTAAAATATCATATGTTTAAGATATTTTCATGACAAATGAGATGTATGTCTCGAATTTTCTGGAAATGTCTCCAAAAGTATTCTTCATTGTGAACGACTTTTGCATAACCGGTAAACCATAAGAGATACACAAAATTTTACTACACAAAAAATGTAGATCACGTTAAAATACACAATTTAGGTCATATTCATTTTTTTTGTTGAGTAAACCATTTTCGAGATATTGCTTGTTATTCCCTTAAATTTTCCAATACTTTTTCTCAAATTTGTTATTCATTTTATGTCCTGGACATGCAAAGAGAATGAAATGCGCCACATAGCAACCAGCATTAAAATATTTGACTATCGCTTAAAACCTACCATATTCCCCTTGCATCTACAAGAAAATTAGCAATAAGATTGACATATCGAAATCTCGATTAACATGAAGCATATGGAGAATAAGCGTTTGTAAAAATAGTTTGTACAAGAGCAGAGAAGGTCATGTGAGTGTAACACATCAGATTTTTTAAAGTTGCATTGATAACATTTACTATGTCTTAATAAATAATAGCATGATGTCATACATGGCCTGCAATAGGTCTTGGGGTTTTAGAACACACAATTGCTGAGGTCATTGCAATGCAGTAGCTCTGCAGTGAAGAACTGCTAAGGGGAGTCTTAATACTCCATCTTTCAGATAAACCCAAAGAAAAAACATCAGTAGTCATATCCATTTTGAGTTGCACTGGACAAATTTGTCTTAATAATTCATAAAGTTTTGAAACAACAACTTCTCCTTTTCCAATGAAGTGCCATTACATCCTTATTTCCTTTGTCCAAAATAGGGCATTGTAACGAATGCTCCTTGTCCATAAGAGAATTTAGATCTTTGCACAGTGTGCAGTTATTAGAATTTGAAAGTTTTGGAATATCTAAGGCCTCATTATGTAAGCAATTTAAAAATATGCGGG